>ML058372.1:617236-1234472 GCA_003013855.2 Liriodendron chinense | reverse complement strand
ATTCAGGTGCATCATGTGACGTTTGTCCTGACCGGAGTTCATTCATGACATGTTGTAGTCAAATTTGGCTTTAAAGAGAAGTGAGGAATCGCGGTCGCATCTCCAAAATGCGACCAACCCGGCTCGTGCTCGAAGAAAGGGGTCACATCTCCAAAATACGACCAGTCCGGCTCGTGCTCAAAGCAAGGGGTCGCATCTCCAAAATGCGACCAGCCCGGCTCGTGCTCGACGAAGGGGTCGCATCTTCAGATGCGAGCACTCTCGATATGAGCAACTTCCGTCATGTGAGCAGCCCTGGTCTCTGGTCTCTGGTCTCTAGTCTCTGGTCTCTAATCTCTGTCTCTGGTCTCTGGTCTCTGCTCTCTGGTCTCTGGCGAGGATGTCCTTCAGCTCATAGTACCAGCAGCCTATATAGGTCGATTTTGGCTTGTTTCTATTTGTAGCACCGAACCATGGGAGATCTCCATCAAGAGACGTAATCAGTTAGACGTGTAAAGTGGTTAGGCTATCCCCTTTATCTAAGGGTTAACAGGATAAGTGCCTTATCCCCTGAAATCAGCAGTGATCTTAACAGCTTGCGTAATAGACTGGATCACCCGGATCTGCATAAATAGATGACCTTACAAATGATAAAGGTACACAATCTCTAAGCCTACCTTTCACACTTCATCTTACTATCACAGTACCCGTACTGACTTTGCCATCGGAGGGCCATAAGCCGGGCCAACTGGCGGTGGTCCTAACCTTTCTTGGTGATTGCAGGTTCCCCAATCTACACCATTCATCTCCGATTGGAGGTTAGACGACGAAGAATCAAAGTTGGTCTCTGACCAACATCTGTTAGCCAATTTTTTGCGTTAACAGATTGGCGCCGTCTGTGGGAACGACTAAATTGTTCTCGCCTATTTCTTCCTTCGTCGTTCAGTCACCTTCTCCCTTTTACCTAATCAATGGTTAGCATCATCTACCACACATGCTCAACGAAGAGTTGGTGGATCATTTCACACGTTCATCTCCACCAGTCTCATCTTCCTCTCCAGCACTCCAACGTCAGGAGGGGCCCACATCTCCACCAAGCCGCTCAGTCGTCCATCAGTTAAAGACGTCGCACCCATCATCGATGGTCTTCATCTTACATGTACATCCCGTCTTCCAGAGACCAGGGCATCATAAGTGTACAACCCCTCATCCAACGTTCCTGATTCCACGTCACCTAGCCTTCATAAGTGTAAACATCCAACCTAATGGTGGACATCATTAATGCCCAACAGGTGGGCCATCTTCAATCATCAGCACCTGATCAACCAACGATGCAGATGGGCGTCCATCCTCCCTGTCCAGCGGGATCTGCATTCACATGTCATGCAACCATCACATCTTCTCAGCTCCGACATTCCGCAGCTGTCTGGAACGTGCAACCCCCTCAAATCCCAGCCGTTGATTGATCACACCTCATAGATCTGCCCCGTTCATCAGCATGAGAAACCTCAGCCACAAAGTTGCCTCATCCAGAACCTTGTCACAGACTCTGATATGCCAAAATTGATAAACGACTTGATTTCTCATAAGACTCCTCGGTGGATCCCACCTAACGTCCATAGCAAAATCGCGCTCCTGCATCTTGTTTCGAGAGTATCCGTCATAGCGGGACTCGCTCCTCACCAGCGGCATGTCGCACACATCTCCGCTGGTAGTCCGTGCAGAACCCCTCCAATTCAATCATTCTTAAGCATATCCAGATCTCACGGACCAACTTCACCATCCAACCGTCCATCAGAGCCAGCAAGCTACAACGTCTCAGCAAATAAAAACCCAGCCGTTGTAGCACATGAAGCTCTTCCCAGCAACCGCTCATCCATCTCATGTGGTCAACCACACCTCCAACTCCATGCTAAGGACACTGTCAACCAACAATAGAGCTTGCATCATCTAACATCCAGCATGGATAATCCATCCTCTTTAACTATCCACTCCAGCAGCTAGAACGCCTCCTTCATTCATGAACCAGCACACGCACCACCAGCGACATCCAAAACCTTCTATAGTGATGGAACCCATGTTCCTGATCCAAACCGTCCATTTGATCCAAGCTCTTGGAAACTTTGATCCGCCAAAGCTTTTTCATTATTTCCTGTATGCAGCCCGCTAGAGTTCAAGACCTGCTTCGTATTTGAGTTCACAGATCATCTGAATCTCGCAAAACTAATCAATGACTTGGATTTCCTCATCTTACCTCGTAATGGATCACCATTCGTCATCACATGTGGGGCCAGCAACCATCAACGCCGCCCAGCTGATCTTCATCATCCAGCTAGCGGTCATCCACTCCATCCATTGCAAATGGTTCAGCTTGTGGAGGAGATTCCCAAGCCTCAGGAAAAGCATATACTCGAAAGGCATGCCAGAAGCCTTAGCTTATTTATTGGGTGGAGGAATCATCTAGCACGTTAAGTTTTGAGCCATCATCCAATCTCTCTCTCTCTCACGAAGATGCTAAAGGAATCCATTTCCCTCATAAGGATTCCATCGTTGTAGCGTTAAAGCTCTCATGCCTCAACGAAACGGAATATGAAGCTTATTGTCGGCCTCAATTAGCAAATATACACGCAATAAGGAACCTACTCATTCACAACGACTCTCAGCTCGTTGTATATCAAGTGCTCAACGAATTCGAGGCAAAGGAGGAGCGGATGGCTTCGTACAAATCTCAGGTGCTCATCTTGCTCGCTCAAATTGAACAAATATAAAATAAGTCATATTCCTCGAGAGGAGAACAAGCCCGCAGGTTCTTTGGAAAAATTATCTTCTGCACCTGAGTCCGATCTGACACAAGCTGTTCTTATCGAGCATCTATCTACCCCCGAGTGTCGATCAAGTTGCTCCAGAGCAGCTCGCACATTACTTTTATCTTCCTGTTGGATGGACCCCATCATCCTTTACTCCAAAGCGGATGACTCCCAGATGATAAAAATCAGCCCGACAATTCGCTATCGTGCTGCCAGGTACATCTTACAAAATAAAAAATTGTTACGTAAAAGTTTTACTTTACTGTATTTAAAGTGTCTCCATCCAGAAGAAGCACACCGTATTCTAGATGGAATACACCAGGGGGCATGCGGTAATCATCCCAAAGGACGGTCTCTAGCAAACAAAGCAATGTGACAATGATACTATTGGCCCACTATGAAGGCGGATGCTATCGAATTCTCAAAGAAATGTAACAAATATCAGCGATATTCTCCATTCCCTCATTTACCGTCTGAGTAAATGACGCCGATGGACAATCCTTGGCCTTTCGCTCAATGGAGAATCGATATAATCAGACCATTACCTATGGAAAAAGGACGTGGCAGTCGATTACTTCACCTCGATCTCCTAGAAGAGAAAATGAACATATCTTGTCTTCGAGTAGTGGCTTATCAACAACGTATAGTCCGTTGTCATAATTCAAAATTCAAAATCAGGGTTTTTTAGCTCGACAACTTGGTGCTCAGGCAAAACATCAGAACAGCCACTCGGTTATTGCATCTTAACTGAGAAGGCCCGTATCGAGTCATCAAGATTGCTCGACCAGGAACATATTATCTAGAAGACATGCGAGGAAGACCCCTACGTCACCCTTGGCACATGGAACATTTACTCTGATATTTTTCATAAAGCATGTGAATATTGGACCATTCTTAAATAAAGACGATCTCTATCATTCTAGTTGTTCAGCTATGGAATCTATAACTTGGTCGCTACTCCATTTTTTGGACCCGAATAACCCCGAAGGGAATACATACATTCTCTTGGCCAATCTTCTGCCCTTGGTAGAATCAAAGTCTCAATCGATAGATCAGTCTATCTCTATGCGGATATGGTCGCCAAGACCTCCCAGATTGAGCCTAACTCATTTTCATGAGTTAAGTAACACATTATAGCATGAAGTGACTAAGTCATCTGCTCACCGCAGGGCCAAAGACTCAATTGATAGGCCAACCTATCTCTATGCAGAAAGCTGGCACTTATAAATGCATGCTCAATCATGTACGGCTTCTCCTCCGAAAATAGGCGGTTACATATACATACAAGTCCTTCGCGTAGCTCCTCAACACTAAGAAAAGTCATTATCAGATTGTTCGATAGCGAGCCTCCTCCGTTTATAGTTCATCTCAGATCCCCGAGCAATGCCATCCGATCAACATGCGAGCAGCTCGGCTCGTGAACACTCCGGAAATATGACCACTCTCGTCATGAGCACTCCGGACATATGACCACTCTCGTCATGAGCACTCCGAAAATATGACTACTCTCGTCATGAGCACTCCCGACGTATGACCACTCTCGTCATGAGCACTCCTGACATGTGAGTAGCTCCCGAACATGCGACTAACATTATGGCCTTTGGGGTTGGAGCCTGCTTCGGACTTCCAGTTGCCGGAGATGTAAAACCATTTTTTCCTCCATCCATGGCAATTGGAGGAGGGGTTCCCCAGAATGAAGTTATTCCGGTGCCAAAAGCAAAGCCATTCTGTTGTTATTTATACCCTGCAGCCATTCTAAATGAAGGCTAGAGAGCCATTCTTTTGTTATTTATACCCTGAAGTCAAAAATTCGAAAATGAAGAAAATTCTGCAGGGTATGATATTTATAGGCAATCATTTCTTTGATTTGGTTGACACGTGGCAGCCTCTCATCCGGCACGACAGACGAACGGGCACAAGCATTAAATACGGAAACACGTGGTGACCGACGCCTCATTTCTTGCGGCAGGAAAAGCTGCGTAAAAGCTGGCCATCATAAATGAAGAATCATGTTAAATGAATCATGCGCGATTCTCTCCCAGCAGTCAGTTACGCATACAAGCAAAACCCTTAGCATAGTTCCTCAATGCCAAGGGTTTGGGGGGCACTTGTTGTAGACAAATTTGGCTTTAAAGAGAAGTGAGGAATCGCGGTAGCATCTCCAAAATGCGACCAGCCTGGCTCGTGCTCGAAGAAAGGGGTCGCATCTCCAAAATGGGACCAGCCCGGCTCATGCTCGAAGCAAGGGGTCGCATCTCCAAAATGCGACCAGCCCGGCTCGTGCTCGACGAAGGGGTCGCATCTTCAGATGCGAGCACTCTCGATATGAGCAGCTTCCGTCATGTGAGCAGCCCTGGTCTCTGGTCTCTGGTCTCTAGTCTCTGGTCTCTGCTCTCTGCTCTCTGGCGAGGATGTCCTTCAGCTCATAGTACCAGCAGCCTATATAGGTCGATTTTGGCTTGTTTCTATTTGTAGCTCCGAACCATAGGAGATCTCCATCAAGAGACGTAATCAGTTAGACGTGTAAAGTGGTTAGGCTATCCCCTTTATCTAAGGGTTAACAGGATAAGTGCCTTATCCCCTGAAATCAGCAGTGATCTTAACAGCTTGCGTAACAGACTGGATCACCCGGATCTGCATAAATAGATGACCTCACAGATGATAAAGGTACATAATCTCTAAGCCTACCTTTCACACTTCATCTTACTATCACAGTACCCGTACTAACTTTGCCATCGGAGGGCCATAAGCCGGGCCAACTGGCGGTGGTCCTAACCTTTCTTGGTGATTGCAGGTTCCCCAATCTACACCATTCATCTCCGATTGGAGGTCAGACGACGAAGAATCAAAGTTGGTCTCTGACCAACATCTGTTAGCCAATTTTTTGCGTTAACATGACATATAGAGCATATGATGGTGGATTAGTGTTTGTGGGTGATGGTTACGCTCACAAGGTGGTGGGTGTTGGTTTGGTATGCATCAAGATGTTCGATGGGATCGAACGAATCCTAGAAGATGTGAAGCATGTCCCTAAGATGAAGAAGAATGTGATCTCTCTCGGTGCACTTGAGGCGAAAGAGTGCAAGTTCATCAGCCGCGATTGGTATTGTAAAGTGATGAAATGGGCACTCGTGTGAATGAAGGCATAGAGGTGTGGCCATCTTTACAAGGTGATTGGGAGCATTATTCATGGTGGAGCCACGAGATCGACAACAAGAACCACAGTTACTCATATGTGGCAAGTGCCCAAGGTTCACATGAGAATAGCGATAAGGGGTGTGAAAGTGCGAGGATAAAGTTGATGGAGGCATGAGAAGTGGTAGAGCAATGTTGAAGTTGAGATGAAGAAAGCAAGGAATGTTGAATTCGATGATTGAACCCTCGGTGGAGATTGTTGGAGGAGCCTTCAAACTATGCTGAAATAGGGTCCTCCGATCGGTCGCTGGTAGTGGCCGACCAGTCGGATAATGGACAGAGTTTGCACAGTTGGTCTCTGGATAGTTTTTGGGCATTCCAGACCGGTCGTTGACGGATTAGCAGGATGCTCTAACCGGTCAGTAGTTGTGGTTGAACGGGACGAATTTAGAAGTTTCCTCTCTGGACAGTTTTTTGCTATTTCTGATCAGTCGACAGTAGGCTCCGATCGGTCTACAATATGGCGTTGTTATGCATGGTTATGCAAATCTGTGTAAGATGTTTCTATTTTCAGGTTGTTTGCTACATATATGGCTTTAATCCGGACTTAAATGGTATCCTGAGGTGTCAAAGGTTTCCAAATTATATTAAGGTGTGGGGAGAGGGTTTAGAGAGAGAGAGAGAGAGAGAGAGAGAGAGAGCTTGGGTTTTTCCTTACTTGTGGGTGTTTCACCTTTATAATATTCTGATTCATAGTAGATTCGCTTTGTGCCGTGGTTTTTTACCCCTGGGGGATTTTTTCACATAAAATCGGATTGTCTTTATGTGGTTGATTGCGTGTGGGTGTGATTGCATTGTGTTGCTCGTTTGATTCCATACTCTGTATTTGGTTTACTTCTGCTGCAGGCCAGTTTTTCCCCAATAGATCATTCTCATAGGGTCATGCAGCCTGAATAAGCCAGATGTTAGACTTCATCTAGGCACTTATAAGAACGACTGAGTTGAGTGGCTCAGACTAAGAGCTTAAATGGCAGCTGGGTTAAGATTTGTACGGTGTACAAGTTGACATACTCATTCTTAGGAGCTCCACCATAACATACTTTTCGTGCTAGAGACGATCGAAAATACCTACAGTGGACAAAGAATGGACCTGAATTTCTCCTCCATGTGAGAAAATAGGTATGTAAGTGACCCTTGTGCCCTTATGATTCTAAGCTATAACTTGAAATGGAGGCTTAATGCTGCTACTCTAACTCGTTTCCAAAGACCATGAAGAAAATGGTATAATGGAGCATGCCTGGAAAAGCGATTAGGCGAAGATGGATAGGTATGAGTGTAACGAGAAGACTATATTCTTATACACCTTATATGTTTATGTGACATATTGTGCACGAGCAAGATGAGTTCATGGTTGGCCAACATGTCCCTTAACACGTTCAAACTCATGGCTGCGAACAAGTGCTGGAAAATCACTCGGGTTGATAGTATCCTGAAGAAGTTAGGGTAAATCCAATTTGGAATAACCGAGACAAGTCCGGAGCAGGTTAGTGTTGTGGAAGATGAGATACATTATGCCAGTTGATGAAAACTAAGTATAGTTATATATTTTGTCCCAAGGTTATGTGCTTCACTGGTCACACCGTGCATTTCGTGGTATGAGGACTTCTTCTTTTGCAACTTAAAATATGATACCAATTGGGATTGATGCTTGACTTGTCCGAGTGGTAGATGTAACATATTTCATCCAAGTGGGCCCCGCCTAGCATAGAGATAGATGTGTGCGGCTGTTATTGGGTAACTACCTGCCCATTTCCTGAAGCAGTTATGTAACTGCACAACAACCTCTCTTGGTCGCATAACCACAGAGACAACTCTTGAAAAAAAGAGAGCTTCAACCCATACGTGAGAGTTAAGAGAGTTTCAACCCATACGTCAGGGACAGTAATCATCAAAAAGAGCAAACAAAGAGAAGGCAGTGTAGATTTTTAGCAAGAAGGTTATTCCTTTAAACACCTTCTTTCATTAGTGAAGTCGCAGACCTACTTCCAAGGATGTGAGATACATCAGAAAGATCCAACATCCGAGCCTTCGCCTTCTACTGCCGTTGGATCCAAAGAATTTCTTCAAGGTAGAGGAATTCTAACACAATTAATGCAATATTTTTTTCAAAGGAAGAATTTGACCCCAAAGGTGGGATTAGACCATCAAAATAACATGATATTTTTAGACATATAATCATTGAGTGATGATAGATTTAATTCTACTTAATGCAATTTAATACCATTAAATCCCCCATTCCAAACAGCCCCAATGGGACAGAAGAATTATAGGGTCAAAATACTATGGTATTTCCAGACATATAATCATCCT
This sequence comes from Liriodendron chinense, assembly GCA_003013855.2. Taxonomy (NCBI): domain Eukaryota; kingdom Viridiplantae; phylum Streptophyta; class Magnoliopsida; order Magnoliales; family Magnoliaceae; genus Liriodendron; species Liriodendron chinense. Next base: position 1,226,181 of record ML058372.1, on the reverse strand, counting down.
AATATAATTGATTTAATTCCACCGAAACGGTAGAATTATAAGGCCTTGCTCATCTCCAAACTTGATATTGACATGCTCCGAGACTAGAAGATGCATCAATCTATTGCTCATAAAAGGATGGACAATCAGATGCTCCTCAAACGAAAATAGCTCAAAAGAGCAACGAGTTAAAAATACTCTAACAAGGATGAGACCATAACATTCGGATTATTGAAATATGTCACCACATTTAGAATCCATTTCCTCTTAAAAGAAATAACCTCACGATACCATCATACATCAATAAAAACGAGATGTTTCAAGAAGCTAATCATTCATTACCAAACATATGCATATTGCTGAGAGCAGAGTGCTACTTGTGCATATTCCCCTATCTAACAATGACATGCCACCAACCAAAAAGGCCATTTGCAAGAGATGATTATAATTCTAACTTTTTAACATTTTAACAGTAGATCCCACATTTGGTACGTGCCCTAGCACTTTTTTAAGTAGCAAAATGTCATCATTGAGTTCATGGAGATGAGACTACTAGGGGGAATCCACGCCGCCTCTCCCTCCCTCTCTCTCTCTCTCACTTGCCCGCAGGCTTTTTGGATTTCCTCTTCTCTGCTAGGAAGAAGCCAAAAAGGGAGACCACTGAAAAAGCAGAAAAGCAAGCAGCGGCAATATCGAGTGACACATGGCGGCCTGTTATTCCTTCAATGCCGAAAAGATTGGTTGTCTTGTGGCTATCAGTAGTCTGACCATACGCAACCTGATTTCCAGCAGAGTCGAGTGCGTAGGCTCTGACAAAATAGGTGGCAGTCGGCACATCTCTTTCAATCTTCCAATCAAAGCTCTCCTCTTTCCGATCCCCAGAGTAAGGCCTGACTACTATTTCAAACTGGCAGGTTTTATCCTTGCTCGAGTCGTCGTTGGTCTTTCTCCATGCGCGGTCCTCTTGGCTGATTGGTGCATAGCACAGCTTCACCTTCACCTTCTCGTACTTGCTGTCCACCCCTCCTTGCTTCGTTCCGTTCAGTCCCCATTTTACCGTTATGATGTCTTTACCGGCTTCCAACACTGAAAATGATCAGACATTGCAGTATGTAAATTAGGCTGTGGTTTACTTGCTACAATTCACAAATTTGGGGAGTCTGCCGCTTTTCTGAAAGAGGTTTGCATTTATCCAGACTCATTGATTAGACTTTGTATGTGTATCATCTTTCAATTATTTGAACCGATTTTATGGTGGGCCTCATCATCATATGGTTTGGGGATGGCCAGGAAATAAAATCACTGCAGATTGAGATGTTTTTAATCCTCTGATCATCCTATTATTTATTTTTATTTTTTTAATTTGGATACAGACGGTGGTCTACTTAAAACCTTTGAATAATCAGATGGAACGGTTTTCTTGACCATCTTCAATCAAAATTGAGCCCTCATATAAACGGTTTGGGTTATTTAAAAGAAACCCTTCATATAAACGGTTTGGGTTATTTAAAAGAAACCCGATCCAATGGGCGGCTACATTCCTGACGTGCCCTATCGCAACATGGACCTAGCTTGTACACCTTCATGTACAGACTTTAGCAAATCTCGCACCTACATCAAGGGAGATGCACCTGAGGCTAAGGTGGAGATTCAACTGAGCTGGATTCGGGCCTAATAATAAATATTTCAGACCCAGCCAATAGGCAGCGGTTGATGATCAGGCCTCCAAAAGAATCTGGAAACCCAATCCCATCCATCTACAAGCAAAATGGCCAACTACATGTCATGCAAACAAAGCACCATTAAGGTTGACTTGTTGGATTCTGGGCTCGGAAATGCAGAGCCCTGAATTCTTCCTGGGTGTCAGATTGGAAGCTGATTCTTCACCATATCGCCAAAAGAATTAAGTTGGGAGTGCCATCACACGGAAGAGCCAAGGATGAGAACGGAATCCAACAAAATCCCACCTCTTGTCTTAGAAATCATGCCTAACTTGAATGGAATTTGTGGAATTGTATTGGATTCAACGCCAAACAACGGGTAACGAATTGTAACCGGATTTAAAAAAAAAAAAAAAGAAGAAGAAGAAGAAGAAGAAGAAAAGCCTCAACTGTTTTTACAATGAATGCTTCCAATTGGAAATTGGGGTTTGATTACCTGTGCCTTGTTTGGGTGATGCCTGGACGAGAAGAGTGGGAGGAAGAGAGGAGAATAAAACGCCTCCAAAAGCATCTCCTACAAAGCAGAATAGGAAAAGAGGAGCAAAGAAGAAGCGTGACGCCATTTAAAAGGAGATGTGAATGAAAGTGAAGAGGTTGAGATACATGTATATAAAGAGAGAGAGAGAGAGAGAGTGAGTGGAATGCTGAAAGTCAAATATAATAAGAAAATATCTAGTGTGCCGCTATGCTAATGGCCCAAAGCCATGTTGAAGGGGCGTAGGAACTCCGTTTATTACGTAACCTTTACTCATATGATAGTTTATCACCATTTTAAGGATGATGGTAATTCATAAAGTCAATCACTGTGCCCGGGTAGCTCATGCGGGTACCTCATGCTAATTCCATTGGTGACTACTGCTATCCGAGCATAACATGGATGAAACTTTCATCAGGTCCATCCCATCCATCAGTTACCGTGCTCTTCTCTCTCTCAGAGCCAAAAAGCACAGTCATAGGAAACTTCAGTAGGCCACAACTTAGGAAACAATTGGGATGGGATATCCACAATTATTTTTGTGTAGCTGTGAATATAAGCCATCCAATTCATTAATATGATGTGACTCGTCAGGATAGTAGTAGGTGCCGCTCTGGCCTCGCCTAAGATAGAGCCGCCCTTACTGTGGGGCCAAGGGGCCACTTTTGATGAATATATTCTATAAATGCCCCCATCAAATCGTCTTGCCAAATCATTTTTAGTACATGAGAAGAATATCTAAATCTGAGTTGGACCATACCATAGAAAACAACGGCGATTGACTATTAATAACTTATCCATAAAGGTTTTGGATCAGGTTGATCTTTGTTTTTTTTCTTTTTCTTTTTTTCCTTCAACTAAGTTCATGCAACTTTATCAACAGCTTGGATGATAAATAAACATTTAGGGAAACATTACACTGGTGTAGACACCCCACCTGAAATGAAATTAAAACTATTCTTCCACTTCATTCCAGCTTTGATAAAACCTGTCCATATGGCACGGCACTCATCATATAGCCATGCAAGTTGGGGAGAGTGAGACTTAGGTGGTCCTAAAAATGGTAAACGTGCCAGATGAGTAAAGTTGTAGGCCAACCCTCCTAATTCTGACCAAACTGCCATGACCTTTAGAGAGCTCAAAATGCACTCCATCATGGTAAATCCACCTCTGGCTAGAGGTGGGCACAAACCAAGCCAGCTCGAAAGCTCGGCTCAGATTGGTTCGAAAAAGCTCGGCTTGGATTGGTTCGAAAAGGAAGTTCAAACCAAACCAAGCCTCCAAGTCAAGCTTGTTTGAAAAAACAAACCAAACTCAAACTAGGGCAGTTCCGGCTCGGTTCGGCTCGAAGCTCAATTTGATTCAGCTCGGTTTGATTCAGCTCGTAGATTATAAGCACACTGTTTCCTATGGTGTGATCCACTTGAGCTTTAAATCTGATTCCATTTTGGGATCATGTCCTAAAATGACATGTAAAGCAGATGGATAACATGGATAATACATATACAGGATGACATGGATAATACATAATACATATACATGATGACATGGATAATACATAATACATTTACATGAATGCACACTGTTTCCTTGCACTTGTAAAATTATGCTTGTGTACTTTTGTTTGGAAAATAATCTTACATGTCTATTTTGAAGTTGCACGCTTTTGGAGGATGTTAAACATCATATAGTAAGATATGTTTGTACTTTTTTTTCTAATTTTTTAAATTATTTTCTATTTAAATGAATAATGAAAAAAAGAGCCACTGTCGGTTTGAACTCGGCCCGGCCCGATTCGAAATTTTCAACCAAGCCGATCCTGGCTCGAATCAGATTTTTCTGGAGCAAACCAAACTCGGGCCGCATGGGTAGGCCCGAAACCCAAACCAAACTGATCCACAAACTGCGGTGGTACGAAAACAAACCAAACAAAACTAGGGCTAACTCTGCTCGGCCCGGATCGTTGCCCACCTCTACCTCTGGCTAGTCCGAAAGGCCTTACAAGCCCAAATTGGCTGACCTTTGAAGGTACTTGGCAAGATTCGGATATGATCAATGAATTGGATTGGCAGGCCCGTATCCCATTTAGATCAGATGGTGGTTGATCATCCATGTATCCCAAAGTTGCAAATCAATCAAATCACATTTTTCAGACTCCAAGGGTACCACAAATCCATGAAAATCAAACCAAAAGAGTCCTTAATACTTTCTTAAGATGACCATTGGATCTAAATGATGAATACTAGAGTGGGTGAAACGGCAAACAAGGGCACACATCGTGACCCCATGAACCTTAGGACACCTCATATATTACCTGTCACGTAGAAAAGAGCAAACTTAAACAACAATCCTTAAAAGGCCGGTTGTGAAAACTATCAGCAAGATATGGTAATGATGACCTTATTGTTGGGATAAAAGGGCTGGCAGTGGAAGCAAAGCCAAACACACAGCAGCAAATTGAATCAAACAAGCAACACAATGCAATCACAATGCATGCAACCAACCACACATAGACAATCTAAATTTAACCTGGAAAAACCCCTCACGGGTAAAAATCACGGCACAAAGCAACACCAATCCACTATAATATCAGAAGTTACAAGAGATGGAACCCAAAACCCCGAATCACAAGCCCACAAGAGAAATCTAAGTTTTCCTAAGAAGAAAACCCTCTTCTCAAGCTCTTTCTGTCACCTAAAATCTCTCTCAATTCCCTTTCCAATTTAGGATGTCTTTAATCCCGTAATACACTCCTTAAATAAGAGAAAATCGATATTAGAAACTCCTTGCGCAAAATCGGGCAAGAAACCCGATACAACAAGGAAACCTGTCTACCGGTCGGCCGACCGATCGAGGACCCCTACCGACCAGTCGGCCGACCAGTTGACAATGCCCAAAAATAGGCCAGTAGCTTGCTATCTTAACCTCCATCATGATCGACCAGTCGAACGACTAGTTGATGGCCTCTGTGCATGGAGAATTAAGGCATCTGTTTCCAACAAACTCCATCACGACTCTAATCTTCATGCAACACATTGCCACGCATTATCCTCTAGCTCTACTTCGTCATCGTCATAGTCCCGTCACTTCTCGTGCCCCATCGATTTTATCCTTGCATCTTCACATGCCTTGTTGCTCTTCTCATGTGGCCCTTTTTCTCTTGCCACATACGAGCAATCATGGATCTCATTGCCGATCCCCCAGCTCCACAATAAATTATGCTCCCGATCACCTTGTAAAGATTATCGCACTTCTGTGCCTTTATCATCACAAATGCTCATTTTACCACTTTACAATACCGATCACAGGCGATAAACATGCACCCTTTCGCCTCGAGTGCACCAAGAGATATTACATTCATCTTCATCTTAGGGACATACTTCACACTTTCAAGGATCCATTTGACCTCGTTGAATATCCTAATGCGCACCGAACCAATACCCACCACCTTGCTAGCGTAGCCATCACCCATAATCACTGATCCACCATCATACTCTCTATATGTCATGAATGAACTCTTGTCAAGACATACGTGACATAATGCACTTGAATTCAAGAGTCACTCTCCACCAAGAGACTCTATGCTGGATACAGTCAATACATCACAAACATCACCAGCGTCCTCTACGGTATTGGCCCTCTCCCTAGAAGAATCTCCAAATTTCTCCTGTCTTTTCTCGGGATTTTAACAATCCCTCTTCACGTGCCCTTCTTCCCCACAATTCCAGCATCTCACCTTGTACTTTCACTTGCCCTTTGATTTAGATCTGAAATTGCGTCGGGTTGTCTAACACGACACCGTATGCATACACGTGTGGAAGCTTAAAGAGCAACTAGAATTATGGCTAAACCTATAGGAGGGGGTGATTAGGACCTTTTTAAAATCTTTTCGCCTGCTTAATAAATTTAACAAATTGAACTACGTAAGCGATAACACTTAGGCTTCCAAGCCTAAGTGGGTCCAATCAAAAGACTAGCATATGATAAAAGCTATAAACAATCTAGTCTAAACAAGCATAGATTAATTAAATGATTAAGCTAATGAAGAACCTAATTTATGCTACTCAAATAGACTTGAGTGAGGATGGATCAAGAAGTTCAAGTCTACATGAGGTAGTGAAAGTACATCTTGTGAGTGTGGATGTGCCTATCAAGTGCCTAGCATACATTCCTAACTAAGCATTCATAATTAATCAATTAAACATAATGCATAAAGAGAAATGTGCTCAAAAACAATCACAAACACAACAATGTATAGTGGTTCGACTACTTGTCTACTCCACTCTCGGTTCAAGTACTCAACCCCTTTGAGCACACCGGCATTCACTGGGGAGTTTAAATCTGGTTCCTCCCAACCAAGGTGTTTTAACTCGGATCCACCCAACCGGAGAGTTTACAGGTTCCTCCCAACCTACACGTTTACACCCGTGTTGGTGGCTCCCCCTTGGAGACTTTGTTTTAGGCCTGACTAACGTGCCAAGGAACGGCTGACGTCCCTAAATTTTAGGCCCAACTAATAGGCCAAGGATCGGCTAACGACCCCGGGGCGAGTTTGTCAAACAAACTCTACATTCAACTCCCATAGGGAATTGAGTGGATGGACTCTTAACAAGACAACCTTACTTATCGGATTGAGTCCCTTGTTGCGCCATCTTGGGTTGCTTCTTCTCGCTCTCCCGTACTTGAATCAGCTCCCCTTGTGCTCCCCCGATCGTTGACGCCGTTGCTTTGCCAAGGCTTCAGCTCCAAGATCAGCTACCTTGCATGTGATGCTCCATTGGAGATGCCCAAGGTGCTAGAGAATGGTGAAACCTCTACAAATGGTAGGGAATGGGTTTCCTAGAGGAATGCACCTAAATGGACTCCTAGGTAGTGTTTAGACAAATGATTTAACTATCATCAAGGTGTCTAAACCCTAGGAATCAAGAGGGAACAAGTCCATTCTCAAGATGCCATTGAATGGCCCAAGCTTGTGATGAAAACACAAGGAGAATGACTTGCTTTAGGTTTGGGATAGAGCCTCTAATGATCTCTAGCATGGTGGCTTCTATCTCCTCAAAATCCCATCTCTTTTCTCAAAAAAAATGAATCCCCCTTTTAAATAGATTTTCTTCCAACGGTCAAAAAACGGGCAGATTCGTGCATCTCCGATTGATCGGAAAAAGTGTCCGATTGATCGGAGCCCAGTCCGATTGATCGAAGACAAGTCCGATTGATCGGAAATCTATCCAGAGAAGTCTTTGGAAGAAATTTCGATTGATCGGAACACTGTCCGATTGATCGGACGGCCCCTTCCGATGGATCGGAAGACTGTTCGATTGATCAGAAATATGTCCAGTGAGTTTTCAATTTTTTCTGAGACAATTTCCGATTGATTGGAATTTCTGTCCGATCGATCGGAGTCCTATCAGAGCACCTGTCCGATTGATCGGAGTCCTATCGGAAACTGCTGTTTGAGCCTTTTTTATTGCAACAGCTTCCACCTCTTTAATTAGTCTAATTTATCATGTTTTTCCTGGAGTTCTAAGACTAATGATGATGACTAAAGGTATACCTAGGTGGTGCAAGTCATCTAAGAGGTTATGGGTTAGGTTTTGGTCAAGGCAAGGCACACCAAGGCATCACTTTTACCTGTTTCTTCTTCCTTGATGCAGCAGGACCACTTGAGTCTTCGGTCTTTATTCTTCATTAAGCTCAACCGACACTAGACTTACTGACCTAAGTAATTGACAAACAAGGTGCACTAGTATGCCACAGAAAAGTGCACTAACAAGATCTCGACGACAGAGATCCTCCACCCTGCTCAAAATTCCTCCCCCTCATAACCAATACCTCTGTAGAAGGACCCACGCTACCGATTTTCCTTCTCATCACCTTCACCTGAAGGACTAAGATAACGGTCTCCACGTCAATGGTCTCCCTACCTGCGTACAACAAGTCCTTAAGCGACTCATATGATTCTGGAAGAGAATTCAACAGAATAAATGTTTGATCCTCGTCCTTCATCGGTTCATCTACATCCATTAACTTGCAAATAAGCCTATTGAAATTGCTGATGTGGCTCTCAACATTGGCCCTCTCCGTCATCTTCAAATTATACAACTGAAGTTTCAAATATATGCGATTTTTTAGAGATTTCTTCGCATAGATATTCTCTAACTTCATCCATGTTTCAGCTGCAGTTTTCTCTTTCATGACATTATACAGGACCTCATCTTCCGGACACAATTGGATTGAAACATTGACTTTTTCATCGATCTTCTTCCACTCTTCTTCTTTCATAGCCTCCGGTCGCTTTCCAAGGAGCGCATCTTGTAACCCTTGCTGAACTAAAAGGCCTTTTATCTTCACGTTCTAAAGTTCAAAATTATTTTTCCTCAAATACTTCTTTATGTCAAATCTCATGCCTGATGCCATGCTCTTGTCTCAGATCTGAATTTCTCCTACACCCCAACGATCACTTTAATACCAGTTGTTGGGATGAAGGGGTCGGCAGCTGAAGCAAAGCCAAACACACACCAGCAAATTGAATCAAACAAGCAACACAATGCAATCACAATGCATGCAATCAACCACACATAGACAATCTGATTTTAACGTGGAAAACCCCTCACGAGTACAAACCAACACCAATCCACTATAATATCAGAAGTTACAAGAGATGGAACCCAAAGAATTACAAGCCCACAAGAGAAATTCAAGCTTTCCCAAGAAGAAAACCATCTTCTCAAGCTCTTTCTCTCACCTAGAACCTCTCTCAATCCCCTTTCCAATTTAGGATGCCTTTAATCTCGTAATACACTCCTTAAATAGGAGAAAACTAAGATTAGAAACTCCTTGCGCAAAACCTTGCAAGAAACCCGATACAACAAGGAAACTTGTCGACTGGTCGGCCGACTAGGCGACAATGCCCAAAAATAATCCAGCAGCTTATTGTCTTAACCTCCATCATGATCAATCGGTCGGACGACTGGTCGGTAGCCTCTGTGCATGGAGAATTGAGGTGTTCATTTCCAACACTAATATTGACAAGAAGAGCCTACATGCTAAAATGGGTACCTGGGGGCTAAAATCGATCATTCATGGCTTAGTTTAGGACCGCAATAGCAAGCCACACAGCGGGTGGAGGCAGAGTGAGGCATTAGCAGAGAGTGGGGTTGATAACTTGGGCGTCCATACTTTGATTAAGGGTCGATTAAGGTGGATGAACGAGTAACTCGAAGTCAAAGCACTCTCACCCTTAGGTCATCGTATGTGCTAAAGACCACCTAAGATAAAAAGAATACAGTTACACAATCAAAGTAAAAAAATTAATGTTGAAATTGAGGACATCTAACCATCCTTTTTGCATAAAAGATTGTCTAGTTCTCTTTTCATTCTCATATCTTTAATCAATTTGTACTCCACTCCACTCCACACATTCTAAAGACATCAATAACATTCACATGCACATATTACATGTCTCTTTCTTTCTACTACACTTTTTTTTTTTACCCTTACTTTGCCTATCTGGAGCCTTGATACTCTACGAAGAGTGGCCTAGATATTAATATTGAAATTCCCTTGAATCTCCCAAAAAGTGTAAAATCATGTAAAGTAGAGACTTTGTATTACACGAGTAGAAAAGAGTGCTTAACTCCTTTCTTTTCGTAATCGAGAACCTTACTTAGACTTGGCGGTGCGGATGAACTATAGGGGCGTGTATGTTAGGTAATTATTACCACTTACCTCAGTTTGATAGTACGAGTATTTCCTCCTTGTAAAAAAGGTTTGATGTACATTCATGGAACCCACTGTGATGTCTATGACATATCAACATTGTCCATCCATTTTATCGGAACATTTAAGGGCATAAGCCCAAAAATAAGGTAGATCAGAAGCTCAAGTGGCTCACACCATAGGAAATTATGGTTGTAAAGGGTTTTTAACTATAGATGTTTAACCCACTGTTTCGTGTGGCGTGGTCCACTTGAGCTTTGGATCTGCCTCAATTTTAGGTTCATGCCCTAAAATCACCTTGCAAAATAGATATACAATGTGGACAATGTATCACATTGGGCCCTATATGAAGTTTGGAAAGTCCTTGATTGTAGTGTACAAAAAACAAACTGTAATTGTCAACCTTAAAAAAGGTGCATGGAAATACATTGTAATTAATCATTACTCATTTACTTGAATTTTCATGGTGTAAATGGAAGTCAAACATGCCCTAGGAGTTACTTGGGTTGAAAATCTAGTAATCTCAATTTATAAGTGATTTTACAGTTTCAAGTTTCTAGCTGGCTATATATTATGAAATTTATTTGACTAGTGGTGACTCCAGTCAAATTATCTAAATTTAAGGCACATTCTCGTGACATTGCAAGATCAAGGAAACAAAAGTGATGCTAACACCAACTAATTCAACTGCTAAGTGTGTCCGCTCGCACGAGGACATTCACGGGTGGGCCGAAGGAAGTTTTTAATGGTGGGACATTCAAACTTCACCGTTTCCTGTAACATGGTCCACGTGAGATTTGGATCTACTTGATATTGAAGAATGTATAGACCGTGTGCATATAGAATAAATGAAGATAGCACCACAAAAGGTCCGTACCTATAACATGGTCCACCTGAGATTTGGATATACTTGTATGGACTCTGTGGACATTCAAACTTCACTGTTTCTATAACATGGTCCACCTGAGATTTGGATATACTTGTATGGACTCTGTGGACATTCAAACTTCACTGTTTCTATAACATGGTCCACCTGAGATTTGGATCTACTTGACATCGAAAAATGCATAGACCGTGTGGATATAGAATAAATCAAGGTAGCCCCACAATAAGGGCCGTACCTAATCAGTTCCCCACAAAGATGAAGGGATTACCCAGAAAATAGAAGTGAAGTCTTCTAAAACTTAGGTGGGGAATGCCATGAGAATTTTTAGATGTTTTTTTTATAATTTTTAATTCACTTGAGCATTGATTTCGTTCAAGGGGCATCATTTCCCCCACTTTAGAGAAGGGAGTCGATCCTCTGTTGAAACTAAGGAGAGAAACTCTGCTAGTCACTTTTCTAATTGGTCCAGATCAGCAGCCTGCTGCTCTGACACAGTCAGGATGAGGTGGACCAATCAGAACAATGGAAGCAGAGGTTATCTGCTCGGTTTCAACAGAGGATCCGGATTCGAAGGGAGTTTACCCTGCTAGGCTATCATGACCTAAATTCACATTGAGCAGATGCTAGTGATCGTCTGTTTGTGTCTGCTGCCCGTTTCCTTCGGACGTAGTTTGGCTAGTGACCCAACATCAGCCACCTAGCTGGTTTCAAAGCTCTGTGAGCCCAGCCATAATGCATGTGTTTTATCTAAGCTGTCTATCCATTTCGTCAGTCCATTTTAGGACTTGAGCCTAAAAATGAACCAGATCCAACCCTCAGGTGGACCACACCACAGGAAACAGTGAGGATTGAATGCTTACTGTTGAAATCTTTTTGAGGCTACAGAAGTTGTGGATCAAGCTGATATTTGCATTTTCCCTTCATCCAGGTCCGTGTGACCTTATCAACATGTCGGATGGCAAGTAAACGTTACAGTGGGTCTTAGAAGGTTTTTAATGGTGGACCCTCAATCAACACTCTTTTCCTGTGTGCAGTCCACCTGTCATTTGGATCTGCCTCGGTGTTTTTGGGCTCATGACCCAAAATAAGCGGGTAAAATTGGATGGGCAGTGTGGGCCCACCACAAAGCTCTGTGGTGGGGCCCACGGTGCTTTGACACCAGCTAGCTGGCTGGTGTTGGGATCACAGCTCTCATGTTAAGCACTCAAGGGATAGATCCCAAATGGATGGTTGGGATATCATCCCTAGATCAAGCGTGATTTCGACGTCACAGAAGTACTTCCATTGTATGGGGAGCCGTAAACTGCCATTTGCAAAGATGTCAAGCCACTATCATTTATAAAGCGGTGGTGAACTAACATGAGAGCCTTTTGCAGGAGCTTGTTTGTTTGACTTTCTTGGTTGTTTCACAAGGAAGACCGATGGATGGACATCCTCCTGTCATTCAGGTCGCCCCCTGGGCCTAACAAAAGATCAAGTGCAAAAAAAAGCAACGATGCCCCCCTAAACAAACGGCTCCTCATGAATTTTTAATATTTGATGACAGATTTCCAGTCCGCACGATGGCTATCGTACAACGTCAAACTACGCTATTTGTTCCGGCCAAATGGTTAGGACGCGGATTTCCAGCTAAAGCCTTTTGGAGGAAGTTCTCGGGCTGAGAAGCCAGGTTGAGCCACTGATGTTTTTGAGAAATCTAATATACTCAGGTCCATTATTTTCGAGCTCATTTTAAAATGGGTTACACCAGAGGAAAAATTAGGAAAAGAAATGTGCACCGTTGAAACCTTTATAATCTTCACCTTGATGTTTATATGCCATCCAAAGTCCAAACCATTTATAAGGTCATTCCCACTGGGATGAAGTGAAAGCACAAAAAATCTCAAACATGATACAAAACTTTTGTGGCATGCGAATGTTTCAATGGTTGTCATTGAATCCCTGCTAATATTTCCTCTCTTGTGGCCCACTTCAGTTTTGGATCCACCTCATTTTTTTTTGTCACGTGTGCTAAGATGAGCTCTCTAGATAATGGATAGACAGGGTGGATTTCTCACAAACATCACCGTGGGCCCCACCTCACATATGAGAAATCCACCATAATGTTTGTGAGAAATCCACCCATCCATCCTTTCTTTCGAGCTTAATTTAGGCATGGGACCAAAAAAAATTAAAAAATAAAAGGCAGATCCAAACTCAAGTGGGCCACATGCATAGGGAAAATTGGGAAAAGAAATACTACAATTGAAACCTTCCTGGCCTCTCCCTTGAAGGTGATTTCAGTATGCACGAGATGGGCCCATGGTTTGGTGCTCTTAAACTGTTAGTACCAAGGGTTCCAATGTGAAAGAGCCGTGCACAAAATGCCTTGTGACTTAGGGCCGGTTTGGGGAAGCCGATTGCGTCTTGCTGGTAGACAGATCCAAACAGGGGCTTTGTGGGGCCCACCATGATGTATGGATTTCATCTGCACTGTTCATCTATTTTTTCCGGATCATTTTAACGCATGTTCTAAAAAATGAGGTAGATCCAAGGCTCAAGTGGATCACATAGTGGGGATTAAACGCCCACCATTAAAAACTTCTTGGGGGCCTTAAAAGTTTTAGATCAAGTTGAAATTTGTGTTTTCCTTTCATCCAGGTCCATGTGACCTTATGAACAGGTTGGATGGTAAAGAAATATCATGGTGGGCCATAAGAAGGTTTCAACATGGATGCCATTATCACCAGGTCTATGTTATGCGACCTTATGAACAGGTTGGATAGCAAATAAACATCACGGTGGCCTTAAGAAGGTTTCAATGGTGGGTGTCATTCACACCATTGCTTCATGTAGTGTGGTCCACTTGAGCCTTAGACCTGCCTCATTTTTAGGTTCATCTCCTAAAACGATACTTAAAAATGGATAAATTGAGTGGATAAAACCCATGCATGTAACACAGTCGAGCCACGTTATGCACATTTCATCGTAGTTTGATCAATCAACCACTGTTAGCCTTAAAGGACCATAGTTACACTAAGATGAGCTTAAACGTGCTCGTAGAAGGTCGTTGTGCCACCCATCCCATGACCAATAAATCTGAAACTCGGGTGGAATAACCCTCATGGCGAGCTTGATGACCTGGGATAGGTGCTATGGTAGAGCCAACGTCTGAAATCCTGAAATTGTGTGGTCTGGTGAGAGCACATGCAAGTGTAAATACATGGGCACAAGAACTAATTTAAGTTATCGTTACTAATAACACATTTTCTTAGGTGGGCTATTAGGACCCTTGCATGCCTATGAAATTGAGAACCAGTGCCCTAAATATAACATTAAACATGTCCCTATATTCGCAGTCCCGATCGGCGATCGGCGATCATTGAACGGATCCGCCTCCGTATCCAATAAACGTCGCACCCAAACTCTGCGAGATCACAACCATAAGAAGATCTTGTGTCGAGGAAGTTGTCCCATAGGTCGGATTGGTTAAGATGGGTCAGGTGGGCCCCACAGCTAAAATAGCCCCTCAAAGGGCCATTTTCATAAAAATTCAGCAGCCAGGGCCATTTGGGCAAATCCTGCCCAATAAAAGAAACCAAATTGGGGATTTCTTTCCCATTTCAGAAATGTGGGGATTTCTTTCCCATTTCAGAAATGTCTGAGAGGGAGAGGGAGAGGGAGAGGGAGAGAGAGAGAGAGAGAGGGAGAGAGAGGTGAAGAAAGAGAGTGAAGGAGGAACAAGGAAGGAGGGGGTTGTGCATGTCACTCCACTCCACTCCCTGCACATCTACGGCCCACTAGATGTTGTAATCCCTATTGAATCATCACCACCAACCTTCATAGGTAAAAAATTCTAATTCAATACCCTCATCTTAGCATTTCTCCCTAGATTTTTCTAAATTTCTAACATGTAAGGCCGATTCTTGTAGGAATCTCCAAGCTACCCCAAGAAATTGAGGTGCGGACTATTTACCTCTAGGTTGCTAGGACTCTAAATGCTGTTAGACTTAGATAATTCTCTAGTTTTCATCTCATGCATGCTCAATTTCCTTGTTGAGATAATATATTAACTCTAGTTATATCTTAAATGTGTTGAATTGTAGATTGGAGACTCTTTTACCCTAATTCATGTGTTTAGGACCAATTGCATGCTTGTATGTGCTATGCATTCTCCTGCATCGCTTGGTTTGTGCCTTACTTGTGGTAACATAGGGGATTTTGTGTTGAATGCTTACAATTATTGTTATGTGCCTCTAAATGTACTATATATGGTGGATTGGTGTCATGTTATGCTTAAGGTTACAATAATTCTTGCATGCTCTGAGATTCGGGCTTATGATTATATGATATCTGCCATATTTCGGGCCATGAATACTGTTTAATTTGTTGTCCGATCAAGCGATTGGATGAGGACTTAGCGCAACCGCTTGAGATTGACCGCCTTGGGCTAGAAAGGTCGATTCGAGGTAAAAATCGGATGACCGGCTGTGTTTGAGGGCCACACAGGCATTGCGTGCCCAAAGTCGACCTTCCCGTCCTTCCCCTCAATCGAAGCTACCGGCCCAACACCGGATTGGACTTATGTGTGTTGTGAGACTACCACTTTGCTAGAATCCAAGTACTAACGTTACCATTGGATGACCCACTTGTAACTATATGGAAAATCGGTCCCCCAGTCTCATGAGCCGGGCATGGTGGTATGAGACTTATGCCCAAGTTGTCAACCTATGCTAGGGTGACGAGCCTCCCCATAGTGTTTAGTGAGCACCCGTGGAAGTAATGAGCCTACCACCTGACTATGGGATAGGGTGACTAGCCCTTTTCCCACCTGAGTTGGGCGTGGCTAACAAGTCACGCCCAAATCAAGCCCTAAAAAATGACCCGAGTATGGATCGAGGGGTTACTAGCAATGATAGTCATTCACCACGCAGGAAACCGGATGGTCTCAGTTGACCTGGTGATGGAACGTCGGTACTATGGCTTCGCCAACCGGCTATATGCTAAATTGGACTAATTAATTACTTGGCTAATCATGCATGGCTCGGCATGACATGCACTGTGCAGGTGATGGGGTGACGAGCCCCATACACTAGAGGCTCAGGTTTGTGTAGGTGACGTGGTGATGAGCAGCTCACTGTCGATTTTTGGCCAAAATAGTGTTTAGGCATGCATCTGCATTTCATGCATTAAGTGTGTAAGACGTAGTACTTACCTTATGCCTATTGAGATGCCTGTTGACTATTATTTGTATGTGGTTAAATCATTATCTACACCTGATTGCATTTGTATCGTAAGTAACTTTGGGAAATGGAACCACAGAGTTGATTATTCACTCCTACTTTGGGACAGTGTTTTAAAACACCAACCAGGCGATTTCATTGATGCAGGCAGGTATTGTTAGTGCACTTTTCTGTGGCATACTAGTGCACCTTGTTTGTCAATCACTTATGTCAGTGAGTCTAGTGTCGGTTGAGCTTAATGAAGACGAAGACCGAAGACTCAAGTGGCCCTGCTGCATCAAGGAAGAAGGAACAGGTAAAAGTGATGCCTTGATGTGCCTTAACCTTATCTAAAACCCAACCCTTTAACCTCTTTGATGACCTTGACCATGTTAAGAAAACTTTAGTCATCATAGATTGGCCCTAGGTTCACCAAAAGACCATCCAAAACCTTAGCCATTGCATAGGGTTGTGATCTAAGTGGGTCAGCTAGCAAATAGGTTGAACCCAGGCCTGTTCGACCGATCATGATCGGTCGGCTAGACTGGACCGACCGGTTAAGACCGGTCGGACGAGTGTCCAATTCATACAGCAAGCTTGCTGTCCTGTGCAGGCTTAGGACCGACCGGTCGTGACCGGTCGGACAGACCCCAGATCAAACAGAAAGCCTTCTGTCTTGTGGCCGCCCGGTCTTGGAACCTGGACGACCGATCGTGGACCCCTGGCTGACCGGTCACGATCGGTCGGCACTAGCCGTTATTTGCCCGTTTTGTATCCGTTGCTCATCCTTTTATAAAGGGGCTTCGCTTGTGTTGAGGGGCAAGGAGAGGGATTTCGAGAGGAGTGAAGCCACCATTGTTGGAGACCATTTGAGGCTCATTCCCAACCTATGCAAGGCATCTTCCTTGCGCTTTAACACAAGATTAGAGCATTCCAAGCTCATGAAGAAGATGACCTTCATCCTCTCTTGATCTCTAAAGTTTGGACCTTCCTTGATAGGCATATCCTTGTCCAAAACTTTAAGATGAGATCGTTGTAGGAGAGAACCTCTAGGCAACCCATTCCCATCAGTTGTAGAGTTCTCAAGCCTATCCTCCTATCACCTTAGGCATCTTAAAGGCATCACATGCAAGGTGTTTTGATCAAGTGTAGCTGAGGCATTGGCGACGCAACAGCAACACAATCGAGGGAGCAAGGAAAGCTGATTGAAGCATGGGAGAGCAGAGATCAAGCAACCCGAACCGGCGCTGAACAAGGGGCTCATCCAACAAGTAAGGTTGTCTTTATTGAGAGTCCATCTAGAGTTTGTTTGTCAAACTCAAATTAGGGACGTTAGCCGTTCCTTGGCCCGTTAGCCGGGCCTAAACAAAGTCTCCAAGGGGGAGCCTCCGACACAGGAGTGAACGTGCGTAGGGTTGAGAGTTAGCTTATGTCCAAAACTCCGTTTGGGTTGAGAGTTAGCCATTTGTCCAAAACTTCGATTATGGTTGAGAGGTGAATAGGTAAAACCTCCGTGTAAAGGTTGTGAGGTGAACCTCATTAAAAACTCTAATAGTGAATGCCGGTGTACTCAAAGGAGTTGAGTCGAACCACTATACATGCTTGTGTTTGTGATTGTATTGAGCACATTGATATCTTAGCATTGGATGTTGAATTGTTTAATTATGAATGCTTGATAGGAATGTATGCTAGGCATTAGATTGGCACATCCACACACAAGATGTACTTTCACTAGGTGTGTAGACTTGAGCTCATTGATCCATTCTCATATGTCTACATAGGTTGCATAGGTTAGGAGCTTGATTAGTTAAATCATTTATTTACCTATGCATGCTTAGACTAGGATTGTTTATTGCTTAACCATATGTTAGTCTTGTGATTGGACCCACTTAGGTTTAAAAGTCGAAGTGTTCTTGCTTACTTAGTTTAATTTGTTGAATTGTGTAAGTAGGCGAAAAGAATTTCAAAAAGGTCCTAATCACCCCCCTCCTATAGGTTTAGCCATAATTCTAGTTGCTCTTTAAGCTTCCGCACATACGAAGGTGTCATGTTAGACTACCGACGTACTTTCCTTTGGTATCAGAGCGGGTTGCTCTTCAAGGATGTAACCGTCTAGGGTAAGATCCGGTACCGGAGCACTGGCATAATTTCTAACTGAGGTGGGAGTACCACCAACCGTCCACCATTCTTTGACGGGTCCAACTATGCCTATTGGAAGGCTAGAATGAGAATTTTTCTCCAATCCGTGGACCGTCCGGTGTGGCTAAGCACATAAAATGGATATACCTTGCCCACCGAGCAAGTGGAGGTTGATGGGCAATACATTGTCATTCCCAAAGATGATTCCAAATAGGATGACAGAGAGAGAGCTCAATACATGGCAAATGCCAAAGCTCTCAATGTGATTTGCTGTGCGGTTTCCCTGGATGAATTTCAGCGCATTCTCACATGCACAACTGCAAAAGAAGCGTGTGATATACTTGAGGTTACCCACGAGGGAACTAGCACAGTAAGACGCTCGAAGCTTCAGCTCTTAACCACCAAATTTGAAAACATTAGGATGGAAGAGACTGAAACTTTCATGGAGTTTTATACTAAATTGTCAGATATTTGCAACTCCATGTTTGTCTTGGGTGATCGGGTTTCGGAAGGTAGGATTTGTAGAAAAATATTTGGGTCCCTCCTGGATAGATTTAACACCAAGATAGTTACCTTAGAGGAGTGTAGAGACATAGATAACATGAAAGTAGAAGAACTCATAAGTTCCTTACAAACTCATGAACTACACTTCAAGGCCCTCTCTAGAAAGAAAAGCATCGCTCTCAAGTCCTCTCTCAAACATAAGAAAATTAAGAGTGAGTTGGAGGAAGATAGTGAAGATGAGGATGATGAGGAAGAGAAATTGAACAAAAAATTTAAAAGATTCCTCAAATTTGATAAAGGGAGTAGCCGTGACAAGAAGGACAAGAAGGGTGATAAACATAAAGGGAAATCATTCAAACCTTCATCCGTCCGTTGTTACGGTTGCGGTCGTCGTGGCCATATCGCCCTGGAATGTCCGGATGGGCCTAAACCGAAAGGCAAAAAGGCAATGACTGCCACTTGGGATGATACGGAGGAGTCGAACTCCAAATCCGGTGACTCCGCTAGTGATGGAGCCAACATAAAGATCTAGCTCTCACGGCTTTCACCACTACCTCTCTTCCTACTTATCTGAGAGGGGATCCCGACCGCTATCCCTTCTAGGAGTAGAAGGAGTTCCCAAACCCTCACCTCATGCTACATTTTATGAGGGTGTTGAGGAAATTAGTTACCCTTAGGCTTTTCAAACTAAACATAGAATAGTGAGGGTAGCTAGAAATGCTTAATAGAAAAATCTGAGGATTTCATCCTCATGTCTATGTGTATGGGTAAATTAGAGGATTCAAGCCTCATAAGCCCAAATTTGGTAGTTTAGCCTTGCTTTCAACTTGCATATTTTCTTGCTTGACTATCTCCATGCTTAGATTAGCTAATCTTGCTGGACTATATGCTTTATTGTATGCTGATCTTTGCTTAGTATTGGTCTTGATATATCACTAGGGGAGGTTGGTTGATTGGGCTATAAGCCCTTTGTGCTTTTATTGCAAATGTATATCTTTGACCAATTATGCATGATTAACTATGCTTAGATAGTTACATTTTCTTATTAATCATGTTCCTTAGCATGCTCCATGTTTTTATGATTCATGCACCCTATACTCTCCTTGTTAGCATGTGTTTATAGTTATAACTGCGACATACTATCTACTCTTACCTTAACCTTATTGATATATCATTAAGGGGGAGAGAATAGTTTGTCAATTGCTGACAAAAAGGGGGAGACAGATCAAGTCCCACAAAAACTAGTTTACTATGTTTTGTGATGTAGGGATTGACAGGTTATGGGGGAGCAAATTGAAGAGGAGCAGCTTAGATTAGGCATGTCAAGAGTCCTGTATTTAATTCATTATCAATGTAATATCTTGAACATGTATTTTGTTTTGGTAGGTTAGGTTTTTGTAAGTAATTGACAAAGGGGGAGATTGATAGCGCACTTTTCTGTGGCATACTAGTGCACCTTGTTTGTCAAACACTTACATCAATGAGTCTAGTGTCGGTTGAGCTTAATGAAGATGAAGACTGAAGACTCAAGTGGCCCTGCTGCATCAAGGAAGAAGGAACAGGTAAAAGTAATGCCTTGATGTGCCTTAACCTTGTCCAAAACCCAACCCTTTAACCTCTTTGATGACCTTGACCATGTTAGGAAAACTTCAGTCATCATAGATTGGCCCTAGGTTCACCAAAAGACCATCCAAAACCTTGGCCATTGTATAGGGTTGTGATCTAAGTGGGTCAACTAGTAAACAGGCTGAACCCAGGCCTGTCCGACCGGTTGGCTGGACTGGACCGACCAGTCAAGACCAGTCGGATGAGTCTCCAGTTCATACAGCAAGCTTGCTGTCTTGTGCAGGCTTAGGACCGACCGGTCGTGACCGGTCGGCTGGGCTGTTCCGACCGGTCTTGACCGGTCGGACAGACCCTAGATCAGACAGAAAGCCTTTTGTCTTGTGGCCGATCGGTCATGGAACCTGGATGACCGGTCGTGGACCCCTGGCTGACCGGTCACGACCGGTCGGCACTAGCCGTTATTTGCCCGTTTTGTATCCATTGCTCATCCTGTTATAAAGGGGCTTGGCTTGTTTTGAGGGGCAAGGAGAGGGATTTCGAGAGGAGTGAAGCCACCATTTTTTGAGACCATTTGAGGCTCATTCCCAACCAATGCAAGGCATCTTCCTTGTGCTTTAACACAAGATTAGAGCATTCCAAGCTCATGAAGAAGATGACCTTCATCCCCTCTTGATCTCTAGAGTTTGGACCTTGTTGAACCTCCAATTTATACATTACATTGCCCACTACATGACAAATCGGATGCACTCCCTGGAACAAGGCCAGCCTTGTCCGACCGGTCATGACCGGTCGGCCAGCCCTGTCCGACCGGTTGTGACCGCCATGCAAGTTTCAGATTCCAGATTCTAAAACAGCAAGGTATTCCCGCACCTGGTTTTTCGGACCAGTTTTCTGGGCGCATCTTGATGATATTTGGAAATACAACACATCCATGTCGAAGAGGAGCTCGACGCCGAACTAACCCAAGTGGTTTCGTGTCGATCGGAGCTACGGATTGACCGTGGTGGCAAAAACAATACGAACTGTCCAGAAAGTTTCAGATTTCGCTATTCCACTCTGGGCCGGTCCAGGTGACCCATCATTGATGATATGAAGAATCTACTTTGACCATCTTTTAGAACACATCCATATATGAATAACCACAAAAGTTTCAGATCAAAAGGATGTGTGGTTTGATCGTACCGGTTGAAGAAAGATGGACCATCCAGAAAGATCCAACTACGCAGAGTTTATAAAAGCCCGAAGTGTTCTAATTTTCGGACCATATTTTGGGATTGTTTTGGACAATCTAATCCGTCTATCATGTAGATGATAAAGTTTTCTACCAATTTTTAAAATTTGGGATCAATCCAACATTTGTACACTCCGGAGCGTTGAAAGCAAGATGACTGGTTCTGAAGGTACCCAAAGTGCGCGATTTTGAGAGGCGGTCGGTGATGTGATTGGTGGGCCCATTCAGATGATAATCTTGGAAATCTAAATCATTTATTTGGAAGATCACATTACAAGGAAGCTACAAACCAAATTTGAAGGCAATCCGACCATTGGTTAAGCCGTACCAAGCGAAACAAATTCTGCTATGTTGCTGTACTATTGCTGCACAATAAAAGGAGGTGCTCTCTTCTATTCCAAATCAACCAAGGACGTGGGAAGCAAGGAGTTCAAGTCCCAGGAGGCTACCTAGCCTCCTCCAGCTACTTTTTCTTCCTTTTCTTAGTTCTAGTTCTAGTTTTAATATGCTTTTCCTTAGCTAACCTCTTAGCTAGAGCTAGAGGTGAAATTTGTAGTTGGTTCCAATGCTTTAATTATTTTATTTCAAGTACCCTTTTCTTAATTTTGGATTTTGGAGTTCTAGTTTGAATAAAGTTTGAATTTTTAGATGAATTATGAGAGTTTGTGTGCTCCGGACATGAGTTCCTTGCAATTCTCTGAAATTATCATGATTGGGTTGTTTGAATTTGAATTGTAGTAACCCTTGAGCATGCCATAGTCCATAGGCATGGCTGTTACTCCGAAGGCTACAAGTTCAAGTTCTATGTGCTTCATTAGAACTAGAAATCTGATTTCTAGATTTGAGTGGGACTATTTGTGCTTGAATGTTATATCTTCCAATTAGATGAGAGATAGGACTTTGATTCTAATTGTGTTGTACTTGGATGAATGGATTGGCATTGGACTACTACAAGTGGATCCTTGATGCTCTAGTTCTTCTTATTTACAGATTTTCCTATTTCATGTGAAAAACTACTTTCTTAAACTTCTTAGATTCTAGTTATTAGAGTACTTGGAATTGTTTACCTCTTTCCCTGTGGATCGACCTCGGTCTTACCGAGATTTATTACTACATCGCAGCCTTACACTTGAGGCGAGCGAACAAGTTTTTGACGCCGTTGCCGGGGGAAAGGTTAAACGGTTCTAATTGTTCTAGTAGCTATAGAGTAGTTGTAGTTAGGTAGGATTTTCAGTTTTTATAGAAGTAGATTTTCTGATTTTTTTTTCTTTTTTTTCTAGATTACTAACAATTTTTTTTTAATTTTGTAGGACATTGTTGCTGACATAGATCTCACTCTATTAGGTAACATCTCCCCATCTTTCTTCTTTTTGTTCTTTTTCCTAGATTAGGGTAGTTTCCAATTCCTTAAAATTTCATCATGTATGATTGGACGAATGGTGCGTACAAGTACCTTTTGGAAGATGAGATGTCAGACCATGAAATTGAAAGTCTTTATGATTGGAACCATTATAAGCATAAGTATTTTTCTGAGATTCAATCAACCTCCACTACCGCCCCACGTAAGACGATGCGTGATTACATTAATGAAAACAATACACATATTGAGACACGACGTAAGACGATGGGGGAATACCGGAACGAAGCAAAATTGGATAATCATCCGGGAAAAACATTACGTGATTACCGGATTGAAAATAACATGAGTGTTCCACCGGTTATGGTAAGAGGTGTGCAACAACAAAAGGAACAGGTGAATAGTAGCCAACCGGTTAAGACAATGCGTGATTACTTGTACGGATATGCCTATCAACCATCATATAACTTTTCATCCTACAATGCGTACGGTCTTAATTGGGAAAACCACAATTCTCCTTGTTCAAGGGAGGAACCAACCATGGTTATTAACAATCACCCTAAAACATCTTCCTCTTTTGATGATAAGTATACACAAATACTTGAGGAAATATGTAATGAGCATGTGGATGAACAATTAAATCAAGCTTCCTCACCATCTTATGAAGACGTTGAGCCCGAAATTGGGGGCATCGAATCAATCCCCTCTAATGAGGAGGATGGTGCTACCCAAGTCCCACCTCCTTTGGATTTAATGAATAGACTTTTAAAGGAGATTGATTTCGATGATCCCAATGTCATCATCAATTATGGTGAGTCCACTATCTCTTTTGGATGCTTTGAACTTAATGATGAAGAGATTTCAATGACGGTTGACGAACCCGAGGAATCCATTAAATTTGAAAGCGGTAGTGGGGTTGCCTACAATGAGGGTTTGGTGAATGGTTATGAACCTATGGTTTCTTTTTCCCAAGGGCATAATGATTATGAGTCTCTAGAGGATATGCATGCTAGAGAGATGGCCGAAGTCGATCTTTTTGAGTCCTTCCACCAACAACACATGCCAAATTCTAGTGTGGTAGACCTCCCTTTGATTGAAAATTCTATTCCTTTGGATGATGAGGTGGCACAATTTGAAATTTTCAAAGATCAAACAATGTTAGATAATGTGCTTACCACTGAATCTGAAGAATTCTCTTTGGAAGACCTCCTCTCTATAGAGGAGGAATTCCTTACCATTGAAACAGAATTTCTTCAATCATTAAGGGAGGATGAGGACCCTTCATCCGACTATCTCGATTTCCTAGAGGAATGCTTGGCCCACTCTTATGATCTTGATGATGAGATGATTAAGGAGTTGGATATTTTGTTAGACACGGTGTCAGTGCCTGAAGAACACATTTTCACTGATTTACACTCTTTACCATTGTTTGTGGAAGCACCGTACAATTCTGAAATTGTGGAAGAGACAACTTTAACTAATGAAAACTCGATGAATGTCTCTCCACCGCCGTGGGTCCTTCAGCCCATTGAAAATTCTGATTGGGATGATCCATTTTTAATCAATCATAACCCAAATCAGAATTTGAGGAGATATCTTTATGCTGCTCTTCTCTCCTCCTTTTATGCATGTGGTGCACAATACGATTGGACTTCAATGATAAGAAGCACACATGTTTACTGTCGAGCAGGACTTTGGATGGTCCTCATGAGAAATTTATTGAAATTCATGAAGATCCTGCTCAACTTTGATCATGTAGTTGATCGGACTAATCAAAGGTAGGTAGGTAGGTTAGGATTTATTTTTCTGCAATTAGGATTAAATAAGTCTCATCGAGGCAATGGAAGATGCTAGAATTGATCAACTGGCTATGTCAGGTACTATTGTTCTCACTCTCTCATATTTTACCATTGCTCTCATGTTCATGCTAATTGCATATCTTTTTACATTGAGGACAATGCAAGATTTGGTTGGGGGGTGAGATGAGATTCCTCATGTAGCATGTTGCAACATTTCGAGCCTCACATGCGCAATTTTTTTCGAATTTTCTAAAATTTCAAAACTCTTTTAGAAAACCTTATTTCCATGCATTCGAGATGATATGAGTATAAGAAGAGGAGATACAAAGTGTGTGATGTTGTAAGTCTTGAATTTCTCCCAACATAATGGTTTTATATGTTAGTTCCCCTATTGTTGTCATTGATAGAAAATTTGAACACCTTCACACCATGTTCACATTACACGATTTTCATGAGTTGAAAGGTTTATGTGATTTGTGGATTAGCTAGACTTTGATATAAAAGTGTTGAGAAACCAAGCCGGGGTATTTTGTCCATCCTTGTCCATGGGAAAATAATGAAAGATATGGATTTTTAAAAATCCTATCTAATTTTAAAAGAAAAAGGAAAGAAAGGATGAAATCGGGAATGAAGGAAAAATGGTGGAAAATTTCGAAAAGGGCTACCTATTACCAACCGGGGGATGGTCGAACCGTAACCAAAGCCGGAAATGGGACGTAGTGTGAAAGCCGTCGGAAGTACGGTAAGGCAAATTCCTATCATAGGCTTGTTGTTGCTCTGTGCACCTTAAAATCCATGGTTTACTTAATCTATGAAGAAGATAATCCCAGAAACTCATGAGATGAACTTTCACTATGCACACTAGGTTGAATTTGTTCGAGTTCTTCTATTTATCAATCAATCAGCGGGAATTTCATGTAGACACTTATTATGTTTTGAGAGTCCAAGATTTCAGCTTCTATCACCTAATTTTTTCAAATTTTATACGTGTACATCTTGGAATGGATAGAATCATGGTTTCTGAAGGAGAGTTGGGTTTGGAGGTTTGAAATTGTTTCACGCATGTTTTGCTCGGGACTAGCAAAAAGCTGGTTGGGGGGTGTGTTGAACCTCCAATTTATACATTGCATTGCCCACTACATGACATGGTATGCATGATTTTCATGATTAAAAGGCCCATCTAATGCATGTTTTATGATTGTAGGGATGAGAGCGGACTTAACCCAATTGATGACCAAAAGACCATGTTTAGGAGCCTTTGATGAAGGCCCAAGGTGGACCAAAGAAAGAAGAAAGCAAAGGAAGGAGAGAAGAATAGAAAGAAGAAGAAAAAAAGCCAAATTGGGTCCGACCGGTCAAGACCGGTCGGCCAAGAAGGCCCGACCGGTCATGACCGGTCGGATGCACTCCCTGGAACAAGGCCAGCCTTGTCCGACCGGTCATGACCGGTCGGCCAGCCCTGTCCGACCGGTTGTGACCGCCATGCAAGTTTCAGATTCCAGATTCTAAAACAGCAAGGTATTCCCGCACCTGGTTTTTCGGACCAGTTTTCTGGGCGCATCTTGATGATATTTGGAAATACAACACATCCATGTCGAAGAGGAGCTCGACGCCGAACTAACCCAAGTGGTTTCGTGTCGATCGGAGCTACGGATTGACCGTGATGGCAAAAACAATACGAACTGTCCAGAAAGTTTCAGATTTCGCTATTCCACTCTGGGCCGGTCCAGGTGACCCATCATTGATGATATGAAGAATCTACTTTGACCATCTTTTAGAACACATCCATATATGAATAACCACAAAAGTTTCAGATCAAAAGGATGTGTGGTTTGATCGTACCGGTTGAAGAAAGATGGACCATCCAGAAAGATCCAACTACGCAGAGTTTATAAAAGCCCGAAGTGTTCTAATTTTCGGACCATATTCTGGGATTGTTTTGGACAATCTAATCCGTCTATCATGTAGATGATAAAGTTTTCTACCAATTTTTAAAATTTGGGATCAATCCAACATTTGTACACTCCGGAGCGTTGAAAGCAAGATGACTGGTTCTGAAGGTACCCAAAGTGCGCGATTTTGAGAGGCGGTCGGTGATGTGATTGGTGGGCCCATTCAGATGATAATCTTGGAAATCTAAATCATTTATTTGGAAGATCACATTACAAGGAAGCTACAAACCAAATTTGAAGGCAATCCGACCATTGGTTAAGCCGTACCAAGCGAAACAAATTCTGCTATGTTGCTGTACTATTGCTGCACAATAAAAGGAGGTGCTCTCTTCTATTCCAAATCAACCAAGGACGTGGGAAGCAAGGAGTTCAAGTCCCAGGAGGCTACCTAGCCTCCTCCAGCTACTTTTTCTTCCTTTTCTTAGTTCTAGTTCTAGTTTTAATATGCTTTTCCTTAGCTAACCTCTTAGCTAGAGCTAGAGGTGAAATTTGTAGTTGGTTCCAATGCTTTAATTATTTTATTTCAAGTACCATTTTCTTAATTTTGGATTTTGGAGTTCTAGTTTGAATAAAGTTTGAATTTTTAGATGAATTATGAGAGTTTGTGTGCTCCGGACATGAGTTCCTTGCAATTCTCTGAAATTATCATGATTGGGTTGTTTGAATTTGAATTGTAGTAACCCTTGAGCATGCCATAGTCCATAGGCATGGCTGTTACTCCGAAGGCTACAAGTTCAAGTTCTATGTGCTTCATTAGAACTAGAAATCTGATTTCCAGATTTGAGTGGGACTATTTGTGCTTGAATGTTATATCTTCCAATTAGATGAGAGATAGGACTTTGATTCTAATTGTATTGTACTTGGATGAATGGAATGGCATTGGACTACTACAAGTGGATCCTTGATGCTCTGGTTCTTCTTATTTTCAGATTTTCCTATTTCATGTGAAAAACTACTTTCTTAAACTTCTTAGATTCTAGTTATTAGAGTACTTGGAATTGTTTACCTCTTTCCCTGTGGATCGACCTCGGTCTTACCGAGATTTATTACTACATCGCAGCCTTACACTTGAGGCGAGCGAACAAGTTTTTGGCGCCGTTGCCGGGGGAAAGGTTAAACGGTTCTAATTGTTCTAGTAGCTATAGAGTAGTTGTAGTTAGGTAGGATTTTCAGTTTTTATAGAAGTAGATTTTCTGATTTTTTTTTCTTTTTTTTCTAGATTACTAACAATTTTTTTTTTTTAATTTTGTAGGACATTGTTGCTGACATAGATCTCACTCTATTGGGTAACATCTCCCCATCTTTCTTCTTTTTGTTCTTTTTCCTAGATTAGGATAGTTTCCAATTCCTTAAAATTTCATCATGTATGATTGGACAAATGGTGTGTACAAGTACCTTTTGGAAGATGAGATGTCAGACCATTAAATTGAAAGTCTTTATGATTGGAACCATTATAAGCATAAGTATTTTTCTGAGATTCAATCAACCTCCACTACCGCCCCACGTAAGACGATGCGTGATTACATTCATGAAAACAATACACATATTAAGACACGACGTAAGATGATGGGGGAATACCGGAACGAAGCAAAATTGGATAATCATCCGGGAAAAACATTACGTGATTACCGTATTGAAAATAACATGAGTGTTCCACCGGTTATGGTAAGAGGTGTGCAACAACAAAAGGAACAGGTGAATAGTAGCCAACCGGTTAAGATAATGCGTGATTACTTGTACGGATATGCCTATCAACCATCATATAACTTTTCATCCTACAATGCGTACGGTCTTAATTGGGAAAACCACAATTCTCCTTGTTCAAGGGAGGAACCAACCATGGTTATTAACAATCACCCAAAAACATCTTCCTCTTTTGATGATAAGTATACACAAATACTTGAGGAAATATGTAATGAGCATGTGGATGAACAATTAAATCAAGCTTCCTCACCATCTTATGAAGACGTTGAGCCCGAAATTGGGGGCATCGAATCAATCCCCTCTAATGAGGAGGATGGTGCTACCCAAGTCCCACCTCCTTTGGATTTAATGAATAGACTTTTAAAGGAGATTGATTTCGATGATCCCAATATCATCATCAATTATGGTGAGTCCACTATCTCTTTTGGATGCTTTGAACTTAATGATGAAGAGATTTCAATGACAGTTAACGAACCCGAGGAATCCATTAAATTTGAAAGCGGTAGTGGGGTTGCCTACAATGAGGGTTTGGTGAATGGTTATGAACCTATGGTTTCTTTTTCCCAAAGGCATAATGATTATGAGTCTCTAGAGGATATGCATGCTAGAGAGATGGCCGAAGTCGATCTTTTTGAGTCCTTCCACCAACAACACATGCCAAATTCTAGTGTGGTAGACCTCCCTTTGATTGAAAATTCTATTCCTTTGGATGATGAGGTGGCACAATTTGAAATTTTCAAAGATCAAACAATGTTAGATAATGTGCTTACCACTGAATCTGAAGAATTCTCTTTGAAAGACCTCCTCTCTATAGAGGAGGAATTCCTTACCATTGAAACAGAATTTCTTCAATCATTAAGGGAGGATGAGGACCCTTCATCCGACTATCTCGATTTCCTAGAGGAATGCTTGGCCCACTCTTATGATCTTGATGATGAGATGATTAAGGAGTTGGATATTTTGTTAGACACGGTGTCAGTGCCTGAAGAACACCTTTTCACTGATTTACACTCTTTACCATTGTTTGTGGAAGCACCGTACAATTCTGAAATTGTGGAAGAGACAACTTTAACTAATGAAAACTCGATGAATGTCTCTCCACCGCCGTGGGTCCTTCAGCCCATTGAAAATTCTGATTGGGATGATCCATTTTTAATCAATCATAACCCAAATCAGAATTTGAGGAGATATCTTTTTGCTGCTCTTCTCTCCTCCTTTTATGCATGTGGTGCACAATACGATTGGACTTCAATGATAAGAAGCACACATGTTTACTGTCGAGCAGGACTTTGGATGGTCCTCATGAGAAATTTATTGAAATTCATGAAGATCCTGCTCAACTTTGATCATGTAGTTGATCGGACTAATCAAAGGTAGGTAGGTAGGTTAGGATTTATTTTTCTGCAATTAGGATTAAATAAGTCTCATCGAGGCAATGGAAGATGCTAGAATTGATCAACTGGCTATGTCAGGTACTATTGTTCTCACTCTCTCATATTTTACCATTGCTCTCATGTTCATGCTAATTGCATATCTTTTTACATTGAGGACAATGCAAGATTTGGTTGGGGGGTGAGATGAGATTCCTCATGTAGCATGTTGCAACATTTCGAGCCTCACATGCGCAAATTTTTTCGAATTTTCTAAAATTTCAAAACTCTTTTAGAAAACCTTATTTCCATGCATTCGAGATGATACGAGTATAAGAAGAGGAGATACAAAGTGTGTGATGTTGTAAGTCTTGAATTTCTCCCAACATAATGGTTTTATATGTTAGTTCCCCTATTGTTGTCATTGATAGAAAATTTGAACACCTTCACACCAAGTTCACATTACACGATTTTCATGAGTTGAAAGGTTTATGTGATTTGTGGATTAGCTAGACTTTGATATAAAAGTGTTGAGAAACCAAGCCGGGGTATTTTGTCCATCCTTGTCCATGGGAAAATAATGAAAGATATGGATTTTTAAAAATCCTATCTAATTTTAAAAGAAAAAGGAAAGAAAGGATGAAATCGGGAATGAAGGAAAAATGGTGGAAAATTTCGAAAAGGGCTACCTATTACCAACCGGGGGATGGTCGAACCGTAACCAAAGCCGGAAATGGGACGTAGTGTGAAAGCCGTCGGAAGTACGGTAAGGCAAATTCCTATCATAGGCTTGTTGTTGCTCTGTGCACCTTAAAATCCATGGTTTACTTAATCTATGAAGAAGATAATCCCAGAAACTCATGAGATGAACTTTCACTATGCACACTAGGTTGAATTTGTTCGAGTTCTTCTATTTATCAATCAATCAGCGGGAATTTCATGTAGACACTTATTATGTTTTGAGAGTCCAAGATTTCAGCTTCTATCACCTAATTTTTCCAAATTTTATACGTGTACATCTTGGAATGGATAGAATCATGGTTTCTGAAGGAGAGTTGGGTTTGGAGGTTTGAAATTGTTTCACGCATGTTTTGCTCGGGACTAGCAAAAAGCTGGTTGGGGGGTGTGTTGAACCTCCAATTTATACATTGCATTGCCCACTACATGACATGGTATGCATGATTTTCATGATTAAAAGGCCCATCTAATGCATGTTTTATGATTGTAGGGATGAGAGCGGACTTAACCCAATTGATGACCAAAAGACCATGTTTAGGAGCCTTTGATGAAGGCCCAAGGTGGACCAAAGAAAGAAGAAAGCAAAGAGAGAGGAAGGAGAGAAGAATAGAAAGAAGAAAAAAAAAAGAAGCCAAATTGGGTCCGACCGGTCAAGACCGGTCGGCCAAGAAGGCCCGACCGGTCATGACCGGTCGGATGCACTCCCTGGAACAAGGCCAGCCTTGTCCGACCGGTCATGACCGGTCGGCCAGCCCTGTCCGACCGGTCGTGACCGGTCGGCCATGCAAGTTTCAGATTCCAGATTCTAAAACAGCAAGGTATTCCCGTACCTGGTTTTTCAGACCAGTTTTGTTGGGCCCAATTTGATGATATTTGGAAATCCAACACATCCATTTCGAAGAGGAGCTCGACGCCGAACTAACCCAAGTGGTTTCGTGTCGATCGGAGCTACGGATTGACCGTGGTGGCTAAAACAATACGAACTGTCCAGAAAGTTCCAGATTTCGCTGTTCCACTCTGGGCCGGTCCAAGTGACCCATCATTGATGATATGAAGAATCTACTTTGACCATCTTTTAGAACACATCCATATATGAATAACCACAAAAGTTTCAGATCAAAAGGATGTGTGGTTTGATCGTACCGGTTGAAGAAAAATGGACCATCCAGAAAGATCCAACTACGCAGAGTTTATAAAAGCCCGAAGTGTTCTAATTTTCGGACCATATTCTGGGATTGTTTTGGACAATCTAATCCGTCTATCATGTAGATGATAAAGTTTTCTACCAATTTTCAAAATTTGGGATCAATCTAACATCTGTACACTCTGGAGCGTTGAAAGCAAGATGACTGGTTCTGAAGGTACCCAAAGTGCGCGATTTTGAGAGGCGGTCGGTGATGTGATTGGTGGGCCCATTCAGAGGATAATCTTGGAAATCTAAATCATTTATTTGGAAGATCACATTACAAGGAAGCTATAAATCAAATTTGAAGGCAATCCGACCATTGGTTAAGCCGTACCAAGCGAAACAAATTCTGCTATGTTGCTGTACCATTGCTGCACTATAAAAGGAGGTGCTCTCTTCTATTCCAAATCAACCAAGGACGTGGGAAGCAAGGAGTTCAAGTCCCAGGAGGCTACCTAGCCTCCTCCAGCTACTTTTTCTTCCTTTTCTTAGTTCTAGTTCTAGTTTTAATATGCTTTTCCTTAGCTAACCTCTTAGCTAGAGCTAGAGGTGAAATTTGTAGTTGGTTCCAATGCTTTAATTATTTTATTTCAAGTACCATTTTCTTAATTTTGGATTTTGGAGTTCTAGTTTGAATAAAGTTTGAATTTTTAGATGAATTATGAGAGTTTGTGTGCTCCGGACATGAGTTCCTTGCAATGCTCTGAAATTATCATGATTGGGTTGTTTGAATTTGAATTGTAGTAACCCTTGAGCATGCCATAGTCCATAGGCATGGCTGTTACTCCGAAGGCTACAAGTTCAAGTTCTATGTGCTCCATTAGAACTAGAAATCTGATTTCCAGATTTGAGTGGGACTATTTGTGCTTGAATGTTATATCTTCCAATTAGATGAGAGATAGGACTTTGATTCTAATTGTGTTGTACTTTTATGAGATGTGTATTGTATATTTTAGATTTAACTTACTTAAATTCAATTATGCCTTTATTCCATTACTCAGATTGACCTACCATTATAATTTGATGTCATGTGGAACAATTGCTTGCATAACACGCACCTGCATATGCATGAGTTACTCTCGATATATCGGGGATTGAGTTTGTGCTTGACCCTTGAAATTTTGGGTTGTTACAATACATCATGGTGGGCCTCACAGAGCCCATGCCTAAACTTATTTCTCCATGTGGGGCAGGACACAACCTACTATCTTAGTTTGGTGGCTTCAAAAGTTCAAGCTTGGGTAACTTTTTTAGGTCCCGGCTTGTCCCAGTTAAGCTTAAAGTCTTCTTATTTTTCTTTTTTCTTTTTTCTTTTTTCTTTTTTTTTTTTTTTTTTTTTATGTTTTTGGCTTTTCTGTTGTTTTTGAATTTTGTAATTTTTCTTTTATTTTTGAATTTGTCGGGCATTGAAAAGACGACATTTCAAACCAAAGATTGCCCTGATTCAGCTCAGGATATCAAGTCATATTTGCATCAATGTTTTTCTAAGGCAGGCATAGCTAGTTGTTTGGTTGGCGGATTCTATCATTAAGGAGAGAGAGAATTAGTTGTTGTCACACCCCAAACCCGGCCTCTCGTGCGATCGATCCACGGTGGCCGAACTTGGCTCCCAATATGTTGAACTCCAAGTTCGGCACCCGCGCCCCCTCACCATGTTTCAAGCTTAGCGCCCGACTATAATTTTTAGGGGTAAATTTTTTTTTCCTGCTAATAGAATCAGGCACAAAGATTGGCATTTCTAATAACACAAGTGAAATAATTAGTTCCCACCATACAATATAATTTACAATAAAACGGTTTCACAAGAGTACATCATCATCAAAATGCATAGGAAGCGTAGTGTTTAAAAATTACAAAGCAAGAATCATTCGCTACTCCTCTTTCTGTCACTGTCCTGAAAAAGTTATAAAAGGAACGCTTGAGCTTTAAAGCCCAATGACTACACACGTGTGTGCAATGTGTTCTACATGCAGGCCAGAAAGATGAATATGCCATGAAGGAAATCATGTATGCTGAAAGGCATAAAATGTACAAGGTATAATGCTAATATCAATGTAATGCAATACAATGCATATGCATCATGATCATGCTCTGAGTCAATGCTAACAGCACCACCATATCATACCATCGCATCTCTGTTTGCCATAGCCATAACCATATCACATGTATCTGTAGCCACATTATCAGTATCATGCTGTCATGTATCATGGCAACTATGTATCTTGAAAAACATCATGGTTGATGCTCATGCACCAGACACTAGCAATCGACCCCGCATATGCGCCTTGCGGTGGTGTCGTAGGACTTCCACTTGGCACGCCAGTAGCAAACCTCATTTGCACTTCTCCTTGTTAGTGGGTCAGACCGGTCCCTATTCGCACATCAACCCTTAAGTGGGTTAGACCCACGTCTTCTCAACCTGACCTCATTAGTGGGAGTCAAATCCATGACCCATATATCCACCTAACTCGATAGTGAAGCATCCCTCGGTACCATCAGGGTTTAGGGACTTTCAACCCAAGAGGCACATCATCCCCTACTATTTCCACATTTCTGGTGTCCCTTCCCTTTTTAGGGATAATCCAAGCCATCATCATAGATCCATATTTCATTACTAAGACCCAATTCATGTCGTATGGCACAACTGTGGCATTCCCATCATCAAGTATGTCATGATCATACATGAATTAAAGCAATCATGACAAGGTATACAACCAGGTGCATGTGGTATGCATGTAATGCAATGAATCTAGGATCTGCTTAGCCCTTAGGCTAGAAAATTCATATATAATCATCATGTGACACTATCGGCTATATCAATTCTCGGTTATGTGACACAACTGTAAAGAACATATCTCATGCATTGATGAATGTCATACCACACATGCACATACTATCATTCCATGATTCATGAGTATGATCAACATCAATATGTTCAAGGTATCATATTGCATGTCTCTACAAATCCATAATCATCAATATTATTACCATAATTCATAACTATCATAATCACATGCACTATTGATAATCATAATCACGTCTCATTCATCACAAGATAGATATTCCAGTAATGACTTTGGCCGGTCACAGTTTCTACTATTGGGCCCACAAGGCTCTATTCTATATGATCCTTATGGCTATAGGCTCACCACTCTAAGGCCTAAGTGCGCTCATTAGTGGAATCTATAAGTCACCTGAAGTTTTGATTTAGTGGGCCCGCCATTCGGCCCAACACCTATCTTAAGTTGGGCCTAGCTTAAACCGAATTTGTTTCATATTGTGGGCTTACTAGGCTTTGGATCTATCTCATTATTAGCCTTGGTCCCCTTTCATGGGCTAACAAAGAGGATGGTCTTCATATACTAAGGTGGTCCTCTTATGATAGACGGTGTTGATAAAACACGTATAATCCGATGGGCTCCACTTACAAGGGGGTTGCCAATAGGCTGAATTACAAATAATCATCACAATGAATCTACAACGGTTTAGACAGCTCATATAACACTCCTATGGTACGGAGGGCCTAAGATGAACGGTTTGGATATATAATATATACATCAAAGTTGGTTGTGGTTGGACAGTGTGGAATATAAATCATACAATCTGATGGTCCCCAATTCCAAGTGGTCCTGCCAACAAATGGAGTCGCAGGTAAACATTATGGTAAGTCGAGCTCAAGTAGATTACATAGGTAACTTGCATAAATCAAGGTGGATCAAGAATGAACAATATAAATATACAAGGCACACGTCAAGGTGAGTTCTACAATGAGTTCCATGATCAGGGCCGTTTGGTTGGGGAAACGGATGAGCAATGTGGATAAAACACATACGACAGAGTGAGGTTTGGATGGACATTGTAGATATAACATACATACATCATGATAGGGTTTACAATGGGTCTTAGGGAAGTTTGAATGGTGGCCCACCTGATGGACCGAGTGGATAGACCCATGCACTACGGTGGGTCACCGAGGGCCCCACAAATGAGTGGGTGCAGATACTGAGTATGCTCATTAGGGTGCGAGCCACCAAGTTTTTAACAGTGGACTTCCAACTAAGACCGTTTCCTATGGTCTGGTCCACTTGAGATTCGAGTCTAGCCCACTTTTGAGTTCATGCACTGACACAGCCTGGTGAGTATAGACGGTATGGATGAAGCACATTTATTTATTTATTTATGTTTTTTTTTTTTTCGCCCAATGCCTAAAATGAGCTGGAAAATCTGATAGACAGCCTGGATGCAACAAGAACATTACAGTGGGCTCGCATCAGATTTTCAGTGGTAGAAGTTCAATCGTTACCGTTCACAGCCGTGCGGTCTACTTCGATTTTGGATAAGCGTCATTTTGGGGCCATGTCCTAACATGAGCTAGCCACACGGATCGACCGGATGGATTCCCAACAAACATCCCGGCAGGCCCTACTCACGGTGGGTCCTACAGGTTCGGTGGACCCTGGAGCGACTTCAACGGTCAGCATTGAATTTCCGCTTCTTTCCTTTCCTTTCTCTTCTCTTCTTTTTATTTTATTTTTATTTATTTATTTTTATACTCATGTTTCTATGATCTCAATAACAGGTTTGGTTAGCAAGAAAAATGCCACTGTGGGCCGAAGGCGGATTCAACGGTGGTTAGACAATCACCGTTGAACTTTGTGATGGGTCCACTTGGGCTTCAAATCAGCCTGATTTCTGCCCCACTTCCACGTCTAGGTTAGATGGAAAGAACCACATCATGGTGTGCCCCACAAGTGCTTTTAATGGTAGGAGTCTTAAACTCCGATATGTTTCATGAGGTGTGGTCCGCTTGAATCTGGACCAATCTGATTTTTGATGTGGCCTGCCTAAAATGAGCTTAAGAGGGGAAATAAGATACGAGACAAGAACCATATGAATCGGTTTGCTACTTGGAAGTTCATATCGCCATTGACGTGATGCTTACAATTTCAAGGTTATATATGCCGTTTTCACTGTCTATGTGGGAATAGGATAATCTTCTAGAGGGTACATTTGGGTGTTTCCCGTTTCTCAATGTGGTGTCCATGTTGTTTATTTAGTATCTTTTTGTTTTATTCCAACACATTCTTAAGACTGTCTAGCATTCGAATGTGTATGTCCCTACTTCTGGAAATTTCTGTCTAATTATATCACAAAGCTAATGATCTAGCTTTGTTCCACATTCTGGGAATGATAATTTTTAATTATAAAATGTTTAACTCTTTGAGAGATAACTAAAATTTTATAAACAAAATAAAAAAAAATTAAAAAAAAAAGGGAGAAAGGAGCAACTGGGAAAGGGCAGTAATGAGGAATAATAGCTCCCAATGCAGATGAGAGCCAAAATCTCCAAGAAGAATCAAACAGATCTAAGGGACAATTTTAAAAAGAAAATTCTTTAAGGGCTTGGCCCAAGCGATCCCATTCAATCTGGAAAGGGAAATTCTGATAAAATGTTAAATTCTTCAGTTTTTTGAGCTATTTGCTGTAAAAGGAATACTTGGGACTTTAATTATGGAAGTAATCTAAAAGCAAAGAACCCGGTTGTTTTTTTTTTTTTTTGTTAGTCATGCAATGTACCCACATGGTTAGTCACACGATGCACCCACCCACCGGTGGGGTTAGTGTGTCTCCTTAGCACTCGAACCTAAGACCTGCTGTTGAAATGCCTAGGCAACTTCCAGCTGGGCTAGTAGGCGAGACACAGAGAACCCAGTTGCTTGGAATATGGATGTCGTACACAAGTTGCAGGCAAATTTTGTTTAATTTAAGAAATAATGATGAACTCACACCAATGGGAGGAGACATTGTGACAACAGATAAATTCACTGAAGTGGTATGGGTTCATGAAATGCCCCATGTGGCAGCTACCCTATTTATTTATTTTCTATCTTCTGTAGCATGTGAGAATGAAATTTATGTTATACATGGGGAGAGGAAGATTCCTTGATGAGAACAAGGAAATTAAAGTGACAACCCCTTAATTATGTCAAGTGAACATTGTGACACATGATGTGTTTTGGCTAACTTTTGTTGCAATCATTTTCTAGCTGATGTTGTCTTAATTAAATGGCTTTATATGCATTTTTTACACATCCACTCCTCTGTTCTTGATTGTGAGATCTTCCATAGAAAATTAAAGTTCATGCATTGTTTTGCAGCAGGATTGGGCATCAGGGTTGCAATAAAGCCAGAATACTGAATTACTCCTATAAAATTTGATGCCAGTTCCTTTAACTCTTTCTAAAAAAAGATGTGCTTTGAGCCACTAAGAAACTATGATGAACATTTTATAAGACAATAGCTTTGGGCTATTTGA
Organism: Liriodendron chinense; assembly: GCA_003013855.2. Taxonomy (NCBI): domain Eukaryota; kingdom Viridiplantae; phylum Streptophyta; class Magnoliopsida; order Magnoliales; family Magnoliaceae; genus Liriodendron; species Liriodendron chinense. Next base: position 1,188,338 of record ML058372.1, on the reverse strand, counting down.
TACTATGCTATATGAGAAGAGATAGCAGCGGCTGGATACTAGCTTTGCTTTCACCACTAGCTCTTGCTTGTACTTTTGGAGAAATAGCTATAGGATGATGAATCTATTTTTCAACCTGAGAAGTCCTTATATTCCTTGTTTCTCCCATGTATTAATATTTATCTTTGCTTTATCGGTGAGCCAAAAGATGCTACTGATTGTTTCATCAGCCAACCTGTTATGATTTGTTTTATTTTTAATATCTTTAGCTTTAGTATGAGTTGTCTCAAACATAAATGTTTCTTGTACTGCCATGAAGTAGGGAATTGTCTCTTATCTCAAGGTTCATAAAATGGTATTTTTCATGTTCACATGGGCCTTGGGTTCTGGTTCCACTGATACAATCAGTGTAAACTTTAGGCTTTTATTAGATTTATCTCTGCTATATGCAACGCGAGTAGCTAGGTGCAAAATTCCTCAGCAAATAATTTTTGGAAGACATTGAACCTTGTCTTATTTAAAGAATATGGGAAGGATTTTAACATAAAGAAAGGGTATGTAGATGATTTGCTCAGGTGTGGGCGACCTGCTTCGCTTTCTATGACTAGAAAAAAAAAAATTATACTTTGTCAAAGTAAGATATTTGATACACAGGCACTGAGAAATTATACAAGTAGTAGATCATGAATACAAATCAAACCGTAAAAATCGTGGTCTTAGAATCAGATGTATCATGTATCTTAAATAGAAAATTATATTGATTTCATTTCCTAACTGGCTGATTGGTGTATATTTAATGGATGGTGTGATGAAAATGTTCAATGGGCCAAATTTAACAAACAAATGCTTATTAATCAAAGATTAGAAATGTCAAATCAATTTCAATTTTAGATACTTGACCAATCTAATTTGTTTCCAACAACTTGGATGGTTTGATTGAGCTAATGGATGGCACATTCAGTGTTCGAAGTATCGGTATCGCTACAAGTTTTGCTGTCTGGGGATATGGAAACAATATCGATATTGATGATAATATCACTGATAACTGGAAATGCAGGGAAACATTGGAAAAACATGGGGAAAACTGTGAAATTTTTTAATGAAACTTCAGGAGATGTTAAAATATACATATTGATAAAAAAAAAAAATTGCAAAAAGAATACATACATAATAAGTTTCCATTTAATGGGGGCCTAAAAGCATGTGTTGTCGTAAGAAATCACTTTAACCATCCCATTAATCGCATCTATCCATCGAGCCATCTATCCAACCATCCAACCTTCCATCCAAACATCCATCAGTATTTCAGAATATCGACAAAACATGATATTTCGCCAAGAAATCGTCGAAAATTGGAATGAGATGAAAGACTGTGGTCTTGATATTGCCCATGTTGTGATAACGATAGTATTGCGATATAATTAATATTATCGTCAACAATTTCAACACTGCATACAACCATAAACTGATTTTTGGCGGTATCGATACATTGGCGATATTATTGAAATATCACCAATACATGGACAATACAAGCAACAGCTGGAATTTACACAGTTGAAAATATTAGTGATACAAGCAACACCTGGAATTTACATAGTCGAAAATATTAGTGATACAAGCGACACCTGGAATTTACATAGTCGAAAATATTGGTGGTATTGATACATTGGCGATACTTAGTGATACATTGCCGATACCTAGAATTTCTGATACTAGTCATACTACCAATGTTATCGGTATTGCTGAGCTAGAGATATGGATAACATCGGGGATATTCCGATAATATTGGGGATACTCCGAACAATGAGCACGTGAACAATTTTAGAGTTTCCTAGTATCAACCATCGAACTATCCCGAAGTATAAATACTCCTCACCCTTTCTCCCACTTTTTGCAAAATGCAAACCACTTCCATCTCTTTCCACGTGCATTGCACTTGCCACATCCACTAGTGTGGCATTAATACAAGGGTCAAGAGTTCTATTCATATACAACACTGATATTTTTTTTACCAATTTAAGAAGAGAAGGAACAAATTCCGAAAAGAGGAAACCCCCAATAGCAACAAGCCAATGTGTAAGCTACAAGCCAACAACATTGACATGCCTGGGTTGCGCATTTTATGCAGTCCGTAATTCTAGTCATCTCCAACCCTTGGTTGGGTAGTGCAGTCACTAGTCAAATTAATTTCCAATAAGGCAGAATCATTGGTGTTCAGAGAGGTTTTCTGTGTTGTCTCTTCTAGTTTTTCTGGGGAAGTGATTATGCAATTCTCATCCTCTGGGAATCAGGTTGAGTATGATCAATGGGAGTTATCTTTTATGAGATTTGGGTGTTGGCTTTGAGTCTAAACATTTTGTTTGCTTCTTTGCGTATAGAATCCAACAAGTTAATCAAGATAGGCATGACTTGCGATTAGCTATTTATATCTGTTATTCATACATTTTGCCTTTGTGAATCATTTTTCACTCCTTCATAAATTTCATCGTTTGAATATATAAAAGACATTACTCTTTATGATCGAACTTGTTGTTATTTGGATCCCCATTATGTACTTTTCACAAACCAACAGTTCTAGCACCACAAACCAGTGCTCCAGTGGTGTTGCTGCAGTAAATTATTGAGGATAATATTAGTTTCTATTTATAATTGCACAGTATTCTCCTAACATTGTCATATCGTGTATTTTATTCTATGGCAGTGTTGTTATCTTAGCACAGAAGCCCCATATGGATTGTTGGTTTGCTGTCCATGGGGAAGAAATGGAAGTCAACTGAAAACACCAGTAGACATCTCAACCATCCTTTGTTGCAGAGGCTCTCCTTTTTCTTTTGTCTGGACACTTGGGGTACTGAGTACTGACTGCTGGAGTATGGTAATTGGTACCAGTTATTGAGGGCGAGGATTGAACATCAATCAACATTATTGCACTCAATTGGGGTGATTTTCTTATTTCCTTTATAGCTGTAGCTTGTAAGGGCCACTTCAATAGCCTCGCAATTTTACAGCCAGACATAAGAAGACGAACAATCATTAGTTTTCCTTCTTTTCCTCTTTGCCCACTCAGAATCCCAATATCTCCATCATTTTCAGCATCACTTCCTTTCCTGACGTGGACGTGGACGTGATGTTTGCTGGACTGCTTCTATGCTTCCCTGTCCAGTGAAACAACATAGTGCACAGTGTTGCTGTCCCCCTGTTACTTATTCATAGTGAATGCACCCCCTCGGCAGCCATCCTCCCAGTGAAATGAGGTCAATGCAGTTCTTCTGATAATTTCCCCAACCAGAAAGGTTTTAAAATGGTTATAAGGTTTTAATGTACACTTGGAGCATAATTCTCAAAATATAGTATCCAGCAAATCTTTTTCATTTGAAATTGTATCTTAATGTTTACATAATAAAAACAGGTTTCCTTGAATCAATCAACTAGTTTCTTTTTTTGCTTGCTTGTTAATGTACTTAATAGCAGTTGTGAATGAAGAATGCCACAAATATAAGCAGCTTTAGAGTTTCAGGCAATTCTTTTTCATTTGAAATCATGTGTTAAAATGAATCAGGTTTCATCAAATCAATCAACAAGCTGTCAGTTTGCTTGTTTTTTTTTTTTTTTTTTTTTTTCCCTTCTACTTTATAGCAATTGTGAATGAAGAACGCCACAAATATAAGAAGATTTGGAGTGATGTTCACTTGTTGACCTTCAATTTGAACATTTCTATGCGAATCCAAATCCTTGGATGTACACAAATGTTCTTTACCCCTGTTCCCCTAGCTGGTGATGTGTGCAAATGCTTGTAACCATTAGTTGTGGATTTTTTTTTTTTTTTTTTGTCAGTGTTTGTAGAGAATTGTTTTATCAATCCTAATCCCTGATTCATGGACACTTGTTTGCTGAGTCAGGATCATTGGAAATATTTCATTTTTAACCGTCTAAGAAATTTCAATAAAATATCGTCTTTCAAAAAAGAAAAAGTCAAGTGTTTGTAGAGGGCATCATAGAAAACATCTAACATATTGTCTGATCTGATCTGATTTTGTATGGTAAATGCCAACTTTTCAGCCTCAGCTGGCCCTACTGGTTGGTGATATCCCACGCAACACATTTCAATTTTTTTTGATTTCGAGCGAAAGATTATAGCCAAGGTAGAGAAAGAGAGCCAGAACTGGAATAGAATTGCTGCCACCATGGAAAGTCATTCATCTAAAACTGTGGAGACAACTTCTTCATAGGTAGAATATTTCCCTCAACTTCTTCCATTTTCACTTGCTAAGTATTATTTCAGTGCAGATACCAGTAATAAGGATATGATGGTCAATACCCTTGAATCTTGTCTATTACTACTAAGAAGATTTTTGTTCGTGGCTTGAGTTTCCAGCATATGTCAGGCATAATTATGTCAGATGTTGAGACTTAAATATTGCATATTTATCCCCTAATTATGCATTGTTTTCCCATGCATTCAAGTGTTAAAAGGACTTGATTAGTTGTGTTTTTGAGTTGTAGGAAGATTTCAGAGTTTGAGTCGAATTTGTGCATAAAGTGATGGATTAAAGCTCAAATTGATGGAGTTTGAAGAATGGAGGATTGAAGACTTAAAAAGTGAGGATCTCAACTGTCAAAGGTCAGGGAACCAAGTACCAAAAGCTGGAAAGTGAAGATTCAAAGTGCAATGCACAAATTGAAGAAATCAGCAATCTTCGATGGAAGCTCGATCTTATCAATAGTCCCTTGATGGGGTTCGATGAGAGACATACTTCTATCTAAGAACCCAACATTTCAGCATTCACTTACTGGACTTTTTCTTCGATCCTATCGACAAGCCTTCGATTGGACTCAATGGGAGTTTGATCCAATCGAGAAAATCCGGAATTTTAAAGCTTGCTTGTAGGACACTTTTGACGCATTCTTCGATCCTATCAAAACCTATCGACAGAGGATAGGTGGCAATTATGCGATTTAGCGAAAGTCAATGGGATTTTCTGGAATCTCCAAGGTCGGTCGGGATTTTTCTATTTAAAGGAGTGCTCTACACGTCCCAAGGCATCCTGGAGTTCTAAGGAGTGAGAGAGTTAGGGCAGAGCGCCGAAACGCCTTCCTTCCTCAACTTTTCTTCAGTTTTCTAGTTTTTTTTTGTTTTTTTTTTTTTTTTGTTTCTAGAATTAGCTATGTCTAGATAATCTCTTAGCTAAGGCTAAGGGATGAAACTTCTAGTTAATTTCACTGCTTAGTTTGGTTTGATTCATACTTTGGATTTCATGATGAACGATTAATTGAATAGATTTGAATTTACTTTAAAGCTCTAAGTTGTTTATTTCTAGATGCATTGTGAACTATGGTTACAGTGGATGCTTTGATTTAACAATTGTTTAGTTTGATTAGATAGTAAATCAATCTGTAAAATTCCTTGATCTATTGTAGACCTCAAGCACAATAGATGATTGAATTCCTTGTGATTGATGCTTAAGTGCTTCATGAGATAATCAATCAATTAAAGTTCATATCTTTGTTGGGTTGTTGAATTATGATTTAATAGAATTATCTTCCGATTGGATAGAATAGAGCTTTGATTCCAATTAAATTATAGAAGAAGAATCGATGAACTATACATTGTGATTGCTAGAAGTGGATTCCTGGATCCTTAGTGTTTGGTTTTAATTGAATTTCCTCTACTTTAGTCATTGGATTTTTAAAGTTTAGTAGTAGGTCAATCCTATTGTACTATGAGCCACTCCATAATCCCTATGGAACGATCGCGGTCTTGCCGAGTTATTACTACATCGTGACCCTACACTTGGGGTTGTGAACATCAAAGTTTCATCAATATCGATAAAAAAATGTAGGCTAGTAATGCCTTTTTTTTAGCCTATTAGCATTGAACTTAATGCTTATGGGAACATTGTGTAGTGTTGTCGAGTGTCAACTTGTGAAATAACATCTTTTTTAACATTCTTATTGAATTTTTTTCTTTCTTAATGTCAATGCATTAAGGCATAAAAAAAAAAGGGTGTCAGTGCATCAGTACTAGCCGTTCCTTTAATCATCTGATTTTAGGGTAGGATCTGGTCATGCATAAGCCCTAACTAGCAATTGGAGCAGCTTTTTTTTTTTTTCTTTCTTTTTTTTTTTCTTTTAATTGAGGCCAACAAATGTCTACCCTGAAGTAATGATACATAATCTGTTTGCCTATGATAACATTTATGAAACATTCTTCGTAGGAGAAAATTAGAGTTATTTTATACAAAATTGACAAAATGTCCGAAATGTAGATAGGATCCCAATTTTTTGAAGTGGATTATTCGTTTACAAAAAAATAAAAATAAATAAGAAGTGGATTATTCTATTATTATTCCTGTGGGTAACATTATTTGCATTAGAAAAGGGGGAAGACATTTGTTACTGGTTTTACCCCTTCGAAATAGAAGGTTAAAGTGGATTTACCGGGATTACTTCCTTGGGCTCCCTCTCCCAACCTAAATGATTGCAGCCCTTTAACATGGTCTGCAATGATGTCATTCAAATGAAGATATTTGTAGTAACATCCCCATTATTTTAGATCGTAGCACGATGTCAAATATCGATGGCTGCTGCATTCTCCCACAAATTCTCCAAGGTGATTTAAGCAAACTGATTATCCAATTAAGGAGATAACAAAGGGTGGGTCAAGTAACTCTCTATTTGACTTGTAAAATAGGGGTGCTATCTCAGATTCCTAATCTTTATCAATGCAATTTCATGTTTGTTTCACTTTCTCTTACATTCACGCAAGTTTTATATATTTTCAATGGATCTTTGCCATTTATGCTAGTATTGTTTCTTTTCTTTTCTTCTTCTTCTTCTTCTTCTTCTTTTTATTTTTATTTTTATTTTAGACTTGTGTATGTTAAAAATCAGAGATGACACCCACTGTCAAACCACATGTCTAATCTGCTGTCGTTTTTGGTTAAAGGGCTCTTGCACAAATCCATCTGTGAGCAAGTATGTTGCTTCAGGTCTTGGCCAAGAAGCTGTGTCCCTTGCCGTTGCAAACTATGGTGATAATCCAACTAAGGTAACCTAGCATTTTTCATTCCAAATTTTATTTATTTTGGAACTAGAGGCCAGTATACTTCCTATTCTATGCCCACAACCATTGTGCCAATGAACGGTGGGATCCTGGTTTCCATCGGCATCATGAATAGATTTGTTTATCCATCTCTGTTTATATCAAGAGAACCTTATCAATCTGTGAAACCATGAAGGTTATGTTTTTAGAATTTTCCCGTAACAATATATTTGACCCCTTCATTTAAAAATGTTAATGATATATATATATATATATATATATATATATAGACACGCACACACCTGTGCTTATTTCTGTTTGCTAATAGTAGCATAGCAATTACATAAAGGTGCATTCAGGAATCCATAAAGTCCTATTGGGTGAAATGGCCATACACACAAATAGCAATTCTTGCTATGTTCATGTACTTGAAGAAATGAGCTCAATTGCCTTTTTTTGGCTGGATTGATTAGAAAGCCCAGTCCATCCAGTGTGAAAGTGCTTTCCACTTCCCCAAATGGGTGCAATGAGAATGTGCATTTGAGCCTTTTTCCCAAACATACCCTAAAGAGTTTGATTGACAAATTAGTAGACGTACTAACGAACTGGTTGGTTGCCAGTGGCATAGTACATGTGTTGATCCATCATTCCTATCACTTATAGTCTCTTGCTTGCATGTGTAGAGCTCATGAATGCTTGAATAATATTGCGGTAGTCTTGGCCATGTATGACAATGACATGGACAAAGCCTTGGTGCATTTCCTCAACATCACTTGGTAATCATTTCGAATGTTTTTGTAGAGATGGTTTTTTATATAGTTCTGTGATGCTTTCCTGACTTGATCAGCTTTGTGCATGTAGAAATAAAAACGTTGATGTTGTGCTCTCGGATCAGTATAATTATTGTTTGGGGTTGTAAGATTGAGTCCATAATGGACCTCTTTTAATAAGAGGTCTCAAGTCTAACCGGTTGGGCCCAAGGTTATGGTCGACCCAACGCATAACTTCCAACCTATTAAGCCCATGGGAAATCCAGCGGGAGGAACACCTTGTGCAAAAACAGTGATCCACTTATTGAGTGGACCACACTTGTATTTGCCTATTTATCAATGTCTATACACTGTTTCCAATGGTGTGGCCCACTTAATGAGTAGATATGGCTATTTTTTGCCTTAGGTGATCCTCATGGTGGGGCCAACCTATTTGAACGATTGGATGTCACAAGCACGTAACAACTTTGAAGTTATCCACTGGGTGGACTGTAGCCTGTGGTCCAATCCGTTGGACTTGAGACCACCTCTTTAAATAAAGTAAATGTCAGGATCCTTTTCACTAGAAAAATTTGGAGTGGTTTGCTTGTGTTTCCGGGCATGTGCAAGCACTCTGGCCCTGGTTAAACAATTTGCGGTGAATGTGATTTGCCCAGAACATTTCCCTTGACTTGAGTAGTGTTCACAGTAATTTTCAAGAAGTGCCCCCATTTGATTGAAGTAATAGAATCTCTTTCATATTCATATGCTTTCTTTATGGTTGTGCAGCTTAAAATGGCTACATATGCATTTTGGTGTGTATTGGCATCCTGAATCCCACAATTAAGATAAACAGTGCAAATGCTTGTGGGTGCTTAACCAGCACAGCCTGCCAGAGGACCAGACCTACCATTGTTAAATGCGAGAGGCATTGGGCTGTGTTCAACCGGATTTTGGAGAGTTGGGCAAGTGTTTAGCCTTGTCCTGTCCAACCATTGGGCTTCCCTGCCTGTAAAAATCAGTGTCCCTGTTACTGGGCTCAATCTGGGGAAGGCAGGGAAGCCCAATGGCAAGCGTTTATCCCCATAAACTAGATGAATTCTGTTGTTACCCGCATTTGGAGACCAAACACTATTGATGTCCTGGTGAGCCCTCGCTCAGAACCAGTGGCAGCTAATTTGCAAAGCAGAAGAGGCAAGATTAAAAGGTCTCCATGATAAGATATGATGTATGCTTTGAGTGTCCTGTCAAATGGACATCACGAGGGAGACTAAAAAGAAAGCCCTCTAAGTTTCCATCATGAATTTGATGCAGGAGCTGGACCTAGAGAAGTCATAGCATGACAAATTTGTGAATATAGAAGACAGGAAATGAACAACTGTTCTTGAAAAATTAGCAAAGAGTCAAAAAGTTTCAACTGAACTCACGGCTAGGAGGAAGCTTCGCCTGATTTCATACACCCAATGTAAACATGAGGCTTGTCCCAATGCATCTGTAGAGCAAATCAAGCATGGCTTCATATCCATCCATACATGGTTCTTTGTTCTTCCAAAATTTATCCATGTTTTTCTTTCAAATTAGTATTTATTAGTATTTAACCCCAGTAGTTAGCATAAAGCTTAGATGATGATGTTAAAACATTACACACACACACACACACACACACACACACGCACAAATAATAGTCTACAAAAATGATATGGGCTTTTGATCTTATCCAACTTCAATTCAAAATCATAACCTACGATAATGCAACTAGAATGAGTAGAAAGCTAACTGCAGGAAATCTAAAAATTATGTACCAGAAGTTTGAAGCCAAGAAAGACAATTTTTTTTTTTTTTTTTTTTTTTGAACGATGATGATTTTATTGCAAAGAGGCAAAAGCCAAAGAATTATAAGGACAAGACAAAGGCAAAACTCTAGAGATTTTAATGGCATAAGAATTTCTCTTACAAGGAACTTAATGACATCACTGTTAGTTGTGGACCTTTGGGGCCCCACTTGTGGATTGGGACCCATAGGAAGTGGATTGGGACCCATAGGAAATTACCGCATCATTTTCCTTCCGGGAATTTGATTTTCAAATTCCGAAGGTGGTTAGATGAGATAAGGATAAACCTTATCTCATCTCACCGACTTACCCCTTTTATCCCTTGTATGAGTGTTATAAAATGAAGAACTCTCTGCCGATACAAACACACAAGAAAAGCTGTGAGATATGGAGAGAAAAGAGAGGAAGAGGCCTCGAGAATTCATCTGGTCCATCCTTTGGATCTGAGCCATAGATCTAATCCGGGGACCATCTTCACTGTAGGATCAGAGGGGTGATCAGACCCATTTGTTCCTGTAGCAAATAGGCCGATGACTGGATCGCACCGCACATCCTTGGCTTTGCGAAGGTTCTCATCGTGTAGACCGTCGGATCCCGGAGGCCCACACTTCCGCAAATAACTTTCAGTGGTATCAGAGCTTTAAACGGCGGATCTCCGATTTAAAGAGGAAATAATTGCAATCGAGGTAAGTGGCCTTAATCTGAGGATTATGAATTAAAATTAATTTTATTTTAATAAATACTATCGATCATCGAATTAAAATCACCATTTAAGTTCCTTTTATTTATTACATTTATTCTAATTTTTTTTTTTATCTCTGAGGTATGGAGATTAAAAATTTTAGAATAAGAAAAATAATTAAAATAAATGAGTAGAGATTTTTTAGTGGTAATGGAAGGTGACCAGATTTAATTCGAGTAGAGCCCATAAAAATAAGTGCCAACACATATGACCTAGAAAATAATATAAATAAAAGTGGTGGTCCAGCTAGGCTAAGCCCAGATAGCATATTGGGTCTAAGGCTGCACCGGCCCATTTTTCATTCCACTTATGAGAGCGGGCCCAACTAGGAATGGGCGGGCTAGCTTCACAACCCATAGGCCCGAATCTACAAAGTCAGCCTTCCATCACCACCTGCAGCAGCGGCAGCCATGGCCACCGCCGCTGCGTGTAGCAACATCAGCCGCCCAATCTCAGGTGTGCTGATTTAGTCCGAGCTCACCCACCACAGCAAAGAACAGGGGCAGTGGTAACCGTGACCGCCGCCGCCCCCCGCCGCACAAGCAGCAGCGGCAACCATGGCCACTGCCGCCGCCACAAGCAGCAACGGCAGCCATGGCCACCGCCACCGCCGCCCATACATCTCTCTCTCTCTCTCTCTCTCTCTCTCTCTCTCATCTCTCCCGTTTTCCCATGGTCACCGCCGCAGCAGCCGCACGCCGGCCGCTGTCGCAGCAGCGCGAGCCGCCGCCGCCGCAGCAGCGCTGGTAAACGCCCACTGCCGCGACCAGAAGCAGCAGCAGTACACGCCGCCGCCGTCGCCGGCAGTAGTGGCAACGACCGTCGACGGCTAGCGGCAATCGATTTCAGTTCAACAAATTTTTTTAAAGGGTTTCTTGAAACCCTAAAATTGAAGAAGATAAAGCAGATGGGTGCTTTTTTGGAATTGGGCCTTTTTTGGAATTGGTTTGAAAATTGGAAATGGTTTGGAAAAGGGCCTATATTGGTTTGTTATTTATTGTCTTATGGAACTAGTCCAAATTCTTTTAAGGGCCAGCCATACTAAAGCCCAAACAGGTTTACACAATGGGCCTTTTATGAAAGGGAAAGGAATTGAGTTGGGCCTAATTAAAATAATTATGGGCTATTCCTTTATAAAACTTGGGCTGTTCCTAATTAAAAGGATTAGGACCATCACTAGATATCCATATGTGGATGGATAATCTAAAAATGGCCCAAATTTGAGAAGATGACTCTTTACTATAATAATAATTTTTTTTTTGTTTTATTGATACCACCTGTATCCATTATTTGGGACAAAATTAAGGGACCATTATGAGCTATCCACATGTGATTGGACAACCCATATAGATCCCAATATTATGTCCAAAATAGAGATGGGCCAAATTAGAAGCCCAATTCACTTCCTTTCGAGATTAAATGTATCTTGTAAAAGGGACTTTAATCGGCCATTTGTGAATTGATTTAGACCAAGTAATGGGAAGTGACTTGGGGTTTTTCGGCAAGATCTAACCGATGGAGTGGTCCGCTTTTGTGATTAACGATCCAGATCTAAAATTACCATGATGATCAATGTATGTCTTAAAATGAAACAATATATAAGAAATTTTGGATTTTATAAATAGTGAATAATTATTCTGTCTCCACATAACTCATGATTATTTAATGTACATGTGCGTGCATTAATACATATATGTGTGCATATGTATGAGATTTTTTCATTATAGCCATACGATCACTATTGATCACGGGTCTACAAGTGAATGGAACCATCATCAACCATGATGATCAACATTGATGAGAGGATCCATCATCAATGGTGAACATTAATGGTAATGATCGGATCCATCATGAATGGACACGATCAATGTGGTGATTGAATTTTCTTTTAATCATAGAACTTCTTATATATGTTCAATGGTCTTGATAGTTTTCTTTAATCTAATGATTTATTCATTTTGGCTTTAATCTTCATATGATCAAAATTAAGCCCTACTTTCATTAGAATATAGAACTCTTATCCCAAGGTTGTGCATAACCTAAGTGGGAGTTTAATTCATTCCCTAAATGATGCATAAACCTATAATGGTAGGTTGTAGGTTAAACAAAATAAATAGTCGTAAAAGCATTAATTTCATCTTATTTAGAGAACTTGATTGATCTGCACCACCCATACAGGTATGTAGGCTTTCAGATCTCTTATGTGATGGATTTGATACTTTTATAAACTTGAAAGTTTGTATAACCAGTAGAAATTCTGGTAATTAGTGCCAATACTTTAAATCATAGCTAAGTAGTGATACATGATGCGATGTAGAGATGACCCCTAAAGCATTGATCGCCGACCAACTCAAAGGACAACATTTCGACGGCAACAACTGCGAAGACTGGTCCCGCGCAGTGCGAAGCCTTCTGGACGAGGATGACATTTCGCACACTCTGGATGGGGTTCAAGAGGAACCCATAATGGCTGAAAATTGAAATCTAGGTGAACATAGGGCCACGATGAATCACTACAACAAGTGGCGTAAACAAAATCGCTCCCCCCGTAATGTTTTGATTAGCACAATGCACAAAGAACTCATACCCACATATGAAGTGCATGAAACCGCTAAGGGGATCTGAGATGCACTGGCTAATGCCTATAAGCAGAAGTCAAATGCAAAGGTTCGGGCTATGGAATTAGAGTTCCAAGAATACAGGATGCCAGTAGGTTGCCTCATCAAGGATCATATCCGTAAGATGGAGCAGATGATAGGCGCCTTGAGGAATGTAGGGTGCAAACTAACTGAAAATCAAAAGATTATAGCAATGCACCGTTCCTTACCCGAAGCTTGAGCCCAAATCAAAATGATTCTAAACCATACTAATTCTATCACAACGTTCAAAGACTTTTGTGGCCATCTGGTACGAGAGGTTGAAATGAATGCAATTCAGCCAGGTTCGGTCAAGGCTTTTACAGCAGAAACCCACAAGCGGAAAGCTAATAAGAAAAAGTTCGAAGCTTGCAAGAAGGCAAAGAAGAACAATCAGGAACAGAAGACCACAACGCCTCCTCCAAATCCCAAGAAGGGGAAAGGAAAGAGGAAACCTAAAAAGACAAACATAACCTGTTTCGTCTGCGGAAATTCCGGCCATTATGCCCGTCAGTGCGCCCATAAAAAGACGGTAATTCCTCTGTCACTAGACACTTTGTTTGTAGGCATTTGTTCTGAGATCCTTTCCATTGATATCCTATCTAACGAGTGGATTTTGGATTCAGGCGCAACAAAGCATGTGACATGAGATCGTTGAGGACTCGAGGAATTTCGGCCCGTAGCCACAGGATGCTACAGGGTGTACATGGGGAATAACGTTGCTGAAGACGTGCTAGGGATTGGTGTTTATCATCTCCGTACGCGCGTAGGGCACACAATAATCCTCCATGATACCCTTTATGCACCGGGCATGCACCGGAATTTAATTTCTGTTTCTAGGTTGTTAGTTAATGGTTTTGACATTCGTTTTTCCGGGACAAGAGTTTCTTTAAGACTCAACAAGCTCATCTTTGCATGGGGAAACTTGATTTCAGATTTATTTATTCTAGATGTAGATAATGATAATGCACCTCTTGCTTTGTCTACTACGTCGAATGAACATGTAGTATCTGAATCTTTAAAATGGCATGCGAGGTTAGGTCACATTGGAAATGACCGTATGATAAGACTAACAAGATCTGGTCTATTAGGTTCATTATCCAAAGTTGATTTGCCATTTTGTGAACATTTTGTGTCCGGGAAGACTTCTAAGAAACCATTCCCTAAAGCGACTAGGTCAAAGGGTTTGCTAGAGATAATCCATACGGATATCTGTGGACCCTTAAATGTACGTGCTAGAAATAGATGCCAATACTTCGTCACATTTATTGACGATTACTCCCGCTATGGATGTGTGTATCTCATCTCACATAAATCTGAGGATTTTGATTGTTTTCTCGAATTCAAAGCTGAAGTAGAAAATCAGCTTGAGAAAAATATTAAAATTCTTAGATCTGATAAAAGTGGCGAGTATACATCTGAAACGTTTAAATCATACTGTGCAAACGTTGGCATCATCAGGCAGTACACTATGGCATATACTTCACAGCAAAATGGAGTTGCAGAGAGAAGGAACAGGACACTATTGGACATGGTCAGGTCGATGATGGCACATGCAAATCTCTCTACCACATTCTGGGGAGACGCGCTTCTTACAGCCGTCTACATCCTAAATAGAGTCCCAACTAAATCCGTTCCTAAGACCCCATAGGAGATGTGGACTGGGAAGATTCCTTCTCTAGCTGACCTGCGCCCTTGGGGATCTTTAGCATATGTTTTATTGTCTGCTCAGCATAGAAGTAAACTTGATAGTAAAACTATTGAGTGCGTATTCATCAGGTATCCAATGCACTCAAAGGGATACGTTATAGTTTATGAGGATTGTGGAGGATGGACTGAGATTGAATCTCGGGACATCACCTTCGTTGAAGACAGATACCCCAGCCGAAAGAAACAAAAGGTTTCCACAGAACTTTTTGAAATTCTCGATGTATCTCAGGAGAGTGGGAGTTCTTCTTCTGAAAATGGAGATACTCCTATAGTTCATCAGGACAGTGGGAGTACATTTCAACAGGCTCCTGAGTTACGTCGAAGTGAAAGAGGTTTGATTCCCAGAAGATATTTCAATATCGATGGTCAATCTTTTTCTTGTGTTGCGGTTGACGATGATGAACCTGATTCTTATTAGGATGCGTTATTATCTCCGAATTCAGCTGATTGGGTAACTGCCATGGACGAGGAGATTGCCTTCATGGAGAAGAACAAAGTCTGAGAACTTGTAGATCTGCCTTCCAATCGCAAAGCAATTGGTAACAAATGGGTACTTAAGATTAAAAGAAAGGCAGATGGTATAGTGGACAAGTACAAAGCAAGATTAGTTACAAAAGGTTTTACACAAAAAGAAGGTGTTGATTATGAGGAAACTTTTTCACCTGTTGCAAAATTCTCCTCAATCCGCATGGTCTTGTCCATTGTCGCAAGTTTAGACTTAGAGTTATGTCAGATGGATGTAAAGACCGCTATCTTAAATGGTGATTTGGATGAAGATATATACATGCAACAACCCATAGGATATGTGGACAAAAAATATCCAAAGAAAGTCTGCAAGTTGTTATGATCTATTTATGGGTTGAAGCAATCTTCAAAGCAATGGTACATGAGATTTTACTTAGCCATCACCACTTTTGGGTTTACAATGAGTGAAGAAGATCATTGTGTATACGTGAAACGGTCTGGAAGCTCCTTTCTGATACTATCTCTATATGTAAACGATATCCTATTAGCTGGTAATGACATGCAACTGTTGATGATGTCTAAAGATTGACTTTTCTCGAACTTTGAGATGAAAGATCTCGGTGAAGCCAACTTTATTCTAGGGGTTAAAATCATCAGGAATCGTTCTAGGAGATTCTTAGGCTTGTCACAAGCCACTTACATACAGAAGATCTTAGAGCAGTTTAGGATGGAAAATTCAAAAGCTGTTGAAACCCCTATGGATAAAGCTACCAAGTTAGACAGGAAATCGTGTCCTCAGACAGAATCTGAGAAATCGGCAATGTCCTCAGTACCTTATGAAAGGGCAGTGGGCAGCTTAATGTATGCTATGCTTTGCACCAGACCGGATATTAGCTATGTAGTTGGCATAGTTAGTCGTTACCAGAGTAATCCAGGATAGTCTCATTGGCAAGCCGTGAAACGTATATTCCGCTATCTCAAAGGAACCAAGGACTTGATGTTGTGTTATGAAGGTGCGAGTCTCAAGCTCAAAGGATATTCAGATGCCGCCTGGGGAAATGACGCCGACGAGGGAGAGTCTATTTCAGGATATGTCTTCTTGCTCGGAGGGGGAGCTATCTCTTGGTCGAGCAAGAAAGAGACATCCACAGCACTTTCATCTATGGAGGCCGAATACATTGCATGTTGTGCTGTAGTTCAAGAGTGTGTATGAGTTCACAGATTCCTACAAGGATAGGGTGTTGTTCCAGGCATAAATGAGCCTATATCGTTGAGGATAGACAACACCTCGGCCATTGACTTGGCAAAGGATCCCAAACACCACCAGAAATCGAAGCACATTGAGATAAAGTATCATTACGTTCGTGATCAAGTGAAAGAAAAGAAGGTTATCCCCAGCTACATTCCTACAAGGAGATGATGGCTGATCCCATGACGAAACCTATAGCTAGAGATCTATTTCAGGTTCACGTCAGGCAGATGGGATTGAGGAAAGCTTGATTGATATACTTGTATCATGTATCCTTGATCTTTCATGAATAATAAATTTCATTTTATTCAGTATTGAGCACTTGTTAGACTAGGTATGTAGATCATCAGCATTTTCTTTGAGATCAAGTAGGATTTCAACTTTATCGGTAGGCCGATCACCCACTCGCACGGGATGACCAACCCTAAATGTACAAGAAAGGTACACTTGGGGTGATGTTCATACACTGAGGTATGAACCACCCTTTATTGAAAATAATAAAGGATGATGATGCAAATGAGTTGTATCCGCCTTCAGTCCTATAAGATTGAAGATGAGACTGACAAAGTCGAATAACATAATCGCACCATTACTCATAATGCGAATAATGTTATGGCCTAAATTACAGCCAAGTTGTGAGGTTATGAGATGAGTCATACCTCATGTGAGACGACTTGCGTATTGTAGACTCGACAGATACCTAGTATTGTCTACTTTACGACGTGTATTGTAGCCACGTGCTTGGGCCTATTACCTACAGATTGCTTTGATTCGATCTAATCATTGCAACGTGCGAGTAGCCAGTCCCGTAGGTGACTCCTTGCGTCCTCAGCTTCCCTCCTCTTATGTACAGGAAGATGAGATTGAGTGTCGCTACTTTTATATACGATAACGAAAGGCCCTTGATTGGTCAGACTCGGTTATGCTAGGAAAGCAGCTTGATCGATTCCAAATTACACATTTGCGTGGGGAAGATCCCGTGACAGCTACACCAAGTTTCTAGAACTATAAATACGCACTTGAAGACTTATCCGCCGGCAATATCGAGTTTTCTTAGACTTTTACAAACGATATTCTCTTTCAATATATATATATATATATATATATATATATATATATATATATATATATATATATATATATATATATATATATATATATATATATTACTTTAAAAAGAATTCAAATTAATGTTTGTAGAAAACCAAGTTTTTCATTATAAACTCGATAAGTTGGATAAGTGCGTATGTTGGCCGAGTACTCCAGATTGAGAGTTAACTCTATCCGGTGTGGTCATGCGGACTAGGACAAGCAATGCAAAGCTTGGGTTATTGAGTGC
The DNA here is from genome assembly GCA_003013855.2 of Liriodendron chinense. Classification (NCBI taxonomy): domain Eukaryota; kingdom Viridiplantae; phylum Streptophyta; class Magnoliopsida; order Magnoliales; family Magnoliaceae; genus Liriodendron; species Liriodendron chinense. The sequence goes on along the minus strand of ML058372.1, from coordinate 1,170,595 downwards.
TAGTTAGGTGGTCTCTTAGTACTCAAACACCTGTGAGAAGATAACGGTGTTCCAGCTGGTCCCACGCCTCTGATTCTTTTGATCGTGATTTTTTTATTTTGATTGTTATGTGATGAGCTAGATGAACTCTCATGATGTGCCTACCCCACAATGTGATTGAGTGAGAGATATTGGTTGTGGACCTTTGGGGGCCCACTTGTGGATTAAGACCCATAGGAAGTGGATTGGGACCCATAGGAAGTTACCGCATCATTTTCCTTCCGAGAATTTGATTTTCAAATTCTGAAGGTGGTTAGATGAGATAAGGATAAACCTTATCTCATCTCACTGTCTTATCCCTTTTATCCCTCGTATGAGTGTTATAAAATGAAGAACTCTCTGCCGATACTAACACACAAGAAAAGCTGTGAGATACGGAGAGAAAAGAGAGAAAGAGGCCTCGAGAGTTCATCTGGTCCATCCTTTGGATCTGAGCCATAGATCTGATCCGGGGACCATCTTCACTGTAGGATCAGAGGGGTGATCAGACCCATTTGTTCCTGTAGCAAATAGGCGGATGGCTGGATCGCACTGCACATCCTAGGCTTTGCGAAGGTTCTCATCGTGTAGACCGTCGGATCCTAGAGGCCCACACTTTCACAAATAACTTTCAATCACACCTCTAGAGAGAAGCCCCATTGCAGGAATTCAAGAAGGAAACCAATCTTTGTTTAAATTTTATAATAATTTGTTCCAGCATGTGATTCATGGAATGCAAAGATTGGGAAGGGAGTTTCCCTGGCAAGGCTCAAGAGAAACACAGAAATAACTTCTCATGGAATACAATCAGGTCTGTGAATGAATGTGTGTGTGTGTGTGTGTGTTGGGGGGGGGGGGGGGGGGGGGGGGGGGGAATGGAATGAAAAAGCTTTTGCACTGTTAGGAAAATGGAACTTGCATTCTTGGGAAGAAGAAAATTCTCTTTAGAGAAGGGTGATTGTTTCGAAATGCTGATTGTAGATTGATGCCTGGAGCACAGATTTATCCTCTAGGTGTAGGAGATCTGAGCTTTGGAAAGGAATCTTAGACATGGAATCATCTTTCTTCCAAGGAAAATAAGATTTGAGTTGGCGATGGCAATTTGTTAGATTTTTGGGAAGACAAGTGGAGTGGCAACGATCCACTCTACACAAGATTTGCATTGTTATATTGATTGGCTCCTTGAACAAGTATTAATGGAATGCCACATGATAGATGGTCGAATGGTTTTGTCACCTTCCCTTAGAAGACGTCTTACAAAGGAAGACAGATGATTCAATCAATTTCAAGGTGCATCAGAAGACCAAAAGATTGCTCAAGAGAGGTGGGATCAAAGGAGCTGGAAATTGGCCAAGAATGAATGTCTCTATTTAAACATTTTAAAACCATTTGTGGGTCTAGTGAGAACAATGACAACTAGGTCCCTACTCATGGCTCAGTGGTAGACTCACGAGAGTTTCAACATAGAGGTCATGGGTTCAAGGGTACCCATTAGGTGTGTGGGTGTGCAAAATAAAAGATAAAAAAATGACGACTTTGGATTCCCTTGGCTTGGCTTTGGAAAGTAAAATCCCTTCCTCAAGTGATTGCATTCTCATGGGTAGTGGGATAGGCCAAGGTCCTAATTGTCAACCATCTTCACAAGAGAGAGGAAATTATTGTCAATTGATGTTGTATGCATTAAGGGAAGGTGAATATGTGGACCACTTGTCCATTCATTGTGCATTCTCTTTGGCGGTTTGGGCTTGGTGCACTTCAAAGTTTAGTATCATTTGGTGTTAGAAAAGAATTTCTTTTTCTTTCTTTTTTTTAAATTGATTATTTTAGCCCTTGTTCCAAGACGGGCTCATTAGGATGCTCCAACTTGAGAGGGAGTGTTGAAAGGTTGATTGTTGAAAATGGCTCATTGGGCTCAAGTCCATGTAATAAGGCCCACAGGCTCCATTCACATTTTTACTATTATAAATAAGAGTAGAGCGCTAAGGTTTCAATACACCCTAAGCATCTCTCTCTCTCTCTCTCTCTCTCTCTCTCTCTCTCTCTCTCTTCCATCTCTCTTCCATCTCTTACAGTAGTTTCTTAGAGCTTAAGTGCTCCTAGGGTTTCTTCCTCTTTTCTTTTTTTCCCTTCTTTTTTTTCCTTATTCTTCTTCAATTCTTTTTTTAAGATTTTTTTGAATGACTTGTTGATATTTGTGTTGCCTTAACTAGGGTCTGTTGGATTTTTTCTGTTGAAGTAGATTTTTATGTTGCCTTGGCTAGGGCTTGTTAAAATTTTTGTTAAAGCATATTTTTATGTTGTCTTAGCTAGGGTTTAGTAGATCTTTTTATTTTTTATTTTTTTCGGTTCATGTGTTACTGGATTTGAACTCTCTGATGTGTGCTTAAAGCCCTTAACTGATTTTTTCATTGTTTGGTTTGAGGTATTTGACTAGAATATTCTCTTCTTGTGTGACGTGTAGTCACCACTTCTCTGTCTCCTCATTCGATGACTTAACTTCTTCATTTCAGGGTCTCATTGCAAAGATATGTGATGTGATAATATTTATTCAGAGCAATTGGCTTGACACGTTTATGTATCGGGTAGTTAGCTAGTAGCATGCCAAAATAGTAAAGCAACGACGGTCCAAAACCGTCGTAAAAATGTATTTAGCACCTCCATTATTGATGGTCGAAACCATTGGATGTTCAGTTAATAAAAAAAATAGAGATGGTCTAGAGCTGTTTGTAACTTTCTTACAATAAAAAAAATATAACGATAATTTTGTTGTGTTTCTTTCACTTGATACATTTGCAACATTTAATAGAAGGATGCTTGCAAGGATATCAGATATGAAGATGGGCCGTTCTTTTCTTCTTAAATAGAAAAAAAGCATTCAAGCTTAAATTTAATAAATAATAATTGGCCATTCTAAATGCAGTTGTCAACTCATAAATAATACTAGTGAATTTTAATATAAAAAAGATGGAACCTGAATAATTTCTGGCACAGCAAAAGTTAGAAGCTAACACTGAGTTGGAGTCCAAGTGCAACATGGAAAACAAGGACGTGGATTGCATCTTGCCCCCGCCCAGACGCATTACCGTCCGGGCAAACCTGTGAAGGGGCCCACCGTGATGTATCCGTTTATGCACTTTATCCATTAATTTTATAAGATAATGTTAGAGAAGAATTTCTTTCTATTTTAGGTTTGATAATGTTAGCCCTTGTTTCAAGCTGTTCTTCATTAGGATGCCCCAGCTTGAGGGGGAGAGTTAAAAGGTTAATAATTGAATAAGGACTATCAAGCCCAAGTCCATGTAATGAGGCCCATATGCCCCATTCATGTTTTTACTATTATATATTAGAGGGCTATGGTTTCAATGCACCCAAAGCCTCTCATTTTCTTGCTCTCTCTCTCCTCTCTCTCCCCTCTCTCTCATTGTTTCTCTTCCATCTTTCTTCTTCTTCTTCTCATTGTCACTTCTCATTGGTGCTCAAGATTAGCACATTGTAGCTGTTTAACAATTTGGACTGTGCCAACATCCATGTCTTCTCTCCTTTTAGCCTGGAGAAGAGCATCCCTCAGAAGCAAGGTCAAGAAGTTATGGAATGACAGCTGCTTAGGTATTCTTTAGGTGATTTGGAAAGAAAGGAATGATCGTCCCTTCTCTAATTGTTTGAAGTTGGTTCCTGTTATGCTGGATTAAAGGAATTTGCTGGGTATTGTTGGGCGCGAAAGCATCCTTAGAGTTGAATCAAACAAGAAATAGAGAATGAAAAATCTAAGCAAACATAGAGAACACACGAGATTTTATGTGAAAAACCCTAGCGGGAAAAAACCACAGCACGAAGAGACGAACAATCCACTATAATCGAAGAAAGTTATAAGAGATGGAACAACTTATAGTGAAGCCCTAGCTTCTACCTTTCAAAACTGTAGAAAACGTGCTAGGCTCCTCTTGTTCTAGCATTAACCCTAATCCGCAATTACAAGGGTACTTATCTACTCCCATACAAGATTAGGAAATAAAACCCGCACTTATGCATTCCATCAGTTGCACCTTCAGTCAACCGACAACATCACAAAGTCTGTGTGACGTGTGCTCACCCCTTCTTTGTCTCCTCCTTCAACGACTTAACTTCTTCATTTCAGGCTCTCATTGCAAATATATGTGATGTCACAATATTTATTCAGAGCAGTTGGCCCGACACGTTTATTTATCGGGTAGTTAGCTAGTAGTATGCCAAAATAGTGAAAAAAAGAAAAAGAAAAGAAAAGAAACGACGGTCCAAAACTGTCGTAAAAATGTATTTAGCGACTCCATTATTGACAATCGGAACCATTGGATGTTCAATTAATAAAAGAAAAAAATATACATGGTCTAGAATTGTTTGTAACTTTCTTGCATTAAAAAAAAATATATAACGATAATTTTCTTTTGTTTCTTTCACTTGATACATTTGCAACATTTAATAGAAGGATGCTTGCAAGGACATCAGATATGAAGATGGGCTGTTCTTTTCTTCTTAAATAGAAAAAAAGCATTCAAGCTTAAATTTAATAAATAATAATGGGCCATTCTAAATGCAGCTGTCAAGTCATAAATAATTCTAGTGAATTTTAATATAAAAAAGATGGAACCTGAATAATTTATGGCATAGAAAAAGTTAGAAGAGACTGAGTTGGAATCCAAGGGCAACATGGAAAAGAAGGACGCGGATTGCGTCCTGCCCCCGCCCGGACACATTACTGTCCGAGCAGTCCTGTGGAGGGGCCCACCGTGATGTATCCATTTATCCACTCCGTCCATCCATTTTATAAGATAATGTTAGAGAAGAATTTCTTTCTATTTTAGGTTTGATTATGTTAGCCCTTGTTTCAAGCTGGGCTTCATTCGAATGCCCCAACTTGAGGGGGAGAGTTGAAAGGTTAATAATTGAATAAGGACTATCAGGCCCAAGTCCATGTAATAAGGCTCATATGCCCCATTCATGTTTTTACTATTATATATTAAAGTAGAGGGCTAGGGTTTCAATACACCCAAAGCATCTCATTTTCTTGTTATCTCTCTCCTCTCTCTCTCTCTCTCTCATTGTTTCTCTCTTCCATCTTTCTTCTTCTTCTTCTCATTGTAACTTCTCATTGGTGCTCAAGATTAGCACATTGTAGCCGTTTAACAATTTGGACTATGCCAACCTCTATGTCTTCTCTCCTTTTAGCCTAGAGAAGAGCATCCCTTAGAAGCAAGGTTAGGAAGTTATGGAATGTCAGCTGCTTAGGTATTCTTTGGGTGATTTGAAAAGAAAGGAATGATCGTTCCTTCTCTAATTGTTCGAAGTTGGTTCCTATTATGCTGGATTAAAGGAATTTGCTGGGTATTGTTGGGCACGAAAGCGTCCTTAGAGTCGAATCAAACAAGAAATAGAGAACGAAAAATCTAAGCAAACACAGAACGAAAAATCTAAGCAAACACAGAGAACACACGAAACTTTACATGGAAAACCCTAGCGGAAAAAACCACAGAACGAAGAGATGAACAATCCTCTATAATCGAAGAAAGTTACAAGAGATGGAACAACTAATAGCGAAACCCTAGCTTCTCCCTTTCAAAACCGTAGAAGATGTGCTAGGCTCCTCTCGTTCTAGCATTAACCCTAATCCGCAATGACAAGGGTACTTATATACTCCCATACAAGATTAGGAAATAAAACCCGCACTTAGGCATTCCATCGGTCACACCTTCAGTCAACCGACAACATCACAAAGTTTGTGGGTCAACCGAAAAAGACCTTGGTCGACTGCGAACATCACAATGTGCTTCGGTCGACCCAACTGCACCAGATTAAAGGCACTTGATCAACAGGTATTCTCATCTAGAAATATGGAGTTGGAGAGTAACTCTTTATAAGGTTTGGGGTTGCAGTCTTGGTCTCTGTTGCACATGACAAAACCATCCAAGTCTGCTTTCCCCTGTCATATTACCTATTGGTGCTACTCCTAAGTTCCCTCGAATAAATTCGTTTCTATTCTATCCTTCCTCGTCTAGCCACACATCCATCACAATATCCTTGTTTCAGCTAAAACTCATCCTATGGCACGTTTTTCCTTGACTGCCCAACACTGCAAGCCGGTCTCCTAGAAAGACCAAAATGTCTTCACAAAAAAAAAAGTGTAAATTATGTTAAATAATGCTAGACCGAGGTATGGTCACCAACTTGTGTCAAAGTTTTTCCATGTATGACTAGTTCTAGCTAGTTTTGAGTGCAATCTGATGATACAAGATTTCACCAGGTATGATCCAACATGAGCCAAACAGGTCATTTTCAACTCAACTGCAGAGTTTACGAACCTTGAAATAAATAAATATTAACAAATAATATGCTATAGAAATACTGTAAAAATAAATAAATAAAACAATGTAACATGTAAATTGGGGTTCGACACTACTTGTGGGGTTAAAAGTGTCACACCTCACAGGTCTTATGGATCATTATTTTCTACAGTGACAAATAGCTTCAGTTCAAAGAATCAATTCGAATTTTACTAAATTATCCATCATTTCATCTTCCATCTAACCCTTAAGGGTCACTTACCTATATAACATAGACATCATCATGAACCTTAGCGTAAAACTCAACATTCCAGGTATTTGCAGCATGGACAAAGGATAGTTGTCTTTTTTGGTGTCTCCTCAGATGCGTCAACATGATATTCCTATCAAGGAATAGGGGAAATACTACTAATTTTTGGTGAGAGATGCAGAAACCATGACCAAGCACTCTGAAATCACACAGGTTAGCCTCTGAAATGGCATTCAAGATTTCATTAATTCACAAGTTGTAGAAAGAAATGTTTCAGTTCACAAGTTGAGCAGTTAAGGAACAACATGTTCATAGGATGAGTGTAGCTGAAATGAGGATGTTGAGATGGATGAGTGTCAAGACGAGGCAATAAAGAATTAGAAATTAATACATTGAGGGAACTTAGGATCAGGACCTAGGTAATAAGAACAGGAAAGTAGATGGTTTCATCATGTATAACGGAGGCTAGATTTGGTGCAAGTTGAAGGTTCTAAAAGGGTAAGGGGAACTCTAAAGCACATGGGTGGAGGTAGTAAAAGAAGATTTGATGACCTATGGTCTAACTGAAATTTGGCACTTGATAGAGTGGAATGGTGGAACAAGATTCATGTAGCCGACTCCAATTAGTTGGGAGTTGGGATAAGGCTTAGATGATGATGATGACAACGATGATGACGATAACAACGTAGATAGAAATGTGTTAACAACCCAACAGAGTTTGTGTTACAATGCACAACTGTAGATGATTATCACCCACCTAATTATGTCAATGAACCCAGATCTCTGAATCAAACTGATACTCCAACCAAAGAGTCTAGCATGTTCCATGCTTAGTTTTAACACAACTGAAAGTCTCCAAGAGCCACCAAAATGTTCTTAGGCAAATAAAACTAAAGTGAATTTGCAGCGTACGATAGAAGATAAGAGTTGCTCCAATGAACGACATGCTAAAGATGTACTTGAAGGAGCACTTGAACCTACCAGAATAATAAAGTCATTCGTCTGCCTGTTTTCATTGTTGACAGCCCTGTCCAGACTGTCTCCCCAATTCACACTGCATGTAAATATTGACCCCAAAATTAAACAAAAAATTACACACAATCAGTTAGTATATATTTAATAACGGAAAAGAAATTGAGACCTTCTGCCGATTTTTTCAGTGTTTGAACTGCAGATAGCAAAACATGCTACAGGTTTAGTATTATTGCAGTTACAACTCTTCTCCTATTTTTTATACGCACCACAATCTCGAAAAGTAGATGAATGCTAAAACATGCTTGACCTGAAGAGAGTAAAACATCATACAGCTTTAGTACCTGTTGAAATGTGTCTCGCCTGCTAACCCAGCTGGAAGAAGCCTAGGCGTTTCAACAGCAGGTCTCAGGTTCGAGTGCTAAGGAGACACACTGACCCCACTAGTGGGTGGGTGCAACTTGTGACTAACCAAGTGGGTGCGTTGCCCAGCTAACAGGGTGGGTGCGTTGCATGACTAACTTAAAAAAACAAAAAAAAAAAAAGTACCTGTTGAAATTAACCACTATTTTTCACTCTTTGCAGGCACTGCAATTATTTCACTGGATTCATTCAATGGCTGGGTACCATGTATCCGAATGCCTTATGATACAGAAACAGCAAGTATTTTTACAACATGATTAGTACAAAATTGATAACAATAAACAATTGAAGGGAACTGTTTATTAAGGGCCTGTTGGTGTTGCCTATTTAAAGTTTTAAACATTATGATCTTTCTATTCTCTAAATCACTCAAGTGACTAATGTGTTTGGTTAGTACCTTCCAAAATTGTTATTAAAAAATTCCTCAACTCCGTTGGGATGTTTCTTAGTTGTGTTTTTTTCGCTAAATGAGAGGAAGGTCGCATGAGGGGGCAGAAAATGTCTCATAGATCTGTGTGTACGGCACATGAATCAAAGATCTCAGCCATTCATCAGGTAAGGCACAATGTGAACAAGTCATATGCCATAAATCAGGGTAGCAAATTCATCAAGTGAACCACACATGTACATTCAATCTGAACTGGCCCTTTTCTTTGACTTCCCCTTTTCTACTACAAGTTTGACCTGCCGATCATCTAACCAACATTATTTTTGGCCCATCGCATATTCACAGTGTACCCTACTGATGAATGGCTCAAATCTATGACAAGGTCTCCTGTCTGCCTAAATCTCTGATACCTGTTCTGCACCCCACACTTGAGGTGCCAATCAGAACTCCTTGAAATCCTCAGCACCTATTGTAGGAAGCACATGCAAAACATGAGCTATATGAGGCCCACCTTGATGTTTGTGGCATTTGCTTTGTCCATCTGTAGCACCAATTCATGTTCACTATACAGACATCTTAAAAAAAAAAAAAAAAAATCGGCTCCATTTAAAACTCAGGTGGGTCACACCACTGGAACAATGCAAAATCATGGCTAGAACCTCTAAATTCACTCATTGTGGCCCACTTGAGTTTTGTATCAGGCTAATTTTTTGGGTGCCTCTTCATCCAGGTGGAGAAGCAAAATGCCTTAAAAGCAGAATGGTACAAGTCTACTACACCTGGATGCTTCAAGACATGTAAGATATCCATATCAGATCCTGCTCAGTATTGCAATTTGTGTAGAACCATACTCAGGCTGTATCTGGGTATTGCAGGCATGGGATACAGAGTGGGAAATGGGGAATCTGTGTATTTTTTGGGAAGCTATATGGCATGCATACATTCCTTTAAGAAGGAAATTTGATGGGTTTGTATATTGTTCTCCTAACTGGGGGGGCAAAAGTGAGTTGCTTTTTCCAGCGCCTCGGGGAAAAACTGTTATGGTGCTCTGTTGTATATGATGTCTTTTTTCAGCCGTGGGAGATGGGATGTTTAGGGATCATGTGTCATAAGCAGCATGGGAAGTGATGTGGAATCTTCAAAACCAGGGCCTGAACATATTTCCAGAGGAGAGAAAGTCCAGCTCCAAATCATTTATGCTCGCTGCTCGCAACATCGCCTGTGTTCACTTTCCATGCAGATCATTGAAAAGTTCCACACTTAGCTGCTGTCTCAAGAACATAAAGATGAGGCTAGAAACCTGCGCATGCTATTCAAAAGTTCAGAAAGCCCCTGAGCTAGAGAGAACTCACGTCAAGCAAAGTGGTCAATACAAAGAAGGTTGAGAAGATGGAGTAGGCAAGTCAGAAACGAGGAACTCATCACAGATACATCTTTTGATGCAGGAAAGGAGCCTGTGCATGAATGTCTGAAGGAATTGATACAGGAAGATGCATGCATGTCTTGAACCTTCTTGTTGTTCGTGGAACGAAATGATTTCTAACAGCACATCCATGTTAAGGAGACTGAATCATAACATTGTAACCCTCACCAAATTCAAATTTCACATAATACACACCAAAGGAGAATTGTATTGAAATTTGAAAGCAATGTTTGTTTCATTCACCTGATATTTTGAATCTGCCACAAGGTAAATATCAAATAGCAGGAACATTTGAATAAGTTTGGTTGTTTATCGGATCATAAGAACCCACATTTTTAGCAGTGAAATTTCTTGCCATTTGGTTCAAATATGCACAGAAAACAATGCCCAACCGAAATTGTCAAAGGCAGATGATGTAGCAGTTCTAGCTAGCTACTATGTTCTCAACTTGTTTGAAAATAGTCTGGTGTAATTTTAATTCAACCACTGAAAATTTTCTTCGTTCATGTTATTTTCATATGATATAAAATAAAGAACTTAATGTTTGCACATTGTCACTCTCCACCCTTCAATGTTTTATCCTTAGATGGTGGGACCCAGTTCAAGCCTGATTTATTTTGAGCCTGTTGCTACGCTGGAAAATAAATGGTCTAGTCTCAGCCACAGTGGACCTCAGGCTTCCATTTTTCATGTATGGTGTAAAAAAGGGCTTTCACCTGATGGACGGACTCGACTTGTAGACGCAAAATGGTAGGCATTTAAACAGTAGAGGTGAAAATCAAGTGTACACGTTCATATCATGATACAAATCACGGTGGGCCTGGAAACAAAAGTTGGGATTTTGACGGCCCGCTGAGATGCTTATGTAATAAGGCCTGTCAACTGTCCATTATTTTAGAAAGAATAAAAAAAGATATGTAGTCTCATATTATGCCTATAGACAAAAGATCAGGCTGATATGTAATTCTAGTGGGCCACGCCAAAGAAAACGGTTGTGAGAGACTTACACCCTTAATTTTTATAGGGCCCAACGTGGTAACTATATGAAATCCACTCCTAACCATTAGATTACAAAGAGAAATTTAGGTCTAGAGCCCGAAATTGATACCTATCTTTGATTCACATGGCCCACATTAATGGAAAACGTTTGGAGGGTGAATATTGCGCTGTACACTTTTTCTAATAATGTGGCACACATGAATAACAGATGGAGATGGTTTTTGGACCCTTCGCCTAATATGGGATGACACACTTGGTGGTCGGATGGATTTTAATAAACATCACGGTGGGGCCCGGCCCCATCAGTTGTTGCTGGTCAAATACACTAGGCATGGGCTAGCTCAAGGAGGAAGTATTATAAATAGTTGGGATCTCAGATCCAAATATGATCCGGTTCAAACTACCAATCCTACAAAGTCCATGGTGCATCCACAATATCCAACTAGGAAGATGGTTTATCCTACCAACCGCAGACCAGATATTAACCTGTTCTAACAATAGCGACATTAATTTTTGGCAAATTAATGTCAAATGCCAAAAAATAATGTCTCCATTGTTAGAATAGGTTAGTTTCTGGTTCTGTGGTTCACAGGATAAACCATCTTCCTAATTGGATATTACGGATGCACCATGGAAGTTGTAGGATTGGTAATTTGAACCGGTTTATATGTGAATCTAAGATCCCAACTAATCATAATACTTGCTCCTTGAGCTACGGTGGAGATACAGCCCATGGCTTAAACTGAAGTTTTTTTTTTTTTTTTTTTTTAATTTTATGGTGCAGTGGTAAAGTTAGCGAAAAAAAACTTGTAATGAATGGATAGTTAGAAACCGCCCTATGGATGTCACAAAAACTAATTTTTGCTAGTGAGGGATTGGTTTTGGTTGATTTCAATCCTATTTAACTGTTGTGCAAGATAAAAGCTAGGCATGCTTGCCAGCTCAGATCTAAGAAGTAAAGAGGCTTATTTTCCTGAATGCATGGTTGATTTAAGCAGGTGCTAGCCTTTTTTTTTTTTTTTCCCCGGGCCACCAGTCTCAATCTTCAGAGGATGGTAATAAGTCTATCCAATCGCAATATTCATGGCCCAACTAAAAAGTTGCAGTTCGATTGGAAACGCTGGAGATTATGGTATTGGCAGGGTCCTTAAAAATGGCTCGATCAATTTCTACATTTTTGCCCATCCCAGCCAGGCATGACTCAATTTCATAGGTAGAGTTATGTCCTACAAATATAGGATTCCAATATTTGGTTAGGCAACCCGTGCATCTTGAAAGTAGACCATTGGTTTTGTTCCTCTAAATGTGTTTCTTTGTGCATGTGTGTGACATTTGATCAATGAAAAACATTCAAGTAGAAAAATAGCGATCTTATCAATTCCCGGCCCATGTTGGACCTGTCCCAACCATTTTCGGGCTTGGGGTGGGGCCTGGTGCAACGCCCAAGCTAGACTTGCACTAGGCTTAGGCCTTGGGTCCAAAGTGTCAGGCTGCGTCTGGGCCTAGCCCTGCGTAAACCAAACCACGCCCATTGCGACCCTTAACGATGGATGGCTCATGTACCAAAATCCCACGGATTGAAAGATCTTTTGACCTTTTTCTTTGCTGATTATAGGTTGTAGCTGTATTTTCTCGCTCAAATGCGTATCCGTTGACGGGTCATTGAAAGTTTAGAATTCTCGATACAAAGGCACTCAAAAATTCTACATGCGGTATTCATTGACTCAAATCAAATCAACTAATGTGGAACCCATTGTTGCCAAGTCAATCCCGAAATCAAATAGGCTGCAGAATCCAACTTCCAATTCAATGTTATTGTCAATCATGTGGAGCCAACCTTTGGTATGTACTGTCCATCATTTGGGCCCAACTTCAATTTGGGCCTACCTTTGTTGTAAATCCATTATGTGGGCTCACCTTAATGTTGGTGGGCATCATCTAATGGACGGCTGATTGTTAACACCAAAAATTGGAAAACAGATTTGAGCAAAGATCAATTTTAGATCTTCGTCGCTCGATGAAGTTGATGGAGATGGATGACTTAGTTAATAGGACCTAAGATCACAAACAGAGAAATCATGAGGGGGTGCTAGTCATGTCGATAGAGGACCCTCCGATGTTTAAGTCAGTAAGACTGGTTGAATATCAAAGCTTTAGGTGTATTCTCTGATATATGAATAGCTTACCTTGAGATGATGCGGTAGGGTCCTCTTATATACGATAAGGATCTGTCATCCCCTACAGTGTATCCGTTCATTCCATTCTAGGAGACGTATCTAGATGAGATACCATCCAAAATATATTTCCTGATTAAGAGAGATCTCCATTATTATGTTTAAGATCCTCCATATCTTGGTGATGAGTAGTGTGCTTGGGCCCGTGAACATCTGGTATGCCGAGCACTCCATGTCAGCAGTCTAAGCTGCTCGGATGGAGTGGTTGTTCTATGACAAGCGCTGAAATTAAAGGCTAAGGCCTCAACTTTACTGAGGCCGAGGCCATGTGGTCTACAAGCCGTTGAATCATAAGGATGAGTGACCTTATAGATCCTGACCCGAGGATGTATCTTCATGTGGCTATATGACAAACGTTCATAGCCAAGGCCGAGGCTGAGGCCTCGACTTTGATTGAGATCGAGGGATTGGAAGATGAGGTTTTGGCCTATTCTCTGTAGGATTTGGAATCTAATGATTGCAAGGAAGGTGTTTGCTCTTCTCTGTGGCGCTTGGTATCCCGATGAAAGGTCCTGAGTCCTGATCCGATGTTTGCTGGTCAGGAAGTCATCTGATATCTCAGGCCGAGCTTGAGGCCTCAGACCTTGCTTGCTGTTGAAGATAAGTAAGAAGGCTTCTCGCCTTAACAAGCTCTGATCCCTAGCTAACACATGTGATTAGTCTAGCCTTAGTGGGCCACATATCGGAGGTTGCGCATCTTTCACGTCACTATTAGGGATGTGCCCAGAATTATCCATAACATCAACCTCCTAAGTTTCGTGGTCACAAAATTTGAGCACGGAACTTTGAAATTTATCTTCGGCTCATCTGGCGCAATAGTCACAATGAGTATGGATCTCAAAATGTCGTCGTATTAAATGAGCGCATTTAACGCGCATGGGAGAGAAACGTTGCAATCATTCCTTTCATACAAAAAGGTTGTTGCGTCTTAAATGTGGTATACCACCTGAAACGTTGTAACGAACTGAGAATTGCCATGTGTCACGTCCTTTGGGGAATGAAGAGGCATGATTGCTTATAAATACATTGCCTCTATCTTTAGGTTACTAAAACCCTAGAAACCACTCACCGAAGCCTTGCCCCTCTTTCTTCTTGCACCAGACTTAGCGATTTTCGCAAATCCTTGCAACGCATTCTGTCAATCTCCATAGAGATTTCCTTCTCCTTCTTGCCATTAGGTTCCTCTTCCTTCCATTTCTCAAACTATCCTCTTCGATTTCCTTTTTCATTTTTACCTGCTTCCATGGCTAAATCGCGAGCTTCGTGGACTGTTAGTTCTGAGTTGGAGGATGTAGAGGCTTTGGGGTTTTTGGGGCTTAAAATCTCACCCCATGATAAAGTAACATACGATGGTCCATCTACGACGATTCAGATTGATTCCAAGATCGGAGAAATACCCAGAAAACGCGATCAGACGCCAGTGTAGCCTTAACCCGCGCAATTGTGATCAAAACCTATGAATGCTATTTCGGAAGGGAACTGGACATGCATATTGCTGCCAAATGATCCAAAATGTCTAAAAACCGTTAACTCCCGAATTCAAATGTCATACGATGTATACTTTTACCTGTGCACCGTGAAGTATATTTTGCCCCTATTTGGAGTCGATCGAAAATGTTTGAAACCTATAAATGATATTTCAGAGTGTATCTGGACATGTGTATTGCTGCCAAATGATCCTGAATATCCAAAAACCCTTAACTAACAAGTTTGAATGCCGCGCGATGCATACTTTTACCTGCGCATGCCGAAGCGTGTTCTACCCTTGTCTAGAGCCAACCGGGAGGGTCGAAATTGGGTAGGAACTACCAAAATTCACAGCAGTTGATCATCCATACCCCGACTCATTCATTCAATAGCCTAATGAGAGGCTTAAAGTGCTTTGGCATCAGTGACATCGGTCTCCAAAAAGGTACCTGTCCCTTGGACAATCAGAGCTTGAAGTTACAAAAATATTCTAAGTGTGGATACATGCGTACACCACAAAGGGGGACATGCATATACCATAAGGGGACAAGCACCCATGTCCCTACCACATGCGTATGGGAGCCCACCTCTCCTTCTTCCAAATTACCAAAACTAAAAAGTTGCCTAAGTATGGGCACATGCGCCCACACTCTCTCCACATGCGCATGATCCCTCTCCCCAAACACATGCGCAAAGCAGTTTTACATTTTGTGATTAACATATTATAAATAACAGTCGACCCTGATGATTGAGAGATTTCATTTACAGAGAGGCGTTAACGCGATGCAAGATAACATACATCCGCTTTGAATGCCCTGATCGGAATCCCTCGCCGGAAGGGATTACTTGGCCGGAATCCTTCACCAGAATGGGTGACATGCCCCCACTCCATTGGACTTGGAAAATCCTAAAAAATGTTTCAAGTGTTGAAAATTCCACTCTTCACAAGAGGGACATGCGCCCATCCTTGGAAGGTGGACAAAATCCTTAAGTCCTTAGAGGACATGCGCCCATCATAGGAGGGCAGGCGCATGTTTTAAGTGTTAGAAATTCCACTCTCTCTCTCTCTCTCTCTCTCTCTCTCTCTCTCTCTCTCTCTCTCCTAACTTGGCCACATACGCCTAGGGGATACATTCACCTAAGGCCTAATGCACATGTGCCCACTCACTCCCTTCCATTTGCCCAGACGCCCTTGGCCAAGCCAAGGATTTTGTGGTGTGGCCCGCTTTGGATGTGGTTCGCCTCATCAGCGCAGTAGCCTCTTGGACACACATCGACGTCCTCTATCCATCCCTCAAACCAGATTTCCAAACAATCAATGTTAAATAGCCTAAATCAGCGATTTAATAAAAAAAATGACCAATACTTGGTCATTTTACAACTCTGAAAATCCCTCTTTAAAAGCATAAAGTGACTAATATTCACTGAAACTAAGTAGAATTTGACTAATGACAAGAGGGAGACTTAGTTTCTCCATGACCCAAAGCAACATAATAATGCATTACATCGACATTATTTGCTATCCTAGTCGTTGAATACTCTAATTAAGCAGTAAACAGGCTCAGTACATAGTCATTTTCAGCCCTGGGAAGTGCCCTATTGGCTCGAAGATCGACTGACGCCAAGTAAAATTAGGCACAATCTCATTGACGTCAAGCCGGATTTAACATCCTCCTTTTGTAAGGCAACTAAATCAAGCACTTATGGGACATTAATCCCCATTATTTATCAATTATTGCCCTAAGTAGGCATATATCAGCCCTAATACTTAGCCATTTTCAAGCCCAGAAATGTGTAATCCAGCTCATCGAACTTGAACTTCTCAAAGAAATATAGCTCAACATAGCCTATCCGAGTGATCCAATCGCTCGAAGCATTGATTATTAACAATAATGTGGTTGAATTAAAGACATGCATAAAACAGATTAACCAAATCAAGTGCATAACTCACTCGGTACACTAAACATCAAGCATAAGTGCAATATTCTCTCGAGCATGCAATCATGTATACTTACTTTGTGCTCCTTGTATCTATTATATGAACTTTATTCATCCCGGATCGAGATATGAAATTAAGTCAAAGGGACTATGGTTATTATCGAAAACCATAACCAAAGAGTTCCAAAACATCTGAAATACTTCATTAATATACTTCCTATCCAAAGCAAGGTCCATCAGTTAAGTAACTAGGGTAGTCGCGGTGTGTCTTCCTGTAGTCACCCGTCCGCAGCGACTGTCAATGACATTGTGTTGTACCACTCGATAGCCATAATGTGTCTTCATGTGGTCACCAGTCCATAGCGATGGTCAATAACACTATGTTGTACCATTTGGTAGCCATAACGTGTCTTCAAGTGGTCACTCATCTACAGCGATGATCAATAACACTATGTCGTACCATTTGGTAGCTATAATGCATCTTCCTATGGTCACCCATTCGTAGTGACAATCAATGGTGCTGTGTTATACCATTTAACAGTCATGATATATCTTCCTATAGTCACCCATCCGTAGTGACGGTCAATGACACTATGTTGTACCATATGGCAGCCGTAATATGCCTTCCGGTGGTCACCCGTCTGCAGCGACAGCCAATGGCACTTTGTTGAGCATGGCAACCATGGTCTGTCTTCCGGCGGTCACCCGTCCTCGGCGATAGTTACTAGTATTGTATTGTATTACATGAGGATCGTGGCATGTTTTCCTGAAGTCACTCGTCCTCGGCGAAGGTCATTGGCACTGTGATACATGACTCGGTTGAAGTCCTGGCTGTTTCTCAACTAAGAACGCCTAAAAGAACATGAGACATGCATTTAACCTGTCTAAACGATGGCTCAGTTCATAAGACAGCCGAAATTTGGTCTCTACGACCTTGAACTAAAGACCATAGTCCCTGATTATTTAAATTACCTGCTTGATCTATCCAGGCTTCTTCCCAAACATTCTATCTATTGTATAACTATATTTATAGTGGAATCTTGTCGCTTTGTGCCATGGTTTTTCCTATAAGGGTTTCCACGTAAAAATCTATGTGTTGCTTGTGATGTGTTTTACTTATATTTATGCTCTTTTAATGATTTATTTAATTTATCTACGATGCATGCATACATTTACTTTTGCCTTTTAATCAAGGGTGACCAACCATTGATGTAATTAAGGGTTCGTGACTAGTATCTCAGCTCGGAATGTAAAAGATCTCGGAATCTCTAGAATAAAAATTCGCCTTGCGATGCTTTCTCATGTGGACTTTGTGAATACTTGTGATTGTCTATGAATGTCTCTATACTCAGAACCCTAGAACAAGGAAACACAAGAAAACTACCTGTGCATTTTCTAGTTTTAAAAACTGGGGACTCTGCTGGGGATTGAACAATACCAGAATCTCTGGTTAACTCTGAGTAAAGAAATGTTCCAGGATAAATCATTTGTAGCCACGAATATATGCATAAGAAAGTTATCGCAATGAGAAATGTTCGGCGCCTTGACGGGCGTCAAACTGGTGACTCTCAATGGGAACTTTCTTCTCTTCATCTTTAAGGCAAAAGAATTTAAAATCAGTTTATCGAAAGTTTTCCTAAACTGTTTCTAAAAGGTATTTCTAAAATA
Organism: Liriodendron chinense; assembly: GCA_003013855.2. Classification (NCBI taxonomy): domain Eukaryota; kingdom Viridiplantae; phylum Streptophyta; class Magnoliopsida; order Magnoliales; family Magnoliaceae; genus Liriodendron; species Liriodendron chinense. The sequence continues at coordinate 1,152,501 of ML058372.1, read as the reverse complement.
CCTTGAAAGAAAACATAACATGAATTTCTCATAACATGCACTTAATTTATCATATGCGTTTCGTTTCTTGTCAAACTGCATCGCGATCGGTAAGGTCGCCTGTTCTTTTCCTTTTGAAGTCACAGGATGTACTAATGCTTGTGTGCTGTGCAAATAATTCTAAAGAAAGAACATTAGCAAAAGAATTAACTACCAAAACAGGAGAAATGGCAACAACTATGATTTTCTTGGTAACAGGGGGATTTTACTTTCCCCACCTCGCAACATCTAAGTCAATGACTACCGAATCTAGCTGGCAAATTGTGCGAAAGCGTAAGCAGCCGAAGAAGACTGAGATTCTGAAAGGTAAATGTGCTTGCAAGAAAGTGAACACAGCGAGGCCGCACTCCGGTATTGGAAAGCAACGATTGATCAGCTGTACAGACGAAATGACAATGCAGAAAATGCAGGGGTTTGTCTTATCCGCCAATGAATTTCTAGCGCTGCCAAAAGCAGTTAGGCTGACTAAGGAGCATCTAGATTCATTCTTCCAAAGATCATTGCAAAATCAGCAAAGGTAACCATCAGCAAGGCAATTGTGATCGAACCAAGGCCACAATTGGTGCAAGTTACCATGATTCAGGTTGCTGAAGAAGAACAACCGACTGATCAAAATGTTGAGCTGCCTCCAATCCAAGACGAAATAGTCCAAGTTCAGGAGGACACAACCAGGGAAGTAAGAGAGATGAAGGAAACTTTATTGGCTTTAGTTGCCCAGGGGGCAACCAGAGGTACAGCCATCCTCATTGGATGATCACTAGAAGAATCATAGGGGGCAATGGAAGAGCCAATAGCCGCAGAACCACAAGTCCGATCGAGAAGTGTCACATTCGAACGCGTACCAGTACCTTCGATGCATGTCACAAGAGAGGAATTATCCCAAACAATCTCGAACTTGATGCGTCAGGAGAGAGAGAAGGAGAAGAGAGGACAATACATCTATCAGGTGCCGTATCCATCCGAAGTTGATGAAATCTCGTTCCCTAACAATTTTAAGCACCCTGACTTTCCACAATTCGATGGCAGAGGGTCACCCGAGGAGCATATGACCTAATTCATGATGATGCTAGGGAACTTATCTGCACTACCTCAATATCGCCTCAGATTGTTTAGGTCGACGTTAACTGAAAAGGCATTTCAATGATACATGTCATTACCTGCAGGATCCGTCGGGACCTGGGATCAGATGCATGAACTATTCATTTTCAATTTTTTCTCTACTGAGCGAGAGGTATCGTTGATAAACTTAGCCATGGTTCGTCAAAGGTAAGGAGAATCAGTCGAGAAGTTCATCAACAGGTGGGACACTATAGCAGCACAATGTCAAGAGTTACCCAGCGAGATTGAGCAAGTCAAGATGTGCATGCAGGCCATGGACGTAATGATTTCGTTTGGTTTATCCAGGCATAGTTACTCAACATTCTAGGACTTAGCAACAAAAGCCCATATGGTAGAAGGAGCTGCGCTGAGAGCGCAGTTCAAAGCTGAAAGACCAAGATGGGAGATTGGAAAGACGGCCGCGTTAAATTACATCGACCAAAGCAAGGCCTCGAAAGATCGAAAATGCTTGCATCTGGAACACAAGATCAAAGGCAAGCCAGTAGAAGCTCAGGCCAAAGACAAAGGGCTATGAGGACCGAGAAAGATGAGGAACGTTGGATGAGGCAGAGTGAACGGGCGTTATTCGTTTGACCTGGAAGATCTCATTTCGATAATGGAGCAACTGGTCGAAGAAGTGGAATTGTAATTTCCTGAACCGATCCGACTAGATGAAGTAGGGCAAGTGGATGCCCCCAATTATTGTAAGTATCATCGGATCTTAGGACATGAGACAGAAGAATGCCTCATCTTGAAAGGGAAAGTACAGAGACTAATTAACCAAGGTACTATTAAGCTAAAGATAGAAGAGACCAATCGAGGTATGTCAGTCGTAGTGTTGATAACGCCCATGATACCACCGATTCATAATGAAAGACCGGTACAAGTCGCGATGGCACAGGCCATTGAAGAAAGAGAGCTGGTAGGACAAGATGTCGAACTATTAACGATCCGAGAGAAAATCAGCGAATTGGTCCAAGCCCACAGGGAGTTGTCCAGGAAGATGGGAGAAGTTCAGGAGGCTTTAGCCACCTTAATCTCGAGGAATTCAGCTCTCGGTATCGCTCTGCCTGTTCGACAATTGGAAGAAGAATCACCAAGGGCAGTACAAGAACCGGTTATAATGAGACAACAGACCCATCCCAAATAAATAAATGCACGTATGCTGGATTTGAACTCCACGACCTCATACCAGCTATTAAGCAACATCTCTTTCACCCTTCGTAACCCGGTTGTAAAGTTTCGCGTGGTAGAATGGTCTATTTCGAAGACACAGTCCCAATGAAAGAGGTCGAGACACAAAACGGGAAAGCGGACAGGGATTGACGTAAGGAAGAATCTTATGAGACGAAAGTGATTGAATCTAGGGCATGAGGTGAAAATTAGTGTAATGAAGACACAAGACAAAGGCAAAGAGCCTCAAAGGTCGTAGCACATAACAGTTAGTGCGCAAGATAGAAAGAATGGACTATATACATTTGACGTCGAGGACCTTGTCCCAATTATGGAGTAGTTAATCAAAAAAGGAGAATTATGGCTCCCAAAACCTATTCGATCAGCTGAAGTGGGGCGCGTAGATGACCCCAACTACTGCGAATATCACAGATGCATAAGCCATAAAATCGAGCAATGCTTCATCTTGAAGGGAAAGGTACAAAGGATGATAAATCAAGGCATCGTTAGTCTAAAGATTGAAGAGTCTGAGAGAGCCCCGGCCAGTACGGTTCTAATAGATATCACCTAGGAAAAACATTCGCTCAAAGACTCCCTTTCCTGAACTTGAATAGTCATGAGTGCCTATGAGTAGTTCTGACGGGTTATAAAGTAGACATGGGTGTACTTATTTTCGTTCATGCATCTATTTCATATATACACCACATTTTCTACTCATTCACACACCTACTCACATCGCATCGATACACATATGAATATAAAATGTTAGGTACATGGTCAAAGGATGCCAAAAGTATCAACTCTACAAATCACTAGCTAACTCACTACGTTCCTACCAAACCAGTTAGATTAGAAGAGAGCATTCCGTAGGAAGCCTACGCGAAGCACAACATTCTCATATTATTATGTCTTCATCACAAGCTCCCTTGTTACTATCCTGGTGTTCTAGAATCCCTCTGCTTAATAGGAAAACAATTCAGGGATGATGGTCTCTTATACGTATGGTTTTGTATGAAGATATCTGGGACATTCTATTATTATCAATCTCTTATACATATGCACATAGTCTTATATGAAGATGATCAGAACGTCTCGCTATATATTTGACTTTCGTATTCTATCATGAAACTCCTCATCATTATTGTGGTATTCTTCTACTCTATATGAGGATAAGTCAAGGCTGAGAATCTCCTATGTATATGTATGGCCTTGTATGAAGATGATCAGGACATTCTATTATGTATCACTTCACCTTGAGAATATCGGCGGCTTTCACTTATGGATGATTATGCAACAAGAATATACGATTAAAGGTTATGATCAGGCGAGTATTCTATATGGATTCATAAAGCATAGAACGTCTTCCATCAGGAGGAGGCAGTCTTGCGAAGCGATGAGCCAAATACATTGGGGGCAAGCCCCAATATATGATGAGAAACTTAAGTTTATAGAAGAAGACGACTGGGGGCAAGCCCCAATATATGATGAGAAACTCAATTTTATAGAAGAAGAAGACTAGGGGCAAGCCCCAATACATGATGAGAAACTTATGTTTGTAGGAAGAAATGACTAGGGGCAGGCTAGGAATGACGACAGATATAAACCTGATAACAAGGAGCTAGATGAAAGTTTTGGACTTATGACACGAACATCTCTTGAAAGAAATGACCTAAGGGTACGCAAGTTAAGTAAGAGGAAAGTATTATTTTTACCCATTTTTCCATGTATGTTTTAATTGATATGCTCAGCTCACATTAAACTTATACATAACACATCACCTTATACATGCTAGTCATAAATACACAACACCAAGCGGTAGTTTAGCAAAAGAATCACTGTCATTACTTTGAATCATGAAGCAAACAGTTAACAGTTTTAATATCGATTACATCAGATACAAGTAGCAGTTAAGCGTTCGAAATAAATTTCTAACATTGCTTTTGTCCCACAATGACTGTAAAGAGCAAAAGAGCAAAATTACCTCTTCCCCAGGCACCATGCTACGAATTGCATCACGTCTTTCCGTGTTGCTTCCATGGTAGCTGTGTGGGGCTCAAATTCACACACATGATAAAACAACGTGTGGCAGTCCATCTACGATGATTTGGATCAATTTTGAGATCAGGAATACCTAGAAAATGGTAGCGCAACCCTAACCTGTGTAGTTGTGACCAAAACCCGTAAATGACATTTTGGAGTAAAACCGACATGTATATTGCTGCCAAATGATCCAGAATGTCTTAAAACCCTTAGACTACAAGTTTCAAAGTCACGCGATGCATATCGTTACCTACGCACCTCTAAATGCGTTCGCCCCTAACTGGAGCTGACTAAAAGGGTCCGAAAGCCTACAGGTACCATTTCAGAGCAAATCTGGACATCCGTACAATCGCCAAATGACCCGAAGTGCCCTAAAATCCTTAAATAGCAAGTATGAAGTCCATGTAGTGCGTATTTCCATGTGCGTGCTTCCCGAAACGATGTTCCTATACGAAGAGCCGACTCAAAGGCTCTAAATTAGGAAGTACCAAAATTTTCAACATTTGGACCTCCATGCCCCATCTCATTCATTCAGGAGGTTGATCCCAACCTAAAAGTAGCTTGGGGTCAGTGACCGCAATCTCAGAAAAGGTAGTTGTCCTCTGGAGGTCTCCTGTCAGAGCTTAATCTTGAAAAAATCTAAGTCTGGAAGTTTTCTCTCTTGCAGAATGCTGAAACCTGAAATTTGGCTAAGTAGTGGGAAGTATAAAAAAATTCTTAGAGAGACATGCGTCCACTACCAAACCACATGCGCTCGGAAGGAAATGATCTGGACAACTTCTCGGAAACTGTTCGGAAAACCCACCGGGAAGTGACATCCACTCGGCCGGAAATGACATGTGCCCAGCTTGAAATCACATGCACCCGGATCCTTGCACTTTTTACTTCTGCCCAGCACATGCGCCCAAAAATTGTCCCAGAAACACATGCGCCGAGAAATACCCACCGGATTGGAACCGAACCCAATTGCACTGCTATAAATAGCAGGTCCGCCTAATGACAACGAGCGTGACATCATCCCATTCCTAACCTTAGACCGACGCAAGAGGTAACATGCGCCCGCTCTATTATCCCTCGTTGGATGCCCTCGCCAAAAAGGTTTCCCCGTCGGAATCCCTCACCGGAAAGGGATTTCCCCGCCAAAATCCAAAATTGCACCACTGTTGGATAATTTTCCTCGTTGGAAAGGGATATCCCCCGTCGGAACCAAGTGCAGAGGGAGAGAAAACTTGAAATAAAAACTAAGTAGTGAACTTTCACCACTTTGTAGAGGGACATGCGCCCACTTCTGCTCGCCGGAAAGTGCAGAATTACACCAAGTGCAGGGGGGACATGCGCCTACCCCTTTGGTCTGAGAATATCCAAAAAATGGACAAGTCCCATGTCAACATATGCCCACTGGCCAGGTCCAGGCGCATGTGCAATATCACATACGCCTAGGAGATCATCTCTCTCTCTCTCTCTCTCTCTCTCTCTCTCTCACTCACTCACTCACTTGGAAATGGGGCACATGTGCCCACCTCTTGAACACATGCGCCCACACCTCACTGACACACGCCCACTCCCACCAAATGCGCCTGGACGCTAGTTGGGAGTTGAGACTTTCTGTGGTGTGCCCTTCTTCCGACGTGGTCCGCCTTTTGATCAAACCAATGCTCCTAAACATGTGTGAGCATGCTCTATCCATCCCCCGGACTGGATTTTCCGAAGGTAGATGTTAAAGACGTTTAATCCCTGATTTTCTCCAAAATGTCCAACACTTAGCCATTTCTACAACTCTGGAAACTGCACTACACTGCATACCTGCACCTGCACTACATACTGCACACTTTATTTACATAAAAACGTTTAAGTAAATGTCATATTTTAATTTATGTTTTCATTTATTTTAAGTTATTTATGTAAATGATGAAGTACCCTTTATTTACATTCAATAAAAAATACTAAAAATTAAATTCCCAACAACGAAGATTTTGATTTTACATCCGAAGTATAAATCACAACTTTTTGGCACTCCCTAAAAAGTTCGCCTTTTGATTGGAGGGGTTTTCTTTGAATTTAAATCGTCCAAAAAATCTGAAATGCCCTAATTATGCTAAAACACCAAAGTCCGGTGAATTATTCACAATATTTTATGGTCGATCTGTGGATATATAAAAAACTCATATTTTTACTTAGAATTTTTATGCAGCAATATGACCAGAATATTGTTTTAGTGCAAACTTGTACAGAAATGGAGTTGTGACTAGATAATATTGATTGCTTCGTACATTAACACCCATCTTGTTTAATCTAGCATTCATCTATGCTTAATCTAACATTCATCTTGCTGGATCCAACACTCATCTCTGCTTAATGTAGCATTTATCTTGCTTGATCCAATAATCATCTCTGCTTAATCTAGCATTCATTTAACTCGACATGTATTCAACTTTAAATGGCATACATACTATTGTATTCTCATATACATTCATTTTCACATTACATATCTTCTATTGTATTCATCACATACAATCAATCTCATATGATATACATTCAATTGCATTCATCGTACATTGAAGAGACCTTATCTCGTTACAATGCACCGCACATTTATGCATGTGTGAGTAGGTTCTCTTCTTATCTCTCGTCGTATATTAGCTATCAACAAAGGTGCGAGACCGGGATTACTTCTGAAGCTGAATCAACAGACTCCAGCCTTATTCGACGGCTGATTATAGGAACTTTGTATCGATTATGTTCATTGCACAACTAGGGTTTAGCACGGATTGAGGCTTAAGACTAACCAAAAGGGACTATGGTTATTACTAGAAACCATGATCAAAGAGTTCCAACAACACTCAAAATATCTTACTATGGACTGCCATCATAAAAAAGTTAGTCGATGCCCTAACCATCTACAACGGGTTCGTTGGTTGAACTGATCAGGTAGTTATGGGGTGCCTTCTCAGGGTCACCCGTTATAAAATACGGGTGTGGGCCTTGGGTTGTGCCGACTAACATTCAATGCTCATGTATTTCAGCGGCCAATGGCCCAGAATTGCACCACTTGATAAAATCCTGACAGTCCTTCATTCCGGACAATTCGAACGAAAATGGGACATAGACATCTGACTTGTCTAAAAAAGTGGCTCAGTCCATAGCAAGAAAGCAAATAAGTCTCTATGACCATGAACTCAAAGACCATAGTCCCTGATGACTTAATCACCTACTCGATCTCTCCGGGCCTTTTCTCGAATACTCCATCTATTGTACAACTATTATTCACAGTGGAGCTTTGTCACTTTGTGCCGTGGTTCTCCCGCAAGGGTTTCCATGTAAAAATCTTTGTGTTCTCTATAGTGTGCATGATTTACAGTGATATTTCCTCATTTACTTTATTTAATCTATCTATAATGTATACATTCATTTACTTTTGCCTTTTAATTAAGGGTGATCAACCATTGTGTAATTAAGGGCTCGTGACAAATATCACAGTCTAAAATGTAAAAGATCTCAGAATCTCTGAAATAAAATTCGCCTTGCGATATCTTCTCTCTTGCGTACACTTTGTGATTGCTCATGATTGTCTATGAATGTCTCTATACTTAGAATTCCTCAGAACAATGAAACACAAGAAAAACTGCCAATGAGCATTTTTCTAGTTTTAACAAACTGGCAACTCTGCTAGGGATCGAACAATAACAGAATCCCTGGTTATTTCTGAGTAAATGGACATTCTAAGATAAATCATTTGCAGACACTGATGTGTACGTGGGAGAGGTTACCGCAAGGAGAAATGTTTGACACCTTTACGGGCGCCAAACTGACGACTCTCAACGAAAACGTTTTTCCCTTCATCTTTAAGGAAAAAGAACTTCAAAATTATGAAATTTTTTCTAAAAAGAACTTCTAAACTTCTTATGGCATGCATATGATTCATGCTCGTACATTCTGTCTATCATTGAGTCGTATCACGATTAGTAAGGTCGCACCTCCTCTCCTTTTCAAAATCGCGGAATACTCTAATGCATGTATGACTATAAAGAGAGAGAAAGACAAAAAGGCAGAAAGGCAAAAAAAAAAATAGAAAAGAATTAATTATCAAAACTACAATGGCAACTACGATGATCTTCCTGGCGTCCGGAGGATTCTACTTCCCTCACCTTGCAGCGATGAAAGCAGCGATCCTTGAAGCCGACTGGCAAGTGGTTTAGAGGTGCAGACCACCGAAGAAGACTAAAGACAGGAAAATAACTTTAGTCGGAATGAAGACAGTATAGGCACAAACTCGTTGAACTCTGCATAAGTGCAAACCTCACCGAACTCTGTATAGGCACAAAGTCGTTAAACTCTTCATAAGAACAAACCTCACCGAACTCTGTATAAGCACAAAGTCGTTGAACTCTGTATAAGTGCAAACCTCGCCGAACTCTGTATAGGCACAAAGTTGTTAAACTTTGCATAAGCTCAAACCTCGCCGAACTCTGTATAGGCACAAAGTCTCTGAACTCTGCATAAGCGCAAACCTTGCCGAACTTTGTATAGGCACAAAGTTGTTGAACTCTGCATAAGCGCAAACCTCGCCAACTCTGTATAGGCACAAAGTCGTTGAACTCTGCATAAGCGCAAACCTCACCGAACTTTGTATGGGCACAAAGTCGCTGAACTCTGCATAAGCGCAAACCTCGTCGAACTCTGTTATGGGCACAAAGTCGTTGAACTCTTCATAGGTGTAAATAATACCCTTGGCTATTGGTTTAAACTAAGCTAAAAGATTCTCAAAATATTTTTAAAATATTCCCACCATACAACCTCTAGGTTATGAGGATAAACTGAACCATACAACCTCCAGGTTACGAGGATAAACTGAACCATACAACCTCTAGGTTATGAGGATAAACTGAACCATACAACCTTCAGGTTACAAGGATAAACTGAACCATATAATCTCCAGGTTACGAGGATAAACTGAACCATACAACCTCCAGGTTACGAGGATAAATTGAACTTACAACCTCCAGGTTACAAGGATAAATTGAACCATACAACTTCCAGGTTATAAGGATAAATTGAACCATACAACCTCCCTAGATATGAGATTAAACTGCACCAGATCCCTCTAGGAATTTTCAGATCAATCCAGTCCGATAAGAGGATGGTATTCTATAGAAGATCCACATGAGATGCAATGTCTTCATATTATTATTTCATCATTGCCTTTTTGTTATCATTATGACATTCTGGTGTTCTTCTACTCTATATGAGAGCAATTAAGAATCATCGATCTTTTATATATATGGCTTTATATGAAGAGAGAAGAAAGCATTCCGTGAAAATCCTAAGAAAGCAATCTAGGGATGATGGTCTCTTCTACATATGGTTCTATATGAAGATGACCGGGATATTCTATTATTATCAATCTTTTATACATAAGCACTTGGTTCTATATGAAAATAATCAGAATGTCTCGCCATACATTCATCTTTCGTATTTTATAGTAATTTCCTCATCATTATTGTGATATTCTTCTATTCTATATAAGGATAGGTCAGAACCAGAAATCTCCTATGTATATACATATAGCTCTATGTGAAGATGGTCAGGGTATTCTATTATGTATCACTTTGCTTTGAGAATATCGGTAGCTTTCTTTTATGAATAATTTCGCAACAAGAACATGTAATTAAAGATTATGATCAGATAGGTATTCTATGTGGATTTCTAAAGCACAAGACATCTTTCATCAAAGGAGATGGTAGAGCAAAATAAAGAGCTAAATACATGTTTTGCATGGGTGGCCCTCCTTGAGAGTTGGTAGGATTGGCCGTGGGACCATTCCTCCTACTGAAATTTGATGGTTCTTCCAAGCAGAGTTGTACATGTTACCTACCGGTCCATTGAAAGGCTGTTGATAACCATATGCGACATTTGCTTGCTCTTGTAACACCTCTTGAAACATTGGAATTGTAGGACAATCTTGTGTAGAGTGTACATTAGCAGCACAAATTCTCCACACATTCTCAATAGCTTTAATGGGTTTTGCAACTCCACTTTTACTTAGTTTCATGGCTTTGACTTTTCTTGTGAGGTTGGCTATCCCTGCATTAACATCATCTTCCTCTTTTTCTTTTTGTTGAGGAGGCTTGAGGTTACTAGACTTGTCCGAGGTATCCCATGATTGGTCATTCTTAGCCAACATGTCCAAGTAACTCCATGCATCCTCAAAATCTCATGAATTCACCATTACACATCATCTCTACGAATTGGCGCATATTCGAGTTCAATCCTTCATAGAAGAAGCTAATGATTCGCCATATCTCATAGCCATGATGTGGAAAAGCAAGTAGGAGGTCCTTGTATCTCTCCCAACTTTGAAAGAAAGTTTCAGTCTCTTTAATAGAAAAATTCATTATCGATCGTCGACGGGTATTTGTTTTATGAGCTGGGAAGAATTTTTTCAAAAACTTTCGGATCATCTCAGTCCATGTCCCAATTGACCTTGGTCTTAGAGAGTGAAGCCATGTTTTGGTTCTTTCCTTCAAAGAGAGGGAATAACCTGTTTAATGACATCTTTAGTCACATTACCATATTGCAAGGTAGCCACAACCTCATCAAATTCTTTCAGGTGTAGGTATGGGCTCTCTGAGTCTAGCCCATGGAATTTCGGTAAGAGTTAAATCACTCCCGACTTTATATCAAAGTTTCCCCCGGTGGTTGGAAAAACCATACATGAGGGAGTAGTAGTATGAGTCAGTTATAAGTAATCACGTAAAGCTCTCATTGGAGGAGCAGTGTGCACCTCATTCTCTCCTACTCCCTCTTGATTTGTGTTTGTAGTTGGAGTAGGAGGGGGAGGATTCCTTAATGGTGTTTGATCCATACTCTCCGAACTTTCACAAAGTTCCAGATATTTCCTAACTCACCTTTGGACGGAAAGTGGTCCAACTAAACCACCTTTGGTTTGGAGATGCTTTATGTAGTCATGTTTCCAACGAGACATAAACCATACAAACAAAATCGAAAACTAAACCTAGATCCTAAAAACAAAATCTGTAAAACTAAACTAAAATTCTGAAAAACTGAAAATTGAAAAACTGAAATAGAAAGAGTTCTGAGTTAGAAAGATATTACCCGATACGCTTGAACCAGAATAAATTTGTACAAAACAAAGCAAACAATGTTAGTTATAGAAATAAGAAAACAAAAAATCCTACCTAACTAATTCTACTCTATAGCTACTAGAACAATTTAAAACTGTTTAACCAATTCTCTGGCAACTGCGCCAAAAACTTGTTCACTCGCCTCAAGTGCAAGGCTTGCGATAACTTGGTAAAATCGAGGTCGATCCACAAGGAATTAGGGTAAACAACTTTAATTATTCTAATAACTTCAATCTCAACAATTTTAAAATTCAGTTTTAGGAACTAAGTAAAACAGTAACTTTAAGAAAAATCTGATAATTAATGGAACTAAGGCCTTAAGGATCCACTTGTAGTAGTCCAATGAGAATTTATTCATACAAGCATAAACAGAACTAGATTCGAAGTTCTATCTCTCATCTAGTTGGAAAGATTATGCATTCAAACACAAACAATCCCACTTAAGTCAGAAAATAAGATTCTAGTTCTAATTAAGCACATAGGATTCAAAGTTGTAGCCTTTGAAGTAACAGCCATGTCAAGACTATGGCATGCTCCAAGGTTACTACAATTCGAATCTAATCAATCCAAACATGGAAATCTCATAGATTTGCAAAGAACTCATGTCCGAAATACATGAACTCTCATAAAACATCCAAAAATACCAAATTTATTCAAACTAGAACTTAAAAATCCAAACTTTAAGGGCCTGTTTGGTTGCAGAACCTAGATTTTAGAGAAAATCTAGATTCCACTGTTGGAATCCAAAATTGTAAAAACTAGAGTGGAACCCAAGTTTCATCCGTAACTTGCTATTTGGTTGAAAACGGTGCAATCCATATTGTGTTCCAACCGTTGTTTGTGGCATGGCCCACTTGGGCTTCAGATCCACCTGAGAACCTTACCCTTGACCTAGTATAGTCCCGCAAGACAAATGGCCAGGTTGGATGGCGAATAAACATTATAGTGGGCCCTAGGAAGTTTTTAATGGTGGACTTTCAATCAACGCTGTTTTCCTGTGGTGTGGCCCACTTGAGATTTAGATCTACCTCTTTTTTTGCCCAATGCCTTTAATTGATATTTCAAAACTAATGGACCGTGGAGATATAAAACATATACAACATAGATGTACAACGCATACATGGAGGTGGTGATGCTTACTTTCGCCTCTTTTCCCTTCCGTAGAAACGGTCACCCACACCGTTTCCACTAATCCCGGTTCCACTCAATTTAGGTTTCCAGACAGAATCTTATTTGATTGGAACTTGCCACCAAACACCCCAGTTAAAATCGGATTCTGCTGGAATCTAGATTTTAAGCTGGAAACAGGTTTCCAGATGCCAACCAAACGGACCCTAAGTAAAGGTACTTGAATTAAACAAACCCTACATTAGAACCAATTACAAGATTCACCTCTTAGCCCTAGATAAGAGGTTCTAGCCGAGCATTATCATACTTGTTGGGGCTCAAATTTGCACCCATTGTAAAACAACATCCCATGGTCTAGTGGCAATGATTTTGGATAAGTTTTGAGGCCAGGAAAGCCCTGAAAATGCCAGCACAACCCTGATCGCTTGATAGCGACCAAAATTTGTAAACAGCATTTCGGAGTGGAACTGGACATGCGCTTCATCGCCAAATGATCCGAAATGTCCTAAAACCCTAAACCTGCAACTTTCGAAGTTATCCGGTGCATATTTTTACCTGTGCACCTCGAAATGCGTTTCATCCCCGTCTGGAGCTGACCAAAAAGGGTCCGTAAGCCTACAGGTACCATTTTAGAGCAGAACTAGGACATGCGCTTCGCCGCCAAACCCTTAAATAGTAAGTTTGAAGTCATTACGATGCGTATTTTCATGCGCGCGCTCCCCAGAACAACGTTCCTATACGACAAGCCAACCTAAAGGCTCCAAATTAGGAAGGAAGTACCAAAATTAGCAACATCTGGTATTCCACACCCCACCCCGTTCATTCAAGAAATCAATCCTAGCCTAGAAGTGGCTTGGCGATAGTGATTGCATGTCTAAAAAAGGTAGTTGTCCTTTGGAGGTCCCCCATCGGAGCTGAAATCCTGAAATTTTTTAAGTGCTGGAATCCTGAAAATCTAGCTAAGTAGTGGGAAAGCGCCGGTAAAGGACATGCGCCTGGCCTCCAACCACATGCGCTTGCACCCTATTAGTGAAATGGAGTGAATGAAACACTTTTTCCGAAAAGCGCCGGGAAATGCTCCGGTAAAGCACATGCGCCCGGATCCTCCACATGCGCCTTGGTGCATTTTTCTCACATGCGCTTGGCACATGCGCCGGAAAATACCCGCCGGACCGGACCCGAACCCTGATTAACCCCTATAAATAGTGATGTCACTTCATTTCATCAGCACAAGATCATCCCCCGCCGACCTCAGAGCGATGTAAGCACCGCATGCGCTTACTCTTTTTTCCCTCGCCGGATGCCTTGGCCGGAGTGGATTCCCTCGCCGGAAACCCTCGCCAGAAAGGAATTTCCTCGCCGGAATCCCAAGTTCGGGAAAAAATCCTGAAATTTTCTAAGTGCTGGGAACATGCGCCGGCTTTTCTCCAACATGCGCCGGTTTTTCCCTACGCATGCGCCGGCTTTTCTGGCCGGAAAAACATGAAAATCCGCTAAGTCTAAGAGATACATGCGCCCACTCTTTGGGTCCAGGCGCACGTGCACCACCACATGCGCCGGGATTGCTTCCGGACTCCCATTTTTCATGAAAAACACCTCCACATGCGCCCGAGAGATGGGACATGCGCCTGGCTCCCTGCCACATGTGCCTGAAAGCTGATGCAGTGGCACATGCGCCTGCATTATGACCACATGCATCCTGCACTATGACCACATGCGCCTGTACACATCCCCCATGCGCCTGGACGCTGATGGGAGGGGTGGACCTTCCATCACACGGCCCTCCTTCGTCCGGAATCGGATTTTGATGAAACCGCCTCTCCTTGATGCATCTCGATGAGATCTATCCATCCACCGGATCAGATTCTCCAACGGTCAATGATAAGTGGCCCAAATTAGTGTTTTGGTCCAAAATGATCAACACTTAGACAATTTGGCAGCTCCGGAAATCCTTCCGAAAGACCCGAAAACGAGAAGAATCGGGCGGAATTGGACCGAGCCCGAGAGGGAAACTTTTCTTCTACATGACATGATACACCATAATCATGCACCGTGACGAGGTTATCCGATCTTAGGACCCTCGAATACCCTAATCAAGTGGTCAGAAGGCCCACTACTTAGTCATTTTCAGCCTTGGGAAGTGCCCTGTTGGCCCGAAAATCGACTTCTGCTAAGCAAATCGAAACGCGATCGCACAGCGATCTTCGTAGACATAATCCACCCCTATTCCAAGTCAGTCATCGATAATATTCACCAATTTCCCTGATTAGACCGCAAACAGGTCCACTACTTAGTCATTTCCAGCCCTGGGAAGTGCCCTGTTGGCCCGGAAATCGACTTCTGCTAAGCAAATCGAGACGCGATCGCACCGCGATCTCCGTGGATTCAATCCACCCCTGTTCAAAGATGGTTATCGATAATACTCACCGATTTCCTTAATCAGACCGTGAACAGGTCCACTACTCAGTCATTTCAGCCCTGGGAAGTGCCCTATTGGCTTGAAAATTGACTAATGCCAAATGAAATCAACCGCGATCTTAAAGACTCCGATGCAAAGCTGAAGCGCTCATGCTATCCAACAGTCGAGTTAAGCATTTACAGGGCACCGAATCCCATCATTCATAAGAAATTGGCATGAATAGGAGTCCATCAGACCCTATACTTAGCCACTTGCAGGCATCGAAAATAGCCGATCCAGCCCATTGAATTTGGATCCTCAAAAGATCTTGGCTCGATACAGCCTACTTGATCCCAAACAGATTGTTGAAAATACTCAGAAGAAAGAGTGTTCTCGAAGACGAGTCGGCCGACTCCAGAAGAAAGACATTTACTTTACTATACAAAGCTCTATTCATCCCGGATAAAGGTCCGAGGCTAAACCTAAGGGGTTATGGTTACCACGAGAAACCACAAACAAAGAGTTCAAACTAAGCTTGAAACATCCTGCTATGGATTGCTAGTATGAAAAAGACAGTCGATGCCCTACCCATCGATAACGGGTCCGTCGATTGAGCTGATGAGGCAGTTGCGGATTGCTTTCCTAAGGTCACCTGTTCACAGTAACATGCGCGGGCTTTAGGTTATGCCGACCAACATTTCGATGTTCGTGTACTCCAGCGGTCACCTGTTCACAGTAACAGGCAGTCGGCCCAGAGTTGCACCACTCGATTAAAAACCTCAGTTCGGGAACGTTGCGGAGTGCTCTCCTAAGGTCACCCGTCATAAAAATATGGGCGTGGGCCTTGGGTTATGCCGACCAACATTCGAGGATCGTGTATTCCAGCGGTCACCTGTTCACAGTAACAGGCGCGGGCCTCGAGTTGCACCACTCGAATCCTGACAGTCTCTCAACCCGGACAGTCCGAAAGAAAATGGGACATAGACATCCGGCGTGTCTAACAAATGTGGCTCAGTCCATAACAAGAAAACAAAGGTCTAAACGACCATGAACTCAAGACCATAATCCCCGGCGGATTATTCTTTTGCCTTCCAATCAAGGGTGATCAACCGTTGATGTAATTAAAGGCTCGTGACCAGTATCACAGCCTGGAATGTAAAAGATCTCAGAATCTCTGGAATAAAATTTGCCTTGCGATATCTCCCTCTTGTGTACACTTTGTGATTGCTTATGATTGTCTATGAATGTCTCTATACTCAGAATTTCCCCAGAATAAAAGAAACACGGAAAAAAAAGAAGGACTGCTGACGAGCAAGTTCTAATTTCCTCTTTTTTCTAAGTTCTAACAATACTTCAAATAGAAACAATGAAAAACTAATAAAAAATATTTAAAAAAAAACCAGAATTCGGGGAGTTGCAGATGCTCCACAATGATCCTCTTCACCTCCCACAAGTTCTTAAGCCTTATATGATGATTTTAGATCCACCCTTAGGTGTCCTTTTATAGAATTGAAGCTCCACCGACTCATAATCTTTTAAAAGTGCGTAACAACTTACACGGCGCATGAATTTTCGAAGCTTGAAGAACAAGCTGTTGGAACTTTTTTCATGGCCAACCGATCGGGCGACTGGTCGGGTGACCAGTCATTGACCCTCGATTTCGGTCCAGTAAGTTTTTGCTTAAACACTTCAAAGCCCCAATAAATACAACTGGTCATCAGTGGTGGTCAACCGGACGGTTTTATCCATTTTGGTCCAGCAAGGTCGCTGCAAAGGGAGCCTTTAGATTGATCTTCTGACTAGTCGTGGGCCATGGCCGACCGGTCGATAGTTCACATTTTTCTGCACTTTTTCTTCTTTCCTTCTCTTTTTCCCTTGCATCTTTCTTTTGACTCTTGGCACTTATTCTTTTAATCTTCAATGCATACAAAGTGACTCATTTGGCATCGAATTGGTGAAGTCTCTCTCTCATTCCTACAATCACAAAAAATGTGTTAGATTAGTCTTTTAAACATGCAAACCATGCATAATGTGTGATGAATTGGGGTTAAAATATGCACCATTCAGAGCTCAACAGCAGACATTTATCTAATGCCCTAGAGATGAAGCTGTTGAGGGAGGTAATACGACCCGCCAATCGTTGTATGTCCTTCGTGGTCTTAAGTGAGATAATCTCAAGGAGGGCTCAGAGTTTTTTTGGATTGGCCTCTATCCCTCGCTAACCAACCATAAATCTATGGAATTTTCCAGAGGCCACGTCGAAAGCACATTTTGCTGGATTCAACTTCATCTTATGTTACCGCAAATATGGAACATTTCTCAAATATCTAACAGGTGATCCTCAGCTTTGATGCTCTTAATGAGCATATCATTGACATAGACCTCCATCATTTTGCCAATCTTGTTGGCAAACATTTTATTCATGAGGCGCTAATACGTAGCGGCAACATTATTGAGGCCAAACGGCATGAACTTATAACAGTAGAGTGTTGAGCTCTTAATTGTGCATATTCTAACCTCAATTCATCACTCATTATGCATGGATTTTATGTTTAAAGACTATTCTAATGCATGGTTTGTGATTGTAGGAATGAGAGAGAGACCTTTTGAATCTAATGCTAAAAGACCGCTTTAGGACACCTTGAGGATCAAAGGAAGAAAGCTCAAGAATGAAAGAAAGAATCTATGGAAGATAGAGCTGAGAAACAAAGAAAAACACTGAAGAAATCATGTTAAAAGACCTGGCAGGGCCAGAAAAACCAAAGTAAAGAGCTGCAGGGCCATTAAAGTAAAATGTAGAAAGTTGCAGTTTCTGAAGATTGATCCAGAGATTGATCCGTCGATTGATCGCTCAGCCTGAGCGATTGATCAACAGACTTGAGCGATTGATCGCTCACAGCAGAAATTGACAAAATTGTTGCTGGACTGAAGTGGAGAATTGCGATTGATCGCCTAGCTTGAGCGATTGATGGCCCAGCCTGAGCGATTGATCGCCCATCCCATAGATCAATCGCCAGAAGGCAGATTTTTAAGAAATTTGGAAAAAAAATTCTCTGGACACTTTTTGCACCCTCCGATTGATCGCTGGACACTGATCGATTGATCGCCAGAAGTGACCAATTGATCTCTCAGCCAGTCGATTAATCACTAGATCCGAAAAAGGCAGTTTTTACAGTTATTTGAACTAGCGATTGATCGCCCAGTCTGAGCGATCAATCGACAATGCGCCCAGTTTAGAAATTTCCATGTCTGGCTCCGATTTTCTCTGCGCAGTGCATAAATTCTACGCAAATTCTCGAAGATTATTCGTTTATGGGGTGTGAAAGCTATAAAAGGGACTTCTCTTCTTCATACCAAGGCATGCTAGGACGTGGGGATTGCTTGGGAGACGGATTCTACTTCAAGTTTTCTTAGTTTTCTTCCTGTTTTAGTAGTTTTTATGTTTCTGAGGCTTCTAGTTCAAGGATGTTAGAGATGAACTAAAACCTCTTAGCTAGGGCTAAGAGGTGAAGCTTTTGATTTGTTTTTTATGGATTGATGCAACCTAGGTTTCCTTTTATGTTTTAATTGAAGAATTTTAGTTCAATATGAGTTTGAATCAAGTATTAGTTTGGTTTTACTTTGATCTCTTGATGACTCCGGGCTCATGTGATTCTTAGTGATTCTAAGTTTGGTAGCTTACCTTCTGAGCATTGTTTATGCTTGTGTAGTTCATTGATCTATCATCGACTCCGGGCATGGTAGACCCTTTGATTGCCTTGTGTACAATGGCCCGATCTTCATGTGGGAACTTATTCAATTAAAGTTCTTATCTTTTTATTATAATCTGAAATAGCTGTTTGCTGATTGATTTTGATTTAATTAGAGTTCTAATCATTAGTTGTAATCAAGTCTAGCAACAGGATTTGATGAAAGCTATGGTTGTGAATCTCAACTAGATTGGAAAGAGGCTTGGCCTACACAATTGAGTGTGCCCAAGGCCTGAGTATTATTGTGGGAATCGAATCAATGAATGAGCAACTGTTTTAGATAATTGTTGATTGAACCGCTCTATATTCCGATCGGATAGAGATATGAATTCAATTCCGATTGAGTTATGTGAGATCTAGTTATGTTGATGCATTGAAACTTATCAAAAGTCGATCATTGGCGCTCTAGTGCCTTTTTAGATTGATATTACCTTACACATTCACTATTTAAACCCAAATCATTATTTTCCAGCTTTAGTTCTTAATAAAATCTTAATTATTAGTTGTTTTAGTTAAATTCTGAGAATACCCATTCATAAATCTCTATGGGAACGATACGCGGTCTTTCGGAATTATTACTACATCGCAACCCTACACTTGGGGAGTGAACAAGTTTTTGGCGCCGCTGCCGGGGATTTTTATGCGGTATTTTTAGAATTTTCTGAAATAACTTTTAGTTGAGATTGTGTTAAGATAGGTTTAGGATTTGTTTTACTTTCTAGGGTAGGTTTTCTTCTAAATACTAACTTACTTTGTTTTGATTTTTGCTGGATTCTAACATAGGTCTAATTCAGGGATTTTTAGGAAGTTGAAGAAGAAGTAGGCATCTTAAGTCACAAATCAGGTTTTATCATTCTAACCTTACTCTTCTTCTTCTCCTACTCATTCCTACCATATTCATCTCTTGTGGAGTGGGTGGAGACTCCGTTTGGATCTCTGATAGGTTGGCCTTGTGCCGCCTGGATTCCTATTGGTCTGCTCTGCCGTCTTGGATCACCTTGTGCTCAGAGATTTCTCTTCTTAATCTAATTCCTCTTTCTTCTTTTTTTGCACTTTTCTCAAAAGACTCAAAGAGTGGGTGGGGAGTTCTCTGAACCCCTATTGACCAGGAGAAATCGGTCTCTATCCTTGCTTCTGGCTCAGCCATTGCAAGACACCTTGTGCTTCGATCTTAGAGAGAAGTAAAGGAAGGAAGGAAGAATTCCTTTTTGTTTCATTCTTTTTGGATTTGCATGCCACATTGGGCTCGAAATTCTAATAATTGACTTGTTAGTGACGGAGTAATTGTTGAAGGGATTGATAGAGAGCCTCGTGCTAGGAAACGTCAAAATCTTCCTGAAATTACTAGAGAGATGGCTGAAAATCAACCAAATCAAAGAGCTAATCAACATCAAAATCAAGCCCAAAACTTTACTGAATTGGATGAGAATGAAGTAGGGGATGTACATCAACCTAGAACTTTACGTGACTATTTACAATCAGCTAGGACGAGTACTCCCTCTTGCATAATTTTCCCTCACAATGTGGGAAACATTGATTTTAAACCGGGGTTGATCCAACTTCATCCTAGATTTCATGGACTCGACTCTGAAAGTGCTTATTTACATATTAAGGAATTTGAAGAGGTTATTATCACAATAAACTATGACAATGTAACTAGGGATACTATAAAACTCAAATTATTCCCTTTTTCCTTGAAAGAGAAGGCCAAATCATGGCTACATTCCTTAAGGCCAAGGTCTATTGGGACATGGGCTGAGATGACTAGGGAATTTCTTAAAAAATTCTTCCCTACTCATCGAACCAATGCACTAAGAAGGGTCATAATGAACTTCGCCCAAAAAGAAGAAGAAACTTTTTTCCAATGTTGGGAAGGTATAATGAGCTATTAAACGCATGCCCACATCATGGCTATGAACAGTGGAGGTTGATTAGTTTCTTCTATGATGGATTAAACTCAACTATGCGCCAATTTGTGGAGATGATGTGCAATGGGGAGTTCATGAACAAGGAAACGGAGGAAGCTTGGGATTATTTTGACATGTTGGCTAAAAACACACAAGCATGGGATACATCTAAGCCAACAAGTTCAAAACAACCCCAAGCCAAGGAAAAGGGAGAAATTTATGTTTTAAATGAGAAGGATGATCTAGGTTCTAGAGTGGCTAATCTCACACGAAAGGTCAAAGAGATGGAATTAAGGAAAGTGGACACAACCCAACAAAGGGGGACTGTTGAAACTATTTGTGGTATTTGTGCTTCCAATGTGCATCAAACACCGGATTGTCCAACAATTTATGCGTTTCGAGAACTTTTATATGAACAATCGAATGCTTTGAATAGTTATCAACGACCTTTTAGTACTCCAAATTCAAACACGAACAATTCTAGTTGGAGAAACAACCCTAACTTCAATTGGGCGAATGGAAATACGGCTAACTAAAGTAATCCTCAAAGGGGGCCCCCAATGCAAATTCCTATGGCCCCACCTCAAATGCCTATAGAGGATACATTGAAAGCATTCATGGAAGGTCAAGCTCAAATAAATCAATCTAACTATACGATAATGCTTGAACTAAAAAATTCGGTGGAGGAAATCAATGCTCGCTTAAACGCAAGGGAAGGGATTCTTCCAGCCCAACCCATACCAAATCCAAAACCACAATGCGAAATAAGCGTGCCTAGTTCCTCTAACCAACACATAGAACATACTAAGGCCATCACCATTCTTAGAAGTGGTAAAATTATTGCAAAATCTGACCCGGTGAAGGTCTCAACGCCTCATGAACCGGTATCTTCTAAAGAGGATGATGGACCTAGCACGGCCATGAATGAAAAAGAGCCATTGAAAGAATATAGGCCCGTTGCTCCATTCCCCTAACGCTTGATTTCAATCAAACCTCAAGATAAATATCAGGAATATTTGGAGGTTTTCAAGCAAGTCAAAATCAACATCCCATTGTTGGATGCAATTAAACAAATACCGTCATATGCTAAATTTTTAAAAGATCTTTGCATGGTTAAAAGAAAAATACTTGTGCAAAAGAAGGCATTTTTGACAGAGAATGTAAGTGTCATTATCAACCACGGGATGGCCCAAGAAATACAAAGATCCAGGTTATCCGACAATATCATGCAGTAATTGGAGATTACCGAGTGAAACATGCTTTACTTGATCTAGGTGCAAGTGTGAACTTAATTCCCTTTTTGGTTTATGAACAATTGGGTTTAGGTGAATTAAAACCCACCAAAACCACATTACAACTTGCTGACCGATCGATTCGTATTCCAAGAGGGGTGATTGAGGACGTCCTTGTCCAAGTTGACAAAGTCTACTACCCGGTGGACTTTATTGTCTTGGACACACAACCCATGGTTAATATTGCCCTCAAATTCCTATCATACTTGGCCGTCCATTCCTAGCTACATCAAACGCTATCATCATTGTAGGAGTGGGGTCATTCAAATGTCTTTTGGCAATGTGACGATTGAGTTGAATGCTTTCAATATTGACAACCAACAAGAGGATGAAGATGAGGAGGTCCATGAAATAAACATGATCAATTCTATTGTGGAAGATGAATCCATCTCACCTTTTTACTCCGGTCACTTAGACGAAGATGTGACTTACTCCATTGATAAGAACGATGATATGATAAGGGATATGATCACACTTTTAGAGTCGGTATCGACATATGACGTTAGCCGAGAGACGAATGTGGAAACAATACCTTGTTGTATTGAGAAATCAATTTATATTTCCACACCTTTGTAGATCATGCACACTGAACTCCACCAACCTTGGGATGATCCTTATTTGCAATATCAATGCCCATGAAAATCTGAATGGAGACATATTTTTTCTGATAAATATAATGATGTCTCCTCTTGTACATGTGGTGAAAACATTAAGGAACCCGCTGAAATTCCTTTTTCAGATTTTGAGTGGCTTATCTCGATCACTCACACACATGTACATTGTAAAGCAGGATATTAGATGACCTTACTGCGAAACCTTTTGATCCATCTAATGATTCTGCTTGATTTTATGCTTTTGGATGAGTTGTTGGGATTAACCTCCTAGTCTGATGGAGGATGATTTTCTAGAATGCTTTCCCATTAGGATTTGCTTTGATCAGTTGATTTATTTGTGAAGTAATCCATCTTCAAAAGCTAATCTTGCCATGTGTTATAGTAAAAAATAGTGGAGATCATCTGCTGGAGATAGACCCCGCGAGCACGTCTATTCGACTATCGAGAACGTTTGTTCGCGACTCATATATTCTAATGATGCTCCGACCCCGCGAGCACATCTATCCGACTATCGAGAACGTCTGTTCGCGACTCGCATATTAGGAAAAACGACGTTCGATTACCAAAGCTTCGAGAAGTTGTGATCGATAGTCAAATACTGGAAGGCGAGAGGAGTTGTATTTTTCCTGCGAGCACACCTTCTCATAAGTCGTTGAAAGGTGTCGTATCTGTATGAGCGAGCACTTGGACTCGCGACCATCTTCCAACATATGAACAGCTTTTTCTGTGGTGACATCTCTTAGCCCTCAGTACCAGCAGCCCGTATAGGCCGAGATTGGGCTTATCTTCTTCAGCGGTTCCGAGTCTCAAGGGATCGCTATCAAGGATCGAAACTATCAGACGCGTCATTGAATTAGATTTCCCTTTCTATCTGAGGATAAGAATCTTATCCCACGAAATCAGCGGGATCTCGATATCTTACGCAACATATTGGATCATTTCAGATCTATATAAGGAGAAGACTCGATTAAGATACAGGTACATAATATTCAACCTCTAGCCTCGTTTTGCCTGGTTATTCTTCTTCTTGCTTTGCCTTACTTAAGCATAGGGGTCCAACGGCTGGACACCAGCCACCCTTAGTTGCTTTCTGTCTTCTTACAGGCCCGGCGGAGGAAGTCTCTGTTGGAGAGAAGGTGAACGACCGGAGGATCCTGTTCCAGAATTTGACGTTAACAGTTTGGCGCCGTCTGTGGGAACGACTTGATCGTCAAAGTCAATCGTTCTAACCACTAATCGAAATCCTTCCGATATGCCTCCTAAAAAGGCTGTTCATCCTTCGACTTCAAGGCAGGCACCACCTCTGCCCGACAAGACGGAATCCATACCTGTCCCTCTCCCCACTTCGACGAATATCCCTTAAGGAGCCCCAAATATGCCGTCAGCGAATCTATTATTGGAGGCCTCTGGAAATCAAGACGACATTCTACGTTTCCTCGGAACTACTCTTCTAACTCTAAATGCCGGAGTCCAAGCCCTGTCAAATCGACTTGATCAGCATTTCCCCGAACCACAGAGATAACCTTCCGAGGGGCTACCACCGCAACCCATTCTGGTGGCTTCCAGACATTCTGTGGACGAACCACAAGTTCAACCAAATCATCCTCCGTCAAACCGAACACCACTTGGCAACCACCCCCCTGTGCTGCCTCCACATTCCGTACATTCTAGTGTGTCTCGCCAACCTCAACCTCAGGACTCCACCGTCGAAACATCAGGCTATACCTTGCCATGGGAAGGAGATCTCAAAAGAATCCATGATCGTTTTGACGTTATAGAGCAGTTATACCAGACAAATCGACCATCTGCCGTTATGGCGGCAATACATCAATCCGAGTCCCCCTTCACCAGCGAGGTTATGGAAGCACCGTTACCTAGAAAGTATCGAACACCTGTTATCACCCCGTACATAGGTATTGGCGACCCTCTTGAACACCTGGAAACATACAGGTCTCTTATGGAGTTGGAGGGTCATGGCTCTGAAATTATGTGTAGGGCTTTTTCCTTAACTTTAAAGGAAGCTGCTCGTACGTGGTTCCGAGGACTAAAACCCCGTTCCATCAGCTCCTTTTCCCAATTATCGGAGATATTCCTTTCTCAATTCATGGGAAGCATTCGCATTAAGAAGCCAGCCTCCCATCTAATGGATCTGAAACAGCAGCATGGCGAGACAATAAAGGAGTTCACAGTACGGTTCACTGCAGAAGCCGTTCAAACTGAAGGTTATACCGAAGAAAAAGGTCTCACAGCCCTTATAGCGGGAATAACGAGCGAGAAATTTAGGTTTGCCTTAGATAAAAGCCCTCCGAAAACTATGGCAGAGTTCCAAGCCAAAGCTCAGAAGTATATCAATGCAGAAGAAGTTGCATTGACACGCCATGGAGTACAAGGTAAGAAACGCAAGCCAGAGGGAACCTCTTCTGTAGATAAAAAATATCACCGTGATCAGCGCGATCGTTCTCCCAAGAAGCCTTATTCTGGTAAATATCATAACTACACTCCTCTTAATCGGTCTCATGAAAAAGTTCTAATGGAAATTAAACACAAGCCATATGTAAAGTGGCCTGCAAAAATCAAATCCGATTCCAAGAAGAGAAACAAGAACAAGTTCTGTTACTTCCACAAAGATCATGGGCATAGAACCCAGGACTGCATCTCTCTATGAGATCATATTGAAGCCCTTATTCGAAAGGGCCACCTCCAGGATTATGTCGCTCGCAAAAATCGATCACCAGAAAGGGCGAAAGCCTCACCTCGCCAAAAGGAACCATCTCATCATCATACTGCCCAAGAGGACGCTGAGCCAACTGGAGAAATCCGCACCATCGTCGGAGGACCAGCTTGTGGGGGCGACTCTCAAGCTTCAAGGAAAGCATACACTCGGAAGGCGTCTAAAGAACCCCAGCATATTTATTGGCTGGAACAGGCATCCAGCACGATAAAAGCCAGCCATCTTCCAATTTCCTTCTCCCTCGAGGATGCAGCAGGAATTCACTTCCCTCACGAAGACTCCATCGTAGTCGCATTAAAGGTATCGAATTATTTGACTTATCGAATTATGGTGGATATAGGTAGTTCAGTGGATATTCTGTATCTGGAGGCTTTCAACAAAATGGCACTTGCCAGAAGCCTACTCAAACCAGTTTCGACTCCTCTCGTCGGCTTCGGAGGTGAGGTGGTAACACCTGAAGGAAGCATTGATCTCCCAGTTACTTTTGGAGAAAGTCCAGCGAAGACTACCGTCTTCGTAAACTTCCTCGTGGTGGATCGTAAATCAGCATATAACGCCATTTTGGGGCGGCCATCGCTTAATAAAGTTGGAGCAGCTTTACACCCATCCTATTTATGCGTCAAGTTCCCTACCTCGAATGGTGTTGGGGTTGTGCGAGGAAATCAAAAGGAGGCTCGGTCTTGCTACGAGATAGCCCTACAAGATCAAAAGTAAGCTCAAGCGACACCCGTTATGGTGATAGCACAAGATTCACCCAACTCTTCCACAAACACCTCGTTAGATCCGAGAGAAAATGCCCTTCAATCAGGAACCCCTGGGGAAGAGACAGTGGCGATTCAATTAACCAAAGACGACCCGTCCAAGGTCGTATACATTGGATCCTCTTTAACCGGTGTCTATCGTGAAGATCTGATCCGTTTTCTCACCGAATACCAAGACGTCTTCACTTGGTCTCATAAAGATATGCCAGGCATCGACCCTAATGTTATCGCACATCGTCTGAATATCGACCCGAAGCATAAACCCGTACACCAGTGTCGACGCGCCTTCACTGCAGAAAGGCAAATGGCGATCAAAGCTGAAGTCGAGAAGCTGCTTACGGTTAATTTCATAAAAGAAGTTGACTACCCAGAGTGGGTCGCTAACGTGGTTCTCGTCCGCAAAGCTAATGGCAAATGGAGAATGTGCATCGAATATTCAGATTTGAACAAAGCCTGTCCCAAAGATAGCTTCCCGACGCCGCGGATCGACCAGCTGGTCGATTCAACAGCAGGACACGCTCTGCTTAGTGTTATGTGTTATGGATGCTTATTCTGGTTACAACCAGATCATGATGCATCCACCTGATAGCCAGCATACCGCCTTCATCACAGATCGAGGATTATATTGCTATCAGGTAATGCCTTTTGGTCTTAAAAATACAGGGGCCACCTATCAGCGCCTCATCAACAAAATAGTCGCTGCCCAAATCAGCAGAAATATGGAAGTTTACGTCGATGACATGCTCGTTAAGAGCATCGTAGAAGATGACCATCTTTCTGACCTTCAAGAAGTCTTCGATCTGATGAGGAAATACCAAATGAAGTTGAATCCAGAAAAGTGTGCATTCGGGGTATCTGCTGGAAAGTTCCTCGGATTCATGGTCGGTCAGCGAGGAATTGAGGCAAATTCGGAAAAAATAAAAGCATTGATGGAGATGAAATCCCCGACCACTCTTAAGGACGTCCAGCGTTTGGCTAGTCGCATCACATCGTTGAACAGGTTCATCTTTCGAGCGTCTGACAAATGCTTACCATTCTTCAAACTCCTTCAGTGCAACGGCCAAGTCTGATTGGAAATGGACACCACAGTGTGAAGAAGCCTTTCAACAACTGAAGCAATATCTGAGCACGCCCCCCATTTTATCTAAACCTGTAGCACATGAGCAACTCATTCTTTATTTATCTGTGTCCTCTACGGCCGTTAGCCCCGCTTTAATAAGAGAAGATTCCGGGGTGCAAAGGCCCGTTTATTATATCAGTCGAGCAATGGTCGATGCGAAAACTCGGTATTCTGATATGGAAAAGCTGGCCCTGGCCTTAGTCACGGCAACTCGAAAACTGCGACCATACTTTCAAGCCCACGCTATTCTAGTACCAACAAATCATCCGCTACGGCAAATCCTTCAAAAACTTGAGGCTTCTGGACACGTAACTAAATGGGCGGTCGAGATCAGCGAGCACGATATCTCATTCTGCCCCAGGACTGCAGTCAAGGGCCAGGCTATGGCTGACTTTATCGCCGAATTCACATACTCTTCCGATGATAATGCCGCGATCAACGACCAGCCTTCTTGGTCACTCTTCGTGGACGGGTCGTCGCGGGCCACTGGTAGCGGAGCGGGCCTAATTTTAGTGGCTCCCGACGGGTCGCATTTCCAATATGCTCTACGTTTCGATTCTCGCATCTCAAATAATGAAGCAGAATATGAAGCCCTGATCGTTGGCCTCGAACTGGCAATTGTCCTTTCAATTCAAAATTTGCTAATTCATAGCGACTCCTAGCTCATTGTCAACCAAGTACTCGGCGAATTCGATGCAAAAGAAGAAAGGATGGCCTTATACAAGTCTCGTGTCCTCATCCTGCTCGCGAAACTGAAGACTTATGAAATAATTCATATTCCTCGCGAGAAGAATCAACTCGCAGATTCCCTGGCGAAGCTCGCCTCTGCACCAGAATCTGAGTTGTCACATTCAATCCCCATCGAGCATCTTCAAAACCCGAGTATCGACCAAGCAACTTTTGAGCAAGTAACATTGGTACAATCGTCTCCATGTTGGATGGACCCCATTATCCTTTATCTCAGAGACGGATACCTCCCAGACGATAAGAAAATTGCAAGACAAATTCGTCATCGAGCCGCCAGATATACCTTGCAAGATGGAATATTGTTACGCAAAAGTTTTTCCTTGCCTTATTTAAGGTGTCTTCATCCAGAAGAAACACTTCGTGTTCTCGATGAAATACACCAGGGGGCATGCGGTAACCACCCCAGGGGACGATCCCTAGCATATAAGGCGATGAGGCAAGGATATTATTGGCCCACTATGAAAGCAGATGCAATTGCATTCTCCAAAAAATGTAACAAGTGCCAGCGATATTCTCCTATACCTCATGTACCATCCGAGCGAATGACTCCAGTAGATAGTCCTTGGCCTTTAGCGCAATGGGGGGTCGATATCATCGGTCCCTTGCCTACTGGAAAAGGACAAAATAGATTCGCGATAGTGGGGGTCGATTACTTTACCAAATGGGCCGAAGCAGAACCATTAGCCAAGATTACTGAGAAACAAACCACTAAGTTCATATGGAGAAATATCATATGCCGTTTCGGACTCCCTCACAATATAATTACCGACAACGGAACGCAGTTCGACAATGCAGCCTTTGATGAATTTTGTGAAAAATGGAAGATACGTAACCTCCGCACCTCTCCATACCATCCTCAGGCAAATGGGCAAGTTGAGGCAGTGAATAAGATCATCAAGCACCACTTAAAGACCAAGCTAGGTGAATGTAAATGTATATGGCCGGAACTACTGCCAGAAGTACTATGGGCATATAGAACCACAACTTGTACATCAACAGGTGAAACCCCTTTCTCCTTAGCATTTGGTGTCGATGCAGTAGTACCAGTGGAAACTCAAGTACCCTCGTATCGAATCGAGCAGTATGACCCCGTGGGTAATCAGGAAGATCTTCGACTTCATCTCGACCTCTTAGAAGAACGAAGAAATACCTCCCAAGTACGAGCGGCCGCATATCAACAACGTATTGCTCGCTATCGGAATGCCAAGGTTCGGCCTAGATCCTTCAAGCTCGGAGATTTGGTCCTAAAGCAAAAACTCGGAGTTCCCGCTCGTTCGCTGGATCCAAATTGGGAAGGCCCGTATCGGGTCATTAAGATTGTGCGACCCGGTACTTATTACCTCGAAGACATGCAGGGAAAACCCGTACGTCGCCCTTGGCATGTGGAGCATTTGCTACAATACTATCCCTAGATTCCATGTAGTTCATAACAACATTTTATGAATAAAAAGTCAAAGATATCTTTTGGTCGCTATTCCATTCACTTGGACCTGAATAGCCCTGAAGAGGATGTATACAGTCTCTTGGCCAATTGCCTACCTTTGGTAGGGTTAAATTCACCTAGGATGGTCGCATTTCCATTTTATGGATAAAAAACAACACTGCAGAAGAGCTTGTTTGTACTCTCGACCACCCTTCTACCCTTGGTAAACTTGGAGTCTCAATCGATAGATCAGTCTATCTCCACGAGGGTATGGTCATCACGACCCCCCAGATTGAGCACAATACATTTCTCAATCGATAGATCAGTCTATCTCCACGAGGGTATGGTCATCACGATTCCCCGGATTGAGCACAATAAATTTCTCAATCGATAGATCAGTCTATCTCCACGAGGGTATGGTCATCACGACCCCTCGGATTGAGCACAATACATTTCTCAATCGATAGATCAGTCTATCTCCACGAGGGTATGGTCATCACGATCCCCCGGATTGAACACAATTCATCTCTCAATCGATGGATCAGTCTATCTCCACGAAGGTATGGTCGTTACGACCCCCCCGGGTAGAGCATAAACTCATTGAAACGAGAAGGCATTCATTGCATGAAAGGGAAAGAGAAAGTAAACAACAAGAACAAGAACACTTTCAAAAATATCTTTTCATTAATATCAAATGTTTACAAATGTCAGCTCGCAAGTATAGGAGAAAGGAAAACAAAAAGGAAAATCAATCTCTCGGAGGAGGAGCCGTGCTCTCGACTTCAGGGCCCATTTCTGGAGCTCCTCCAACCTGCATAGCTTCAGTCACCTCGTTCTCAGCAACAGCTTGCTCCTCTGCAGCGATGATGGTTGCGACTCGCCCAAATTCCTCCATATCAAAGGATGGGGACATTCGTTGCACTACTCTTAGCGCAAAGTCGCGACCAGCATCATATGACTCATACCTTTCATCGTCATATAGCTGCGAATTTTGGAACTCGAAAATTGCCCGAGGCCCTTCCTCCTAGAGCATTTTTACCAAGGCGACTTTCTCCTCGTCCCAGTGGATCGAGTCGTCCTTGAGCTGTGCGAGATCGGAACACTCCTTCTCCAAGTTCTCGCTGACTTCTTTAAGCTGCGACTTAGCCTCCACAAGCCGCTCCTCTAACGAGATCTTGTCTTGACTGAAAGATCTCCCTCTCTCTCTCTCCGCTTTCTCCTTCAATCCTGCGAGCTTCGCGAAGTTAGAGTCCAAAGCCTGATACCTTTCGGTCAGGACTTGGACTTTTTCGATGAGGATCTTCTTCTCCTCATCTCTCTTCGAGAACACTGCCTCGTAGGCCTTGAGGAGTTGATCTCGTCCCTAAACCGCCTTCTCCAAGGCGATCCTCTTCCCTTCTGCCTCATCGATCACATGACGAGCGGCAACGATATCTCGCTTCGTCCGTAAGATGAGATCTAAGCCCTGCAAAATAAAATAAAATAAAATAAGAAGAGGGAAGAAAAACGTGAGAAAAAATATTAAGAGCCTAAAAATGATGAAGTTAAACAAAATCTCCAAGGTCTTACCTGGACCATCCTTACCCCCGCCTCAAGGAAGAGGTTCTCAGGGCTTGGCTCGGGAAGAGAGCCAAAAGTTTGGGGGGTAACGTTGTCGAACAAAAATTTACAAATTGGATGGAGGTAGCGAGGAATAGAGTATGTCCCACCTCCAGACGGCTGGGCAATGACCAACCCAGCCGTGCTCGCGAAAGGCGGGGCCATCGACTCGCGAGCAGGTCCCTGCTCGCCAGCAGAGGTCATCTCGCGAGCAGGAATCAGCTCGCGAGCAGGAACCGTCTCGCGAGGTTCTATTTGCTCGCGAGCCTCATCAGCTGGGGGGCAGCTGGCCCCTGCCCCATCAGGGGAGTTGTCAGTAATGTTAATCACTGGCGATCCAGGTGCGACCACCAGTGAGGGGATGTTGGGCACTGTTGGTGCCCCCGCCATGCTCGCGAGAGGAGCAGGTTGGTCGCCACCCTTGCGGACGGATGGTTGAGTAGGTCCGGCAGACTTCTTCTGCCTTTTCGAGTTTGTGCCCTTTAGTCGAGGCAACAAACCCCTCTTTTCTCCAACTTTTGTCATCGCGACTTCTTCGCTGGATATTAATCCCGCTGCTGCGAGTCGCGAGGAGGACAAGCAGGCTTCGATGTGCCTATCACCAACAGGCACCTTATATACTTTTACTATCTTCTCGTTAATCTCTCCCTTCAAGTTTGGTTTGTTCAAGGCCGGGATACCTGCGAGCACAAGTGGCGGTCAAAATATGTATAAACCCTAGAATTTTAACTGAAGAAACAGCACAATGTGGAATTGTGCCTACCTTCACAGAAAAAACGGGTAACTCCTGGACCCCTGGAGGAAGCAGACTCCCAGTTCCCGGAAGCATAGAACCATCGTTTCCTCCAGCCGGGATAGTTCGAGGAGGGCCTCCCCAGCACGAAGTTATCCCGGTGCCAGTAACAGAGGTAGTACCAGCCTTCGCTGGAGGGTGCCTTCTTTAAGCGAAACATACGGAGGAATTCTTCAGCTGTGAGCTCCCCGTTGCCGGTGTTCACTCCCCAAGTGTAGGGTTGCGAAGTAGTAATAAACTCGGTAAGACCGAGGTCGATCCACAGGGACTATGTAGGATCTCACAAATTCATCCACAAGTGTCTATTGAAGTCTACTAATCAGATTGTTGTATAAAGTTGATGTGAGTAACAAAAGCTGAATTAAATCGAGAGTAATTAATTATAAGAGGGTACTAGGGTTTCAAGGATCCACTTGTAGCAATCCTTGATGTTCAATCCGCTGTGGTTTCTTATTCTCTCAACTAGAATCGACATTCCTGTCCGTCCAGTCGGATGATAGAACTGTTAAACCAAACAGTCTATAATATGTAAGTTCTATGTGTAAGATTCACTCAATCTAGGCTGAGCTGAGCATGCTCAATTGCATAGGTCATTCCCCTTTCCTATAGGTCCAGTTCTCAATCATAACCATCCCCCAAGTCCTCTCACAAGACAAGGATAGATTAGGATCTGAACTAGATTCAAATCACCAGCACAGTCCTTACATATTCCAGAAAATCAACTAAAATAGAACTTTGGCCTGAAGTCCCTTTATGAAGAGCTTAGTACTCGAGCGCACTCCGATTCCTCGGATCATACAGGTCTATACCGTTGCAAACAAATTAAGAAGATAAGTAATTCATCCAAACATCCATGAGTCATCACAAGACTAAGAAAAATTACTTAAAAACTTGTATAAACTTCAAACCTTAGTTCATAATCATGAATTCCAAACTAAAACCACTTAACTACGAATTGAAACATCTTGGATTCACTACAAGCTTCACCTCTTAGCCCTAGCTAAGAGGTTTAGCTGCTCATGATCCAAGGAAACATGAAACAACTACAAAAAGCATGAAAACAGCAAAGCAAACCAAAAGGAGTTGTGAAACTCCAATCTTCACTTCCACAGCCTCCAACCTCGCTTACACCCTTCTAGGATACCCTAGGAACGATCCCTAGGTGTCCTCTTATAGTCTGGAGGCTCCACAACGTCAGAATAATCGGGAATTTGCGAAACTCTTACGCAGCGCAGAGAAAATCGAGAAGAAATTAGAAGTTTCTAAGTTGATACGCATGGCCGACCGGTCATGACCGGTCGGCCTCAATAGAGAGTCATTCCAGCAAGTATGCCCGACCGGTCAAGACCGGTCGGGCCTATTCATCCTTGGTCCAGCAAGCATGTCCGACCGGTCATGACCGGTCGGACGCCTTCAGCAATTTTCCAGCAACAATGACCTCTTCAGTAGTGCCCAACATACATGGCTGACCGGTCACTGACCGGTCTGGCTTCCTTGGCCTACCGGTCACGACCGGTCAGCTTCATTTTCTTCTTATTTTCTTCCTTTCTTTCATCTGCTTTCTTCTCTTCTTTAGTTCTTTCTTTCTTTTCTTCTTTGGTCCTCAAACATTCTTCATCAGAATGATCCCAAGTGAGCTCTTTATGTCTTCAATTGAGTAGAGTCCACCCTCAATCCTGTAGTTACAAAACATGCATTGAATTAGCTTACAAACCATATAAACCTTGCACAATGAGTGATGAATTGGGGTTAGAATATGCATAATTAAGAGCTCAACACACCCCCCAACCAGCATTTTGCTAGTCCCGAGCAAAACACGCGTGAAGCTAATCTCATTCTTCAAAAACTCAACTCTCTTTCAGAAACCATCCTTCTATACATTCCAAGGTTCATAAGTGTAAGATTCAGAAAGATTAAGCGTCAAAGGTTGGAACTGTAAATCCTCAAGGCATAATAGGCATTCATATGAGATTCCCACTGATTGGTTGATAAATAGAGGGACTTGAACAAATTCATCCTAGTGTGGGTAGTGAAAATTCATTCCACGAGTTTCTAGGATTATCTTCTTCATAGATCAACTAGACTATTGAACTCAAGGTACATAGAGCCACATCAAGCCAATGACAGGAATTTGCCTTACCGTCCTTCCGACGACTTTCACACTACGTCCCATTTCCGGCTTTGGTTACGGGTAGACCATCCCCCGGTTGGTAGTAGGTAGCCCTAATCGGAATTTTCCACCGTTTTTCCACATTCCCAATTTCATCCTTCTTTTTCCTTTTTCTTTTTAAATTAGATAGGATTTTTAAAAATCCATATCTTTCATTATTTTCCCATGGACAAGGATGGACAAAGTACCCCGGCCTGATTTCTCAATACCTTAATTCAAAGTTTAGCTAATCCATAAATCACATAATCCCTTCAACTCATGAAAATCGTGTAATGTGAACTAGGTGTAAAAGTGTTCAGATTTTCTATCAATCACAAAAATAGGGGAGTTCACATATAAAACCATTATGCAATGAGAGATTCCAGACATCCAGCCCTATTCACTTCATATCTCTTCCTCTTATGCTTATATCATCTGGAATGCATAGAACCAATGTTTTCCAAAAGAGTTTCGAATTTTTGAAAAAAATCAAAAAATTTCCACATAATTGCTTGAGATGTTGCAAAGTGCTGGATTCATCCAAGCGGTCCTACGCCCCCCAACCAAATCTTGCATTGTCCTCAATGTAAAAGATGCGCAATGAGCAAAACATGAGAGCAATTTAAAAATAACAGGGAGTGAGGAATGATATTACCTGAGAGAGTGAACATTGAAAATCTTCCGCCTTCTAACAAACCTATGAAAACGAAAACAAAAGCAGCAAAATCCTAATCCTAACTACTCTATACCTCCATCAGACTAGGAGATCAATCATCCTGATACACAGGATCATTCAGGGGTATGGACATACCTTCTGAAGGAAAATTTTCAAAGAACGGCTTTAATCGCTGCCCATTTGCCTTAAAAATATTGCCGTTCCTTGGATTTAATAGCTCGACAGTCCCATACGGATAGACAGTTTGCACAATGTAGGGACCGGTCCATCGAGATCTCAATTTTTCCGAAAATAGATGTAAGCGAGAATTATACATGAGGACTTTTTGATTGATCGTGAATGTCTTGCGAAGAATATTCTTATCATGGAATATCTTCGTCTTGTCCTTGTAAATTCTCACATTCTCATAAGCTTCATTCCAGATTTCTGCAAGTTCATTTAATTGAAGTTTACGTAGCGAGCTTGCCTTGTCAGAATTGAAATTCATTGTCTTAATAGCCCAATACGCCTTATGTTCCAACTCCACAGGCAAGTGACAAGCCTTCCCATAGACAAGTCTATAGGGAGACATTCCAATAGGGGTTTTAAAGGCAGTACGGTAAGCCCAAAGCGCATCGGTAAGTCGAAGTGACCAATCCTTGCGATCGGGATTCACCGTTTTCTCTAAAATGTGTTTAATCTCCCTATTGGATATCTTAGCTTGTCCACTCGTTTGTGGGTGATAGGGGGTGCTCACTTTGTGTGTAACGCCATATTTCTTCATTAGGGCTGCAAAAGGGCGATTGCAAAAGTGAGATCCTCCATCACTTATGATGACTCGAGGCGTTCCAAACCGGGAAAGAATATTTTCTTTTAAAAATTGAATGACCGTTTTATGGTCATTATTCCGGCAAGGGATGGCCTCGACCCATTTGGAAACATAATCAACGGCAAGCAAGATGTATACATTTCCAAAAGAAGATGGGAATGGGCCCATGAAATCGATTCCCCAACAATAAAAAATTTCGATAATTAAGATGGGATTGAGTGGCATCATATTTCTACGGGATATTCCTCCTAGTTTCTGACAAGGTTCACATGCTTTGCAAAACTCATGTGTGTCTTTGAACATGGTGGGCCAATAAAACCCACATTGCAGAATTTTCGCTGTGGTCTTTTTAGCCGAAAAGTGGCCACCACATGCTTGAGAATGACAGAAGGAGATGATACTTTGTTGCTCATCATCTGGGACACATCTCCTTATGATTTGATCGGGACAGTACTTGAATAAGTATGGGTCGTCCCATAGAAATTTCCGCACCTCCGTGAAGAATCTATCCTTATCTTGTTTTTTCCAATATGTAGGAATTGCACCTGTAGCAAGATAGTTAGCAATGTCTGCATACCATGGCAATTGGGAAACAACAAAAAGTTGTTCATCAGGGAACATGTCATTGATTGCAGTCGTTTCAGGGGAATCAGTGAGGACAAGTCGAGAGAGGTGGTCGGCTACTACATTTTCTACTCCTTTCTTATCACGTATTTCTATGTCGAATTCTTGGAGTAGGAGGATCCATCTTAATAACCGTGGTTTAACATCCTTCTTAGAAAGCAGATACTTAAGCGCGGCATGGTCAGTGAATATAATGATCTTGGATCCAATCAAGTAGGATCTAAACTTCTCCAAAGCAAAAACTACGGCTAAAAGTTCCTTTTCAGTGGTAGTGTAGTTTGCCTGGGCTAAGTTTAGGGTTCTACTTGCATAGTAGATGACACATAGCTTTTTATCTTTTCTTTGGCCTAACATGGCCCCAATAGCATAGTCGCTAGCATCGCACATAATCTCAAAAGGAAGGCTCCAATCCGGTGGTTGCATTATTGGGGCACATGTCAACATACCTTTAAGGGTGTTAAAGGCCTTTCGACATTCTTCATTCCACTCGAATGAATTTTCCTTTTGAAGTAGGTTACATAAAGGGTGAGAGAGTGAACTGAAGTCCTTTATGAACCTTCTGTAGAATCCTGCGTGTCCTAAAAATGACCGCACATCTCGTATGCTTTTGGGTGGTGGAAGGGTAGAGATAAGATCAATTTTCGCTTTGTCCACCTCAATTCCATTTTGTGAAACGATGTGACCAAGTACAATTCCCTTTTGAACCATGAAGTGACACTTTTCCCAATTGAGCACTAGGTTCTTCTCTTCACATCTTTTTAGCACAGATTTCAAGTGCTCAAGGCACTCATCAAAGCTACAACCGAATACGGAAAAATCATCCATGAAGACTTCGAGAATGGTCCCCACCATGTCAGAAAAGATGCTCATCATACAACGCTGAAAGGTGGCAGGGGCATTACATAGTCCAAACGGCATCCGTCGATAGGCGAAAGTGCCGAATGGACATGTGAATGTAATCTTTTCTTGGTCTTCACGGGCAATTTCTATTTGGTTGTACCCTGAATAGCCATCAAGGAAGCAAAAGTGGGAATGACCCGCTAACCGTTCTAAAATTTGATCAACAAATGGTAGGGGGAAGTGGTCTTTCCTCGTGACAGTGTTTAGCTTCCTGTAGTCAATGCACATTCTCCAACCAGTAGTAACTCTAGTTGGCACGAGTTCGTTATTGGCATTGGCTACGATGGTTATTCCGGATTTCTTAGGCACCACTTGAGTTGGGCTCACCCATTGGCTATCAGATATTGGGTAAATGATACCTACATCCAATAGTTTCACCACTTCGGCCTTAACCACATCCTTCATGTTTGGATTTAGTCGTCTTTGTGGTTGCCGGGATGATTTTGCATTTTCCTCAAGGTGAATGCGGTGAGTACAAATCAGAGGGTCTATGCCTTTGAGATCCGCAATTGACCATCCAATGGCACTCTTGTGCTCTAATAGAGTGGCTATTAGCCTACTCTCTTGTTCCTCATCCAAGTGAGAAGAAATCACCACTGGATATGTCTCATCTCGACCTAAATAAACATACTTTAGCTCACCTGGCAATGGTTTTAGGTCGAGTTTTGGTGCCTTGATGTTGGATGGGAGGGCCTTGTTCTCATTTACAGGCAAAGGTTCAATTGGGGCCCTCCATCTTTTATTCTCAAGCACCAGCATCACATCTAGAATAGCATCCATCTCTTGTATTGTGTAATCATTTGTCTCATGAGAGTGGGCCATACATGCCTCCAAAGGGTTGGAAAATACTGATAAGGGGACTGTATCCTCCACGAATGATTCGATCATGTTTAATTCGTGGACATCATCATCAACTTCCCGCGGTTGTTTGCATAACTCAAATATGTTAAGCTCAAGGGTCATATTTCCAAAGGACATTTGTACAAGTCCGTTTCTGCAATTGATAATGGCGTTTGAAGTAGCTAGAAACGGTCGTCCAAGTATGACGGGAATTTGAGTACCGGTGCCTATCACGGGATGTGTGTCCAAGACAATAAAATCTACTGGGTAGTAGAATTTATCAACTTGGACTAGAACATCCTCTACCATTCCTCTCGGTATCCGGATGGATCTATTAGCAAGTTGGAGTGTGGTTTTGGTGGGTTTCAATTCACCTAACCCAAGTTGTCCGTAGACCGAGTATGGAATGAGATTCACACTTGCCCCCAAGTCGAGTAGGGCTTGTTTAATCTGGTAGTCTCCTATGATGCATGAGATGGTTGGACTACCTGGATCCTTGTATTTTTGGGGCACCTCTTGTTTGATGATGGCGCTCAAATTCTCAGCCAAAAGCACTTTGTTGTGAACGTTATGTTTCCTTTTGATTGTACACAATTCCTTTAAAAATTTGGCATAAGATAACAATTAAGGTGAAGCAGGGTCAGGAACAAGATCTCCTTCTTTAATGGATCCAACAGCGGGATGTTGATCTTCACCTGCTTAAAAACTTCCAGAACCTCCAGATTTTTATCTAAAGGTTTAGGTGAAATCAACCTTTGTGGAAATGGGGCAACCGGCTTGTATTGCCTTTCCGGTTCTTTCTCTTGTGGAATATTGTTTGGGCTATCATCCTCTTTGGGAATTTCCGGATCCTTAGGCTTTGGGGCCTTTACCGGATTAGATTTGTCAATTTCTTTCCCACTTCTCAAAGTGGTGATAGCCTGGACATGTTCCGTATGGTGGGAGGATGAGCTTGCATCTTGTATCTCATACTGGGTCCTTGGATTAGGAAGAGGTTGAGCAGGAAGTGTGCCCTTCTCTCTACCGCTAAGGTGAGCTTCAAATCTAGCCAGAGATGTTTTCAATTCATTAATGGCTTGATTTGAATTTTGATTGAATTTCAATTGCTCTTGCATGAACCCATCTATTTTAGAGAATTTGTCTTGTTATACTCATTCTGGACCGATACGAGTGCACCCAACATCTCTTCTAGTGATACTTTTGGAGTGTTGTTTGCATTTGCAGTGGGTCCATTCCTCCAACTGAAGTTGGGATGGTTCTTCCAATTAGGATTATACGTGTTTGAGTTTGGAGCACCATATTGCTGTTGATAACTATTTATGGCATTTGTTTGTTCTTGTAAGATGCCTTGGACTGCTGAAATTGTGGGACAATCTGGTGTAGCATGTTGATTTCCAGCACAAATTCCACAAACAGTTTCAACCTCAGTGGAGTTGATTGTTTCTCCTTTCCTTAATTCCATGGCTTCAACCTTTCTTGTAAGGCTAGCCAACCGTGCACTTATGCTATCTTCTTCTGATAAGACATACATTCCTCCCTTTTCCTTTTGTTGGCCAGTCTTGGAATTTGTTGGTTTAGATGTGTCCCAAGATTGTGCACTTTCAGCCAATTCTTCCAGATAATCCCATGCTTCATCAGCTTCCTTATTCATGAACTCCCCATTACACATCATCTCTATAAATTGGCGCATGGATGGAATCAGTCCTTCATAGAAAAAACTTATAATCCGCCAATTTTCATAGCCATGATGTGGGCATGCGTTTAATAGGTCCTTGAATCTCTCCCAACATTGGGAAAATGTTTCATCCTCCTTTTGGGCAAAGTTCATGATAAGGCGCTTAAGCATGTTCGTTTTGTGAGTAGGGAAGAATTTTTTTATAAATTCTCTGTGGATATCATTCCATGACCCAATTGATCTTGGCCTCAATGCATAAAGCCAACCCTTGGCTTTATCCTTAAGAGTGAAAGGGAAGAATTTAAGTCTTACTACATCTTCAGTCACATTTGCAAAGTGCATGGTGGTGATTACCTCATCAAACTCCCTAAGGTGTTGATAGGCACTTTCACTGTCTAAACCATGGAATTTAGAGAGAAGATTGATCACTCCCGGTTTCAAATCCACATTCCCTGCATTTGGTGGAAATACTATGCATGAGGGAGTGCTCGTTCTTGCAGGTTGCAAGAAATCACGTAAAGTCCTAGGTCGGGGAACATTCTCAACCACATTCTCCCCTGTTTCAGTTTGATTTTGAACCGGGTTAGGTTGATTTGCAGCCATACTTTCAGATAAAATTGGAGAATCTAGATGTCTCCTAACACGTGGCTCTCTATCAATGCCTTCTACTATCCCCCCTTCACTTATGAGTCGGTTATTGGAATCCCGAGCCCAATGTGGCATGCAAAACCAAAAATAAGAAACAAAAAGGAAAAAGAATTCTTCCTTCTTTTTCTTTACTCTTCTCTAAGACCGAAGCACAAGGTGTCTTGCAATGGCTAGGCCAGAAACAAAGATAGAGATCGATTTCTCCTGGTCAATAGGGGTTCAGAGAACACCCCACCCACTCTTTGAATCTTTTGAGAAAAAGTGCAGAAAAAGGAGAAAGAGGAGTAGAGATGAGAAAAGAAATCCCTGAGCACAAGGTGATCCAAGACGGCAGAGCCGACCAATAGGAATCCAGGTGGCAAAAAGGCCGACCTTTCAGAAATCCAAAAGGAGTCTCCACCCACTCTACAAGAGATGAATAAAATAAGAATGACTAGGAGAAGGAGAAGAGTAAGGTTTTAGAAGGATAGCACCTGAATTGCACTTGAAATCCTTGACTCTTCTTCGGCTTCCTAAAAATCCCTGAAAAGAAAAATCAAATAAATAAACTAATTTAGTCTAAAAATCTAAAAAAAAAATCCTAAATAGATACTAATTTCAGAAATTTGTGAAAACCGTAAAAAATCCCCGGCAACGGCGCCAAAAACTTGTTCACTCCCTAAGTGTAGGGTTGCGAAGTAGTAATAAACTCGGTAAGACCGAGGTCGATCCACAGGGACTATGTAGGATCTCACAAATTCATCCACAAGTGTCTATTGAAGTCTACTAATCAGATTGTTGTATAAAGTTGATGTGAGTAACAAAAGCTGAATTAAATCGAGAGTAATTAATTATAAGAGGGTACTAGGGTTTCAAGGATCCACTTGTAGCAATCCTTGATGTTCAATCCGCTGTGGTTTCTTATTCTCTCAACTAGAATCGACATTCCTGTCCGTCCAGTAGGATGATAGAACTGTTAAACCAAACAGTCTGTAATATGTAAGTTCTATGCATAAGATTCACTCAATCTAGGCTGAGCTGAGCATGCTCAATTGCATAGGTCATTCCCCTTTCATATAGGTCCAGTTCTCAATCATAACCATCCCCCAAGTCCTCTCACAAGACAAGGATAGATTAGGATCTGAACTAGATTCAAATCACCAGCACAGTCCTTACATATTCCAGAAAATCAACTAAAATAGAACTTTGGCCTGAAGTCCCTTTATGAAGAGCTTAGTACTAGAGCGCACTCCGATTCCTCGGATCATACAGGTCTATACCGTTGCAAACAAATTAAGAAGATAAGTAATTCATCCAAACATCCATGAGTCATCACAAGACTAAGAAAAATTACTTAAAAACTTGTATAAACTTCAAACCTTAGTTCATAATCATGAATTCCAAACTAAAACCACTTAACTATGAATTGAAACATCTTGGATTCACTACAAGCTTCACCTCTTAGCCCTAGCTAAGAGGTTTAGCTGCTCATGATCCAAGGAAACATGAAACAACTACAAAAAGCATGAAAACAGCAAAGCAAACCAAAAGGAGTTGTGAAACTCCAATCTTCACTTCCACAGCCTCCAACCTCGCTTACACCCTTCTAGGATACCCTAGGAACGATCCCTAGGTGTCCTCTTATAGTCTGGAGGCTCCACAACGTCGGAATAATCGGGAATTTGCGAAACTCTTACGCAGCGCAGAGAAAATCGGGAAGAAATTAGAAGTTTCTAAGTTTATACGTGACCGGTCGGCCTCAATAGAGAGTCATTCCAGCAAGTATGCCCGACCGGTCAAGACCGGTCGGGCCTATTCATCCTTGGTCCAGCAAGCATGTCCGACCGGTCATGACCGGTCGGACGCCTTCAGCAATTTTCCAGCAACAATGACCGACCGGTCATGACCGGTCGGTCCTCTTCAGTAGTGCCCAACATACATGGCTGACCGGTCACTGACCGGTCTGGCTTCCTTGGCCGACCGGTCACGACCGTTCAGCTTCATTTTCTTCTTATTTTCTTTCTTTCTTTCATCTGCTTTCTTCTCTTCTTTAGTTCTTTCTTTCTTTTCTTCTTTGGTCCTCAAACATTCTTCATCAGAATGATCCCAAGTGAGCTCTTTATGTCTTCAATTGAGTAGAGTCCACCCTCAATCCTGTAGTCACAAAACATGCATTAAATTAGCTTACAAACCATATAAACCTTGCACAATGAGTGATGAATTGGGGTTAGAATATGCACAATTAAGAGCTCAACAGCCGGCCTGAGCCCAAAGGGTGAAGGAGCCCAGGACCACCCTCCATCCATTCACAATAAGTTGCCCAGGGGCAATCTTATAAGTTCGCAGCACATCCCTAACAAAAGGATGGAGAGGAAGGCGTACCCCCAGGATGAGCTGGTATTCATAGAAGGCCACACACCCTGAGGGAGGAGAGTCCGGTGTTTCTCCGTCTCCGGGCAACTGGAGGGTGACGGAGTCAGGGATCCGAAATCTCTCCCGTAATTCAACCAACCGGTCCTCCGATAAAATGGAGGGGTATCTGGCCGCCATATATTTGCCCGCCGAAACCCTCGCATTACTAGAAGCAGAGGATTCCGGTGTAGCATTTCCCAGCGGGGCGGTGGTTTCATCAGAGTCCCCAGCCATAAGGAGATTAAAGAAGATAAAAAAGGAAAAAAAAAGAAATGTACCCAAGTACGAAAGAAAGAGGAGGAAGGAACACCGGAGAAAGGAGTATGAGAGGAAGATGACTGGAGAAATCTTTCCTTCGAAAAAACTTTTGTAGAAAACCAGAGAAATGGCGGACTCCGTATATTTATAGGCAATCATTCCGCCGCATCTGGTGATACGTGGCAGCCCCCCCTTTGGTGCGGC
This sequence comes from Liriodendron chinense, assembly GCA_003013855.2. Taxonomy (NCBI): domain Eukaryota; kingdom Viridiplantae; phylum Streptophyta; class Magnoliopsida; order Magnoliales; family Magnoliaceae; genus Liriodendron; species Liriodendron chinense. The sequence continues at coordinate 1,109,574 of ML058372.1, read as the reverse complement.
AGTCGAGCAGGCACGCCCATTAACTCTCCGGACACGTGGCGAGCGTCTCTTCACTTCTTGACTGCAGAAAGGCTGCGAAAAGCTGGTGCTCATTAATTCTAGCCTAATCATGTACAATTTCGTTCTCGATAAAGGCAGCAGGCGATAACGTGTGATAGTGAATAGAAGTCCTTCCCTTAGAATTCTTGGCGGAAAGGACTTGGGGGGCATCTGTTATAGTAAAAAATAGTGGAGATCATCTGCTGGAGATAGACCCCGCGAGCACATCTATTCGACTATCGAGAACGTCTGTTCGCGACTTGTATATTCTAATGATGCTCCGACCCCGCGAGCACGTCTATCCGACTATCGAAAACGTCTGTTCGCGACTCCCATATTAGGAAAAATGACGTTCGATTACCAAAGCTTCGAGAAGTTGTGATTGATAGTCAAATACTGGAAGGCGAGAGGAGTTGTATTTTTCCTGCGAGCAGACCTTCTCATAAGTCGTTGAAAGGTGTCGTATCTGTATGAGCGAGCACTTGGACTCGCGACCATCTTCCAACATACGAACAACTTTTTCTGTGGTGACATCTCTTAGCCCTCAGTACCAGCAGCCCGTATAGGCCGAGATTGGGCTTATCTTCTTCAGCGGTTCCGAGTCTCAAGGGATCGCTATCAAGGAACGAAACTATCGGACGCGTCATTGAATTAGATTTCCCTTTCTATCTGAGGATAAGAATCTTATCCCACGAAATCAGCGGGATCTCGATATCTTACGCAACAGATTGGATCATTTCAGATCTATATAAGGAGAAGACTCCATTAAGATACAGGTACACAATATTCAACCTCTAGCCTCGTTTTGCCTGGTTATTCTTCTTCTTGCTTTGCCTGACTTAAGCATCGGAGGGCTAACGGCTGGACACCAGCCACCCTTAGTTGCTTTCTGTCTTCTTACAGGCCCGGCGGAGGAAGTCTCTGTTGGAGAGAAGGTGAACGACCGGAGGATCCTGTTCCAGAATTTGACGTTAACACCATGAAATATATGCTTCAGGTGATATCTCTCTTTCTCACTTTCTTTTTGTTTTGGCATTGCTCTCATGTGTTGCATTCATTGTATACATTCTTACATTGAGGACAATGTAAAGTTTTGGTTGGGGGGTGAGAGAGATTCCTTAGATGAATCTGCTAGCTTTTATGACATTTCGAGCAATGATGTAGAAATTTTTTGATTTTTCTAAAATTCAAAACTCTTTTGAAAAACTTTGATTCTATGCATTCGAGATGATATAAGTGTAAGAAAAGGAAATAAGAAGTGAGGGATGTTGCAAGCTTTGAATTTCTCTTAATATAATGGTTTTATATGTGAATTCACCTATTTTTATGATTGATAGAAAATTTGAACACCTTTTGCACCTAGTTCACATTATACGATTTTCATGATTTGAAAGGGTTATGTGATTTGTGGATTAACTAGACCTTGATTTAAGGTATTGAGAAACTAAGCCGGGGTACTTTGTCCATCCTTGTCCATGAGAAAATAACGAAAGATATGGATTTCTAAAAATCCTATCTAATGTAAAAGAAAAAGGAAAAGGAAGGATGAAATTGGGAATGATGGGAAAATGGTGGAAAATTTTGATTAGGGCTCCTACTACCAACCGGGGGATGGTCTACCCTTAACCAAAGCCGGAAATGGGACGTAGTGTGAAAGCCGTCAGAAGGACGGTAAGGCAAATTCCTGTTATAGGCTTGTTGTTACTCTATACACCTTGAGATCTATAGTTTAGTTGATCTATGAAGAAGATAATCCCGGAAACTCATGAGATGAACTTTCACTATGCACACTAGGTTGAATTTGTTCAAGTTCTTCTATTTATCAATCAATCAGCGGGAATTTCATATAAACACTTATTATGTTCTGAGAGTTTAAGGTTTCAACCTCTATCACCTAATTTCTCTGATTTTTACGCTTGTGTATCTTGGAATGTATAGAAGAATAGTTTCTGAAGGAGAGTTGGGTTTTGGAGAATGAAACATGTTTCACGCATGTTTTGCTCGGGACTAGCAAAATGCTGGTTGGGGGGTGTGTTGAGCTCTTAATTGTGCATATTCTAACCTCAATTCATCACTCATTATGCATGGATTTTATGTTTAAAGACTATTCTAATGCATGGTTTGTGATTGTAGGAATAAGAGAGAGACCTTTTGAATCTAATGCTAAAAGACCGCTTTAGGACACCTTGAGGATCAAAGGAAGAAAGCCCAAGAATGAAAGAAAGAAGCTATGGAAGATGGAGTTGAGAAACAAAGAAAAATACTGAAGAAATCATGTTAAAAGACCTGGCAGGGCCAAAAAAACAAAAGTGCAGAGCTGCAGGGCCATTAAAGTAAAATGTAGAAAGTTGCAGTTTGTGAAGATTGATCCAGAGATTGATCCGTCGATTGATCGCTCAGCCTGAGCGATTGATCAACAGACTTGAGCGATTGATCGCTCACAATAGAAATTGACAAAATTGTTGCTGGACTGAAGTGCAGAATTGCGATTGATTGCCCAGCCTGAGTGATTGATGGCCCAGCTTGACCGATTGATCGCCCATCCCATAGATCAATCGCCAGAAGGTAGATTTTTAAAAAATTTGGAAAAAACTCTCTGGACACTTTTTGCACCCTCCGATTGATCGCTGGACACTGATCGATTGATCGCCAGAAGTGACCGATTGATCTCTCAGCCAGTCGATTAATCGCCATATCCAAAAAAGGCAGTTTTTACAGTTATTTGAACTAGCGATTGATCTCCCAGTCTGAACGATCAATCGACAATGCGCCCAGTTTAGAAATTTCCATGTCTGGCTCCGATTTTCTCTGCGCAGTGCGAAAATTCTACGCAAATTCTCGAAGATTCTTCGTTTATGGGGTGTGAAAGCTATAAAAGGGACTTCTCCTCTTCATACCAAGGCATGCTAGGACGTGGGGATTGCTTGGGAGACGGATTCTACTTCAAGTTTTCTTAGTTTTCTTCCTGTTTTAGTAGTTTTTATGTTTTTGAGGCTTCTAGTTCAAGGATGTTAGAGATGAACTAAAACCTCTTAGCTAGGGCTAAGAGGTGAAGCTTTTGATTTGTTTTTTATGGATTGATGCAACCTAGGTTTCCTTTTATGTTTTAATTGAAGAATTTTAGTTCAATATGAGTTTGAATCAAGTACTAGTTTGGTTTTATGTTGATCTCTTGATGACTCCGGGCTCATGTGATTCTTAGTGATTCTAAGTTTGGTAGCTTACCTTCTGAGCATTGTTTATGCTTGTGTAGTTCATTGATCTATTATCGACTCTGGGCATGGTAGACCCTTTGATTGCCTTGTGTACAATGGCCCGATCTTCATGTGGGAACTTATTCAATTAAAGTTCTTATCTTTTTATTATAATCTGAAATAGCTGTTTACTGATTGATTTTGATTTAATTAGAGTTCTAATCATTAGTTGTAATCAAGTCTAGTGACAGGATCTGATGAAAGCTATGGTTGTGAATCTCAACTAGATTGGAAAGAGGCTTGGCCTACACAATTGAGTGTGCCCAAGGCCTGAGTATTATTGTGGGAATCGAATCAATGAATGAGCAACTGTTTTAGATAATTGTTAATTGAATCGCTCTATATTCCGATCGGATAGAGATATGAATTCAATTCCAATTGAGTTATGTGAGATCTAGTTGTGTTGATGCATTGAAACTTATCAAAAGTGGATCCTTGGCCGTCTAGTGCCTTTTAGATTGATATTACCTTACACATTCACTATTTAAACCCAAATCATTATTTTTTAGCTTTAGTTCTTAATAAAATCTTAATTATTAGTTGTTTTAGTTAAATTCTGAGAATACCCATTCATAAATCTCTGTGGGAACAATACTCGGTCTTTCCGAATTATTACTACATCGCAACCCTACACTTAGAGAGTGAACATAGAGAACCTTATCAGTGATGAAGGATGTTTTCTGTCAATCTGGTTGATGCATGAAAATTCGATTGTAGCTAGAGTATGCGTCCATAAAACCAAGTAACACGTAATCGGCGGTAACATCAACTAACTGATCGATTCTTGGAGTTGGAAAACTATCCTTGGGACAGGTTTTGTTCAAATCTGTGTTGTCAACACACATCCACCATTTACCATTAGCTTTCTTCACTAGGACGACATTTGCCACCCACTCTGGGTAATCAGCTTCCTAGATAAATCCATCTTGTAGGAGTTTCTCAACTTCTTGTTTGATGGCTTCTTGTCTCTCCTAGTTGAATGCTTGTCGCTTCTGCTATATGGGCTTGAAGTTGGGGTCCACTTCAATCGATGGACAATGACATTGCGATAAATTCCAGGCATGTCTTCATAAGACCATGCGAAGTCATCTTGATGCTCGGCGAGAAACTCTGCGAATTGAACCTGAGCACCTGGATCCAGGGTTGAGCCGATCTATACACATTTTGAGGAGTCCTCGACTGATATTTAGACTGACACCAAGTCCTCAGCTGGGGAACCTCTTTGGACGTCAGCATCACTAGGATCTAAGGAGGAACTTTCTTCTAGATAAGGATTATGAGGAGTCGTCAGAGCCATGATTGGGGCAATTTGTTTTGCCTTGTCTTCCCGAAGCACCATTTTGTAACACATGCGGGCCTTGGCTTGGTTTCCTGGGTGTGGAGAACTTAACACAGAGATAACAGGGAGCGAGTGTCGCTTTAAGCTTGGTCATGGATGGTTACCCTAAAATGACATTGTAGGTAACTTGTAGTCCACTACCAAAAAATTTATCATCAAATTGATCTTGTTGGGAGCCTCACCAAAAACAACGGGAAGGTCGAAGCTTCCTTCTAGATCGACAACTCCCCCCCCCCCCCCCCCCCCCCCCGGGAATCCTAATAATGAAGTCTTGACCGGCTTGAGGAGGCTTCTTGATAGGTGAAGTATACAGGATGTCCACTGAACTCCCAATATCCATCATGATCCTGTGATTTTTGTAATTCGATATGCTCAGCATTACTATGATTGCATCATCATGGGGAAAATGGATTCCCTTCGCGTCTTCCTCAGAGAAGGTAATGACCTGGTGCTCCAGTCTGAGCTATTTACTAGGCATCCCCATTGAGAACACTTTTTAAGGGGTCTCTTAAGCCTTCTTTGTGTGGATTTTTCAGGCTTTGTTCAAATCTCCGCCTCCTTCTGGCCCACTAAAAATGGTGCGGATTTCCCCTACGAGCTCAACGGGCTAGCTCAGATTGCGCTTCTGCTTTGCAGTCTTGCCACTATGGTGATTTGTCCCACTGTGATCGGTCTGGCTGACGAGGGGATCTCTCACATCTTCTAGAGGATCGGTGTTGAGCTCTGAAATGTGCATATTCTAACCCCATTTTATCACTAACATTGCATGATTTCTATGCTTATGGACTTATCTAATGCAATGGTTTTGTGATTGTAGAATGAGAGAAAGACTTCACCAAAATGATGATTAAAAAACACTCTCAATGTGCATTAAAGATCAAAGAAAAGAAGCAAGAAAAAGAGTGAAGAAAAGAAGCAAAAAGAAGAAAAGAAAAGAAGAAAAATCACCCTGAGAGATTAATCTCCCAGCCTGATCGATTGATCGATAGAGCCTGTAGATTAATCGACAGAATGCTGATTTTAGTAGATTTGTTGCTGGACTAAAGTGCAGATTGTTGATTGATCTCCCATCTTGAGCGATTGATCGACAAAGCCTGCAGATTAATCGACAGAATGTAGATTTTTGAAGATTTATTGCTGGAACTCTCTGGACACTTTTTGGACCCAGCGATCAATCACCAAACCACTTGCGATTGATCACCCGATCGCCCAGATGTCCAGATTGCAGTTTTTACAGTTAGCCCAAAAAGTCGATTGATCGCCCAGACCCAAAAATAAAAATTTCTAAGTCTGGCTTCCAATTTTCTCTGCGCACTGCGTAACTTATACGCAAATTCTCAAAGATTCTTCATTTTGTGGAGTGTGAAAGCCATAAAAGGAGAACTCCACTTCATTCCTAGGGCATCTAGTAACGTGGGGAGCAAAGGATTCAAGACTAAGAGGCTTCTTAACCTCCTACAACTAGTTTTCTTCTTTTTCTAGTTCTAGTTCTAGTTTGTTTTTATGCTTTTCATTAGTTAACTTATTAGCTAGAGCTAAGAGGTGAAGCTTATAGTTTTCTTAGATGGTTTAATTCGTTTTAAGGTTTCAAGTTTGAGTTTAACGTTGAACAATGGTTTGTTTAAGTTTAAATGAATTTGAAGTTAATTTTTCTTAATCTTATGATGACTCATGGATGTTTGGAAGAATTATGCTTTTTTACTTAGTTGTTTTGCAAAATCTAGACCTATACGCTCTGAGGAATCGATTCAAGATGCTCTAGACTTGGTTCTTTATGTGGGAACTTCAAACAAAAGTTCTATGTTTTTCAGAAATTCTAAATTATGTGTTGCTTGTTTGTATGATTTGAAACAAGTTCAAACTATGATATTAGTTAAGCTTTGTGACAGGGTTTGATGATTATCATAATTGTGATCTTAATCTATTGGAACTACGATTGGCCTATGCAATTGAGTGTGCCTAAGTCCTAACTTGAATTGAGGGAATCATGTTGATGAACAACATACGTGTTGGATTGTTTTGATAATATAACCACTCTATAGTTCGACTAGATATGATTTGATTTCGATTCTAGCTGAGTAATTGAGAAACATATGCGAATTATACATCAAGGCGAGCTATAAGTGGATCCTTGATGCTCTGGTTATCCTTTCATTCTCAGATTTTTCCTTTTTAATGTTTAAAGATTGATTTCATAAACCCCTCTTAAGATTCTAGTTATTAGGATAATTCGAATTGTTTACCTCCTTCCCTGTGGATCGACCTCAGTCTTACCGAGATTATTACTACATCGCAACCCTACACTTGGGGAGCGAACAATCGGTCTTGCCGATCCACGTACGCCCGAAGTTGGCCTCGGCGGATGAGTGCCTCAATCTCATCCTTGAGGGCAATGCAGTCCCCCGTATTATAATGCATGTGGTCTCGATAGAAATCGCAATACTTGCGCTTATCCCTCTTGTCAGGATCCATCCTCAGCCTGGGTGGCCATTTCATATACTTCTGATCTCTAATGTGCATAAAGATCATTTCTTTAGTGGTGTTGAGATGAGTAGATTCGAAATACCGGCCTTCTGGAGGGCCCTTCTTGGGGATCGCTCTCCCTGATCCTCCTTCCACTTCTTCTTATATGAAGATGAAGACTCCTCATACTTCTTCTTTTTGTCACTAGGCCCGACCTCAGCCTCATGTCTAGCCTTCATCCCTTCCTTTACATTGATGTACTTCTTAGCCTTAGCCTGTAATTCTTCCATCGTTCTTGGGGTGGACTTGTCGAGGGAAAAATAAAATTCTTTATTCCTGACTCTGCTTAGGAGCGCAGTCAGCCCAACCTTGTCGGTATATCCTTCAGTTTACACACAACTCGGAGGTGAAGCAAACCATAAAGCCTTTTAATGATTCATCTGTCCTCTGCTTAATCGAAGTCAGGTGATCCGATGGCTTCTTCATCTTCCTGTTGCCGAGGAACTGTGACATTCTTCATCATCCTGTTGCCGAGGAATTGTGACACGAACAATGTACACAACTTTGAAAATGAATTGATGGAACGCGGTTTGAGATTGTTATACCATGTTCGCGTCGTGTCTTTAAGAGTGTGAGAGACCGCTCTACAAATAATTGCTAGACTCGTCCCTTCAAGCTCCATATAAGACCTAAAGGTCCCAATGTGGTCTACGAGGTCCCCTACCCCAATGTACTGCGGGATGTTGCTGGGTACCTGAAATTTCTCTGATTGAGGCACCTTCATGATATCCTCAGTGAATAGTGGATCAGCTTGATCCACCATAGCTTGTATTGACAGCAGCGCATTATATTGGCAGTGCTGCTTCATGGTGGTGAATCTCTCCTTTAGCTCTTCTAAATCTTTCTCCCATGTTGGCGTATGATGACCACTAGAAACTTCAACGGCCTCGTTATCTTCACACCGATTTTGTTGTCTGTTGAGCTTTGAATTGTGCATATTCTAACCCCAATTCATCACATGTTATGCATGGTTTGCATGTTTAAAAGACTAATCTAATGCATGATTTGTGATTGTAGGAACGAGATGGAGATTTCACTAATTCAAGGCTAAAACGAGCACTTTATATACATTGAAGATTAAGGAATCAAGTGCAAAAGGATTGAAGAAGGAAGCAAGGGAGAAAAGGAAGAAGTGAAGAAAACTGCACTTAAGACCGGTCGTTCAACTGGTCGGCTATAGCCTAGGACCGGTCATCCTACCAGTCCGAACACTCAACAGGAGGACCCTGCTACGAAACTCGCTGGACCAACTAAGACCGGTAGTCCAACCGATCGATTGTTATTCAGACCGGTCATCCGATCGGTCGAGCACTTAACAGGGGAGGATGAAAATTTCAAAAGCTTGCTGGACTGTTTTGGACGTTTTACGACCGGTTTTCCATGGGCTCAGACCGGTCGTCTGTATAACAGAGCTTATTTTACAAGCTCCGAAATTTGCTATACAAAGCGCTATTTTTGTGGGATTTCTCGAAGGTTCTTCGCAATTAGAGTCTGAAACCTATAAAAGGACCTCTCCTCTTCATACCCAAGTATGCTAGGACGTGGAGAATAACAAGGAGGCTTAGGAGACGGATTCTACTTCAAGTTTTCATAGTTTTTCTTCGAGTTTTTATGTTTTCTGAGTTTTTAGTTCAAAGATGTTGGAGATGAACTAAAACCTCTTAGCTAGGGCTAAGAGGTGAACCTTTTGATTCATTTTTTTTATGGATTGATACAACCTAGGTTTCTTTTTCATGTTTTAATTAAAGAATTTAGTTTAATTTGAGTTTGAATCAAGTACTAGTTCAATTTTACTTTGATCTCTTGATGATTCTGAGCTCATGTGATTCTTAGTGAATCTTAACCTAGTAGCTTCTCCTTTGGGCATTGTTTATGCTTGTGTAGTTCATTGATCTATTATCGACTCCAGGCATGGTAAACCCTTTGATTGCCTTGTGTACAAGGGCATGATCTTCATGTGGGAACTCATTCCAACTAAAGTTCTTATCTTTTGTTATAATTTAAGATAGCTTATTTGCTAATTGATTTTAATTTAATTAGAGTTCTAATCATTAGTGGTAATCAAGTCTAGTGACAGGATTTAATGAAAGCTATGATTGTGAATCTGAAATTGGATTCGAAAGAGGTTTGGCCTATATAATTGAGTGTGCCTAAGGCCTGAGCATTATTGTGGGAATCGAATCAATGAACAAGCAACTGTTTTAGATAATTTTTTATTGAAGCGCTCTATATTCCGATCGGATAGAGATATAAATTCGATTCCGATTGTGTAGTGAGAGACCTAGTTGTGTTGATGCATTGAAAACTATCAAAAGTGGATCCTTGGCACTCTAGTCCCTTTTTATATTTGTTGGGGCTCAAATTTGTACCCATTGTAAAACAACATCCCGTGGTTTATTGACAATGATTTGGATAAGTTTTGAGGCCAGGAAAGCCCTGAAAATGCCTGCACAACACTATCGCTTGGTAGCGACCAAAATCAGTAAACAATATTTTGGAGCAGAACTGGACATGCGCTTCAGCCGCCAAATGATCTGGAATGTCCTAAAACCCTTAACCTACAACTTTCGAAGTCATCCAGTGCATATTTTTACCTGCGTACTTCGAAATGCGTTTCGTCCCTGCCCGGAGCTGACCAAAAGGGTCCGTAAGCCTACAACTACCATTTCAGAGCAGAATTGGACATGCGCTTCACCGCCAAATGATCCGAACTGTCCTAAAACCCTTAACCTGTAAGTTTCGAAGTTATCCGATGCATATTTTTACCTGCGCACCTCGAAATGCATTTCATCCCCGTCTGGAGCTGACCAAAAAGGGTCCGTAAGCCTACAGCTACCATTTTAGAGCGGAACTGGACATGCGCTTCACCGTCAAATGATCCGGAGCGCCCCAAAACCCTTAAATAGCAAGTTTGAAGTCATTACAATGCGTATTTCCATGCACGCTCCCCGGAACAACGTTCCTATACGACAAACCGACCCGGAGGCTCCAAATTAGGAAGGAAGTACCAAAATTAGCAACATTTGGACTTCCACACCCCATCCCGTTCATTCAAGGAGGTCAATCATAGCCTAGAAGTGGCTTGGCGACTAGTGAGTGCATGTCTAGAAAAGGTAGCTATCCTTTAGAGGTCCCCCGTCGGAGTTGAAATGCTGAAATTTTCTAAGTGCTGGAATCCAGAAAATCTGGCTAAGTAGTGGGAAAGCGCCGGCAAAGGACATGCGCCTGGCCTCCAACCACATGCGCTTGCACCCTATTAGTGAAATGGAGTGAATGAAACACCTTTCCGAAAAGCGCTGGGAAATGCGCCGGTAAATCACATGCGCCCGGATCCTCTACATGCGCCTGGTGTATTTTTCTCACATGCGCTTGGCTTTGTTTCTGGCACATGAGCCGGGAAATACCCGCCAGACCGGACCCGAACCCGATTACCCCCTATAAATAGTGAAGTCACTTCATTTCATCAGCACGAGATCATCCCCTGCCGACCTTAGAGTGATGTAAGCAGCACATGCGCTTTCTTTCTTTACCCTCGCCGGATGCCTTGGCCGGAGTGGATTCCCTCGCTGGAAAGGGATTTCCTCGCCGGAATCCCAAGTTCAGGAAGAAATCCTGAAATTTTCTAAGTGATGGGAACATGCGCCGGCTTATTCCACCACATGCGCCGGCTTTTCCCACCGGAAAATCAGAATTGTCTATAAGTCCGGGAGAGACATGCGCCCACTCTTTTATTCCAGGCACATGTGCACTGCCACATGCGCCCGGAACACCTCTCCTTCATCTATTTTTTGTGCAAAATGGGCACATGCGCCCGGATGATGATCACATGCGCCTGACAGATGATGCAACACCACATGTGCCTACAAAATGGCCACATGCGCCTGTACACACCCCCCCCATGCGCCTGGACGCTGATGGGAGGGGTGGACCTTTCGTTGTGCAGCCCGCCTTCGTCCGAGATCGGATTTTGATGAAATCGCCTCTTCTAGATGCGTCTTGATGAGTTCTATCCATCCACCGGATCAGATTCTCCAACGGTTAATGATAAGTGGCCCAAATCAGTGTTTTGGTCCAAAATGACCAACACTTAGCCAATTTGGCAGCCCCGAAAATCCTTCCGAAAGAGCTGAAAACGGCCTAAAATGAGAAGAATCGAGCGGAATTGGACCGAGCCTAAGAGGGAAACTTTTCTTCTACTTGACATGATACATCATAATCATGCACCGCGATGAGGTTATCCGATCTCAGGACTCTTTAATACCCTAATCAAGCAGTCGGCAGGCCCGCTACTTAGTCATTTTCAGCCCTGAGAAGTGCCCTGTTAGCCCGAAAATTGACTTCTGCTAAGCAAATCGAAACACGATCACACCACGATCTTCGTGGACATAATCCACCCCTGTTCCTAGTCGGTCATCAATAATATTCACCGATTTCCCTGATTAGACCGCAAACAGGTCCATTACTTAGTCATTTCCAGCCCTTGGAAGTGCCCTGTTGGCCCGAAAATCGACTTCTGCTAAGCAAATCGAAACGCGATCGCACAGCGATCTTCGTGGATGTAATCCACCCCTGTTCAAAGATAGTTATCGATAATACTCACCAATTTCCCTAATCAGACTGTAAGCAGGTCCACTACTTAGTCGTTTTCAGCCTTGGGAAGTGCCCTGTTGGCTTGAGAATTGACTAGTGCCAGTTGAAATCAACTGCGATCTCAAAGACGCCGAGGCAAAGCTGAAGTACTCAGGCTATCCAACAGCTGAGTCAAGCATTCACGGGGCACCGATCCCCATTATTCATAAGAAATTGGCATATGTGGGTACCCATCGGACCCTATACTTAGCCACTTACAAGGCATCGGAGATAGCCGATCCAGCCCATTAAGTTTGGATCCTCAAGAGATCTTGGCTCGACAAAGCCTACCTGATCCCAAATAGATCACTGAAAATACTCAGAAGAAAGAGTGTTCTCGAAGACGAGTAGCCCGACTCCAGAAGAAATACATTTACTTTACTGTACAAAGCTCTATTCATCCCAGATAAAGGTCCTAGGCTAACCTAAGGGGTTATGGTTACCACGAGAAACTACAAACAAAGAGTTCTAACTAAGCTTGAAACATCTTGCTATGGACTGCCACTATGAAAAAGACAGTCGATGCCCTACCCATCGACAACGGGTCCGTCGGTTGAGCTGATGAGGTAGTTGCGGATTGCTTTCCTAAGGTCACCCGTCATAAAAATACGGGCGCGGGCTTTAGGTTATGCCGACCAACATTTCGATGTTCATGTATTCCAGCGGTCACCTGGTCACAGTAACAGACGCGGGCTCAGAGTTGCACCACTCGATTAAAAACCTCGTTCGGGAACGTTGCGGAGTGCTTTCCTAAGGTCACCCGTCATAAAAATACGGGCGCGGGCCTTGGGTCATGCCGACCAACATTTGAGGATCGTGTATTCCAGCGGTCACCTGTTCACAGTAACAGGCGCGGGCCCTGAGTTGCACCACTCGAATCCTGACAGTCTCTCAACCCGGACAATCCGAAAGAAAATGGGACATAGATATCCGGCGTGTCTAATAAATGTGGCTCAGTCCATAACAAGAAAACAAAGGTCTACACGACCATGAACTCAAGACCATAATCCCCGGCGGATTAGTCTTTTGCCTTCCAATCAAGGGTGATCAACCGTTGATGTAATTAAAGGCTCATGACCAGTATAACAGCCTGGAATGTAAAAGATCTCAGAATCTCTGGAATAAAATTCGCCTTGCGATATCTCTCTCTTGTGTACACTTTGTGATTGTTTATGATTGTCTATGAATGTCTCTATACTCAGAATTCCCCCAGAATAAAAGAAACACGAAAAGAAAAAAGGACTGCTGATGAGTGTTATAGGCAAAATGGTGGAGATAAGATTTCACGCAGGAGTGCCCATTTGGCTCTCGAGATCATCTGATCAAGAGTCGCAGAACGGGTAAATGCGGAGTGCCGGTTCATCTCTCGAGATCGTAAGCTCGGGAGTCGTAGAATGGATAAGTACGGGACGTCCATTCGACTCTCGAGATCATCTGATCGAGAGTCGAATGTTGGATAAGTGTGGGACACCCACTCGACTCTCGAGCTCACCTGATCAGGAGTTGTAGATTGAAAAATACGGAGCAGCTATTCGCAAGTCTCGAGTTCTCATAACCGATAGTCAAATACGGCAAAGCTCGATCCGCGAGCAGACCTTCTCACAAGTCGTTGAAAGACGTTACATCTAAGTGAGTGAGTACTTGGACTCGCGACCACATTCTAACATGCGAGCAGCTTTCCTGCGGCAACATCTCTTAGCCTTCAGTACCAGCACCCGATTCCCGTCGAGCAGCTTGTCCAATCCCTCTGCGACATCAAGCAGGGCTACATCCAGTTCGGTGGTTTTCGTCTTGTCGGTGTCTCCTTCCTTTTCGGAAGCTATGACTCCAACTACGGGCGTTATTACTACGCCTACCGGCAGCCCGTATAGGTCGATTTTTGGGCTTATCTTCTCTAAATAGTTCCGGATCTCAAGGGATTGCCATCAAGGGACGTGATTGCTGAAATAAGTCATTGGGTTGGATCTCATCTCTAAAGATAGGATCTTATCCCACGAAATCAGCAAGATCTCAGTATCATATGCGACATCAGCGGCATTTCGATATCTTACGTAACAAGTTGGGTTCCTTCAGATCTATATAAAGGGGTGACCCCATTAAGAGAAAGGTACACACAACATTCAAGCTCTGTCCCATTTTACTTGGCTTCTCTTCTCCTTGCTTTGGCCTGACTTAAGCATCGGAGGGCTAACGGCTGGACCCCAGCCACCCTTAGTTGCTATCTGTCTTCTTTCAGGTCTGGTGGTAGAAATCCCTGCTGGAGTGAAGGAGGAACAACGGAGGATCTCATTACGAAATCTGACATTAACAGTTTGGCGCCGTCTGTGGGAACGACTTGATCGTCAAAATCAATCGTTCTGACCATCGATCTAAATCCTCAAAATCCTTCGGCGATGCCTCCTAAAAAGGCCGTTCATCCTTCAACTTCAAGGCAGCCACCACCTCCACCCGATGAGACGGAATCTGCACCTGCCCTTCCACCTGATCCGACGAACATCCCTCAAGGAGCCCCGAATATTCCGTCAACAAACCCATTACTGGAGGCTTCTGGAAATCAAGACGATGTCTTACGTTTCCTCGGAAACACCCTTCTGACTCTAAATGCCGGAGTTCAAGCGCTGTCAAATCAACTTGATCAGCATTTCCCCGAACCTCAGAGACAAGCCTCCGAAGGGTTACCACCGCAACCCATACCAGTGGCATCTAGACATTCTATGGATGAACCACAGGTCCCACCACTTGGCAGCCATCCCCCTGTACCGTCTCCACATTCTATACATTCTAGTTCGTCTCGACAACCTCAACCGCAGGGCTCCACCGCCAAAACATCAAGCTATACCCTACCGTGGGAAGGAGATCTCAAAAGAATCCATGATCGATTTGATGTCATGGAACAGCAATACCAGGCAAATCGGCCATCTGCCGCCATGGCGGCGATACATCAATCTGAATCTCCCTTCACCAGCGAGGTCATGGAAGCCCCGTTACCCAGAAAGTATCGAGCGCCTGTTATCGCTCCGTACACAGGCATTGGTGACCCTCTTGAACATCTGGAAACATACAGGTCCCTCATGGAGTTGGAGGGACATGGTTCAGAAATCATGTGTAGGGCTTTTCCCTTAACATTGAAGGAAGCAGCTCGTACGTGGTTCCGGGGGTTAAAGCCTCGTTCCATCAGCTCCTTTTCCCAGTTATCGGAGATATTCCTTTCTCAATTCATGGGAAGTATTCGCATTAAGAAGCCAGCCTCCCATCTGATGAATCTGAAACAGCAGCATGGGGAGACAATAAAGGAGTTCACAGTACGGTTCACTGCCGAAGCCGTTCAAACTGAGGGTTACACTGAAGAAAAGGGTCTTACAGCCCTCATTGCCGGAATAACGAGCGAGAAATTCAGGTTTGCCTTAGATAAAAGCCCGCCGAAAACTATGGCAGAATTCCAAGCCAAAGCTCAGAAATATATCAATGCAGAAGAAGTCGCACTGACACGCCATGGAGTACAAAGTAAGAAACGCAAGCTAGAAGGAACCTCTTCTACAGATAAGAAATACCGTCGTGATCAGCACGATCGTTCTCCCAGGAAGCCTTACTCTGGTAAATATCATAACTACACTCCTCTTAATCAGTCTCCTGAAAAGGTTCTAATGGAGATTAAACACAAGCCATATGTGAAGTGGCCTGCAAAGATCAAATCCGATCCCGAGAAGAGGGACAAGAGCAAGTTCTGTTACTTCCACAAAGATCATGGGCGTAGGACCCAGGACTGCATCTCTCTACGAGACCATATCGAAGCCCTTATTCGAAAAGGCCATCTCCAGGATTATGTTGCTCGTAAAAATCGATCACCAGAAAGGGCGAAGACCTCATCTCGCCAAAAGGAACCGCCTCATCATCAAACCGACCAAGAGGACGCTGAGCCCACGGGAGAAATTCGCACTATCGTTGGGGGACCAGCTTGTGGGGGTGACTCTCAAGCTTCAAGAAAAGCATACGCTTGAAAGGCGTCTAAAGAACCCCAGCAAATCTATTGGCTGGAACAAACGTCCAGCTCATCAAAAGCGAGCCATCCTCCAATTTCTTTCACCCTCGAAGATGCAGCGGGAATTCACTTCCCTCATGAAGATTCCATCGTAGTCACATTGAAGGTATCAAATTATCTGACTCATCGAATTATGGTGGATACAGGTAGCTCAGCTGATATTCTGTACTTGGAGGCTTTCAACAAAATGGCACTAGCCAGAAGCCTCCTCAAGCCAGTATCGACCCCCCTCGTCGGCTTTGGAGGAGAGGTAGTAACACCTGAAGGAAGCATCGATCTCCCAGTTACTTTTGGAGAGAGTCCAGCAAAGACCACCGTCTTCGTAAACTTCCTCGTCGTGGATCGAAAATCAGCATATAACGCCATTTTGGGGCGGCCGTCTCTAACTAAGGTTGGAGCGGCCTTACACCCTTCATATCTGTGTGTTAAATTTCCTACCCCAAATGGCATCGGGGTCGTGCGAGGAAGTCAGCAGGAGGCACGGTCCTGCTACCCGATAGCCCTCCAAGATCGAAAGAAGACTCAAGCGACACCCATCATGGAAATAGCTCAAGGTTCACCCAACGTTCCCTTCACCACCTCGTTGGATCCGAGAGAAAATGCTCTGAAGTCGGGAACTCCGGGGGAGGAAACAGTGGCGATCCACCTGACCGAAGACGACCCGTCTAAGATCGTGTACATCGGGTCCTCCTTAACCAGTGTCCACCATGAAGATTTGATCCGTTTCCTCACTGAATACAAGGATGTGTTTGCTTGGTCTCATAAAGATATGCCAGGCATCGATCCCAATGTCATCGCACATCGTCTCAACATTGACCTGAAGCATAAACCCGTACATCAGCGTCGACGTGCCTTTACTGCAGAAAGACAAATGGCAATCAAAACTGAAGTTGAGAAGCTGCTCGCGGCTAATTTCATAAAAGAAGTTGACTACCCAGAGTGGGTCGCAAACGTAGTTCTCGTTCGAAAAGCTAATGGCAAATGGAGGATGTGCATCGACTATTCAGACTTGAACAAAGCATGTCCCAAAGATAGCTTTCCGACACCGCGGATCGACCAGTTGGTCGACTCAACAGCTGGACATGCTCTCCTCAGCTTTATGGATGCTTATTCTGGTTACAACCAGATTATGATGCATCCACCTGATAGCCAGCATACTGCCTTCATCACAGATCGAGGACTATATTGCTACTAGGTAATGCCGTTCGGTCTTAAAAATGCAGGGGCCACTTATCAACGTCTTGTCAACAAAATATTCACTGCTCAAATCGGTAGGAATATGGAAGTATATGTTGACGATATGCTCGTGAAAAGCATCGTTGAAGATGACCACATTTCTGATCTTCGAGAAGCCTTTGATCTGATGAGGAAGTATCAAATGAAATTGAACCCAGAAAAATGCGCGTTTGGAGTGTCTGCAGGGAAATTCCTTGGGTTCATGGTTGGCCAGCATGGAATTGAGGCGAATCCCGAAAAGATTAAAGCATTGATAGAGATGAAATCCCCCGTTACTCTGAAGGACGTCCAGCGTCTGGCTGGTCGCATCGCATCATTGAACAGGTTCATCTCGCGAGCATCTGACAAGTGCTTGCCCTTCTTCAAACTCCTTCGTGCAACGGCCAAGTCTGATTGGAAGTGGACACCTCAGTGTGAAGAAGCTTTTCAACAACTGAAGTAATACATGAGCGCTCCCCCCATTTTATCTAAGCCTGTAGCACATGAGCAACTCATTCTTTATTTATCTGTGTCTTCCACGGCCGTTGATGCAGAAACTAGGTATTCTGATATGGAGAAACTGGCCTTAGCCTTAGTCACGGCAGCTCGAAAACTGCGACCATACTTTCAAGCCCATGCTATTTAGTTACCAACAAATCATCCACTACGACAAGTCCTTCAAAAACTTGAGGCTTCCGGGCGCTTAAATAAATGGGCGGTCGAGATCAGTGAGCATGATATCTCATTCTGTCCTAGGACCGCAGTCAAGGGCCAGGATGTGGCTGACTTCATCGCCGAATTTACATATTCTGAAGATAATGTCACGACCAGCGACCAGCCTCCTTGGTCACTCTTCGTGGACGGGTCGTCGCGGGCCACTGGCAGTGGAGCGGGCCTGATTTTAGTGGCTCCCGACGGGTCGCATTTTCAATATGCTCTGCGTTTCGAATCACGCGTCTCCAATAATGAAGCAGAATATGAGGCCTTGATTGTTGGCCTCGAACTGGCCATTGTCCTTGCAGTCCAGAATTTGATAATTCATAGCGACTCCCAGCTCATTGTCAATCAAGTTCTTGGTGAATTCGAAGCCAAAGAAGAAAGAATGGCCTTATACAAGTCTCGTGTCCTCATCCTGCTCGCCAAACTAAAGACTTATAAAATAATTCATATCCCTCGCGAGCAGAACCAACTCGCTGATTCCTTGGCAAAGCTCGCTTCTGCACCGGAATCGGAGTTATCACATTCGATCCCCATCGAGCACCGTCAGAACTTGAGTATCGACCAAGTGACTCTCGAGCAAGTCATATCGGTACAATCGTCTCTATGCTGGATGGATCCTATCATCCTTTATCTCAGAGATGGATACCTACCAGAAGACAAGAAAGCTGCAAGACAAATTCGGCTTCGAGCTGCCAGGTACACCTTACAAGATGGAATATTGTTGCGAAAAAGCTTCTCCTTACCTTATTTAAGGTGTCTTCATCCAGAAGAAGCACTTCGTGTTCTAGATGAAGTACACCAGGGGGCATGTGGTAACCATCCCAGGGGGCGATCCCTAGCATATAAAGCGATGAGGCAAGGATATTATTGGCCCACTATGAAAGCAGACGCCATCGAATTTTCTAAAAAATGCGACAAGTGTCAATGATATCTACCTATACCTCATGTACCATCCGAGCGGATGACCCCAGTTGATAGCCCTTGGCCTTTTGCTCAGTGGGGGATCGATATCATCGGGCCCCTACTCATGGGAAAGGGACAGAATAAGTTCGCGATCGTGGCGGTTGATTATTTCACCAAATGGGCCGAGGCAGAACCATTAGCCAAGATTACTGAAAAACAAACTACTAAGTTTATATGGAGAAATATCATATGTCGTTTCGGACTCCCTCACACTATAATTACCGATAACGGAATGCAGTTCGACAACGTAGCCTTTGATGAATTTTGCGAAAAATGGAAGATATGTAATCTCCGCACTTCTCCGTATCATCCTCAGGTGAATGGGCAGGTCGAAGCAGTGAATAAAATCATAAAGCATCATTTGAAGACCAAGCTAGGTGAATGTAAAGGGGTGTGGCCAGAACTTCTGCCAGAGGTATTATGGGCCTATAGAACCACGGCTTGTACATCAACAGGTAAAACCCCTTTCTCCTTAGCATTTGGTGTCGACGCAGTGGTACCAGTGGAAATTCAAGTGCCCTCATATCGGATCGAGCAGTATGACCTTGCGAGTAATCAGGAAAACCTCCGACTTCACCTCGATTTCTTGGAAGAGCGAAGAAATGCCTCCCAAGTACGAGTGGCAGCATATCAGCAACGTATTGCTCGTTATCGGAACGCGAAGGTTCGGCCTAGACCTTCCAGCTCGGAGATTTGGTCCTAAGGCAAAATCTTGGAGTTCCTGCTCGTTCATTGGATCCGAATTGGGAAGGCCCGTATCGGGTTATTAGGGTTGTGCGACCCGGTACTTATTATCTTAAAGACATGCAAGGGAAGCCTGTACGTCGCCCTTGGCACGTGGAGCATTTGCTACGATACTACCCCTAGATTCGATGTAGTTTTATTACAACGTTTTATGAATAAAGTGAAAGATATCTTTTGGCCGCTACTCCATTTATATGGACCTGAATAGCCCTGAAGAGTGCTTACACATCCTCTTGGCCAATTGCCTACCTTTGGTAGGACTGAAATTGTTACTAGTTGGTTGCTTCTCCATTTACATGGACTTGAATAGCCCCGAAGAGAATGTATACCATCTCTTGACCAACCTTCTGCCCTTGGTAGAATTAAAATCTCAATCGATAGATCAGTCTATCTCAACGCGGACACGGTCTCACGACCCCCGGATTGAGTCTAATTCATTTTTTCATGAGTTAGTAGCTCGCGACTGGTGAGAGGAGGGATCGCACTCCAGAATGCGAGCACCGCAGCTCGTGCTCAAATTAGGGTGTCGTGGTCATATACCCTAATCGCGAGCACCATAGCTCGGGCTTGAATCGCAGTCGTACACCTTAATTGCGAGCACCACAGCTCATGCTCGAATATGTGGTCACACACCCTAATGCGAGCAGCGCAGCTCGTGCTCGAATTAAAGGGTCGCATCTCTGATGAATCCATTTGTGATCAACATAAAGCAAAAAATGAAAGATAAAGAGAGAACAGCAACAAAACAGTAACACTTTCAAAAATATCTTTTCATTGATGTTTAAATGATTACAGATACATGATCGCAAGTATAAGAGAGAAGAAGATAAAAGGAAATCAATCGCTTGGAGGAGGAGCCACGCTCTCGACTTCAGGGCCCGTTTCAGGAGCCCCTCCAGCCTGCGTGACTTCAGTCACCTCGTTCTCGGCAGCAGCTTGCTCTTCTGCAGCTATGATGGTCGCGACTCGACCGAATTCCCCCATATCGAAGGATGGGATCATTCGTTGCACTACTCTCAGTGCAAAGTCTCGACCAGCATCGTATGACTCATATCGTTCATCGTCATACAGCTGCGAAGTCCGGAACTCGGAGATTGCCCGAGGACCTTCCTCCGAGAGCATTTTTACGAGGGCGACTTTCTCCTCGTCCCAATGGATCGAGTCGTCCTTAAGCTGTGCAAGAGCGGAGCGCTCTTTCTCCAAGTTCTCGTTGGCTCCTTGAGCTGCGACCTGGTCTCCGCAAGCCGCTCCTCCAATGAGATCTTGTCTTGGCGAAAGATCTCCTTCTCTCTCTCCGCCCTCTCCTTCAAGTCGGCGGTCTTCGCAAGCTTAGTGTCCAAAGCTTGATACCTTTCAGTCAACGCTTGGACTTTCTCTATGAGGATTTTTATTTCCTCATCTCTCTTGGAGATCACTGCCTCACGGGACTTGAGGAGTTGATCTCGTCCCTGGACCGCCTTCTCCAAAGCGATCCTCTTCTCATCTGCCTCATCTATTACGCGGCGAGCGGCAACGATGTCTCGCTTCGTCCGCAAGATGAGGTCTAATCCCTGCAAACAAAAAAGAGGGGTGAGAAAAAATACTTAAGAAACCCCAAAATAATAAAGTTTGGGCTAGGAGGTTCTACTTGAGCCATCCTTATCCCTGCCTCAAGGAAGAGGCTCTCGGGGCTTGGCTCGGGAAGCGAGCCGAAGGATTGGGGCGGAACGTTCTCAAATAAGAATTTACAGATGGGGTGGAGATGGCGAGGAACAGAATATGTCCCACTACCGGAAGTTTGGGCAACGATCAGCCCAGACGGCTCACGAGGAGGGGCCATCGTCTCGCGAGCAGGTCCCTGCTCGGTAGCAGGAACCAGCTCGCGAGCAGGAGCCATCTCTCGAGGCTCCGTTTGCTCACGAGCCTCTTCAGTTGGGGGGCAGCTGGACCCTGCCCCATCTGGGAAATTGTCAACAATATTTATCACTGGCGGCCCGGGTGCGACCACCAGTGAAGGAATAGCGGGCCCTACTGGAGCCCCCGCCCTGCTCGCGAGAGGGGCAGGCTGATCGCTACCCTTTTCGATAGATGGGTGAGATGGACCGGCAGATGTTTTCTTCTATCTCTTGGAACTCGTGCCCTTCAGCCGGGGCAGCAGACCTCTCTTCTCTCCGACCTGCGTCATCTCGACTTCTCTTCTGGGTATTAAACCCGCTGCTGCAAGACGCGAGGGAGACAAGCAAGTCTCAACGTGCCTATCACCGATAGGCACCTTATACACCTTTACGATTTTTTCGTTGATCCCTCCTTTCAAATTCGGTTTTCTCAAGGCCGGGATACCTGCGAGCACAAACAAGGGTCAAATGGAGTAAAACCCTAAAACCCTAATTGAAGAAAAAGTGCACAATGCGGGATTGTGCCTACCTTCACAGAAAAAGCGGTTTACTCTTGGGCCCCTGGAAGAAGCAAATTCCCAGTTTCCGGATGCATAAAACCAGCTGTTATGGGTAATGAGCCGAGCGGATGAAAATCGCTTTCTGCCGACCCGATAAGGACGAGCCGATCCATCTCAAGCCCCGGGTACGAATCGGGTCGTGTTTACCCGACGGAAGCTGATCGGCTCGGTCCGATGTAATGAAGATTATCTTAAGTAAGCTGAGCTGTAAACTGCAGTCTTGGGTTTACACCAAGATATCAGGAGGAAAGATCGACATCCCCAGCTTTTAGGGATAAGGATCCCCGATTGTTATACGCAGATCCTAAGATCCCGGGAACCCAACTAACAGTCTGCTAGAATCACGACTCTCCAAAGGGCAAGCAATCTCACAACCTAAGTCTATAAATAACGGTACTCTCACCAGTATCAAGGTATGCAAACTAATATCGATTTACGCAAAAAGTATCCGATTATTCAAGATCACTGACTTAGGCATCGGAGGGTCTTTGGCTGGACCCCAGCCACCCCCTTATTCTCTGTGCTCTTTTGCAGGATCAAAGGATTCCGTCATCTTATACTGAAGGATTAATTTCGTTCGACCGTCCAGATCGTAGATTTACATCTTTGCTTGTTAGCCATATTTTGGCATCAACAGATTGGCGCCGTCTGTGGGAAGCGCCTTCTTCCTTTAGGAAGCCCGTGTTCTCACCCAATCATTTAAGACGATCTTAACTTCTTCCTTCTCCTCCGCAATGGCTGGAAAGAGAAAATACAAAGGAAAAGCTCCTGCGATCACTGGACCTGCAGATAATCCAATCTCTGAGAATGAGGATTCATTCTCAGACAACCCCGCCATCCAGTTCGACAGGAATCCTCCTACTTTTGCTCAGCAGGGGGGATAAGAGAGATCTCCCAACCAGGGGGTCAGGTTGTCCCTTCTCGAAGAGCAGGTAGGAGGTGTCAACCACAAACTGAGGGGAGTCGACGAAAGATTAGGCTACGTAGACCAAAGGTTAGACGAAATCAAAGCTCTGCTAACCGGCCTGGTCCATCCAACCATGGTGAATGGCAGAAACCGTGACGAGCCGCGGCATACTCACCCTCAGCCTCAACAATCCCAACGCTCTCACCAGACTAGGCCGTCACAACGCTCCCGGCAGCCCATTCCGGTCGAAGAAAGCGAGACCGCCAGCAAAACTACCGAGGCAAGGTCTCAGCCAGCAGCGGATTTGCCTGCCAGCGACCTGCGACATCGACTCGAAAAACGAAGAACAGCTCGTCTCGCGCATGAGCGAGCTGATCAAGAAGCCAGCAATCGGGTCGATAACGACTTGGGCCGAGCTGAGGGAACTGCGGGAGCAAATGGGCGACATTCAGAAAGCGCAGCGAGGTCGAGCTCCAATCGCAGTGGATGCGCTGGTCGACTCATCTGAGTCACCTTTCACCGACGAGATTCGTGAAGAACCCCTTCCCAAAGGGTTCAAGGTCCCCCAGCTGAAGCAATACTCTGGCATAGGAGATCCGGCGGAGCACTTAGAAAACTTCAAAGTCCGCATGGATCTCCTCGGGGCCAACGGACACATCATGTGCAAGGCCTTTCCATTGTCCTTGACAAGCTCGGCATGGACTTGGTTTCGAAACCTAAAGCCCCGCACAATCAGCTCATTTTCTCAGCTGAGCCGAGCCTTCGCCACTCAGTTCATTGGGAGCACCGACCCGAGAAAGCATTCAACACACCTCGCAGCAATCAAGCAAAAGGAAGACGAGTCCCTGAAAGATTATTTCGCACGCTTCAATTCCGAAGCTGTGCAAATTGAGAATCTCTCACAAGATGTGTTACTACACACCATGATCGGGGGATTACGAGATCGGAGATTTCTCTGGTCTATTGGGGAAGAACCGCCCCAGTCAGTAGCAGAGTTGTTAGATCGAGCCGCTAAACACATCAACGCCGAAGAACTGGTTAACGCTCACCAACCAACGACCAGGAACAAAGATCGTCAGGACAGCATCAGCTCGAAGAAGCATAGGTCGGAACGGAAGTCGGAACGGAGGTCACCGGCTCGGGGCGGAACTAACCACGGAGCGAAACCACCTGCTCCGCGGTTTGAAAAATATACGCCACTCAATAAAACCATCGAGCAAGTGTATCTGGCAGAAAAAGGCAGATTCAACTTCGAACGACCTGCAAAAATAAAAATCGACCCCAACAGAAGGTCGAAATCAAAGTATTGCCTGTACCACAAAGATCACGGTCACAACACCGTAGATTGCTTTGATTTAAAGCGACAAATAGAGATCCTTATCCAACAAGGGTTTCTGAAAGACTACATCGTTCAGCGTCAGGACGACCAGAGGAACGAAGATCAGTCAACCGACCCAAACGAAGGACCAAACAACAATCCTGTGGAGGAAATTCACATGATCTTCGGCGGTCCGACAACTGGAGATTCTGGAAATTCGCGCAAAAATTACGTGCGACAAGCAAGAACATCCCAGCCAGAACCAGGACCGTCCGGGTTGTCTGTGAACATTGCTAGCCGACCCTCAAAAGTCGCAAAGGTTACTTCTCGGGCTATAACGTTCACTGAAGAAGATGCCCGAGGAATTGTTCATCCTCATGACGACTCTCTGGTCGTCTCGATGGTAGTAGCAAACAAAAGGCTCCACCGTATGATGGTCGATACAGGAAGTTCGTCAGACATTTTGTACGCATCAGCTTTCGAAAGAATGAAGATTGATCGTTCCCGATTAAGACCAGTTAAGACAGCATTAACTGGATTCACAGGAGATAGCGTCATGCCGGAAGGAGAAATAACTTTACCGGTCACTGTTGGGGAAGAGCCTAATCAAAAAATGATTATGGTTGATTTCCTCGTCGTGAACACCCCTTCTGCCTACAATGCCATTATCGGTCGACCTATCTTGCGGGCCCTGAAAGCTGTGGTTTCGATCTATCACCTGACGATGAAGTTCGAAGCTGATGAAGGGGTTGGCATAGTCAGGGGAGACCAGCAAGAGGCTCGGCGTTGCTACGAACTTTCTCTGAGGGGGAAAAATAAAAGCACCGTATCAACTATCTCTCACGCGTCCTCCTTGGACCCAAGAGAAGACGAGCAGGGGCGTGGAACACCAGCAGAGGAGTTAGTTGACGTTTGCTTGACGGAGGCCGATCCGACCAGAATCATCCAGATCGGGTCACGCTTGACAGACGAGGTACGCAATGGTTTGGTAAACTTTTTAAGAGAGCATGTAGATGTCTTTGCGTGGTCCCATGAAGACATGCCCGGCATCTCTCCGGAGGTAATGGTCCACCGGCTCAATGTCGATCCGACCGTAAAACCAATCCGTCAAAAGAGGCGCACCTTCAACATGGAAAGGTACGCAATAATTGAAGAAGAAGTACGGAAGCTACGCAAGGCGGGATTTGTCCAAGAAATACGTTACCCAGACTGGTTGGCGAACGTGGTCCTCGTCAAAAAGCCGAACGGAAAATGGAGGGTCTGTGTGGACTACACCGACCTTAACAAAGCCTGTCCTAAGGACAGCTTCCCACTACCACGGATAGATCAGCTCGTCGACGCAACCGCCGGGCACGGACTTCTCAGCTTTATGGACGCCTTTTCTGGGTATAATCAAATCCAGATGCATGCTCCTAATCGACAAAAGACCGCATTCATCACGGACCGGGGGCTCTACTGCTACAAAGTTATGCCCTTCGGGCTCAAAAACGCCGGAGCGACATATCAAAGGCTGGTAAACAAGATGTTTGCTGATCAACTAGGCAAAACCATGGAAGTATATGTCGATGACATGCTCGTCAAAAGCAAGCGCATAGAAGATCATGTCGGCGATCTGCGCGCCACATTCGAAATACTGAGGAAGTATCGTATGAAGCTCAACCCTAGCAAATGCGCTTTTGGAGTGGGCTCGGGAAAGTTCCTCGGCTTCATGGTTAATCAGCGAGGAATTGAAGCCAACCCGGAAAAAATCCGGGCCCTCCTCGATATGGGCTCACCTCGCACAATAAAAGATGTTCAGCGGCTCACAGGAAGGATCGCAGCACTCAACAGGTTCGTCTCAAGGGCTACTGACCGATGCCTTCCCTTCTTCAAACAGTTGCGCAAATGCAAAGAAATGACATGGACTCCCGAATGCGAGCAAGCTTTCGTGGAGCTGAAAGCCTACCTCGGCTCCCCACCACTGTTGTCCAAACCCGAGCATAAAGAAGAATTGCTCCTATACTTAGCAGTTTCAGCAGCGGCGGTTAGCTCGGCTCTAGTCCGGGACGATGAGGGGATACAAAGGCCTGTTTATTACACTAGCAAGGCCTTGGTTGATTCGAAAACACGATACCCTCAAATCGAAAAACTTGCCCTGGCTTTAATCACCTCGGCACGCAAATTGAGGCCATACTTCCAAGCGCATCCAATAGCTGTATTAACCGATCAGCCATTATGACAAGTACTGCAAAATCCTGAAACATCAGGTCGTCTCGTCAAATGGGCTGTCGAGTTGGGCGAATTCGACATACGGTACCGACCTCGTACAGCAATCAAAGGACAAGCTATAGCAGATTTCATTGTCGAATTAACTGACCCGCACGAGGCTGGGTGCGATCGTGAACTTGCCAAACACCCAGAGACAACAAATATCACACCTTCTTGGACATTGCACGTCGACGGCTCTTCCAATTCACAGGGCAGCGGAGCTGGTCTCGTTCTATCCTCAGCCGATGGGATCAAAATTCAGTACGCACTTCGGTTCGAATTTCGGGCTTCCAATAATGAAGCAGAATTTGAAGCCCTCCTAGCCGGTCTTCGCCTCGCTTCGGAAATAGGAATCAGATCGGTACGGGTATTCAGCGACTCGCAACTTGTGGTCGGGCAGATAACCGCTGAGTATCAGGCAAAAGGAGGGAGAATGGTCGCATATCTAAACAAAGCCCGAGAGCTACTATCGCAATTCGACCATTATGAAATTGTTCGAATCCCAAGAGATGGGAACACAAACGCAGACGCTCTCGCGAAGCTTGCGTCATCGGCAGACAACGAGCTTGGTAGAATGATACCCATCGAATTCCTCCCTCAGCGCAGCATAGCATCAATTGAGCCCTTGAGAGTCTTTCCGATATCAGAAAATCCTGATTGGAGAGATCCTTTCATCCGATTTTTACGATCAGGGGAGTTGCCTGATGACCAGAAGGAAGCTCGGCGCGTCCGCTATAGATCAGCTCGGTACACGCTAATAGAAGGTGTCCTATATAAGAAAGGTATTTCCAGCCCCTGTCTGCGCTGTTTAGGACCTGAAGAGGCTGATTATGTATTACGTGAAATTCACTACGGATGTTGCGGGAGCCACTCCGGGGCACGAGCACTCGCACAGAAATCAATCCGACAGGGATATTATTGGCCCACTATTCAGCAAGACGCCCGGGAAACCGTCAAAAGATGCGATAAGTGTCAACGATTCGCCCCAATACCTCATTTACCACCTGAAGAGCTCACACCCATGGCTGGACCTTGGCCATTTGCTCAATGGGGGGTCGATATCATCGGACCACTCCCAACGGGAAAAGGACAAGTTAAATATGCAATTGTCGCCGTTGACTACTTTACCAAATGGGCTGAAGCGGAACCACTGGCCACCATCACAGAAAAGAAAACTACGGACTTCATCTGGAGAGCGATTGTGTGTCGCTTCGGAATCCCGAATACCATAGTTACTGACAACGGGCGACAGTTCGACAATCAAGGGTTTCGTACATTTTGCACCGGATTGGGCATTAAAAATGTATACTCGTCTCCTCACCACCCTCAAGCCAACGGGCAGGTCGAAGCAGTCAATAAAATTATCAAGAATCATCTCAAAACAAAGCTCGGAGAAAGGAAGGGGGCTTGGGCGGACTAACTTCCCGAAGTGCTGTGGGCCTACCGAACCACGGCTCGGTCTACTACTGGAGAAACCCCTTTCTTCCTGGCATTTGGAGCCGAAGCTGTGGTACCTGTGGAAATCAGACTGCCCACGAGCAGGACGAGCCATCATAGACCCGACCAAAATGAAGAGCAACTGCGAATCAGCTTAGACCTACTAGAAGAAGCCAGAGAGGCTTCTCAAGTACGTATAGCAGCATATCAGCAGAGGGTCCGACGGTACTACAACTCTAAGGTGCGGGAGAGACGATTTCGAGCTGGTGACCTCGTCCTAAAGAAGGTACTTATAAACGACAAGGCCGGTGTTTTCGGCCCTAATTGGGAAGGACCATATAAGGTCGTTAGCTCACGTCGTCTTGGCACATATTGGCTCGAAAATATGGAGGGAAAACCACTTCCTCACCCGTGGAATGCCAAACATCTCAAAATCTATTTTCCATGAACGGTGAATTGCGTTTGGTGCAAAATATGTTCTTTGGAACGATTATTTGAATAAAATTCTTTCCTACGAGTTGTTCTACAATGATTTGTCAACACAACTTAATGTCAGTATAGTACCTCTATACTTTACTGACAGGCGGGCATATAGGTGGCCGACCTGGCTAGCCAGCCCAGCCTCAGAAAGAGCTTCGACCATGCAAATTCATTACATTAACGACAATACGAAATTTGCAACAGAATTATCAAAATTTGCCTCAAGGGCTTGTATTCAAAATTTCGTTGTTGTATACATCTTAAACAACAAAAAAAGAGAGAGGAAAAACAACAAAAATGTAGTTTAATCCTTGCCAGATGGTCCAGCACCGTCACCTCCGACCCGCGCTTCCTCCTCCTCTTCCTCCTCGTCTTCATCCACTGGCGTGAGATCAAGAGTTGGGAAGTGCTTAAGCACGAGGCGTCTGTACTCCTGAAGCCCGTTATTGTACAAATCTTCAGAAATAGCAGACAACTTTTCGTACTCAGTCTTCGCCCCATTAATCTCCGCCAGGTGCTTTAGCTGGACCTCTTTCAGAAGCTCGGCCAGGTGCACTTTCTCTTCTTCAGCCGTCTTTAAAGCAGCCTCGAGGGATTCGGCCCTATTTCCGTCGGATACGGCCTTGGTCTCAGCCTCCTTCAAAGCTTCTTCTAGAGACTGGACCTGAGCTTGGGATATTTCCAGCTCTGACTGCGCCACCTTTAGCTCGGACTGAGAAGACTCCAGCTCGGTTCGGGTGGACACCAGCTCGGATCGAGAAGACGTCAGCTCGGACTGAACTTCCTTCAGAAGAAGGACACCTTTGTCCATCTCAGCCTTCATAGATTCAGTCTTCTTCTTCCAAGAAGCAGCAGCGACCAGAGCCTTCTGCGCTTGGTGATTTCGCTCGGCCATCACCTTACGGATCATGATAAGTGCAGCCGAATCCTGCGAAAAATAATATGGTTAGCAAGCAGCTCAGAAAGCATCACAAGTATACAGGAAAAAGAATAAAGAGGCTCAAAAAGTTACCCTGAGGCAGCTTTCCAGCACCACCCCAACCATCTGATCCGGGTCGGAAGAAGCTATAATATTCAAGTCTTGAGGGATGGCATGGTTAACACGCATGTACGCATTGACACCCTCCATCCAGTTTGAATATTGCTCCGTAAGCGGAGGCATCTCGACCCGGTCCTCTCGTGGCATAGCAGGGGCAGTGCGAGGTCGAGGAGGTTGAGAAGAGGAGGCACCCGCAGCAGGTCGGTCAGGTCCAGCTGCTGCAGGAGGGGAGATCTGGGAAGAGACAGGCGCGGATATGTGGATGGGTTCAGCCCGAGAACCCGAGCCATCTGGCACATTGATCACCGGCTCGTCAGAAGATGTTGCCGGGGTAGCCGTTCGCTCCGTTCTGGGTACGAGTGGGTCGGTTCTGGGCTCTGTTGGCTCCGATGGCTCAGTTCTAAGCGGCGCGGAGTTCGAGCTGGAAAGTTGTCCTGAACCGCAGACGAAGGATTGGGGCAGGCGAGACGATCCCTGTGTTTCGGCGGTAGCCGCCCTCTTCCTAGGGGGCTCAGTAGAATTCGAGCCCTGCCCTCGGTCCAGAAACTTAGCAGGGACCTTCCGCTTGGCGATTGCCTTCGGAGCCATTCCTATATAAAAAAAAAGAGTAAGAACAATGAAGCGACAAGCAGAAAAGTGAATCATCAGCTTAGCATTACCGACCTGATTCAACAACGGAGTTAAGTGTGATTATTTTTCGGAAGTCCCTCTCTGCAGATGGTACTGGCTCGGGCTTTGTGAATCTGTCTCTCTTCAACTACAGATAACGCCACCCGGATGGTCGCCGACACTGAAAAGAAGAAAAAAGAAACCGATACATGAGTAAAAAATATATTCATCTATCTTTCGAAAGAGTTGGGAAAAACAGTTAGGTCTGGACTTCATCCGACCTGGCAGAGCGAAGTCGGCCCGGACTCGGAATTTCAGGGGTTGTGGCTCGTCCGGCGCGCACTCCCAACTGCCCGATGCGAAGAACCACTTCCTCTTCCAAGTTTTGGTGGAGGAAGGCATACCGGTGATAATCGAGCCGCCCTGGCCCGGCAACGACGAAAAATAATAAAGTCCTTGGCCCACCCAAGGACTTGAGAATATACATAGAGAAGAGTTCATTGGAGGTAAACTCCTTATTTCCTAGTCTCTGCCAGAGTATATAACATCCGACCATGCACCTCCATGCGTTCGGCTGCAATTGGCTCGGAGATAAACCTAAGACGCTAAGGACCTCCCTCACGAAAGGATGTAAGGGTAACCTTAGCCCAGACTCTAGGTGCATCATAGAGATGACCACTTCCCCGGCTCTGGGTCGGCTCGGTCTATCGGCTCGGTCAGGAACCCTAAAATCTATATAGTCAGGGATGTCATATATCTCCTTCGCAGCGTCCAGTTCTTCCTGAAAAATCTGCAAGATCACAGAATCTAATTCAAAGGGCTCTCTATTGGCCGTGGCACTGCCGGCGGCAGACTCAGGGGGCTCAGATTCTCCCTCTCCGGTGGCCCCTTCTACCCTTAAACCTGAATCTGATTCACTGAAACCTGCTTCCTCATGACAGAGGAGAGGTAAATCAGATTCACGGTCATCATACCTCACTTTGAGGATGGCCTCGGAGTCTGAAGTCTCTGGTTCCGACATTTTCTCAGATAAGCGAAAGAGAGAGAGAGGAGGAGAAAAGTTCTTTGAAGAAAAGAAAAGGAGCGTACCAGAACACTGGCACAGCCGCTGGGAGGAAGAAAGTTGAAGAAAATGGGGAAGAAGAAGAACCAGGGTACGGATGCAGAAAGCAGAATGAAGAAAGGTTTCCAAAAAATCCGGCTAAGTATCGAGTTATATACTCGAGAGAGGGTTTGAGCCCTGCGCAGGTCTCAATACATTCAATGCGAAAGCGACACGTGGCGACTTTCTACTTGACGAATTTGAAAAGCTGCGCCGTTCAGGACACGCGGCAGCACCCCGTTCGACTAAATCATATCGGCGATATCGCTCCGAACGGAGAAATGATGACGCCTCGATATATCAAGAGACGCATTTAATGCCCTCGATAAATCGAGGGACGCATTTAATACCATTTTCCCGCCCATCGAAGTGACAGGCGTCACGGATGCGAAACGACAAAAATCATCTAGGTCGGCAACTTTCTCTTGAGTTTTTACCCCCGAGCTGAGCATAGCACCCTCGAGGGTAAAAAGGGGGCTTCTGTTATGGGTAATGAGCCGAGCGGATGAAAATCGCTTTCTGCCGACCTGATAAGGACGAGCCGATCCATCTCAGGCCCCGGGTATGAATCGGGTCGTGTTTACCCGACGGAAGCTGATCGGCTCGGTCCGATGTAATGAAGATTATCTTAAGTAAGCTGAGCTGTAAACTGCAGTCTTGGGTTTACACCAAGATATCAGGAGGAAAGATCGACATCCCCAGCTTTTAGGGATAAGGATCCCCGATTGTTATACGCAGATCTTAAGATCCCGGGAACCCAACTAACAGTCTGCTAGAATCACGACTCTCCAAAGGGCAAGCAATCTCACAACCTAAGTCTATAAATAACGGTACTCTCACCAGTATCAAGGTATGCAAACTAATATCGATTTACGCAAAAAGTATCCGATTATTCAAGATCACTGACTTAGGCATCGGAGGGTCTTTGGCTGGACCCCAGCCACCCCCTTATTCTCTGTGCTCTTTTGCAGGATCAAAGGATTCCGTCATCTTATACTGAAGGATTAATTTTGTTCGACCGTCCAGATCGTAAATTTACATCTTTGCCTGTTAGCCATATTTTGGCATCAACACCAGCGCTTCCTCCATCCGGGATAATTCGATGAGGGCTTTCCCAACACGAAGTTATCCCGGTGCCAATAACATAGATAATACCAGCCTTCGCTGGAGGGTGCCTTCTTCAAGCGGAACATGCGGAGGAATTCATCAGCTGTAAGCTCCCCGTTCCCAGCTTGAGCCCAAAGGACGAATGAGCTTAGAACCACCCTCCATCTATTCACGATAAGTTGCCCGGGGGCAATCTTATAGTACCGGAGTACATCCCGGATGAAGGGATGGAGGGGAAGGCGAACCCCCAGAATGAGTTGATACTCATAGAAGGCCACACACCCTGGGGGAGGGGAGTCTGGCGTCTCTCCATCTCTGGGTAACCGGAGAGCGACTGAGTCAGGGATTGAAAATCTCTCCCGCAACTCCAGCAGCCGGTTCTCCGATAGAATGGAGGGATATCCGGCCGCTGTATACTGACCTTCCGGAACCCTTGCGTTATCGGAACCCTTGCGTTACTAGAAGCAGAGGATTCCGGGGTGGCATCTCCCAAAGGAACGGTACTCTCCTCAGAAGCCATGGGATATCAAAGAAGAAAAAGAAAGAAGAAATACCACAGCACCAAAGGAAATCGAGGAAGACACCAAGGAACTCCGGAGGAAGATGATTGAAAGGCAAAGAGAATTCTGAAACTTCTGTGAAAATCAGAAGATATGGCGGACTTCGTATATTTATAGGCAATCATTCCGCCGTATATGATAGCACGTGGCGATCTCTCGTTCGGCACAGCACTCGAGCGGGCACGCCCA
Source organism: Liriodendron chinense (assembly GCA_003013855.2). Taxonomy (NCBI): domain Eukaryota; kingdom Viridiplantae; phylum Streptophyta; class Magnoliopsida; order Magnoliales; family Magnoliaceae; genus Liriodendron; species Liriodendron chinense. The sequence continues at coordinate 1,076,680 of ML058372.1, read as the reverse complement.
TTAAATACTTGGACACGTGGTGAGCGCCTCTTCATTTTCTGACTGCGGAAAGGCTGGCGCTCATTAATTCCAGCCTAATCATGTACGGCTTCTCAGTAAAGGCAAGAGGCAGCCGCGCATGACAGCAAGCTAAGTCCTTTCCTTAAGAATTCTTGGCGGCAAGGACTTGGGGGGCATCTGTTATAGGCAAAATGGTGGAGATAAGATTTCACGCAGGAGTGCCCATTTGGCTCTCGAGATCATCTGATCAAGAGTCGCAGAACGGGTAAATGCGGAGTGCCGGTTCATCTCTTGAGATCGTAAGCTCGGGAGTCGTAGAATGGATAAGTACGGGACGTCCATTCGACTCTCGAGATCATCTGATCGAGAGTCGAATGTTGGATAAGTGTGGGACACCCACTCGACTCTCGAGCTCACCTGATCAGGAGTTGTAGATTGAAAAATACGGAGCAGCTATTCGCAAGTCTCGAGTTCTCATAACCGATAGTCAAATACGGCAAAGCTCGATCCGCGAGCAGACCTTCTCACAAGTCGTTGAAAGACGTTACATCTAAGTGAGTGAGTACTTGGACTCGCGACCACATTCTAACATGCGAGCAGCTTTCCTGCGGCAACATCTCTTAGCCTTCAGTACCAGCACCCGATTCCCGTCGAGCAGCTTGTCCAATCCCTCTGCGACATCAAGCAGGGCTACATCCAGTTCGGTGGTTTTCGTCTTGTCGGTGTTTCCTTCCTTTTCGAAAGCTATGACTCCAACTACAGGCGTCTCCTTCCTTTTCGGAAGCTATGACTCCAACTACGGGCGTTATTACTACGCCTACCGGCAGCCCGTATAGGTCGGTTTTTGGGCTTATCTTCTCTAAATAGTTCCGAATCTCAAGGGATTGCCATCAAGGGACGTGATTGCTGAAATAAGTCATTGGGTTGGATCTCATCTCTAAAGATAGGATCTTATCCCACGAAATCAGCAAGATCTCAGTATCATATGCGACATCAGCGGGATTTTGATATCTTACGTAACAAGTTGGGTTCCTTCAGATCTATATAAAGGGGTGACCCCATTAAGAGAAAGGTACACACAACATTCAAGCTCTGTCCCATTTTACTTGGCTTCTCTTCTCCTTGCTTTGGCCTGACTTAAGCATCGGAGGGCTAACGGCTAGACCCCAGCCACCCTTAGTTGCTATCTGTCTTCTTTCAGGTCTGGTGGTAGAAATCCCTACTGGAGTGAAGGAGGAACAACGGAGGATCTCATTACGAAATCTGACATTAACAACGAGCAGTTCTGATTCTTCTTCTTTTTCTAAGTTCTAACAATATTGTTATTACTTTTCATAATCACTATTTTCTAGCTTTAGTTTTTAATAGGATCTTAATTATAAGTTGTTTAGATAAATTCTGAGAATACCCATACATAAATCTCTGTGGGAACGATACTCGGTCTTTCTGAATTATTACTACTTCGCAACCCTATACTTGGGGAGTGAATAGTGTCTAGCATCATTGGTTAGACCTTGATGTCTAACATCAAGGGTGTGACGAAGATCTCCAGCCGGATGGTTACTTACTACATGTCGAACGAGAGCTTGGGCAGGCAACCTTACTTGACTTGCAGCAAGTTGATTCTGCCCATGATGTGGGGAGGAATGGGCAGAATGTGGAGGCACATGAGGCTGTGGAGGAGGGACAATATGTGGGAGTAGTTGCACCAATCGTCTTACGATGCTTGCAAACTGTGTAACTTCGGCATGTACCACCTGCATGTCTGATTCAACAACACTGATTCGTGTCGCATCATCAATCGGACCGAGGGGTTGATATACAGGTGGTGGAAGAGTCGGTAACCCTTAGAGAAAAAGACATTCTCCTCCTAATGTTGGGAATCCATTGGGGCTGACAATCGAGTGGCAGTGGATCCCCCGGCCGGACTCTTCTTCTTAAGAGGCATCACAAAAGCAGAAAAGGAGAAGATTTGAACGACGAAGGAATAAAGTGAGAACGATCTAGACGTTCCCACAAACGATGTCAATCTGTTAATGCCAAAAATTAGGTAACAGATGTTGATCAAGGACCACTTTAGATCTTCACTGCTTGATGAAGTTGATGGAGATGGACGACCCAGATGATGGGACCTAAAATCACAAACAGATAAATCATGAGGGGGTGTCGGTCGTGTCGGCGGAGGACCCTCTGATGCTTAAGTCAGTTAACCTGGTTGAATATCAAAGCTTTAGGTGTATTCTCTGGTGTATGAATAGCGTACCTTGAGATGATGTGGTAGGGTCCTCTTATAGACAATAAGGATCTGTTATCCCCGGCAATGTACACGTTCACTCCATTCTGGGAGACGTTTCTAGATTAGATACCATCCAGAATATATTTCCTGATTAGGGGAGATCCTCATTATTATATTTAAGATCTCCGTTATCCATATATGGTGATGAGTAGTGTGCTTGGCCCCGTGAACATCTAATACACCGAACACTCAGTGTCAGCAGTTTAAGCTACTCGGATAGAGTGGTTGTGCTACGATAAACGTTGAAATTAAAGGCTAAGGCCTCGACCTTACTGTGGCCGAGATCATGTGGTCTATAAAGAAAATGTTTTATCTTCTCTGTGGTGCTTGGTATCCTGAGGAAAGGTCCTCAGTCCTGATCCGAGTTTTGGTAGTCAGGAAGTCATCTGATGTCTGAGGCCGAGCCTGATACCTCAGACTTTGCATGCTACTGAAGATAAGTGAGAAGGCTTTTCGCCTTGACAAGCTTCATTCCCTCGCTAATGCATGCGATCAGTCTAGCCTTAGTGAGCCTCATATCAGCGGTTGCACATCTTCCACGTCACCATCAGGGACGTGACCGAAATTACCCATAACCGAGTAGATGAATTGAAAGGAAGAAACTTCCATTATAATAAAAGATCAGGTTCTGGGCCCGCAGCATGAAGTCAGTGATGTGATTGTCCATCAACCTGTACACGAAGACGATTGGGTGGATCGATCAAATTGGGATTTAGGATTAAAGCCGATCTCCCGAGTTTCAACGGCTAACTTCACATCAAAGTGTTCCTCGATTGGTTGATGGAAGTTGAGCGTTTCTTTAATTGCGGGGAGGTTCTGAAAGAGAAGAAATTGAAGTTTGTCGCCTATAAGCTTAAGGGCGGTGCTTCAACTTAGTGGGATCAACTTCAACTTGTGCGCATGCAACAGATGAAGACACCGATTTGTTCATGGTAGTGAATGAAACATCTATTATGTACATGATTCCTTCCTAGCGACTACGACCAAGTATTGTTTCAACAAAACTAGAATTGTTGATAAGGATGTTGATTGGTGCGGGAGTACACCGAAGAGTTCTATCGATTAACAACGTGGAACGATTTAGTGGAAACCACACACCGCAGGTAGCTCGATTCATCGGCAAATTACTGTTACTAATCTAAGATCGAGTTCAGATGCATCTGGTCTAGACGATGAATGAAGCAATTAAATTGGCTTCTGTTGTAGACAAATTTGGCTTTAACAAGTAGTGAGGAATCGCGGTCGCATCTCCAAAATGCGACCAGCTAGGCTCATGCTCGAAGAAAGGGGTCGCATCTCTAAAATGCGACCAGCCCGGCTCGTGCTCGAAGAAAGGGGTCGCATCTCCAAAATGTGACCAACCCGGCTCGCGCTTGACGAAAGGGGTCGCATCTCCAAAATGCGACTAGCCCGGCTCGTGCTCGAAGAAAGGGGTCGCATCTCTAAGATGAGACCAGCCTGGCTCGTGCTCGACGAAAGGGGTCGCATCTCCAAAATGCGACCAGCCCGGCTCGGGCTCGACGAAAGGGGTTGCATCTTCAAAATGCGACCAGCCCGGCTCGTGCTCGAAGAAAGGGGTCGCATCTCTAAGATGTGACCAGCCCGGCTCGCGCTTGACGAAAGGGGTAGAATCTCTAAAATGTGAGCACTCTTGATATGAACAGCTCCCAACATGTGAGCATCTCTGGTCTCTGGTCTCTGGTCTCTGGCGAGGACGTCCTTCAGCTCATAGTACCAGCAGCCTATATATGCGAGCAGCTTGGCTCGCGAGCATCTTCCGATGTGCGAGCAGCTTTAACTACTGATGATCAGCGATGACATCCCTTAGCCTATAGTACCAGCAGCACGTATAGGCCGATTTTGGGCTTATCTTTGTCTACGGCTCCGTGTTTCAAGGGATCGCCATCAAGGAACGTAATTGACCAGATGAGTAATTGGATTAGATTATTCCTTTATCTAAGGATAAGCAGGATAAGCACCTTATCCCATCAAATCAGTAGATGATCTCGGTATCTTACGTAACAGAATGGAACATTCAGATCTATATAAATAGATGGTTTTATCAATGAGAAGGTACACAATCTCTAAGCCTACATTTCACACTTCATCTTACTATCACAGTACCTGTACTGACTTTGCCATCGGAGAGCCAACGGCCAAGCGCCAGCCACCCTTAGTTTTCTTCTTTAGCTTTCAGGTTTGGAGGAGAGCTCACCGATTGGAGGTCAGACAACGAAGAATCAAAGTTGGTCTTTGGCCAACATCTGTTAACCAATTTTTGGCGTTAACAGCTTCTAGGGCTGAAATTTAACTTGAGAGGTCCAATGTTCGGGCCTACCCTGCAACACAGGCCCCCACGGCAGGTCTTTCATAGAACACCTCATTTGCCAAGGGAAAAGAACCGGTAGGGGGATGTCCTTAACCTCCTATGACCATGAATCGAGATTTGGGGAGTGGCCCTTCAAGACCCTAACGTGCAACGACAAGTACTCCGATCCTAAGTAAGATCTCAAACCCTTATGGTGGACCAAGACCAGACTATTGTTTTCGATGTGGTCAGTTAGGTTACTTCTCCAACACGTGTCCTTAACGTCCTACGACACATTTAGCCATCAATGACGGGGCACTGAAGATGTGGAAGAAGATTTGGAGGTAGGTGAAAATGAACAAGTAGTTAATGAAGAGGTAGACAACAAAAATTGGGTGGCCAAAGATCACGACGAGTCTTTAGTCATGAGGAGACTCCTAGACACCTCAAGGAAGTACACATGTATCGACATAATATATTTCAAATGCGGTGTACAATGAACCGCAAAGTCTGTGATGTGATCATAGACAGTGGCAACAACGAAAACGTTCTCCAGGATGATGGTGAAGAAGTTCCAATTGAAGACTAAGAAGCACTCTTCCCCATACTTAATCGATTGGATCAAGAAAGTTAATGAGACTAATGTAATTGAGCAATGCACTATCTCATTTTCCATTGGTTATCACTATAAAGATCGAGTGGTATGTGATGTAGTCGACATGGAGGCTTGCCACATTTTGCTTGGTTGGCTATGACAGTCGGACCGTGATATAATTTACAAAGGACGGGATAACGTGATATTTTCATCAAAGACGATTGAAAAACAATTCTCGCCCCTATTGGACCGGAAGCACATCGTGAAGCTTCTAAAGTGGAGGGGCGTTCTCTCCTAACCATTCTAGACTTTGTTGAGTCCAAGGAGACAAGAGAGGTGTCTGCCTTAGTTGTGAATGGCGAAGACGTAGAGCCAACAAACATCCCTAAGACTTTAGTATCGTTGCTACATTAATGTAAAGAGATTTGGCCTAAAGATCCTCCTGATGGGTTGCCACCCATGCAAGATATTCAGCACCATACAAACCTTGTCCTAAGGGCTAGCTTGTCGAATCGCCCTCACTATCGGATGAGTCTGAAGGAGTGTGAGACGCTACAAGGACAAGTGGAGGAACTGATCCCCAAGGGTTTAATTCGGGAAAGTATGAGCTCACGCATCGTACCAACATTATTAATTCTTAAGAAAGATGAGAGTTGGCGTATGTGTGTTGTTGAGCTCTTAAATGTGTATATTTTACCATTTCATCACTAACTATGCATGATTTATACGTTTAAAGTCTTATCTAATGCATGTTTTTATGATTGTAGGAATAAGAGAGAAGCCTCACTATTTGGGCATTAAAGGGCACTTAAAAAGGTCATTGAAGAGTTAAGGAAAGGAAGGAGAGGAAGAAATTAAGCGAATAAAATCTAAAGAGAAAACAGAAGATATTGAAGAAATCAGCATTTTCGATGGATCACCGATAGGTGTCCGATCAATTGGAGGAGTTTCTGATGGGTGTCCAATCCATCGGACCATCCATCGGACTAACCAGAAAAATCAAATTTGTGAACAACTCTCTGAACATTTTTTCGATCAATCAGAACATCTCTGATCAATCGAAAGGAGGTGTCTGATCAATCGGAATAGTGTTCGATCAATCGGAATAAGCGACAGAAAATAGCAAGTCTCTGTACTCTTTTATGATCAATTGGAGGGAGATCCAATCAATCGAACCTGTCTGCGTAAGCTGCGCAAGGAGTTATGCAATTTCAGAAGTTTTCAAGCAAGAGGCGGATTTTAACTATAAAATGAGACCTCTACATCCTTTCTAATCTATCCTAGAAGAGATCTATTGCAGTGGGAGGCGGAGACGGACGATTTGGGAGTTCTACAACTCCTTCTTCTAGTTTGCTTTCTAGTTTTCTTTCATGTTCTTAGTTAATTTCATGTTTTCCTTAAGCATGGTCAGCTAAACCTCTTAGCTAGGGCTAAGAGGTGAAGCTTGTAGTGAATCTAAGATGCTTTAATTCATTTATTTGATTTCAAGTTTGAATTTTTATTGAAGAACAATGGTTATTGAAGTTTGAATAAAGTTCTAACTAGTTTTTCTTAATCTTATGATGACTCATGGATGTTTGGAAGAATTGCTTTAATTCTTAATTGATATGCATGAATTTAGACCTATATGCTCCGAGGAATCGGATTCAATATTGTGGACCCTCGCCGATTTTCCGCGCTCCCACACGACGTTGTTCTCGCCCCTTCCCCTTTCGGGAAAAGAAGGAGAGGAGGATGCGTGAGTGCGAAATTGCCGTTTGTGCCACTGTCTTGCCTCGTTCTCGAGGGCTTTGTTTTAGTTGTCATGTTAAGCTGGATATGTTTAAGTGAGTTTATATAAGACCAGAGTCGCCACTAGCCAGTTACTTCAAATCTACAGTCGGCTAGACCCCGTAGAAACGTTAGAGAAGGGAATCCGAAGATTCCTTCCTCTAAAATGACTCCTGTTGATCTGCGGTCAGAGATTCGAGGTAAGGGATCACGGTTACAGGGTGGGAAGAGGTTAAGCACCCCACACACTACCCGCACCGAAGTTCGGTCTCTACTTCACAGAATCGATCGAATACTTGAAAGTCTAGTTTAATCCTCGTATATTCTCATGGATGACATGATGCATGAATGCGGGTCTGAACAGTAAGAGTTTCTGATGGGCAGGTTCCAACAACGGGTAAGCCCAGAGCGTACGCTCGAACTGACAGGTGCTTAATGTAAGACGTATGCAGTGTGCTTGAATGATCAAGGTGTTTTATGGTGAAGCATGAATGCAGGTCTGAACAGTAAGAGTTTCTGATGGGCAGGTTCCAACAACGGGCAAGCCCAGAGCATACGCTCGAACTGATAGGTGCTTAATTTAAGACATATGCAGTGTGCTTGAAGAATCAAGGTGCTTGTAGTGAAGCAGGGGGGTTGGAAGGAAAGTAAATGTTGCACTTATGCTAGATGCAAATGAGATGATGCTGGAAAAAGAATAGCTGGATGGACGGAGGTGTCGCAAGGATTGGCTTCGAGTGGCTGGATCAAGATTTGGATGGCTTGGGAGGCTTGGACCAGTGGTCAGGCTGGGCTGGACCAGGGCTAGACTCTCCTCACTCGGGCTCTCCTTGGTGGAAAAATGGGCTAAGGGGTGGATGAGGACTCGGACCGCACCCGGACTGGCTGGACTTGAAGGGATGTTGAAATGAGAAGGGGAGGGGGGTATTTATAGCAGCGGAGAGTGGCAGGGCTGGTAATTTTTTCCGGGCGGCCTGCTATGGGCTGCCCGTACGGCCGCTCCTCGGTTTCCAGCGAGTACGGTCGCTCCCTCGGGGCTGCTGTTTGACTCGCTGGGTCGACTCAATGAGTTGACTCAGCGGGTCGACTCGGTGATTTGACTCGACGGGTTGACTCGGTGTTCTGACTCGGTGTTTTGACTCGACGGGTTGACTCAGCGGGTTAACTCAGCGGGTTGACTCAGCGAGTTTGACTTTTTTAGGATTTTTTGACTGGCCTTTTTTCTGGGGGGGTTTTTCAGGGTGATGTTTAGGACTGGGTTGACTGGGTTCAGGCTTGAACTGGGCTATGGAATGGGGCTGACAAGGGTGAGTTTGGCTGAGTTTAGACTTGGGATTTGGGGGTATGGTCCTCCATTCAACCAGCTATCTCTACCAACAGTGTAGCCGAAGGTGGGGTGTCTACAGATGCCCCTCTTTGGCAGAGGTTGCATGCAACCGAATGCCAAAGCGAGTGGACACCCCACTTCTGACCCGGTCATTCATAGATCATGTTCTGAAATCATTGCTTGCCTTTGCATCTGTGCCAGTTGATCGTTTGGAAATCGATCACTCGCACATACCGCGGGAGTTTGGAGAAAACGTTGCGATTGTCCCTGCATGCGCTGCAACCTGGGTACCCAATCGCAACCCTTCCATTCCCGATCGGTACTAACATCGAAAAGGTACAGCAGAGCCTCTGCGTAGACAGTCTTACGAGGATGCTGACCCTGAGACTGATTGTGTGATGTTTGATGTTTTCCCAGATCACTCCAGGAGTACTTGTTTCGCTTGACTGTCAAAGTGGTTAGACGCCCTGCGTCAGATAGTCTTACGGGATTCTACTACGCCGACTTGGACTCAGTCAAGGTACTTTAGGCATCCACGCCTAGGTATGTGCGGGTGGGCTTTTTCCACCCGATCTGCTGGCTTCGATGCTTGGTTTGCAATTCATTCTTTCCTTGATTGTGGTCTGGAATCTTTGTTGTCCTTTGTATCTGAGTCAGTTGATTGTCTGGAAATTGATAACTCGCACATACCGCGAGAGTTTGGAGAAAACGTTGCGATTGTCCCTGCATGCGCTGCAACCTGGGTACCCAATCGTAACCCTTCCATTCCCGATCGGTACTAACATCGGAAAGGTACAGCAGAGCCTCTGCGTCCGTAATCTTACGAGGTTGCTGACCCGGAGACTGATTGTGTGATGTTTAATGCTTTCCCAGATCACTCCAGGAGTACTTGTTTCGCTTGACTGTCAAAGTGGTTAGACGCCCTGCGTCAGATAGTCTTACGGGATTCTACTACGCCGACTTGGACTCAGTCAAGGTACTTCAGGCATCCACGCCTAGGTATGTGCGGGTGAACTTTTTCCACCCAATCTGGTCATTTTGATACTTGGGTTACAATTCATCGTTTCCACCTGTTCAAATGGTTTCTGTGAACGAGCCTTTTGGCTTTCATCTTTTGTATCTTAGCATGTGGTACGACCGCACTGACACTGGAGTTCAGTTCGACCGTACTTTGAGTGCATTGGATCCGATGGTCTCCGGGGAAACCGCGAGACATCGGATCTTATTTGATTTTTGCGTTGGCTCCTACCCGGAGATATGGAAGATCTCCTGGTGTTTTGGAGGCAGAACGCTCTACTGGAAAAATATTTTTGGATTTTTGAAAAGGCACCCACTCTGGGGAGTGATACTCCGTGGGGTTTTTATTTGCAAATAGGAATTTTTTTTTTTGTCTTTTTGAAATGGAAATCTGGTTTGCATGCGCCTCCACTAGGGATGCCCGTGGGGTCTTTGGCTAACCGGCTTTTATTTTGAAAGCAGGTAAACATGATGATTGATGCGATGGATGCTGATGCATGGAGATGCATGATGAATGCATGGCTTGGCTCATTTTCTTTTCAGTTCGATGATTTTGCTTTTGCTATGGGTGCAGAGAACTTTGAGCTTATTGCTTCTAGGGTTGTGCTTCCATGGGGTTTTTCTTTTTGTACGGGCGTTTGGTCAGCGGGTTGGTCAAGATCCCGACCCGTGATCGATCAGGTCCATCGTCCCAAGATGCTGTTTCTTTGCTAATGAGAATGTACGAGGATGTTATCCGACTTCAAGATGTTCTTCTGGGCATACGTGTGATTGAGATGGTATTTGGTTGCCCGTTTTGGTCAAGATTCCAATTTGCGGGTGATTGGATCCGTCATCCCATACTGTGAAGTGAGCGGAGTTCAAGACTCCTGAAGTGTAGTGCTGGGGATTAATTTTTGTGATTTTTTGTAAATATGTGGTCCGAGTCTTCAACTGAGTGGTCAGGATAGAGATCGGTTCATTGAAAACACAGGAAATATTTTTTGTGATTTTCGAAATATTTTTGATGAAAGTAAGAGAAATATTTTTTGTGATTTTTGAGAATATTTTGATTGAAAGCAAGGGAAATATTTTTTGTGATTTTTTAGAATATTTTGATTTGAAAGCAAAGGAAATATTTTTGTGATTTTTGAAAATATTTTGTTGAAAGCAAGGGAAATATTTTTTGTGATTTTTGAAAAGGTGATTTTGTAATGTTTTTGTATTTTTGTGATTTTTATGAAATGTAGGGAAAAGTATGGAATTTTCATCCACTTCCAGCTTCTACTGCTGGTAAGCTACCCGATCCATTTTACGTCAGCGAGCAAGACGAGTCTCACACAGTTAAGTGTCGTAGTTTTACATCTTCGGATGAGGAGATTTTGAGGGTTTTCAGTCAACACACCCACAAAGTTGCCTGTTCCTCATGTGCAATGCACATAGACCACGTATCGTCCGACGGACTCCTTCGGCCACAAGATGAGCCACATCCTCACATTTCCCTTAGTCAATCCAGTTTGGGGTCTTACGTTGCTCACAATTCCGTGAGGGTGAGCTTCACCTCCCAACAGCCTTAATCCCCTTCATGAGTTCTAGGAATAGGGAACATCCGTCAGCTTCAACAGCGACTTCCAAATCAAGGTTGTCTATCACGGTGCGTTCAACACGAACAGGATTGCGGAGTTCTGCCCGCCTCAGCCCTTACCTGTTTAGAAGATTCCAGACACCCGTACGATCAAGTGTCAGCCATGTCTGGAACAGGTTAGGAAAGAAAGCCCCCGAGAAGTTAATCCCAGTGTAGTTTTAGGTCTTCGGACCACTGGGGATGAATTTGTGCAGTTGAAATTTTTGGTGAATCATTTTTTTTTGTGTTTTTTGGAAAAAGTTTCAGATTTTAACTCGGGTAACCGAGGTTGATGCTGGTTTTTATGGAAAACTTGAAATCTTTTTGGTATTTTTGGAAATGTTCCGGGTTATCAGATCCTGGCTCGAATGGCTGGGATCGATGCCAGTTTTTGTTAAAAGCGAGAAAGATCCCCCGAGAAACTAATCCCAGTGTAGTTTAAGGTCTTCGGACCGTAAATATGTACATGCTGAAAATACATTCTTTTTTGTGATTTTTCGAAAACTGTTCCAGGTCATAAAATCTCTATTTTGAACGGTCAGGATTGACACTGGTTTTTATTGGAAATCTCTCGAGATTTTGTTCCCGACGTAGTTTAAGGTCTTCGGACCAAAAACTGTACAAAAGGGGGCAAACACATTTTTTTGTTTTTGAAAAATGTCCGGTGTCAGCGGATCTTGATCAAGACCGATACCGGCTTTTATTGAAAATCCCTCGGGATATTGATCCCGACGTAGTTTAAGGTCTTCGGACCCAAAAACTTTAAAAGAGGGGCTGGTGATATATTTTTTTTTATTTTTCGAAATGATCCAGATCATCTGATCTTGGTCTTAAAGACTGGGATCGATGCTGGTTTTTATTAAAATCCCTCGGGATGTTGATCCCGACGTAGTTTAAGGTCTTCGGACCCAAAACTGTATAAGAGAGTGCTGGTAATGCATATATATATTTTTGTGATTTTTTGAAAAATGTCCGGTGTTGTCGGATCTTGACTCGAGCAATTAAGACCGATGCCGGTTTTTATTGAAAGTCCCTCGGGATCTTGATCCCGACGTAGTTTAAGGTCTTCGGACCAAAAATATGTACATGCAAGTGCTGGAAATGCATAAATATATTTTTTTTTTGTTTTTTAGAAAATGTCCGGAGCCACCAGATCTTGAAGAAGACCGATGCCGATTTTATTGACAATCCCTCGGGATCTTGATCCCGACGTAGTTTAAGGTCTTCGGACCAAAAATATGTACATGAGAGCAGCAATCCAGGTTGGAGATTATGGGAATTCTTCTTGGAATGGTTCGGATCATCAGGTCATATCCTTGGATGGTTGAGATCATTGTTTGACCAAGTCAAATTTTCCTTTCTTTTTCTTGAAAATTCCATGGAACTTTTCCACATCATCAAGCCAATTTCCCACCAATTTCTCACAAGATGAGATTTTGGTGAGATCTCTTCTTTTTTCTCACCATTCTCTTCCATCACTTCATTCTTACATGGAGGTACAAGATTCACTTGCAACCACCCTTCCCAAGGAGGAGTTCTTCCCAAGGAGAGAGGGAGGGTGGTCGTTTCATGTAGGTAGGGGCTAGGACGGCCTCCCATGGGCCGCCCGGACGGTCTCTGCCTCCTGGTCTCTTCAGTGGGTTGGGTAAAAGGGTGCCCTCCCCTTTCCTATATAACATGAGGCACCCTTTCCCCCTCAAACGTGCAATCTCTCTCTTCTCTCTCTCATATTCTCTCTTTTTTCAAGTTTTTTCTCTCTTCTTTGGTGGTCCTTTGCTCTTTTCAAGTGGTGGCCCTTAGAGACATTTTGGGACAGCAAGGTGGTTCTTCTTTGGTGAGGGGTAAAGGTATGGACCACTTCCTTTCCCTTTCTTGTCTTTTTCCTTCTTCATTATCTCTTCTCATGATCCTTTTCTTTTTTCATGTAGCCATTCCAAAAGAGTGAGGGTGGGCCCAAGTGTTTTTGGCCATTTTCTAGATCTCAAGTCTCTTTCAAAGGTGGTGCATGGAGAAGGACATTGCAAGCTCTCCACTTCATTTTTTTTTCTTTCTTCTTTTCACACTCCCCTCATGTGTATGTAAAGGGTGAGTTTGCCATGTCACCAAGTGTTCATGGCAAAATACTCTATCTTTTTCATGGGAGTTGGGCCTTTTTTCATATGTATCAAATGGGCTCAAAGTGAAGTCATGGCCCTTGGTGTATTTGATGGGCCCAATGCTTCATTTTGGGCTCCCTCATGCTTTCTTGCCCTTGTCATTTTTTTTGTAGCTTTCTTTTTCTTTTTATCTTCTTTCCAAGACTTGGGCCCATGGTCATGGCAGGGCCCATCTCAAGTTTTGAGCTCATGGGACTCACTTTGGGTGACCCCATCTTTCTTCACATGTGTATGGATCAAGGTGGCTAGCCCATTTTTCATTTGGATCTCAAGTGGGCTAGATTTCCTAGTTGGGCTTATATGGACAAGTAGCCCAACTCTTCCATCATTTCTCGATTATGATGTACATCCTTGTACAAGGTGTAGTGGGCTCCTTGGAGTTTTTCATGTGGATGGGCTTTTGGGCCTTCATTGAAACTTGGGAACTTCTTTGAACCATGTGTGCCCCACTACACTTTGTTCATGTAGGATTTTTCTTTTCATGCTTGTTCTTTGATGGATGGAGGACTTGAGCTACTTGACCATCTACAAGTCCCATGAGTGAGTTGTTCCCACAATCTCACTAAGTTCAAATGGTTTTCCTTGTGGTAGGAATGTGATTCTCAAGAGTTTCCCTCAAATGGATGATCCTCAAGTGAGCTATCCATACAATCATAGCTCCCTTTCCTTTGGGGCTTGGTGGGTCATCCACCATCATTCTCATGTATGGGTGATTTTTCTTTGAATTTGTGGAAAGAATGATACCCATAAGTTGCCCATTCTTGTCCCATGCTTTGGGACATTTTGGATTTTGATCTTCAAGTGGGCTATGTATACCATTCTTATCCATTTTCATGATGGTTGGGTGACTCATCAAGCCATGCTCTTTTGTGCTCAAATAGTCTCCCTTTTTTGGTAAAGAAATTGGTAGCACATAAGTTGCCCAAACTTGCCTTTACATGGGCATTTCCAACTTTGACTCCTCATGTGGGCTATGTGCATCAAAATTTTTACCATTGGCCTCTTTGATTCCATATGTTTGTGGGTGGACCGCCATGTTGTATTCTCATGGCCAAAACTTTCATCAAGATGAGGCACATAAGGTTGCCCATGGTTGACTCATGAATGGGTCCTCATATTCTTCAAAGTCGGCTATATGCTCTCTCCAATCCATTGAGATGAGGCATTTGGGTTGCTCTTGGGGGCCCACTTCCTTTCTATTCCCCACTTGTCCATGCACATGTGTAAAAAGATGGAAACATCTTAAGTGAGAATCATGGTCTTGGCATAAAAGTGGATCAATCTTTTGGCCACATATGGACTTTGAGGAGGAGCTTCATTAAAATCCTTTGTTGATCTCGTGGCACTTGAGTGCATTTGTTGTCCAAAATGTGTCCTTGGATGATGGACTTTTTCTTGCCTAAGGCATGCCATGCAACCTTCTTTAAGGTGGGCCTTACTTTTTCCAAAGGGCCCAACACATATCCTAAGTGACACATGGAGTTGGACTTTAGATTTTGCATTTGAATGTGAGTCCAATCCCATGGGTTTCTTGGATGATAATTTGGATTTTAATGAGTAATGGGTAGGGACTTACCTTGCCAAGCTTGTAGGATTCAATGGCGGATGGTACCAGAGGTCACCGAGTGATTGATGAAAATGATCCTGCCTTCATTGTCCGCCGAGGGGACCACATGTGTTCCTTAGCTATGGAGCATCAACCTCTTCCCGCTATCAAGGGTCGAGGTACTAGGGATCGCTGGGACGACTGGGTGAAGGATCCACAGCCCTTGCTTGAACGAGTACTGGATGGTACTCCTTTTGCTGGCCTCCTCACCTTACGTTTCCATAATAACGATGCTAACCGCATGATGCTCGCGGCCCTTTGCGAGAGGTGGCGGGATGAGACCCACACCTTCCAGCTCCCTTGTGGGGAATGGGGAATAACCCCCTTGGACATTTACATGCAAATAGGCTTCCCGTTTCATGGAACAATTGTTCCTCAAGTCAGCTCTCTGGCTCCTCTCACTTCCACCGACTGGCTACGGCTTGTCGGTGACGTCCCACCCGAGGGTGAATTCCAAGGCCATCAAGTGAAGATGCGATGGTTCTACAACAGTTTTCCTCCGTCATCCCCACCACCGAGCAAGAGGCCCTCCACAAAGCGCGGGCCATGATTACTTATGTTTTTGGATCCTTTCTTTTCTGTCATGCGAATGAGAGAGTTGACCCCAAATTTCTTCGTTTAGTCGAGGATCTTCATCACCCCTATAACTGGAATGGGGCTATCTTGACCCGTATTTTTCAGGGTCTGGACAAGACCTGTCGGCATAGCCGGTCCTTCATAGGTTTTTGGCCTGTTGTTGAGGTATTTCTTCTTTCACCTTCCTTGGAGTCATTTACCTTCTTTCCCTCTCTGATCATTAGATGTGCTTTCGTCCAGACCTGCTTTTATGACCATTTTTCCATCTCGCGCCGAGGATGAGGGATGATGTTGAGCCCTCTCAGTATCGGCACATGTACTGGCGCCAGCAAAACCGTCAGCGGAATTCCTGAGTTCCTGGGGACAATTGGCGTGCTGACATAGACGGGCTGACTGTTGAGGACGTGAGTATCTTGCTTTCCCTACCCCTCGTGCCGTACTGTAACTGATCGTGGTGACCTCATTTGCTGCAGCTTGCTCGGATGCCGTATGCCAGTTTCCCTCTCTATTATACCCCTCAGCGTGTGGAGGCATACGATGCTTCATGTCTCCGTATCATGCTTTCCGACGCTGAATCTTTTCAGTGGTACCTGGGGGAGAGGTTGCTTCGGCAAGTCACTGGGGTGGCTCGGGTCCCTTGTTCTGCACCTCCCTCAGCTGCTCGGATGCCAGTTGATGAGAGAGTCGAGGCTCTCGTGGGCCAGCCCGGATTTCGTTTCACGATCTCGGATCGTGATTATGACGAGTGGTATTTGCTGTTCGGCCAGGGGTCCTCTGCTTCCTTCGCTTTATGTTCCAGGTGGCCGTCGCAGATATGCTGGAGGTTCGGTGACTGCTCCTTTGATGGATCTTTATCGTCGGGAGCGGGACGCGAGGAGGGACGATGATGACTATGTTGGCGACTTGTAGCCTGCTCGGGCGCTCTGCTTTGTATGGCCTTGTATTTTTGCTTTTATCTTCTTTTGTATCAAGCTCTTTTGAATGAATATAAATCTTTGATTTGTCTCAAGATTCTTTGATGATGTCTGGACGCTTTGACCTTTGACTTGTTCCTTAATGATTTGTGGAAGATGAGGCTTCTTAACTGCATGGATGATGACTTGAACGGTTCAGATTGCTTGATTAGGCCTTGTGAGCCCACTTGATGATTAGATCTTGGATTCTGGCCCTTCTTTTGATGATCAAACCTTTGATCTTGCTGCTCTATGACTTGTGTAAGCTTTCCAATGGTTTGGATCCTGATGATTTAGCCCTTGAATGGTTCAAATTGATAGATTCGGCCCTGTGGGCCCACTTGAGACCTTAGCTTTACTTTGGGCACCTCTTTTGATGATTTGTGAGGCTAAGAAGGCTTCTCATGGTGTGGATGATGGCTTGAACGTCTCAGATCACTTGACTCGGCTTTGTGGGCCCACTTGATGGTTAGATCTTGGATTCTGGCCGTTCTTTTGATGATCAGCCCTTCGATCTTGTTATTTGATGGCTCATGTAGGTCCTTCAATGGTTTAGATCATGATGATCTGGTCTTTGAACGGCTTGGATTGCTTGTGGCCCCCACTTGACCACCTCTCCCTTTCTTTGACTTGATCAACCATGCTCTGGCCGCATTGCTTCATGATTGGACCGGTGGGGCACCTTTTATATGATCTTGATCAACCTCAGTCGAAATCTGGAGTGGATCGGAGCCTTGGGCGGCCCATGGAGCGCCATCTGCTGACGTGGACTGTCAGCCTCACCTACCAAGAACCCTGGAGCCAATCCCGCGGAGAGAGGAAATCTGCGTCCGTACGGGCGGCCCAGGGCAGGCCGCCCAAGGCTCGCCTCTTGAGCGGCCTGGGCTGGCTCTGGTTCGGACACTCTCCTCTGTCCACTGTCCCTGTCTCCATCTGCTTTGCACTGGCGAGTTTGATTCCAGCCATGAATATTCTTCTTGTCTCATCTTCCCTTCTCCTTTTGTCTCTTTCTTGGTTTGTCCTTTCTTGGGCAATGGATGGTGGAGATTTGGGGGCTGTGGGGGCTGTCCAAGGTGGGTCCCACACTTCAGATTTTCAATTGAGCTTTGATAATGGGGAGATGTCTTTAATGGATGGGGGAGATGGGGCATTGAATGGAAGCATTGATGAGTGGCTAGGGATGGTGGTTGGCGGAGCTTTGAATGGCTCCATTAATGGTGGGATGGCTGGATTTTCTGATTTGAATGGGCCCCTCATTATGGGAGGAATAGATGGTATAGATAGAATGATGGGATGGGACATAGGTGAAGCTATGCATCCCTTGAGTGTGGGCCCCATGGATGATGTGATTGATGGAGGTGATGGGACCAGGATGGACATTGATGGGCTGATCTCATGTTTGGATGGGATGGATGGCTCAGAAGATACCTTTGACGGTTTAGATGCTCTTGATGAGGGCCAGGATGCGCAGTATACTTGCTTGGGTGGACTTGATGTGATCATTGATGATGTCCCCTTGATGATGGGTGGTGCAGATGCCTCGATGATCCCTTTGATCGGCCAGGATGATGACTGGATTCATGATTTCCTACTGGAGAGGGCCGCAGGTCCGGATCTGGCCGTTGATTCTTCGATCGGGGTAGCCGGGACCCTTTTGGATGGTTCAGATGCATTCTTTGACGGTCAGATTAGCCAGGGTGCCACGATGTGCGGTGTGATCTTTACTGGTAGCCCTTTTAATGGGGAGTATCGTCTTTCTCCTGATCGTCGGTCTTTTGCGCACTCTGTTCATGAGGTGGGCGAGTCTTCCCATGCGGCTGAGGTTGTGACAGTTTCAGATAGTGATGCGACTATATCAGACATAGCCGTTACTGAGGGCAGGTCAGGGGCTGTCGAGTCTGCAGAGGTTCCAGCTTTTCCTTCTCCTTCGCCCGTTGACCTTCCGATCCTTGATGAGCCATTATTGACTTCTGGTCCTTTTGTGCTGGAGGGGGTACCAGTGAGGACTTGTCAGCTGCTTCTTCGTCCTTCTTGCTCACCACGACTGCTTGCTTGGCTTGACAGCTTGTCGGCTTATGAGATTCGAGATTTGGAGTCTTATGGCTTCGGCAGTCTGATCCATATGGCTAGAGTTGATATTGATTGGAGGATGCTTGGAGCTGCCTTGATTGACTGGGTCCCTTCGTTGAACTTGTTCGCGTTCAACGATATGGAGATGGGACCTTCTTTGGAGGAGCTTGCTCGCTTGACAGGCCTACCCTGGGATTATGCTCAATATTTTTCGCCGAAGACGTCGTCGAAGACTGCTACACCGCAGAACTGGTTCGGGATCCCTTATCTTGTTCGGCCTGCAGCTGGTGGCCAGGATGCTGTAGTGTTCTCTTTGGACCTGCTGTATGATCTTTTTTCGGGTCTTCAGAGTACGGCCGGCTCTACCTTTGCTCGGAACGCACTGATGTTCTGCTTGATTGCTGAGGTGCTGTTCTCGGGATGGCGCAGATCCCAGACTCCTTTGCTTTTTGAGGTGATGAGCCGAGCTATCCGTCGGCAGGGGATCATTTCTCTCATCTTGGCCAAGCTATTCGATGGGCTGACCGACTGCGCCTTGGGCCGCACTCGTGTCCTTCGCGGCTGCTATGCATTTCTTCAGGTATTTCTCTTACACCTTTTCCTTTTGCTTTGTCAGGACTTGTTTTGCTCTAGCTGAACTTCTTTTGTGATCAGGTCTGGCTATGGGAGCGTCTTTCTCTGACCGTTCCTGTATCTCTTCCTGGCATCCCGGGCTCTGACATCATGCGTTATATCATGGAGTTCCTTCTGCCTACAGCCAGGATGAGCGAGCCCTTATATCGCAGGATGTTTGCTGAACTTCGTGACTGGAATGTTCGTTGGGAGTCATCTTGGCTTTCACTTCCTCCAGTGCTTTGCGATGCACACCGCCATCCTCTGATGTTGGTAGGCTTTCGATCCTACTTTTCTTATCATCCCATCCGGTTCCTGCGGCAGTTTGGATATGAGCAGGATGTTCCTCTTTTCGCTTTCACGGGTATCGGGCGTCAAGCACTTCCATCCAGATCCTCTGACTTTAGGACCCGGATTGATTGTTCTTGGGCGAGTTTCTTGACTGCTGATTTGCTGGGTTTTGAGCTGCGGACTTTTCCGATGGCGACCGCCCCATATCAGTACTGGGTTGCTGAGCAGTCTTTGTACCGACGTATCCCTTGCTGGCACCAGACTGTTGATGAGGATGAGCAGGATATCCTTGGAGATGCTGGCTCTTCATCTGGTTCATATGAACCCTTTGAGGAGCGCCCGTTTATCGATCCTGGCTTCCTTTTGGCCACTCATGGCCATCTGCTATCTGAGATCTCTGCACTTCGGTATCATTGTGAGATGATGTCGAGGAGATTGGTTGCCGATCAGAGGTTGTCTGATGAGGAGACAGCGATCCGTACCCTTGAGCGCGATGAGGCGCATTACCTGCGTATGGAGGTGAGCAGGTTGAGAGCGAGATTATCTTTTTATGAGTCAGAGGACTTACCTGATGTGGCCGAGGAGGAGGGTAGAGATTGACTGTGTTGACCACCTGCGCATTCTTTTTTGCATATATGATTGATGATGATGCATTTTTTTTTTGTATTTTTTGAAAAAGATGATATGATATGTGTAAAAGAAATATGATGCATTTAATTAAAAAAGAGAAAACTGTTTGAAAATCTACTGTGCCATGAGTTGTCTTGTGAGTGTGTCTGGATTTTGTGTCAGGATATAGGAATCAGAACTGGGGCTCGGCCAATGCTTTGACCGATGTCTCGAGATTTGACTTGCTTGATCCTTTGGTTCCCTAGAGATGTAGGCAATGGAAACTCTTGCTTCCTGAGATTGTCAGAGTTTGTAGAGCTCTTCGCTCCTGACTGCGCTTCTTTTTGTTCTTGAACTGTAACTGCTTGAACTGATCTGGACCGTTTGCTTTCTTGGTACCTGCACTTTTATTTTTTCTTCTTTTTTTTTTATTTTGAGCCATTTTTGCCTGCAGTGCTCTTTCGAGTTTTCACCACAGCCGGCCTTTTCCCGTCATTTTTGCCCGTGGCGCCCTTTCGGGTTTTCACCACGTCCCGGGTATTTGGTCTTGCCTGCCCCTTGGCAGCTATGCTGTTTTTTACCCTTGGCGCCCTTTCAGGTTTTCACCAAGTCCGCTGTATGCCCACTGTTTTTACTCGGAGCGCCCTTTTGGGTTTTCACTCCGCCCTCTTTGTTTAGGCACACATTTTCTTTTTCTCTCTTTTTTTCTTTTTCTTTCTGGATCTCTGGATAACTGCGGCGGCTAGAGGTCGGGAATCCGTCGTTGCCGGCCGATGGCAGTCTTTCAGCCCTTATCCTGAGTTACGATAATAGAGCTGTCGGTCTTTGCTAAAGACCCTTCTGAGGTGGATGGATGGATAGATGTGTTTCTTCTTGGACTGATTTTTTTTCTCTTGGGTGCCTTGCTTTGGCTTCCCTTTTTCTTTCTCTTTTCTTCTCTTCTTTTTTTTTCTTTTATATTCTTTTTCTCTCCTTTTTTTTTGTCTTTTCCTTTTGAATTCCCCCCCTTTTTTTTTCCTCTTTTTGAATCCTCTTATTTGAAACACTTGTTGGTGGACGGAAATGATTTCTCAGAGGTCTTAGCTTCGACCTCTTAACCTCAGCTCTATTAAAGTAACCTTTGATAAGGTCAGAATAACTTACCCGTGAAAGATCTTCACGTTGTCGACGTTGGTTGGCTCAGGAAGATCCACCCCTCTCATGTTGGTGAGTCTGAGGGCGCCTCCGGGAAGTACTTCTCTAACGATCAGTGGCCCGTCCCACGAGGGTTTGAACTTTCCTCTGGGATCTGGAAGGTGCGACGGTAGAATCTTCCTCATGACCATGTCGCCTACCTTGAAACTTCTTTTTCGAACTCTCTTGTTGTAAGCCCGAGCGATCCTTTTCTGATAGCACTGTGAATGACTTAGTGCACGCATGCGCTTTTCATCTGCTAGCTGCAACTGATCGAATCTGGCCCGTTGCCATTCTCCTTCTTCAATTCCGCTTTCTAGTAATACCGGTAATGATGGTATTTCCACCTCGACTGGTAGGACTGCTTCCATTCCGTAAGTAAGCTCAAAAGGAGTAACGCCCGTAGCAGACCGTACAGACGTTCGATAGGCCCAAGGTGCATATGGGAGCATATCTGACCAATCTCGATAGGTCACGACCATCTTCTCGAGTATCCTGACGATTATCTTGTTTGCGGCTTCTACCCCACCATTCATCTGGGGACGGTAGGGGCTTGATCGATGACGTTGGATCTTGAACTTGCTGAGGAAGTCATTCATCTTCTTGTTGACGAACGGGGTCCCATTATCTGTGATGATAGCATTAGGGATTCCATACCGGCATATGATGTTGTTCTTCATGAATTTGATCACCTGAGATGCTGCAATTGTGGTGTAGGAGGCTGCCTCAACCCACTTGGTGAAGTAGTCGACTGCCACAAGTATGTACTCATGAACATTTGATGCTTTGGGACTGATCTTGTTGATGATGTCGAGTCCCCACATGGAGAAGGGCCAGGGGGTGGTCAGGTTGTATAACTCTGATGATGGGGCATGGATTTGATTTGCATGCTCCTGACACTTGAAGCATTTTCTGACGTGCTGGCAACAGTCTGTCTCCATGGTGAGCCAATAGTAGCCGAGTCGTAGAATCTTCTTTGCCATCATGTGCCCATTCATGTGTGGGCCACAGATTCCTTCGTGTATTTCTTTCATGATCTTTGCAGCTTCTGTTTCATCAACGCATCGAAGGACGATGTGATTATAGGATCGCTTGTAAAGAACTTCGCCACTGATGGTGAACTGGCCGGCCAAACGCTGAATGGTTCGGCGATCTGTCGCTGTTGCTGACTCTGGATACTCCTGGGTTTCGAGATATTGCTTGATGTCGGCATACCAGGGTTTGTCAGGGACAGCTTCGGCTTCTTCTATTTGCAGGCAAAAAGCAGGTTCTTCTTGAATTTCGACTGTGAGCTCCCATTCTGAAGCTCCTTTCGGGATCTCGAGCATTGATGCAAGCGTGGCGAGAGCATCTGCAAACTGGTTCTTGGCTCTGGGCATGTATAAGAAGGTGATTTCCTTGAATTCTTCGATCAGATTGTCAAGATACACATGATATGGTATCAACTTCTCGTCTTTGGTCTTCCATTCGCCATTGGTCTGATTGATGATAAGCTGTGAGTCTCCAAACACTCGTAGCTTCTTGACGCCCAAGATTATGGCTTCCCTTAAGCCAGCGATGCATGCTTCATACTTTGCCATGTTGTTGGTGCACTCGAATGCGATGCGCCTCGAGATAGGAATAGGGACATCATCTGGAGAGTAGAGGATTGCTCCAATACCACTCCCTTTAGAATTTGCTGCGCCGTCGAAGAATAATGTCCATTCATCTTTCTTCTTCTTTTCATCCTCTTCAATGAGCAAGAGATCTTCATCAGGAAAGAACGTCTTGAGCGGCTGATAGTCCAGGAGAGAGTGAGCAGCAAGATGATCGGCGAGGGCCTGCCCCTTGATTGCCTTTTGAGTGACATAGGTGATGTCAAACTCAGACAAGAGTAGCTGCCATTTAGCTATCCTTCCAGTGAGTGTCGGCTTCTCGAACAGGTACTTGAGCGGATCCATGTGAGCGAGGAGGAGAATAGGGAATGCAATCATGTATTGACAGAGTCGCTGAGTTGCCCAGACTAGGGCGAGGCAAGTCTTCTCAAATAGTATATTGCTTGTTCTTTCTTTCCGGTCTCGTCGTGCTAGCCGAGGACACAGCCAATGGCTTCTGCTGCTACCGAGATGTATAACAATAGTGGTCGTCCAGGAGCGGGCGGCACTAGGACTGGAGGATTCATGAGATATCTCTTGATGCGATTGAAGGCGACTTGGCAATCATCATTCCATTCTTTTGGAACGTTTTTTCGGAGGAGCTTGAAAATGGGTTCACAAATAGGTGTGAGCTGTGCGATGAAGCGACTGATGTATTGAATTCTGCCGAAGAAGCCACAAATTTCTTTCTCTGTTCTAGGAGGGTGCATCTCGATGATTGCTCTGGTTTTGGTCTCGTCGACTCTGATGCCATCCTCGCTCACCATAAAGCGGAGGAGCTTTCCTCCCATTGCACCGAAGACGCATTTTTTGAGGGTTGAGGCGGAGCTTGTACTTTTTTAATCTGTTGAATAACTTCTTCAGATCTTCAAAGTGTCCTTCAATTGTGCGAGATTTGACGATCATGTCGTCCACATATACTTCAAGCTCTTTGTTCATCATGTCGTGGAATAGTGCTGTCATTGCTCGCTGGTATGTTGCTCCTGCGTTCTTCAGACCGAACGGCATTACCCTGTAACAGAAGGTTCCCCAGGGAGTGATGAACGATGTCTTCTCGTGATCTTCGACGGCCATCTTGATCTGATTGTAACCTGAGAACCCGTCCATGAATGAGAAGATCTTGTATCCAGCAGTGTTGTCGACCAGAGTGTCGATATGTGGCAAAGGGAAGTCATCTTTAGGACTGGCTTTGTTGAGATCTCGGAAGTCGATGCACATTCGAACCTTGCCGTCCTTCTTTGGTACTGGTACGATGTTGGCGAGCCATTTAGGGTAGTTGGAGACTACCAAGAATCCCGCGTTGTACTGCTTGATGACTTCATCTCGGACTTTCAGAGCCCATTCTGGCTTCATTCTTCGAAGTTTCTGCTTCACTGGCTTCATATCTGTCTTGGTTGGCAGATGGTGTACAACGAGCTCTTCATCTAGCCCCGGCATGTCTTCATATGAGAACGCGAAGTTGGACAATCTTGGAGCTAGGAACTCTATCATTTTCTGTTTCATCTCAGGTGGCAACGATTTTCCAATGCGTACTTCCCTAGGGATCTCAGGTGTCCCCAAGTTTACTATCTCGAAATCATCGGCTACAACATTGGCTTTAGATTCGAACTTTTTGAGGAGATCCTCAAGTTCGGGAGCAGGATCATCATCTTCCTCATCCCGAGCTTCATCCAGACCCATGAGCTCGAAGTCTAATTCGATGTCGAAATCATATGATTCGACTTCAAACTCATGCGACTCTTTAGACGAACTTGGCACACTATTGAATGCAGGAAAGGAAATATTTTTTTTTTTTGAGATTTTTCTGAAATTGAAATGATAGATGTTTTTGGCTTTTGAAAATTTTTGATTTTTTTGGATTTTCGAAATTCGTGGGACTTTAAACAAGCAGGCATTGCAGACCATGATTGAGCCCAACTTGTTCCAAAGTTCCGGTCGCTGCTTAAACAGGCATTTTTTTTTGGAAGCCAGAGCCCTCAGATGGCTCTTTGGCTGATTCAAAAGTGAGGAGAACAGATGACCATTCAGGACCCCACACTTCCTCCCCTGGAGAGGTGGGGGTTGATGATTTGGACGAAGAATCATGATCTGGCCCAATGACCATGACTTCTCACTGGTCGGGTTCGAGATCTGAGTCGCACTCAGTCCCTCCCGGGTCACTTACCTCGCATTGCAGCTCGTCTGGTTCTACGGCTCGCCACAAGTTTGGAATCTGGACATCAGACCAATCTAGGGCTGGCCACTTCCCTTTCTTGGTCCAATGGATGGGCTGCTTCTGCCCCTGGCTGATGATTGATGATGTTGACTTTGCAGAGATGGGCAAGTCGTGCCCCTTGCTAATTGGTGCTGAGATGGGCGAGTTGTGCCCCTTGCTGATTGAAGTGGGCAAGTTGTGCCCCTGGTTGAGAGAAGTGGGCAGGTTGTGCCCCTGGTTAGGAGCAGGTATCAGGGTAACCTGGTCCTGAAGCTGCTGTATTTGACTTCCTTCTTCGTCTTCATCATTTCCTTCTTCTTCTGGAGGCTTAGATGGTTCGAGAATCTGATCCCATCGAATGGGGGGCCACGTGGCCCAAACTAGGCTCATCGGGAGGCCTTTGTGTAATGCAGTCGGTTGATTCCCTCCTCGATCTTTACAAGGTTCTCCTGGCTTGACGAATTGGATGGGTGAGCATCGAAATTTCTTCCTTCTTTTGTCCATGAAGGTTGTCTTGTATCCGAGTCCCCATTTGTGTTGGTTATATACTAGCGATACCTTTCTGGACTTGAAGTGGTTCTTCATTCGGTACTTGAGGCTCAGACGCTCTGCTGGTGAAAAGACACGGTCCACCCTTATCGGTTCTGGATTAGCGATAGAGTTCACAGTCTCGAATTCGAAACTGTGAAACGGGATGTCTTCCTCAGAGTGCTGAATATCGATGACCGAGATGTCTGGTTCAGTGGCAGCAGCATTGGAAGGAATGATGAACTCCTTCTCTGCATGGATAGAGATCACTTGATTTCTACAGATGTATTTCACCCGTTGATGCAGGGTTGATGGCACAGCTCCAACCTTGTGCAGCCAAGATCGTCCGAGCAACATGTTGAAAGAGGCTGATATATCCAGGATTTGGAATGTGATGGTAGAGATTTCTGGACCTATCTGTACCTCTATGTCGACCTCCCCTTCCACTGATCGGCGGGTGTTGTCGAATGCTCTAACGCATATGGTGCTGGGTCGAAATGAAGAAGGGCTGATTCCCAGACGTTCCGCGGTCTTGAGTGGGCAGACATTTAAGCTTGAGCCATTATCGATAAGGACCAGCGGAACACAAAGGTCTTTGTATCGTAAGGCTATGTTGAGGGATCGCCCATGATCACGCCCTTCTGGTGGCAACTCATTATCTGTGAAGGTGATGGCGCGCGGAGCCAGGAGTTGTCCAATCATCAAAGCTATCATTTCTGGTGCCGTATCAGAGGAGACGTGAGCATCGTTCAAGGTCTTGGCAAACATTTCTCGGTGTATGCGAGATGTACAGAGTAACTCCCATACTGAGATTGGTGTAGGGATTGACTTGAGCTGATTCGCCACATCGTATGCGGCTTCATTTTTGTTGCCGAGGCCTGAAAGGGCGCCTTTGGGATCTCCTCTGTTCTGATTATCTCTTCGGATGCAACGCCCATTAGGATTCATGTTCCCCACTTCCGCACATTCTGGATAGTGCCATGGAACCTCTTTGTAGTTTTCCTCTCTTTTGCCTTCTAGGACCACCGGTTCTTGCAACGGTGCTGGTGTGGGTACCAGATCTTCCTCGTATGGAGCTTTTGCCTTGAGAACTACATTGTTGCCTGTGCTGAAGGGGTAGTATCGAGGCTTGTCTTCATAGACCACATAAGGTCGCGGTCCTGACTTGATTGTTCCTGGGACAGGAGGCTCCCATGGAATGAATACTGGTCCTCTTGATATTGCAGGAGGTTTCTCTGTTCGTCCCAGCTGCCGTAGTGTGATTGACACGCCTCCGGAGTTTGCCCCTTGCAATACGACTAGCTCGACTGGAAGAGCTCCTTCCAATACAACGGGTTCTTGTTGTTGATGAGTATAATCCTTCCATTATGGATTGGATTGTTCTTGAGTTGCCCCTTGCAAGATGACAGGTTCATATGTGGGCTCGATGTATGATTGTGCTCCTTCTAGGACGACTGGTTCCCAACATGAGGGGCCGTAAGGTGCCCCTTGCACAACTGGCACATCGTATGGAAGTGCTCCTTCGAGTACTACTGGCTCGAGGACTGGAGGAGGAAAGGGACTTGCCCCTTGCATGATTGGAGGAGGATTTGTCGGTCCATAAGTGTAAGCATGAATTGATTGGATGGGGGAGAAGAAGCGATCGAGGCGTTCTTCTTCTTCTATACTGTTGCCGGTGGGACCTCGAGATGAACTGGGGTCCGTCTGATGTTGAGGCAGAGGATTCTGAAGAATGTTGGTGGAAGCTGCTGCAGGAGTTCCAGGGACTGAGATGACAATCTTGCGGTCATCAATCAGATCTTGTATGGCGTTCTTCAAAGTGAAGCATCGATCAGTGGCGTGGCCACGCCCTTGATGGTAGGCACAATACTCATTTTCTCGGTAATTCGGTGGCAGAGGATGAGGAGGGGGCCTAGGTGCCATTAGAGTAAGTAATTGCTTCTGCACCAGCGTAGCCATGACTTGACTGAGTGGTTGAGAGAGGGGAGTAAATTTCCTGGACTCCCTGTAGTTTTGCCTATTTTGATATGTGTATTGACCGTTTCCTCTGAATTGCTGCTGTTGTCGAGGTGGTTGTGGCTGAGGATTTGGTTGTGGCTGATACCGCTGAGGCTGATGCTGAACTTGATTCTGCTGATACTGTTGCCGTCCCTGTGGGGGAGCATGTTGATTTCCTTGAGCAGTGGTGTTGATGTTGTTTACCTCTGTTGGGCGGGGAGGAGAACCACTGCGGTTTCCATTCCCGTGCCCGATAGGTCTTCCTTCCACTCTGTTCCTCTTGACTGGAGTGGCTTGATGAGGCCATGGGGAGATCGTCCTGGCCCGGATTCCTGCTTCAACCTGCTCTCCAGCACGGATCAATTGTGAGAAATTCGCATATGGATGCGAAATGAGATATCCAGATATGCCCGGATATGTTGAATGGACAATCATGGAGATTTGTTCTTCATCGTCGATGGGTGTCCGTATTCTGGCTGCCATAGCTCGCCAACGTCCCACATAAGCTGATAGCGTTTCATCATTCCTTTGCCTGAGAGCCGCGAGGTCGGCTCTTCTGGGTGCCATATTGAGATTGTACGCGAATCTGTTGATGAAAGCTTGGGAAAGTTGTTCCCATGTCCTGATGCGGTGGCAGTCCAATGAGGTGTACCAATCTAGGGCATCGCCCTTCAGAGATTTTTGGAACAAGCGAATAAGGGCCCCTTCATTTCCTGAGATTGCACTTAGTTCTCCACAGAAGGCCTTGAGATGTGCTGTGGGACAACCGCTGCCGTCGTATCTTTTGAATTTTGGAACCTCAAAGTTTTGAGGTACTTGAGCATCTGGGAAAGGACACAAGTCTCTGAACTTAGTCGAAGGTAGATCGATTCCTTGCTGTCGCTGAAGCTGATTTTGCAAGATCTGGAACTGCTCCCGCAACTCGTCCAGTCCTGAATGATCTGTTCGAGCGACTAGTGCCTCTTGGAGTAAGGCACGTTCTTCTTTGGCATAGTGGTCGATGTCTTCGACCCTATGGGCTTGCTGAAAAGCAACCGCGGGTTGCTGAAATTGGTTTGATGATTGAACTGGATTCTGATGAACTTGTGCATGAAATGATGGTAACTGAACTGGAGACTGTGCTGAAGGAACTTGCTGGAAATTAACTGGAGATTGCTGAATTGAAGATTGCTGGAAATTAACTGGATTTTGCTGAATTGAAGATTGCTGGAAATTAACTGGATTTTGCTGAATTGAAGATTGCTGGAAATTAACTGGAATCCCATCGGCGGGGATGTGCTGGAATTGAAAAGTGCTCCTGTTTGCAGGAGGCTGAGATGTTGGGAAGTGACCCCCTTGTTGGGTATTCGCCACTGTCCGCTGATTGACGTGGGCTTGACACTGACCCCCATTGTGGGCATTCGCCAGTGCTGTCCCTGTTGCTGGAGATTGAATTGAAATCCCATCGGTGGGGATGTGCTGAAATTGAAAAGGTCTCCCATCGGCGGGGACGTGCTGAGATTTACTGAGATTGTTGTTTGCAAGATTGACTGGAAGCTGACTGGATGTTCCTGCAACGGAAGTGCTCTGAGATGGCCTTGTCGTCGCAGGAAGATATTGAGAAGGATGCCCCATAGCGAAGGGCTGAGATGGCTGCTGTCGGTAGTCTTGGGCAGACTCCGATGGTTGTGCTTGATTTGAACTAGAGGCCGGAAGGACCCGGCATGGCTGCTGAGATTGCTGAACTGGGCCAACTTGATTGTTGGCTGCTGCGATGGCTTGTGCTTGCATGAATTGCAAGAGCATTTCTTGCATTGCTCTCACTCCTTGTGCCAATTCTTGTATGATTGGCGTATTATCAATGGGCTGTTGCGCTGGAGGTTGCGCTTCGGTCATCTCAAGAGCAGGAAGGAGATGAGTTTCTTCTTCGTGGTCGGACATGGCTTGTTGATTATGCTGCGGTAGGGAAGTTGTCTCCGCGTACGTTGAGTCCGAGGAGGCGCAATGGTGAGGACTGTACTCTACTCTTTTTGGGTTTTGGTATTTTCTATTTTTTCTGGTTTTGGGATCTTCTATTTTTTGTTTGTTTTGGGTTTTGGGTAGAATGCTATGCAGATGAGATTGTATGAGGATTAGTGACTTTCAAGTACGGGAAGGATTCTGTTTTTCAAGTCGGATCACGACTAGTGGGACTAGCTCCTCCCCAGTGGAGTCGCCATTCTGTGGACCCTCGCCGATTTTCCGCGCTCCCACACGACGTTGTTCTCGCCCCTTCCCCTTTCGGGAAAAGAAGGAGAGGAGGATGCGTGAGTGCGAAATTGCCGTTTGTGCCACTGTCTTGCCTCGTTCTCGAGGGCTTTGTTTTAGTTATCGTGTTAAGCTGGATATGTTTAAGTGAGTTTATATAAGACCAGAGTCGCCACTAGCCAGTTACTTCAAATCTACAGTCGACTAGACCCCGTAGAAACGTTAGAGAAGGGAATCCGAAGATTCCTTCCTCTAAAATGACTCCTGTTGATCTGCGGTCAGAGATTCGAGGTAAGGGATCACGGTTACAGGGTGGGAAGAGGTTAAGCACCCCACACACTGCCCGCACCGAAGTACGGTCTCTACTTCACAGAATCGATCGAATACTTGAAAGTCTAGTTTAATCCTCGTATATTCTCATGGATGACATGATGCATGAATGCGGGTCTGAACAGTAAGAGTTTCTGATGGGCAGGTTCCAACAACGGGCAAGCCCAGAGCGTACGCTCGAACTGACAGGTGCTTAATGTAAGACGTATGCAGTGTGCTTGAATGATCAAGGTGTTTTATGGTGAAGCATGAATGCAGGTCTGAACAGTAAGAGTTTCTGATGGGCAGGTTCCAACAACGGGCAAGCCCAGAGCATACGCTCGAACTGACAGGTGCTTAATTTAAGACATATGCAGTGTGCTTGAAGAATCAAGGTGCTTGTAGTGAAGCAGGGGGGTTAGAAGAAAAGTAAATGTTGCACTTATGCTAGATGCAAATGAGATGATGCTGGAAAAAGAATAGCTGGATGGACGGAGGTGTCGCAAGGATTGGCTTCGAGTGGCTGGATCAAGATTTGGATGGCTTGGGAGGCTTGGACCAGTGGTCAGGCTGGGCTGGACCAGGGCTAGACTCTCCTCACTCGGGCTCTCCTTGGTGGAAAAATGGGCTAAGGGGTGGATGAGGACTCGGACCGCACCCGGACTGGCTAGACTTGAAGGGATGTTGAAATGAGAAGGGGAGGGGGGTATTTATAGCAGCGGAGAGTGGCAGGGCTGGTAATTTTTTCCGGGCGGCCTGCTATGGGCCGCCCGTACGGCCGCTCCTCGGTTTCCAGCGAGTACGGTCGCTCCCTCGGGGCTGCTGTTTGACTCGCTTGGTCGACTCAGTGAGTTGACTCAGCGGGTCGACTCGGTGATTTGACTCGACGGGTTGACTCGGTGTTCTGACTCGGTGTTTTGACTCGACGGGTTGACTCAGCGGGTTAACTCAGCGGGTTGACTCAGCGAGTTTGACTTTTTTAGGATTTTTTGACTGGCCTTTTTTCTGGGGGGTTTTTCAGGGTGATGTTTAGGACTGGGTTGACTGGGTTCAGGCTTGAACTGGGCTATGGAATGGGGCTGACAAGGGTGAGTTTGGCTGAGTTTGGACTTGGGATTTGGGGGTATGGTCCTCCATTCAACCAGCTATCTCTACCAACAGTGTAGCCGAAGGTGGGGTGTCTACAAATATGCTCTAGACTTGGATCCTTATGTGGGAACTTCAAACCAAAGTTCTACCATTTTTCTGAAAGTTTGATTTATGTGTTGCTTATTCATGTGATTGAATGAAGTTCAGATCATGATATAGTTAAATTTTGTGACAGGGTTTGATGATTATTATGATTATGATCTTAATCTATTGGAACTAGTATTGACCTATGTAATTGAGTATGCTCAAGTCCTAACTTGAATTGAGGGAATCATGTTTATAAACTATACATGAATTGGACTATTTTGAGGAATTAACCGCTTTAATCATCCGACTAGATAGGATTTGATTTCGATTCTAGTTGTGTAATTGAGAAACCACAGCGAATTATGCATCAAGGATTGCTACAAGTGAATCCTTGGCACCCTAGTGTTTCTTTTATATTGTTACATTCATTTTTAGTTACAGATTACCTATCTACATTCAATTACTAGAATTTATTCAAGTTTAGTCTCGATTAGAAGTTACTTAAAGTAGTTTATGGATTCCTACAATAAGTCCCTGAAAACGATCTCAGTCTCTACCGAATTATTACTATATCGCAACCTTACACTTGGGGAAACGAACATGTGTCGATAGCCGAGCGATCGAAAAAATCACTATAAAATATCATTTTCCCATACCGCGGCTGGATGACATGCTAGACATGCTTGAGGGGCCAAACTATTCTCTAAGTTGGACTTGAGAAGTGGCTATCATCAAATTCGAATTCTGCAGAGTGACTAGTGGAAAACAACTTTCAAGACCAAGGAGAGGTTGTTTAAATAGTTGGTATGCCTTTCGATCTTTCGAACGCACTAAGTACTTTCATGCGGTTGATGAACCAAGTTCTAAAACTGTTTATTGGGCAATTCATAGTTGTTTACTTCAAAGACATCTTGATCTGTAGTCAAAGTGAAGAAGACCATATGAAACATCTCAGGTAGGTGTTACAGGTCCTGACAGAGAGTAAGTTGTACCTCATCCTGAAGAAGTGCATCTTTTTTACCGAAAGCCTTCTATTCTTAGGCTTTATGGTAACATCCACGGGTATTTGGGTGGATGAAGAGAAGGTTCGAGCCATCAGGGAATGGCCGGTTCTGACCAATATTCATGAGGTGCGGAGTTTTCACAGGTTAACGACATTCTATCATCGATTTGTGCAAAATTTCAGCACTATTATGGTGTCGACCATGGACTACATGAAGAAGGAACCATTCCAGTAGACCGATGAAGCTAACACAAGCTTCGCCGAAATTAAATAAAAATTGTACACGACTCCAACTCTTGTACTTCCCATCTTTGACAAGTTGTTCGAGGTTGAATGCGACGCCTCGTATATCAGAATTGGAGGTGTCTTATCACTAGAAGGTAGGCCGGTAGTCTTCTATGGTGAGAAGCTCAGTGATGCACGCAAGAAGTGCTCGACGTATGAGCTTGAACTATACGTAGTTGTTCGGGCATTATGACATTAGCGGAATTATTTGATTCAGCGGGAGTTTGTTCTCTATACAGACCATCAAGCCATTGAGTTTATCAATAGCCAGATTAATGTGAATCATGTGCATGATACATGAATCTCATTTTGTTAGGAATTCACATTCGTTCTGAAACACAAGGCAGGCTAGTAGAACAAGGTAGCCGATGCACTTAGCCACCGTGTATCATTGCTGATTACTATGAGCAACGAGGTTGTCAAGTTCAATTACCTTAAGGAGTTGAATGCTGAAGATGAGGACTTTAAGGAATCATGGATTAGCTGCCAAGAGGGTCATCTTAGTGACTTCCATATTCAAGTGATTTTCTTTTCAAAGAAAATCAATTGTGCAAGAGCTGCATGGAGGTGGTCTCGGCGGTCACCTAGGTTGAAATAAAACCATAGCTTTTGTGGAGAAACATTATTTTTTGCCACAGCTGAAGCAAGATGTGAGAAAAGCGGTACAGTAATGCCACACATGCTAGTCTTCGAAGGAACAGTCTTAAAATACGGGTCTTTATACTTCGTTACCTGTACCTGATAGCTTGAGAGGATTTGTCCATGGACTTCGTGTTTGGTCTTCCACTGACCTAGAGTGGCATGGATTCTGTGTTCGTAGTGGTGGACAGGTTTTCGAAGATGATACACTTCATTCCGTTCAAGAAGATCCTTGATGCTACCCATGTTTGCAAATTTGTTCTTCCGAGAGGTTGTGCGGCTACACGATGTTTCCAAATTTATTACCTTCAATCATGATACAAAGTTCCTCAACCTTTTTTGGAGGACTTTGTGGAAACAATTTGACACTCAACTTTAGCTTAGTAGTGTGCATCACCCATAGACGGATGGGCCAAGTGAGGTGGTGAACCGTACACTTGGAAATCTCATTCAATGTATTTCTGGAGACAAGCCGAAGCAGTGGGATTTGGCCTTGGCTCAGGGAAATTTGCCTTCAATAACATGTTGAACCATTTTACTGGCAAATCTCCATTTGAAATTGTGTATGGACGAGTGCCTAAACATACACTTAACTTGGTTCCTTTGCCCAAGCTTCTGGGCGTGAGTGTTGCTACTAAGCATATGATGGATCGAATCATGGGCATTCACGTGGATGTTCAAGCTAAGCTAGAAGCTTCTAATGAAAAATACAAAGAGCTGGCTGATAAGCTTTGGCAGCCGAAGGTGTTCGAAGTGGGCGATAACGTCATGGTTCATCTTCGCAAGGAAAGATTTCCAACAAGCACATATAATAAACTGAAGAGTAAGAAGATTCGACTAGTGCCTATCCTCCATAAGATCAATAACAATACCTACGTTCTTAATCTTCCGGATGACATAGAGATCTCTCATACATTTAACCTCGCCGACCTATACGAGTATCATGAGCTGAAGTCAGACGAGAACTCGAGGACGAGTTTTTTTGAAGTGGAGGGGAGTGATGTAGAATGGGTCGTGCATGCATTCATGGCTTAGATGGACCGAAGGAAGGATCCTAGGAGAAAGCAACAGAAGCCAGCATAGTTCGGTCGACCGACCAATTTAGTCGATCAATTGAAATTACACCAAAAATTTAGATTACTCTCTAGACACTTTCGAGCCCTTTTGGTCAACCGACTAAACTATGTCAATCGATCAAAATTACTCCGAAAATTCAAGTTGGTTACTAGACATTTTAGAGTCCTTTCGGTCAATTGACCAAATTGATCGATCGGTCGCTCAAAAGCTCGGGTTGATTAACCAACGACGATCGACGGATGACGGACTTTTGCATGTTTTCTAGTTTTTATTTCCTTATTTCTTTAGTAGCTTTTTAATTACGCCTTTAAGGTTTGCTTAGAGCATATAAACAATTTTAAAACTCATCGTTAGAGTTAACTCTCATATTATTAATTGAAAATTTTGACTTTTGTCGTTTTTTCTCTCGTGGATTCGAGAAAGCTCTCGTAGATTCAAGATAGCTATCTCATGAGGAAGGTGATCTGCCTGTGCAATCATTGCATGCTACCCCTGAGGTGGGCTGAATGTTGTCCATGTTAGCAGCGTAGTCAAGTGTGTTACTTACAAATGGACTCCCCACATGAAACTAAAAGCCCAAAGTTTGATTGCTAGAATCTTCCATTACATGAGATTTTGGGGGCGTTGTCATTTGTTGGACACATCCCGGACTGAAAATCCGCACATACGAAGCCTGCGCAGAATCCTCTACGCTACCCGTTGTACGCAGCATCAACCAACAATATGTACCATGGGACCAATACGGATATCTGGCATGTCCTTCCATTTGACTCCTATTATTAAAATTCAAACTAACTCACAACAGAGGTGGGCGCCACGAGGAACAACCCAGTGGAGAAACCAATTATAAGTTGTGTGCAGGGTGTTGTGTCACACCCAAAAGGTTAATCTGTTATATGGAGTGACCTAGGATATATGAAGACAAATTCCACCCTCCTCCCAACTGATGTAGGACAAACCAATAATCTCCCTCCCCACTGTTAAACTTGGGGCGTGTAACACGTATGCATGGGGGGCTCCCCCTCCTCCTGCTCACATGGGTATGGGCATGGGCATGGGCATGGGCATGGACTTGGCAGATAACCTAGTCTCTGATACCACTATTATGTCACACCCAAAAGGTTAGCCTTTAGCCTTTTGGGTGTGACACGACACAGGGCATAGTATGTTAGTTTATATTCCACAATATCCATTTTTAAGGGGCACCTTGACTTTTACAATTTTTCCCTAGCATGGCCCATTTGACTTTTACATCGACCTGATTTTCTGGAGATGAATGGTTAAAATGATAATGTGCATGTGATGGACGGAGTGGACTCATACTGAGAATACGATGGGCCCTACAAAGCATACTGATCACCCTGCCATCAAGTATATCAGCGGTGATCTGATTTTTCGGAATTTGATTGTCCATGTACCACTGCGATGAATGCCCTAATAACTTACATACATGCTTTGCATGACTAGCTTTGTCAGGCATGTGTCCCAATCAAATCTTTGCTGAATATTTAGAATGAAAAAAAAAATGTATATTTAATTGTCCAATTTCATTTGCAACCTATCTAATATTATTATTGTGACTTGGTGACAGTTGGGGGCACAGTTTCTGAGTGCATGTGTATCAGGCGTCATGTATACGCAGCATGAGTATCATGTAACTCCAACGCCTGTCACCGCAGGATATTCCCGAGGTTGCATTTTGGTAGGGAGAGAGGTATGGAAAGAGAGGGGATGCGGACTGCCTGTGAAGACTTTCGCAGATGCTCCGGGTGCAAAGCTAGGTTCGTCTCACAATTATGTTTGGAATAAATCCATCTGACAAATAATGAGGTGGATCCAAATCTCCACATAAGAAAAGACTCTTCGGCAGGTTTGGCACCATGGATTTGATGAGAGCTAATGAGAAATCACTCTTGATGAAGTGGATTTGATGAGAAATGAATTTCATAGGAATTCATGGGAAATTAAAAGTGTATTTTTCAGTATTTTTCTAATTCCTCCCAAATGGGTGAGATCTGATGAGAAATCCTCCCCACTTGGGACCCAATGTTATGTATCTCGGGCATGGCTTTGATAGATCTTCGGACAGTGGATCATTGACTGTGGTGTCCATAGTGTGATATGTGTGTCTTACATCCACGCCGTCCATCTATTTTGAAAATTCATTTTAGAGCATGATCTAAAAAATTAAGTACATATAAATCTCAGGTGGACCATAACAACAGTGGTACTCAACCATTGAAAACTTCTCGTGGGCCATAAAAGTTTTGGATCAAGTTTATATTTGTGTGGTCTCTTCATCAAGGTCTTTGTGACCTTGTCAACAGGTTGGATGGGAAATAAACATTATAGTAGCCCCCATGAAGTTTTTAATGGTGGGGATTCAATCACTATTGTTTCACATGGTACGGTCCACCTAAGATCTGGATTTTCTTCATTTTTGGAACCATGCCTTAAAATGAGCTTTTAAAATGCATAGACAGTGTAGATATGTAAGGCATATACATCACAGTGGCCCCACGGTCGGAGATCCATCTAAAGCGTGCCCATGTATTCCTGACTGCGAACCCAACATGATGTATATTTCTCACATCCATGTCGTCGATCTATTTTGAAAACTCAATTTAGGACACGATCCTAAAAAATGAAGAAGATGCAGATCCAAGTAGAATATACCACACTCTCTACTTTTTCCCGTTTTATGGTCCACCTGAGATGTGAATCTACTTTATTTTTGTGAATCTAGTTTATTTTTTTGGATCCTGCCATAAAATGATAAGTAAAAATGGATGGACGGCATAGATTTAAAAATGGATGGATGGTGGAATCAAAATCCAAAGTATAGTTGGGCATACGGTGGGATTAAAATCCACACCGCCCATCCCCTCTTGTCCGACTTCTCTCCAAGGTAGACCCTGGAAAGTTTCAACAGTGGGCATTTCTTTCCCCACTTTTACCTCTCATGTGGCCTCCCCCAGTTTTGGATCGACTTCATTTTTTGTCTAATGTCTGAACATGAACTGCAGAAACGGATAAACAGAGTGGATTTATCACAAATATTACTGTGGCCCACCTAGTTTCGCAGTGCAGGAACTTCCTAGGAAAGGCAATCGGCATCCTGCATTTCCTGACAAATCTTCACTCTGAAGCTTTAGGCCTGTGTCACGAATCATGTGTATCAGGTAGCTCTCGTTCTTTCTTCTGAACATCAATGATGATGATAGCATAAACAACCGGCACGGTAGTCTATGAGGAGGACATTTTTCAATGGTAGCAGATTAGGTGCCGCACTGGCCTCACTCAACACGGTGTGGCACTTACCATGGGGTCCACCTTGATTTATGTATTGTATATCCATGCCATTAATCGGTTTTTTCCCGTTCATTTCAGGGCACGAAGGAAAAACTAAAAGCAGATCCAAATTCCAAGAGGACCATTCTACAGGAAAGGACCATTCTACAGGAAACAGTGGTGATTGACTAAAAATTTCTTGTTGGCCACAACTTTTTTATTAAGCTGATATTTGTTTTTCCCCTTCATCCATGCCTTTGTGACCTTATCAACAGGTTGGATGGTAAATAAACATTACTTTGGGCATTATGGTGGGCCCTAGGAAGTTTTTAATGGTGGGCATTCAATTACAACTGTTTCCTATAGTGTGGTCTACCTTAGATTTAGATCTGCTTCATTTTTTGGATCATGCACTAAGATAAGCTGGAAAAACGGATGAACGGTGTGGATGTACATTACATACATCAAAGTGGCCCCACTGTCAGGCCCGCACCTAATCAGCTCACTTTTTCCTGACATTTTAAAGACATCCAATCCGTCCATTATCTTACACCCCTATTTTTTCCCCCCCTATACATAACAGAGAACAGTTGGAATAGGGATGCCCACCATTAAAAACCTCCCAGATTGTCTGTGGGGTCCAGTGTCTTTTGGATGTTCAATCTAATCCATTCAGAAGGCGACTCTGACCAGAATGAATACAAATTCAAAAAATAAGGGCATTTTAAAACTCAGGTGTGCCATGAAATGTAAAACTAATACCTAAAACCTTTAAAAACATTTGTTGTGGCCCACCTGAGTTTTGGAATCCAGGGAGAATAGGAAGGGGTTCACGTGATGGATGCATTGGATGTCATTAAAACACCATGGTGAGCCCCACGTATCTATTTGTACGTTAAGCTTAACATAGAAGCATTTGTATTGGAGCCAGTGCTTAATCTCCTACCGTCCAAACACATAGCAGAGGAATCCAGCGATCTTGGAACGGAAGGAGATGGTTGCGCACCGACCTCTTCTCTGATAACATGGATATTATACCAAACATATAGTAATATGAGTCTCCAAAGCAAGAAACTCGTGCATATGCTTCCAACCACAAGACTACGACCTCCCCCAAAGGCAACGCTATAAGAAGGGGATTTACAGCATTGTCCCAGACACACATCTCTAATCTTTTGCTTATCATTAATACTCCTGTAGTAGTAAGGGAAAGCAAGGTCCGGTATAAGATGGAGCGTGCATATGTGTCTGCAATGTTAGTGGGGTTCCTTCTCATCATCAATTCAGCTCAAATGGCCATCGGAGGCACTTGCATCGATGCTGCGGCGAACATACAGCCATGTGTGGGAGCTCTAACTGGGGCTGTGATTGGTCCTTCGTCGGATTGCTGCAATGGTCTGGCCTTGATACAGAAAATGGAAAGCGAGATGGGAATAGCTCCAACCTGTAATTGCACCAAGCTAGCTATGATAAGGATTCCTGGATTGGTGGTTGATGTCACTTATTCTGTGGACGTGCAACACAATTGCACTGTAAACCTCGGGTTCAGCCTCGCCACGACTGATGCATGCTAGTCTCTACCTGACTAGTTGCCACTACATCTTGTTGTGTCAATGCTTGCTTGCTTCTTTCATTGCAGCGTATCTTACTAGGGATGAGAAATAAGGAGGTTTTCCTCTCCAGATATACGTTTGTGATAAGGTGCACGTATGCACCCATGTTGGATTGTTCTTTTGTTATACCAGTTTATATATGATATTATGTTTTTTTTTTTTTGAGGAGTTTGAGTTTGGTGCGTTTTTCTTCTCCCTCTCTCTCTCTCTCTCAGCTCTTCTTCTTCTTTTTTTTTTTTTTTTTATGTAGTATGCATGGTCACATGCACAGCCTGTTCAATTATTCGTGGAACATTTAAGGGCTGTTTGGTGTGAGGGATTTTGGGTGGAGATTTGTGAAATCCCCTGATTTCAAATCTCTCGTTCTCCTCCTCCTCCTCCTCCTCCTCCTTTTTGTTCTTTTTTTCTTTTGGTTGGGGGGGGGGGGGGGGGGGGGGGGGGGGGGGGGTGTTTGTGGACTTCCAAAATAAAAAAAAGGCCAAATTAAATAGAATCATTTCTACTATATAACCTGTGTATCAGGCGTCATATATACGCAGCATGAGTATCATGTAACTCCAACGCCTGTCACCGCAGGATATTCCTCTAGGCTGCATCTTGGTGGGGAGAGAGGTACGGGAAGAGTGGGGACGCGGATTGCCTATGAAGACTTTCGCAGGATGTTCCGGGAGCAAAGCTAGGTGCGTCTCACAATGATGTTTGGGATAAATCCATCTGACAAATAATGAGGTGGATCCAAATCTCCACATAAAAAAAGTCTCTTGAGCCGGTTTGGCACCATGGATTGGATTAGAACTGATCAGAAATCACTCTTGATGAAGTGGATTTGATGAGAAGTGGATTTCATGAGAATCCATGAGAAATCAAAAGTGCATTTTCCCAGTATTTTTCCAATTCCTCCCAAGTGGGTGGGATTTGATGAGAAATTTTCCCCAACCTGGGATCCAATGTGATGTATCTCAGGCGCGGCTTCGATGGATCCCCGAACAGTGAATCCCTGACCGTGGCGTCCATAGTGTGATATGTGTGTCTTACATCCACGCCGTCCATCCCTTTTGAAAACTTATTTTAGAGCATGATCCAAAAAATTAAGTACATCCAAATCTCAGGTGGACCAGAACAACGTAAACAGTGGTACTCAACCATTAAAAACTTCTCGTGGGCTATAAAAGTTTTGGATCAAGTTTATATTTGCGTGGTCTCTTCATCAAGGTTTTTGTGACCTTGTCAACAGGTTGGATGGGAAATAAACATTCTAGTGGCCCCTATGAAGTTTTTAATGGTGGGATTTTAAAAATAATGCTGATCCAAAACTTAGGGCCCGTTTGGTTGGCATTTGGAAACCCATTTCCAGCTTAAAATCTGGATTCCAGCAGAATTCGATTTTAACTGGTGTGTTTGGTGGCAAGTTCTAGCCAAACGGGATTCCATCTGGAAACCTAAATTGAGTGGAACCGAGATTAGTGGAAACGGTGTGGGCGACCGTTTCTGCTGAAGGGAAAAGAGGCGGAAGTGAGTCACCACCTCCATGTATGCGTTTTACATCGATGTTGTATGTGTTTTATATCTCCACGGTCCATTAGTTTTGAAATCTCAATTAAGGGCATTAGACAAAATATTAGGCTGATCTAAATTTCAAGTGGGCCACACCACATGAAAACAGTGTTGATTGAATGTCCACCATTAAAAACTTCCTAGGGCCCACTATAATGTTTATTTGCCATCCAACCTGGCCATCTGTCTTGTGGGACTACAATAGGCTAGGGGTAAGGTTCTCAGCCAAATCTGAAGCCCAAGTGGGCCATGCCACAAGCAACGGTTGGAATAGAATCTAGATTGCGCCGTTTTCAACCAAACAGCAAGTTACGGATGAAACTTGAGTTCCACCCTAGTTTGTGCAATTTTGGATTCCAACAGTGGAATCTAGATTTTCTCTAGAATTTGGGTTGTGCAACCAAATAGGCCCTTAGATGGGCCATGCCAC
Organism: Liriodendron chinense; assembly: GCA_003013855.2. Lineage (NCBI taxonomy): Eukaryota > Viridiplantae > Streptophyta > Magnoliopsida > Magnoliales > Magnoliaceae > Liriodendron > Liriodendron chinense. The sequence goes on along the minus strand of ML058372.1, from coordinate 1,035,761 downwards.
ACGAAACAATGGATATTGAACACTTAGCGGTGATAAAAGTTTTGCATCGGGATGATATTTTTCCTTAAATCTGAGTGTTAATAATTCTTTGAACAGTTTAGATGGCACATAATTAAACATCATGGTCGATTCCAGGTTTCAACGGTGGACGTTGGTGTTCCCATTGTTTTGTTGGTGTGGCCCACTTGAATTTTGAATGTGCCTGATTTTTATAATCATGTTCTATTTTTGTCTTTAAAAGCATATGGACGTAGTGGATTTGTCATGCGCTTCCCTGTGGATCCCACACAGCCCCAGCCATAGGGATATCCCTTCTGCTCGGTTGGAGCAGAGAACCTCTGATTTTCACCTCTCCCATTAGTCCACCTCAGCCTGACATGGTCAGAGCCATGTCAGGCTGAGGTGGACCAATAGGAGAGGCAGCAGCAGAGGTTCTCTACTCAGTTCGGGCAGAGGATCCAGACTCATTTTTCAATGGTAGCAAATTCGGTCCTGCTCCGCACAGGCCTCACCCAACACGGTGCAGCCCTTCCCATGACGTCCACGGTGATTTATGTATTGTATATCCATGCCATTAATCGGTTTTTCCAGTTCATTTTAGGGCATGAAGGCAAATCTAAAACCAGATCCAAATTCCAAGTGGACCATACCACAGGAAACAGTGTTGATTGACTAAAAATTTCTTGTTGGCCACAAAAGTTTTTAATCAAGCTGAAATTTATTTTCCCCCTTCATCCATGCCTTTGTGACATTATCAACAGGTTGGATGGAAAATAAACATAACTTTGGGCATTATGGTGGGCCTAGGAAGGGTTTAATGGTGGGCATTCAATTACAACTGTTTCCTATGGTGTGGTCTACCTTAGATTTAAATCTGCTTCATATTTTGGATCATGCACTAAAATAAGCTGGAAAAACGGATGAACGGTGTGGATGTACATTACATACATCAAAGCAGCCCCACTGTCAGGCCCGCACCTAATCAGCTCACTTTTTCATGATGTTTTAAAGACATCCAATCCGTCCATTATTTTTTACCCCTATTTCTTTTTCCCCTTGGCTAAAAAATCAGGCAGATCCAAAACTCGGGTACCCTATACATAACAGAGAACAGTTGGAATAGGACCCACCATTAAAAACCTTCCAGATTGTCTGTGGGGCCAGTGTCTTTTAGATAAAAGCTAATACTTAAAACCTTTAAAATCATTTGTTGCGGCCCACCTGAGTTTTGGAATCCAAGGAGTAAGGGGTTCACGTGATGGATGCATTGGATGTCATTAAAACACCACAATGGGACCCGCGTATCCATTTGTACGTTAAGCTTAACATAGAAGCATTTGTGTTGGAGCCGGTGCTTAATCTCCTACCGTCCAAACACATAGCAGGGGAATCCAGCATGCATCTTTAGTTGTGAGTTTCAAAATCGCTTTTCTAAGAGTGCTGGGATCCCCGCCTACCAATCTTGGAACGGCAGGAGATGGTTGCGCACCGACCTCTTCTCTTATAACAACATAGGATATTATACCAAACATATACTAATGTTAGTCTCCAAAGCAAGAAACTCGTGCATATTCTTCTAATCACAAGACTACCACCTACCCCTAAAGGCAACGCTATAAGAAGGGGATTTGCAGCCTTGTCACAAACACACACATGGATCTCTGATCTTTTGCTTATCATTAATTAATAGTCCTGTAAGATGGAGCGTGCCTATGTGTATGGAATGTTGGTCGGGTTCCTTATCATCATCAATTCAGCCCAAATGGCCTCAGGAGCCACTTGCAACGATGTTGCGGCAAACATCCAGCCATGTGTGGGAGCTCTAACTAGGGCTGTGATTGGTCCTTCGCCGGATTGCTGCGATAGTCTGGTCCTGATCAAAAAATGGAAGGCGAGCTGGGAATAAATCCAACCTGTAATTGCATCAAGCTAGCGATGGAAAGGATTCCTGGATTGGTGGCTGATGTCAGTGTTTCTGTGGACGTGCAACACAATTGCAATGTAAACCGCGGCTTTAGCCTCGCCACGACTGATACATGCATGCTAGTCTCTACCTGACTAGTTGCCACCACATCTTGTTGTATCAATGCTTGTTTGCTTCTTTCATTGCAGCGTGTCTTACTATGGATGGGAAATGAGGAGGTTTTCCTCTCTAGAAATGTGCCTGTGATTCGGTGCATGTATGTGAAATTGTAATTTTCAATCTACCGCTATATGTGTAGCTTGAAGGTATGCTTGTGTCCTAGAGGGGGGTGAATAGGTCTTTTAAAATTCTTTGCTAATTAAAGACTTGAATGCTTATGTAAGACACATGATTCAAGTTAGAGGATCAGAAAGAGAGGTAGAGAATCAAATCTAACTTGAAGTGCATTTAATCAAACAATTAATATGCTTGCTTATACTAATCTCTCAAAGATAGCATATATACATTTTGTCAAATATGAGATGGGCATTTAGTTAAACATTTATAGAATCAATCAACAAGACATAATAATCGACAAAATGCATTCACTACATTGCACACGATGTATATGTTGAACCTCCAATTTATACATTGCATTGCCCATTACATAACATGGTTTGCATGATTTTCATGACTTAAAGGCTCATCTAACACATGTTTTGTGATTATAGGGATTAGAGCGGACTTCATTCAATTAGGAATTAAAAGAAAGCCTTTGGAGCCATTGGATGAAGGATGAAAGAGGACCAAAGAAAGAAGAAAGCAAGGAGAAGAGAAAGAAGGAAAAAAGAGGAGAAAACAAAGAAAGATAAACAAGTTGAAGAGGGTCCGACCGGTCTTGACCGGTCAGCCATGAACACTGGAGGCTAGAATGAAGTCCGACCGGTCTTGACCGGTCGGCTATGCACGCTGTCCATCTTGTTAAAACAAGCCCGACCGGTCTTGACCGGTCGGCTGCACTCCCTGGACTGTTTAAAAGGCCAGTCCGACCGGTCTAAACCGGTCGGCTCTGCGTAAATAGAGTCATTTCTAAATTGGGACTCCGAAAACTGCTGCGCACCGCGTAACCTTTCGCAAATTCTGGATGTTTCCGACGCAAGGGAGGTTTCTTACTATAAAAGGACACCTAGGGGCTCTTCCTAGATCATCAGAGAAGCTAAGGAACGTGGTTCTAAAGAGAGGAAGCTGTCGTGGAGCGTCTGCAACTCTCCTATTTCCGTTTTTTCTAGTTTTATGCTTTTATTAAGAGTTTTTAGTTGTAGCATGAATATGCTCGGCTAGAACCTCTCAGCTACGGCTGAGAGGTGAAGCTTGTAGCTAATTCTATGTTGGATTCAGTTTAACTCAAGTAATTTTAATTCAAGTTTGGATTTTTCTCATGTTTTAGTTTCTAAAAGTGGTAGTTTGAGATGTTTTATGAGAGTTCATGTGCTCCGGACATGAATTCCTTACAATTCTCTGAGATTATCATATAATGCTTGTTTAGATATGAATCGTAGTAATCCTTGAGCAGGCCATAGTCCATAGGCATGGCTGTTACTCCGAAGGCTATGGTTTTGAATTCTATATTGATTGAATGGACTAGAACTTGGAAGTTCGACTTGATTTGGATTGAATGTGTGTGAATGCTTTATTTTCCAACTAGATAAGAGATAGGACTTCAAATCTAGTTGTGTTCTCTACTTGGATTGACTGAATTGACATGGGATTGCTACAAGTGGATCCTTGAATGCCTTAGTACTTTGAATTACTGATTTCCTATTAAAGTTACTGTTTTAGTTAATTACCCAATTAAATCTGATTTTCTTCAAAAAATTGAGTTGCTGGAGTAGTTTGGAGATTGTTTCTAATTCCCTGTGGATCGACCTCGGTCTTACCGAGATTTATTACTACATCGCAGCCTTACACTTGAGGCGAGCGAACAGTATAGTGGTTAGACGATGAATCAACTCCACCCTTGGCTAATCCACTCACCCCTTGAGTGACCGGATTTCACTATCACAATGGTTTTAAACGAAGTTCATCATAAACCTTTACAACCTATACAATGATAAGAACAGATTCTCCCGTGTTAGAGGCATACACAAGGGCTTCCGCAAGTCCTACTCAAAGACACCCACGTATTCTCCCGTGTCGGAGGCCTACACAAGGATTTCCACAAGTCCTACCCAAGGACACACACGTCCTACACAAGGACATCAACGTCCTACATAAGGACAATCTCTACACAAGAAAAATAGACTCACAAAATAAACCCTTGGTTGAGTTGAGCCCCGATGATGCGCCAATGTTGATGTGCTTCTTCTCCGCTTGAAGTCACTCCTCTCTTTCTCCCTCGATCAGCAACCTTAAAATGATCTTACTATTGATGCCAAGGTGAGTGATTGATGGGTTTCTCTAAAATGATTTAACTATGGGTTTAGAGGAAACCTACTTTGGTGATTCTATAGAGAGATTTTAATATAGGATTAGGAATCACCAAAAGGGGCACCTAGGGCTGTTTAGGAATGATGATTTTACTATGGAAACAGTCTCTAATGCCTAGGATTTGCAATGGTTTAAGCACACTCTATAAATGAGCTTTGAATGCTCTTAATCAAGTATTTAATCACATGAGATGTGCTTAATCTCAATGGTTTTAGCTAGGATATGATCTACCAATGTTAGGCACAAATGAAAGCTAAAAAACCATTATCTTATCAAAAGAAACAAGCCACATATATATAGAAATGAGGCTCCAGCAGCTAGAATATGGGCTAAAAACGGTCATTGTCGGGCCCCCTACAAAAATTAAGTTTTTAGGCTAAAACTTGTTGGACAAAAACCAGCTAGTTTGGACACCCGACAGTGGTGCCCGACACCCAGTTCGAGCCCCCTACAAAAATTCGGGCCCCCTATCAAAAATTAGATTTTAACTAAAATTCTCTAGACTGATGAGGGGCCCGAAATTGCTCTAAAAATGTGTAATCTAAGCTTGGTTCATTTGTGTAATACAAGGCCATCTCCAAGGCTGATCACTTGGACAAATCTCTAGCATATGAGGTTGATGGTTATTCCTATTTTAGGTTTAGCCAATCTAGAGGAGGAGGATTTGAGATACGTGGCCTCTTATCTGCTAGTGTATGACTCATTCCTTTTAACTACCAGTCAGATTAGAAGATGCAGCCTCTTTTCCAAGTGATCCAAGGTCCATATAATTCAAAAATCATGTTTTAAGAACTTCTGATTGATTGATTGATTATATAAAGGTTCTTCTTATTCTTTCTAGGTGGGCCATGTAGCACCTGGGCCTCAAAAAGCTTATAATATTGAAGATCAGAGGGGATACGAACTCATTCCTGAACAAACAACTCATCCAGAGATTGATCTATGTAGAAATCGGCACTACCGATCAATCAACCAGCCTGGGCGATCAATCGCCAATGCGCAGAAATGATCCAGAGAGTGAACTGTACAAAAAGGGCGTTTACCGATCAATCGACCGGGCCTGTGAGATCAATCGCTAATACGCAACAAGTCCATATATCCATCAACCGGGCGGACGATCAAATCAGAGATTGATCGGAATCAAAAAAATCATTTCAATCGATCAATTGGTCCGGCTGACTAATCAATCGCCGTCACGAAAAATGAACTTGGACGAACAAAGATCGCTGTGTCATTTTTTACATAAGCGATTGATCACCCGTGTCTGGGCAATTGATCACCCACGCACAAAAACGTCTAAACTACCTTTTAAAGGCCACGCAATCGATCAGCCCTCTATTTCTTTTTTGGGCTCTCCTTCCTTCTTTTCAATTGCCCGTTTCTCCAACTCACCTACACTCATCTAAGCACCATTTCCTCTCCTTGAATCATCAATCTGTGGTTTCAAAAGCATATCCATTGCATCTTATTCTTCAGATTGGTGGATTTCATCAGGTATGTGCTCATTATTTACCTTGCTATTGCTCTAGGGTTTGTTAGATTTGATTTTCATCCCCTTGAACATCTTAAGTCTCATTATTATTGTATACATTGCACTCTCTCAACTTAAATGCCTCCTAAAAATGTTTCCTCTCAAAGGGGGAAGAAAGGCAAAGCCCCAATAGATAAAGGACCATCATGGTCTACTCGCTCAAAGAGAAAGGTCGTGCGTGGGGGCAGCTCCCAGTGCAAGATAGGCAAATCTATTCCAAAAAGGAGAGAAGCTCACCACACCTGGAGTCCCCCTAAGAATCAAAAGAACATGGGGAGAAAATTTCCAACTCCACCGAAAAAGGATTCTCGAATGAAAGAGCTACTCAAGCAAGTTGCTTTAATTAATAAAAAGACCAACAAGATGCTAGATGAATTGAATATGAGCTATGGGTAGCCAAGAAAGAATTACAAACCATCAAGAGACCCCGGCATAAGGAAAGTTGCTGTCAAGTGGGTCGTGAATGAGAAAAATGATCTCATAAATCATGCCAGGCTATTGGATTTGAGCTAATGTGATTATCTTGAAATTTCATTGCTGCCTGTGCATTAGAGGGCGGCTAACAAACTGTTTGTTTTTAAATATACTTTGGCTGATTATTGTGTTTGAAGTCTTGTTCCTAATTATTCACTAGAGGATCTAGCCTCTTATATGAATGTGCTCATAGTTAAATATGAGGTTTTAGCCTCATCACAGTCAGTTAGACAAATGCGTAAGAGGTTTTGCCTCATCTTTGTACTAAACAGTATATCTGAAGTTATAAGCACTTCTGATTTCAATCTTCAGGCAAATCAGCTATAACAAGACTCAGATATGTGCTTATAGAAGAATTTAATGAATCATGCCAGCCCTTTGGATAGAATCTATAGTGCAGTATTCTTAAAAATCCTTGGATGTCTAGGCATTAGGAGGATGGCTAACGAGTTTCATGTCTTTACAGGTTTAAATCTGAGGGCTTAGCCTATTTTCTTAGCAATCCTTTAATCGTAACATGTGATGACTAAATGTAATCCTCTCAAGTCCAAGACATCTAAAGGATAATGGTTAGTTTTGGGTCAAAGGGTTAGGCTCACCAAGGTATTATTTATACCTGTTTCTGCTTCCTTGATGCTCCTCAATTTGTGTCTTCAATCTTCATCTTCAATGGGCTCAACTAAGATTGACTGACTAATGTAATTGACAACCAAGGTGCACAAACCAGTGCACTAACAATCTCCCGCTTTGTCAATTACGTGACAAAACTCCTAACCTACCAAAACAACAAAGTATATACATGTTTAAATTACAATGATATACAACAAAGTACAGGACTCAAGACATGAACAACTACTGTTGTTGCTCCCCCTGAATTGCTCCCACTTACTCCAGCATATCCCTGCACAAGGAAATCCTGCAAAACAAATTTCTTGTTTTGGTGGGTTTCATTCTCCCCCTTTTTGTCAGTAATTGACAAAGAAGCAATCTCATAAAGGATATAACTCTTCCCCTATAAAATATATCAATTTAAGCATAAAGATAAACATGTTCATTGCATATAAAATATAACTGTTAGGCACAAACTGACATGGGATATAAATAAGGGATCATCACATCAATAAAATCATGGAGCAAACAATCAAACATGATCAATTTGATACGAAACACACACACACACACACACACACACACACACACACACACACACACACACACACACACACACATATATACATATATATATATATATATATATATATATATATATATATATATATATATATATATCTAAGCATAGTTGATCATGCATATGATAGTCATTAAGGGATAGAACTATAAAGCACAAATGACTAAGGAAATGATCATCTAAAGAATTTTCCTATTAAGCATTGGATGATCATGGAAAATGGTCATACATAAGATATACAATTTCAAGTATATGACCAAGGGCATAGAAAAGTAATCATTAAGCACAAATTTCAACAAGTTTATGCTAATCTATGCAGGAAGACAGTCTAGCTAATGATACCAACAAGAAAGGCTTAGGCTAGACCATCAAGGGGCTAATGACGCTTGAATCCTTTAATATGCCCAAAAGATTGAAGATGAGGCTAAAATCCTCAGATATAACAATTAAGGATAGCTAACTGTGGACGCTCGCCTCTCCGCGCTCTCGGATTCTCCCTTCCTTTCGAAAAAGGGGTGGTGCGTGTGCGCGAATCGCCGTTTGTGCTACTGGCTTGCCTCGTTCTCGAGGGCTTTTTTATCTGTTGTTGTGTTAAATCGGATATGTTTGGATGAGTTCGTATAAGATCAGAGTCGCCACTAGCCGGTTACTTCGAATCTACAGTCGGATAGACCTCGTAGAAACGTTAGAGAAGGGGATCCGAAAATTCCTTCCTCTAAAATGACTTCTTTTGATCTGCGGCCAGAAATTCGAGGTAAGGGATCACTGTTATAGGGTGGGAAGATGTTAAGCACCCCACACTGCCCATACCGAAGTACGGTCTCTACTTCACAGAATCGAACTAGCACTTGAAAGTCTAATTTAATCCTCGTATATTCTCATGAATGATATGATACATGAATGCAGGTCTGAACAGTAAGAGTTTCTGATGGGCAGGTTTCCATTAACAGGCAAGCCCGGAGCATACGCTCTAACTGACAGGTGCTTTATGAAGGATGCATGCTGTGTGTTTGAATAATCAAAGTGTTGGCAGTGATATGATAAGCAGGGGGGTTGGAAGAAAAGTAAATGTTGCACTTATGCTAGATGCAAATGAGATGATGCTGGTAAAAGAGTAGCTAGATGGACGGAGGTGTCACAAGGGTTTGCTTCGAGTGGCTAGATCAAGACTTGGATAGCTTGGGAGACTTGGACCAGGGGCAGGCTGGGCTGGGTCAGGGCTAGGCTCTTCTCACTCGGGCTCTCCTTGGTGGAGGAATGGGCTAAAGGGATGGAGATGGACTCAGAACTAATGGGATTTCTCTAAGAGTTGAGGGATGCTGAATGTGAAGGGGAGAAGGGGTATTTATAGCTACGAGTAGTGGCAGCTTCTGTAAATTTGTTTTGGCGGCACCTTGGGAGCCGCCCGTATGGCCTCTCTGCTCCAGCTTCGGAGCGTACGGCCCCCGAACCTGAAGCAAAAAAGCCCGAGGTTCGAGGTTCGGACCTGCTCCAAAGCTGTGGCTTGAAACCAGGTGAGTTGACTGGGTTTGAAAGATGGGTTGACATGGTGAGTTGACTGGTTACATGGGCTGGACTGACTCAGTGAGTTGACTTGGTGATTTGACTCAGCGGTTTACTCATCAAGTTTGACTTTTTTAGGATTTTTTGACTGGTTTTTCTTATGGGGGGTTTTTCAGGCTAATGTTTAGGGGTGGGTTGATTGGGTTTAGGCTTAAGCGGGGCTATGGATTGGGGCTTACAAGGGTGAGTTTGGCTGGGTTTGGACATGGGATTTGGGGGTACGGTCCTCCATTCATTCAGCTATCTCTACCAGCATTGTAGCCGAAGGTGGGGTGTCTACACTAACCAATAACATATGATACAAAATAAAGACAACTTGAAGCTTAACTATCAAGGGGAATGAAGCTAGAATTCCTCTGATTTAACTATAAAGCTCATGAAAGTTGGTCATAGCAGATATACATTTAAACATTAAATCCCAAGGGCCTATAGCCCAAGCAACCAACCTCCCCAAATGGCATGTATATCAAGACCAAACAGCTCAAAGGTATACCAAATAAACTCAAAAACATAAACCATATCATAAAAGATATTCGATTGTAATTATGATCATGATTCTAATGGCTTAATGCCCAAGTCATTCATCCTTCCAACATCTAATATAGTAATGATCAATCAAAGATATTTCTATCAAGTACATAAATTTTCTTGATTGTTGGAGGTTATATACCCAAACATATCAATTTTTTTATTAATTAATTTTTGTTGGGTGATTAGCATTAGCAAGATCAATTCAAGTTGGCTTACTTGATTTTTCAGGGCTTGATGATTAGATTTAACTGTATCAAGATCACAATCAAGACCCGAATATTTCCCCAAAGTCCCAATATTTTTGGACTTAAGATATTCTGATTCTAGTGTAAGGGAGAAAATTTCAGATTTTACCTTTTAAAACTCATTAGCCAATTGAATCTAATCTTCCCAAAGTTTTACCAAACATCTTAAAGATTTATACAATTCTATCAGGAGTTGGTCAAGGGTGTTTCCACAACATCTCCTTCTTCATCTTTTTCTTAGATAATTGAGGAGAGTGTTTCTTCTTTATCACCCAGGTGTTATGGCCACAAACTTTCTCCCATGACTTTTGATGTAGGAAGATTAGAAGAGACAAAGACCATTAAGGTTCGCATGATTTCTTGGTCTTCATCACTACGGGATTTTTTAATCTAATTATCTCGATTTGCTACCAAATCCTTCCCAATATATTATAATAGAGTATCATGAGGAGGTAGCATAACCATAACCTATCCAAACGGGACAATGAGATTTAATTGAAGGATTTACCAATTTATTCATTTAGGCAACTTGCTTTAACATCATCCCCATATAATAATATACTTTTGGAGGGAAGAAAGTTTCTTCTTCTTGCCAACCTTGGGAAACTTTTTCTCCTTCTTAGATTTGGTTGAGTTCTTCTCAAACCTTGGTGCCTTCCTATGTTGGCTCTTCTTTTCTAGACTCACCTTCTCAGTCGTATTTGATTTTCTTATTTGAGATCGACTAAGGTGAATGGCAGTTGTTTTGCAATTGGGCACTCAAATTTAAAGTGTCCTGCCTCTCCATAAAAGTGGCATGAGAGAGCCAATTTGGGTTTGCTCCCAAGTGAAGAAGATTTAACCTCCACAGCTACCGGAGGAGGGGTTTCTTTATATTTTGTAAACCCTTTTATCTCCCAAATCATTACCCAATTTAATAGAGTTACCAATTTGTGCATTTTGGGTCTCTTGGTCCTTGTTCTTATTAGATAAGTCTTAAGTTGGTTGACCTCAAGTCTTACAGCATGGTTTTCTGATTTAAATGTATTTAGCTCAAGCTCAAGCTCTTCAACTTTCTTTAATGCCTCTCTTAGCTCATTTTGTACATTTTCCTTTTCTTTGGTTAGAGAGACATGGTCAATTTCCAACTTTTTCTTATCATTTTTTTATTGATCTCTTTCATTAATTTTAAGCTTTCACAATAGAGCTCATTGTAGGCATCTTGTAATTGATCATCCTCATCATCATTTTCCTCTTTACTACTAGAGGATGTCTCATCATTACTCATATCCTCCCTTAAATCGATACTCACAACTCTTTATGTAGAAGGGATGGACATAGATGAATTAGTTGTGCAAGAATGTTCATAAATAGATTCCAACATCCCCCAAGTTTGCTTAGCGGATTCGCAAGTAGATATTCTATTTTGTTCATCTTGGGAGAGGGCACAATGGATTACATCAAGGGCTTTAAGATTGCTCATATATCTGGCCCTTTCTTCTTTACTCCATTTTTATTCATCTTTTGGAGTGGAATTTATTTTGCTCTTACTTTTAGTTTGAACCATAGGGACCGACCAACCTTTCTCAATTATGTCCCAAATGGATGGATCTAGTGACATTAAAAATATTCTCATTCTAGTCTTCTAATATGCATAATCAGATCTGTCAAATTGTAGAGGACTAGAAATCAAACTCACCTCAGAGTTAGACATACTTACAAGCTCACTTAGGATCTACCTTTAGGCGATTAAGCCCTTGAAGAGGAACCCGCTCTGATACTAATTGAAATTGCGGTTTTCAATCTACCACTATATGTGGAGCTTGAAGGTATGCTTATGTCTTAGAGGGGGAGAGGGGTGAATAGGACTTTTAAAATTCTTTAGCTAATTAAAGACTTGAATGCTTATACAAGACACATGATTCAAGTTAGAGAATCATAAAGAGAAGTAGAGAATCAAATCTAACTTGAAGTGCATTTAATCAAACAATTAATATGCTTGCTTATACTAATCTCTCAAAGATAGCATATATACATTTTGTCAAACATGAGATGGGCATTTAGTTAAACATTTATAGAATCAATCAACAAGACATAATAATCGACAGAATCCATTCACTACATTGCACACGATGTATAGTGGTTCGACGATGAGCCTACTCCATTCCCGGCTAATCCACTCACCCCTTGAGTGGCCGAATTTTACTATCACAATGGTTTTAAATGAGGTTCACCATAAACCTTTACAACCTACACAAGGTCTACACCTACACAAGGATAAACACGTATTCTCCCGTGTCGGAGGCCTACACAAGGACTTCCACAAGTCCTACTCAAAGACACCCATGTATTCTCTCGTGTCGGAAGCCTACACAAGGACTTCCACAAGTCCTACCTAAGAACACACACGTACTACACAAGGACATCAACGTCCTATACAAGGACAATCTCTACACAAGAGAAATGGACTTACAAAATAAACCCTTACTTGGTTGAGTTGAGCCCTGATGATACGCCGATGTTGAGGTGCTTCTTCTCTGCTTGAAGTCACTCCTCTCTTTCTCCCTCGATTAGCAACCTTGAAATAATCTTACTATTGATGCCAAAGTGAGGGATTGATGGGTTTCTCTAAAATGATTTAACTATGGGTTTAGAGGAAACCTACTTTGGTGATTCTATAGAGAGATTTTACTATAGGATTAGGAATCACCAAAAGGGACACCTAGAGCTATTTAGGAATAATGATTTTACTATGAAAACAGTCTCTAATGCCTAGGATTTGTAATGGTTTAAGCACACTCCATAAATGAGCTTTGAATGCTCTTACTCAAGTGTTTAATCACATGAGATGTGCTTAATCTCAATGGTTTTGGCTAGGATATGATCTACCAATATTAGGCACAAATGAAAGCTCTACGGCTAGAAAACGGACAAAAAACAGTCATTATCGGGCCCCCCTACAAAAATTAAGTTTTTAGGCTAAAACTTGCTGGACAAAAACTAGCTAGTTCGGGCACCCGACAGTGGTGCCCGACACCAAGTTCAAACCCCCTACAAAAACTTCAGGCCCCCTACAAAAAGTTAGGGCCCCCTAACAAAAATGCATACATTTACTTTTGCCTTTTAATCAAGGGTGACTAACCATTGATGTAATTAAGGGCTCGTGACCAGTATGACAGCTTGGAATGTAAAAGATCTTGGAATCTCTGAAATAAAATTCGCCTTACGATATCCCTTCTTGTGTATATTTTGTGATTGCTTATGATTGTCTATGAATGTCTCTATACTCAGAATCCCATAACAACAAAACATAAGAAAACTGTCTTGCGCATTTTCTACTTTTAACAGAGACATGAGACTTAGGTACATCAATCTCGTGGTTGAGCGCCCGATCGAGAGAATTGAGAATGTCTTCAATAGAAAAGGTACTCTCCTGAGGATCGGTTGATGCTCTTGACCCGAGAGCAAGAGGAGCAGAAATATCATCAGGTTGCCTTATTGTCTTAGCCAAGTCAGATGCAGGGTCAACATGACCTAGTGTTTCACCTTCAGGTGGGAAGATCAAGTGTTCTTGCCGACTAGAAGCAGGGGAAGAGGTCAGAAGAGTAGTTGATCGTGCCGAAGGCTGGGCAGATGTAGGGTGGACTTGCGGCAAAGTGTCTGATGGGGAATGCAAAACAACATTGGCAGAAGGACTCATCATGCCTTCGCAAGTCCCACCCTCGTTCGTTTGATCTAAGATAAATTTCAAAGGATGAGATTGCTGAGAGGATTGTGCAGGATCTGTGAGATTGACCACCACGTTGGTGAGTTAATGAGAGGCAAGTTTCTCGATAAGAGGGACTACGCTGGAATAGGAGCGGCCGAGCTCTCCGTAGCTTTGTCAACTCTTTCTTCGTTGGTTGCAGAACTTGGCTCATCATGTTGTGCTTTCAGAAGGGTGGTTGCCTGGTTCATCATCGATCAACTCGTCTAGAAGTAACAATTAGTGTGCGCCTATTAACCTATCTATGACAACCTGTGTATCCAAGCGAATTGTGAAGGATGTATCGTTTTGTGATTCCTCAGTTGTCATCCCAACCGATTCGGGATCTCCTGTAATCGATGTTGTGTCTGCAGTAGGTTGCACCATTGACTGAGGGGCAAGCGAATGGATCGTCAATTCACTTCTAACAAAGACCTCACAAAGAGCTACAAATAAATAAAAGAGTGATTTAAAAAGAAAGGTTGTAAAAAGACAGTTGCAAAGTGAAATAAGAAAAAGAGATCCACCTAAGTCAAAGCATACAGCTACTGTCATGAACCGATTGTTGATTGACCGAGGATTCTTGGTAATATTAGCAAAGGGTTGAGGCGCGATCGGAAACGTGGTGGGTTCGGCCCATAAGGTTTGTTGAACCTTTCATCAAAACGAACTGTTGGGTCATTTTTTAATTCAACCCACCATTGGTTTATGCACCGACTTTCATGGGCCTCTTTATGCTTTTTAAGCCCTTGCTCTATCTCCCAGGAATAGTCCTTAATAGTAAACCAAGGGTTATATTTTATATCAAAATATGTCTCTCAGGCTTTTATGCTATCATCCAGATAGTTACTTGTTTTCTTTGAGAGAACTGATCTCTGTGTGGTAACAGGGGTTGGCTGAGGGGGTGGAACTGGTGAAACAACTATGACCATTCTAACTCCTGATGCAGTTGGTGGCTTTGGAGGAGGACCAAGGGCCATGCCGAGGCCACTTATCCTTTACGGAGTAAAGGGTAACGTGGTGAATACCATCTGAGGAGAGGTTGATGAAGTAATTGATGTCGGAATAGATGAGGATGTTGGTAAAGAAGCTGGAACGATCGGGCTAATGGAGGGAGGTGAAACGATACTGCGGACGAGTGGAGATGTTGGTGGTGAACCAATCACTGTCACTTTGAGTGGTGAGGTGACCGCTGTTGGAGGAGCTAAATCCAACGAGGTAGTTTTTAGAGTCTTGATTTTTCTCTTAAGCTTGACCGTTAGAATTAAGGGAGCAATCGAGGCCTCTTGAGTCTTTGTCTTTCTCTTTCTTCGCTTCGATGAAGGATTGAATGCTGCTGGAATTGATGGAGTGGTCGATACCTCTTGGGTTCGATTCTTCTTCTTTTTTTATTTTGGAGGAGTGTCAGTCACAGGAACTGATGCAGTGGGTGATGCCTTATGTGTCTTGGTGGTCACTCGACCAATTGCGGCCTGTAGACACCCCACCTTTGGCTACACTGTTGGTATAGATAGCTGGTTGAATGGAGGACCATACCCCCAAATCCCAAGTCCTAAACTCAGCCAAACTCACCCTTGTAAGCCCCATTCCATAGCCCAGTTCAAGCCTGAACTCAGTCAACCCAGTCCTAAACATTAGCCTGAAAAATCCCCCATAAGAAAAGCCAGTCAAAAAAATCCTAAAAAAGTCAAACTCACTGAGTCAACCCAGCTGAGTCAACCCGCTGAGTCAACCCGCCAAGTCAACCCACTAAGTCAAATCACCTAGTCGACCCAGCGAGTCAAACATCAGCCCCGAGGGAGCGACCGTACCTCGCTGGAAATCAAGGAACGGCCGTACGGGCGGCCCATAGCAGGCCGCCCAAAAATAATTACGCAAAATGCCACTGCCCGCTGCTATAAATACCCCCCTCCCCTTCTCATTTTAGCATCCCTTCGAGTCCAGCGAAATTCTGTCTGTTCCGAATCCCTCTCCAATCCTTAGTTCATTCCTCCACTAAGGAGAGCCCGAGTGAGGAGAGCCTAGCCCTGGTCCAGCCCAGCCTGACCACTGGTCCAAGACTCCCAAGCCATCCAAGTCCTAATCCAGCCACTCGAAGCCAACCCTTGCGACACCTCCGTCCATCCAGCTACTCTTTTCTAGCATCATCTCATTTACATCTAGCATAAGTGCAACATTTACTTTTCTTCCAACCCCCCTGCTTCACTGCAAACACCTTGATTATTCAAGCACACTGCATATGTCTTAAATTAAGCACCTGTCAGTTCGAGCGTATGCTCTGGGCTTGCCCGTTGTTGGAACCTGCCCATCAGAAACTCTTACTGTTCAGACCTGCATTCATGCTTCACTATAAAGCACCTTGATTATTCAAACACACTGCATACATCTTAAATTAAGCACCTGTCAGTTCGAGCGTATGCTCTGGGCTTGCCCGTTGTTGGAACCTGCCCATCAGAAACTCTTACTGTTCAGCCCCGCATTCATGCATCATGTCATCTATGAGAATGTATGAGGATTAAAACCGACTTTCAAGTATTAGTTCGATTCTGTGAAGTAGAGACCGTACTTCAGTACGGGCAGTGTGTGGGGTGCTTAACCTCTTCCCACCCTGTAACCGTGATCCCTTACCTTGAATCTCTGGCCGCAGATCAAAAGGAGTCATCTTAGAGGAAGGAATCTTCGGATCCCCTTCTCTAACGTTTCTACGGGGTCTAGCCGACTGTATATTCGAAGTAACTGGCTAGTGGCGACTCTGGTCTTATATAAACTCATTTAAACACATCCAGCTTAACACGACAACCAGACAAAGCCCTCGAGAACGAGGCAAGCTAGTGGCATAAACGGCGATTTCGCACTCACGCATCCTCCTCTCCTTCTTTTCCCGAAAGGGAAGGGACGGGAGAACGACATCGTGTGGGAGCGCGGAAAACGGCGAGGGTCCACAGAATGGCAACTCCGCTGGGGATAAGCTAGTCCCACTAGTCGTGATCTGACTTGAAAAACGGAATCATTCCTATACTTGAAAGTCACTAATCCTCATACAATCTCATCTGCATAGCATTCTACCCAAAACCCAAAACCAAAAAAAAAAAATAGAAAATCCCAAAACCAACAAAAAAATATATATATAGAAAATCCCAAAACCCAAAAAGAGTAGAGTACAGTCCTCACCATTGCGCCTCCTCGGGCTCAACGTACGCGGAGACAACTTCCCTACGCAGCATAATCCTCACTCAGGCTCAACAAGCCATGTCCGACCACGAAGAAGAAACTCATCTCCTCCCTGCTCTTGAGATGACCGAAGCGCAACCTCCACCGCAACAGTCAATTGAGAATACGCCAATCATACAAGAGTTGGCACAAGGAGTGAGAGCAATGCAAGAAATGCTCTTGCAATTCATGTAAGCACAAGCCACCGCAGCAGCCAACAATCAAGCTGGCCCAGTTCAGCAGTCTCAGCAACCATGCCGGGTCCTTCCGACCTCCAGTTCAAATCAAGCACAACCATCAGAGTCTGCCCAAGACTACCGACAGCAGCCATCTCAGCCCTTCGCTATGGGGCATCCTTCTCAATATCTTCCTGCGACGACAAGGCCATCTCAGAGCACTTCCGTTGCAGGAACTTCCAGTCAGCCTCCAGTCAATCTTGCAAACAATAATCTCAGTAGATCTCAGCATGTCCCCGCCGATGGGACACCTTTTCAATTCCAGCACATCCCCACCGATGAGATTTCAATTCAATTTCCAGCAACAGGGACAGCACTGGCTAATGCCCACAATGGGGGTTAGTGTCAAGTATACATCAATCAGCGGACAGTGGCGAATACCCAACAAGGGGGTCACTTCCCAGCATTTCAGCCTCCTGCAAACAGGAGCATTTTTCAATTCCAGCACATCCCCGCCGATGGGATTCCAGTTAATTTTCAACAATCTTCAATTCAGCAAAATCCAGTTAATTTCCAGCAATCTTCAATTCAGCAAACTCCAGTTAATTTCAAGCAAGTTCCAGTTCAACCTTCAGTACAGTCTCCAATTCAATTATAGTCCTTTCAAGCACAAGTTCGTCAGAATCCAGTTCAGTCATCAAATCAATTTCAGCAACCCGCGGTTGCCTTTCAGTAAGCACATAGGGTCGAAGACTGTCGACCACTATGCCGAAGAAGAACGTGCCTTACTCCAAGAGGCACCAGTCGCTCGAACAGATCACTCAGGACTGGACGAGTTGCGGGAGCAGTTCCAGATCTTGCAAAATCAGCTTCAGCGACAACAAGGAATTGATCTACCTTCGACAAAGTTCAAAGACTTGTGTCCCTTCCCAGATGCTCAAGTACCTCAAAACTTTGAGGTTCCAAAATTCAAAAGATACGATGGCAGCGGTTGTCCTGCAGCACATCTCAAGGCCTTCTGTGGAGAGCTGAGTGCAATCTCAGGAAATGAAGGGGCCCTCATTCGCTTGTTCCAAAAATCTCTGAAGGGCGATGCCTTAGATTGGTATACTTCATTGGACTGCCACCGCATCAGGACGTGGGAACAGCTTTCCCAGGCTTTCGTCGACAGATTCGCGTACAATCTCAACATGGCACCCAGAAGAGCCGACCTCGCAGCTCTCAGGCAAAAGAGTGATGAGACACTATCAGCTTACGTGGGACGTTGGCGAGCTATGGCAGCTCGAATACGAACGCCTATCGACGACGAAGAACAAATCTCCATGATTGTTCATTCAACATATCCAGGCATATCCGGGTATCTCATCTCGCATCCATATGCGAATTTCTCACAATTGATCCGTGCTGGAGAGCAAGTTGAAGCAGGAATCCGTGCCGGGACAATCTCCCCATGGCCTCATCAAGCCACTCCAATCAAAAGAAACAGAGTGGAAGGAAGACCTATCGGGCACGGGAATGGAAACCGCAGTGGTTCTCCTCCCCGTCCAACAGAGGTAAACAACATCAACACCACTGCTCAAGGAAATCAACATGCTCCCCCACAGGGACGTCAACAGTATCAGCAGAATCCAGTGCAGCATCAGCCTCAGCGGTATCAGCCACAACTGAATCCTTAGCCACAACCACCTCGACAACAGCAGCAGTTCAGAGGAAACGGTCAATACTCATATCAAAATAGGCAAAACTACAGGGAGTTCAGAAAATTTACTCCCCTCTCTCAACCACTCAGTCAAGTCATGGCTACGCTGGTGCAGAAGCAGTTACTTACTCTAATGGCACCTCGGCCTCCGCCTCATCCCTGCCACCAAACTACCGAGAAAATGAGTATTGTGCCTATCATCAAGGGCGTGGCCATACCACTGATCGATACTATACCTTGAAGAATGCCATACAAGACCTGATTGATGACCGCAAGATCGTCATCTCGGTCCCTGGAACTTCTCCAGCAGCTTTCACCAACATCCTTCAGAATCCTCTGCCTCAGCATCCAACGGACCCCAGTTCGTCTCGTGGCCCTGCAGTCAATAGTATAGAAGAAGGGAACCATCTCGATCGCTTCTTCTCCCCTATCCAGTCCATTCATGCTTACACTTACGGGCCGACAAATCCTCCTCCAATCTTGCAAGGGGCAAGTCCCTTTCTTCCTTCAGTCTCCGAGCCAGTAGTAATCGAAGGAGCGCTTCCATATGATGTACCAGTTGTTCAAGGGGCACCTTACAACCATTCATGCTAGGAACCAGTCATCCTGGAAGGAGCACAATCATACATCGAGCCCACATTCGAACCTGTCGTCTTGCAAGGGGCAATTTCAGCACAAGAACACTCCAATCCGCAATGGAAGGATTATACTCATCAGCAGCAAGAACCCATTGTATTAGAAGGAGCTCCTCCAGTTGAGCCAGTCATATTGCAAGGGGCAAACCCCGAAGGCGTGTCAATTACACTACGGCAGCTGGGACGAACAGAGAAACCCCCTGCCATATCAAGAGGACCAGCATTCATTCCATGGGAGCCTCCTGCTCCAGGAATAGTCAAGCCAAGACCACGACCTTATGTGGTCTATGAAGACAAGCCTCGATATTACCCCTTCAGCACAGGCAACAATGTAGTCCTCAAGGCAAAAGCTCCATACGAGGAAGATCTGGTACCCACACCAGCACCGTAGCAAGAACCGGTGATCCTAGAAGGCAAAGGTAAGGAAAGTTATAAAGAGGTCCCATGGCACTATCCAGAATGTGCGGAAGTAGGGAACATAAATCCCAACGGGCGTTGCATCCGAAGAGATAATCAGAACAGAGGAGATCCCAAAGGCGCTCTTTCAGGCCTCGGTAACAAAAATGAAGCCGCATACGATGTGGCGACTCAGCTCAAGTCAATCCCTGCTCAAATCTCAGTATGGGAGCTACTCTGCACATCTCGCATACACCGAGAAATGTTTGCTAAAACCTTGAGAGATGCTCACGTCTCCTCTGATACGGCACCAGAGATGATAGCATTGATGATTGGACAGCTCTTGGCTCGACGTGCCATCACCTTCACAGATAATGAGTTGCCACCAGAAGGACGCGATCATGGGCGATCCCTCAACATAGCCTTACGATATAAAGACCTCTATGTCCCGCTGGTCCTTATCGATAATGGCTCAAGCTTAAACGTCTGCCCACTCAAGACCGCGGAACGTCTGGGAATCAGTCCTTCTTCATTTCGACCCAGCACCATATGTGTCAGAGCATTCGACAACACCCGCCGATCAGTGGAAGGGGAGGTCGACATAGAGGTACAGATAGGTCCAGAAATCTCTACCATCACATTCCAAATCCTGGATATATCAGCCTCTTTCAACATGCTGCTCGGACGGCCTTGGCTACACAAGGTTGGAGCTGTGCTGTCAACCCTGCATCAACGAGTGAAATACATCTGTGGAAATCAAGTGATCTCTATCCACGCAGAGAAGGAGCTCATCATTCCTTCCAATGCTGCTGCCACTAAACCAGACATCCCGGTCATTGATATCCAGCACTCTGAAGAAGACATCCCGTTTCACAGTTTCGAATTCGAGACTGTGAACTCTATCGCCAATCCAGAACCGATAAGGGTGGACCGTGTCTTTTCGCCGGCAAAACGTCTGAGTCTCAAATACCGAATGAAGAATCATTTCAAGTCTAGAAAGGTACCGCTGGTATATAACCAACGCAAATGGGGACTCGGATACAAGACAGTCTTCATAGACAAAAGAAGGAAGAAATTTTAGTGCTCACCCATCCAGTTCGTCAAGCTAGGAGAACCTTGCAAAGATCCAGGAGGGAATCAACCGACTGCACTACACAAAGGCCTCCCGATGAGCCTAGTTTGGGCCACGTGGCCCCCCATTCGATGGGATCAGATTCTCGAATCATCTAAGCCTTCAGAAGAAGAAGGGAATGATGAAGACGAAGAAGGAAGTCAAACACAGCAGCTTCAGGACCAGGTTACTCTGATACCTGCTCCCAACCAGGGGCATAACCTGCCCACTTCAGCATCAATCAACCAGGGGCACAACTTGCCCGCTTCAATTCCAGCCAGTCAGGGACACAACTTGCCCATCTCAGCACCAATCAGCAAGGGGCATGACTTGCCCATCTCTGCAAAGTCAACATCATCAATCATCAGCCAGGGACAGAAGCAGCCCATCCATTGGACCAAGAAAGGGAAGTGGCCAGCCCTGGATTGGTCCGATGTCCAGATTTCAAACTTGTGTCTCACTGTGGAACCAGACGAACTGCAATACGTGGTAAGTGACCCGGGAGGGACTGAGTGCGACTCAGATCTCGAACCCGACCAGCGAGAAGACATGGTCATTGGGCCAGACCATGATTCTTCGCCCAAAGCATCAACCCCCACCTCTTCAGGGGAGGAAGTGTGGGGTCCTGAATGGTCATCCGTTCCCCTAACTTTTGAATCAGCCAAAGAGCCATCTGAGGGCTCTGGCTTCCAAAAAAAAAGGCATGTTTAAGTAGCGACCGGAACTTTGGAACAAGTTGGGCTCAATCATGGTCTGCAATGCCTACTTGTTCAAAGTCCCATGAATTTCGAAAATCCAAAAAAATAAAAAACTTTCAAAAGCCAAAAACATCTAGCATTTCCATTTCAGAAAAATCTCAAAAACCAAAAAACATTTCTTTTCCTGCATTCAATAGTGTGCCAAGTTCATCTAAAGAGTCACATGAGTTTGAAGTCGAATCATATGATTTCGACATCGAATTAGACTTCGAGCTCATGGGTCTAGACGAAGCTCGAGAGGAGGAAGATGATGATCCAGCTCCCGAACTTGAGGATCTCCTCAAAAAGTTCGAATCTAAAGCCAATGTTGTAGCCGATGATTTCGAGATAGTAAACTTGGGGACACCTGAGATCCCTAGGGAAGTACGCATTGGAAAATCGTTGCCACCTGAGATGAAACAGAAAATGATAGAGTTCCTAGCTCCAAGATTGTCCAACTTCGCGTTCTCATATGAAGACATGCCGGGGCTCGATGAAGAGCTCGTTGTACACCATCTGCCAACCAAGGCAGATATGAAGCCAGTAAAGCAGAAACTTCGAAGAATGAAGCCAGAATGGGCTCTGAAAGTCCGAGATGAAGTCATTAAGCAGTACAACGCGGGATTCTTGGTAGTCTCTAACTACCCTGAATGGCTCGCCAACATCATACCAGTACCGAAGAAGGATGGCAAGGTTTGAATGTGCATCGACTTCCGAGATCTCAACAAAGCCAGTCCTAAAGATGACTTCCCTTTGCCACATATCGACACTCTGGTCGACAACACTGCGGGATACAAGATCTTCTCATTCATAGACGGGTTCTCAGGTTACAATCAGATCAAGATGGCCGTCGTAGATCGCGAGAAGACATTATTTATCACTCCCTGGGGAACCTTCTGTTACAGGGTGATGCCGTTCGGTCTGAAGAACGCAGGAGCAACATATCAGCGAGCAATGACAGCATTATTCCATGACATGATGAACAAAGAGCTTGAAGTATATGTGGACGACATGATCGTCAAATCTCGCACAATTGAAGGACACTTTGAAGATCTGAAAAAGTTATTCAACAGATTAGAAAAGTACAAGATCCGTCTCAACCCTCAGAAATGTGTCTTCGATGCAATGGGAGGTAAGCTCCTCGGCTTTATGGTGAGTGAGGATGGCATCAGGGTCGACGAGACCAAAACCAAAGCAATCATCGAGATGCCCCCTCCTAGAACAGAGAAGGAAATTCGTGGCTTCCTCGGCAGAATTCAATACATCAGTCGCTTCATTGCACAGCTCACACCTATTTGCGAGCCCATTTTCAAGCTCCTTCGAAAGAACGTTCCGAAGGAATGGAATGAGGATTGCCAAGTCGCCTTCGACCGCATCAAGAAATATCTCATGAATCCTCCAGTCCTTGTGCCGCCCACTCCCGGACGACCACTATTGTTATACATCTCGGTATCAGCAGAAGCCATTGGCTGTGTCCTCGGCCAGGACGACGAGACCGGGAAGAAGGAACAAGCAATATATTATTTGAGCCGAAAGTTCACTGACTACGAGACCAGGTATTCCCCGATCGAGAAGACCTGCCTCGCCCTAGTCTGGGCAACTCAGCGACTCCGTCAATACATGATTGCATTCCCTATTCTCCTCCTTGCTCACATGGATCCGCTCAAGTACCTGTTCGAGAAGCCGGCACTCACTGGAAGGATAGCTAAATGGCAGCTACTCCTGTCTGAGTTCGACATCACCTATGTCACTCAGAAGGCAATCAAGGGACAGGCCCTCGTCGATCATCTTGCCGCCCACTCCCTCCTGGATTATCAACCGCTCAAGACATTCTTCCCTGATGAAGATCTCTTGTTTATTGAAGAAGAAGAAAAGAAAAGAGATAAGTGGACGTTATTATTCGACGGCGCAACAAATTCTAAAGGGAGTGGTATTGGAGCAATCCTCTACTCTCCAGATGACGTCCCTATTCCTATCTCAAGGCGCATAGCATTCGAGTGCACCAACAACATGGCAGAGTACGAAGCATGCATCGCTGGCTTAAGGGAAGCCATAATCATGGGCGTCAAGAAGCTACGAGTATTTGGAGACTCACAGCTTATCATCAACCAGACCAAGGGCAAATGAAAAACCAAGGACGAGAAGTTGATACCATATCATGTGTATCTTGACAATCTGATCGAGGAGTTCAAAGAAGTCACCTTCTCATACATGCCCAGAGCCAAGAACCAGTTTGCAGATGCTCTCGCCATGTTGAACCTCCAATTTATACATTGCATTGCCCATTACACAACAAGGTTTGCATGATTTTCATGGTTTAAAGGCCCACCTAACACATGTTTTTGTGATTATAGGGATGAGAGCGGACTTCATCTAATTGGAGCTTAACAAGGGTTATTTGAGCTATTGCATGAAGTCCTAAGATGGACCAAAGAAAGAAGAAGAAAGAGGGAGAAAAGAGGATGAAGAAAAGAAGAAAAGGTTGCAGAAAAACAAGGCAGACCGGTCGTCCGACCGGTCAGCCACATCAAAAAGAAGCAATGGAAGACAGGCCGACGGCATGACTTGTCTGAGCTATTGAGACAGGCTGACCGGTCTTAACCGGTCGGCCATGCACACTGGAACCACTTCACATTGGTCCGACCGGTCATGACCGGTCGGCCACACTTGCTGGATGAATGGGAGGTCTGTCCGACCGGTCATGACCGGTCGGCAGCACCCCCTGGACTGTTTTAAAAGTTGGTCCGACCAGTCACGACCGGTCGACCTTGCGTAAGATAAGTCCTTTCTAAATCAGGACTCCGAAAAACACTGCGCAATGCGTAATCTATCGCAGAATCCGACGCAAGGGAGGTGGATTGCTATAAAAGGACACCTAGGGGCTCTCCCTAGGGTATCAGAGAGGCGAAGGAACGTGGGTTTGGAGAGCGAAGGCGATCGTGGAGTGGCTACAACTCTCCTATTTGGGTTTTCCTGTTTTTATGCTTTATTTCAGAGTTTTTAGTTGTAGCATGACTATGCTCGGCTAAAACCTCTCAGCTAAGGCTGAGAGGTGAAGCTTGTAACTAATTCTATATTGGTTTCAGTTTAATTCAAGTAATTTACATTCAAGTTTGGATTTTTACATGATTTAGTTCCAAAAAGTGGTAGTTTGAGATGTCTTATCTGAGTTTATGTGTTCCGGACATGAATTCCTTTTAATTCTCTGAGATTATCATGTTTGTTTATCTAAATTCGGATTATAATAATCCTTGAGCAGGCCATAGTCCAGAGGCATGGCTGTTACTCCACAGGCTATGGTTTGAGTTTAGTATTGATTTTATTGGACTAGAACTTGGAAGTTCAACTTGAATGTGATGGAATGTGTGTGAATGCTTTATTCTCCAACTAGATGAGAGATAGGACTTCAAATCTAGTCGTGTTTTCTACTTGGATTGACTGAATTGACATAGGATTGCTACAAGTGGATCCTTGAAAGCCTTAGTACTTTATATCTTTGATTTTTCATTAAGTTCCTGTTTTAAGTAAACACTTAATTAAATCTGATTTCTTTTAAAAAACTGAGTTGCTGGAGTGATTTGGGGGCTGTCACTATTTCCCTGTGGATCGACCTCGGTCTTACCGAGTTTTATTACTACATCGCAGCCTTACACTTGAGGCGAGCGAACACGCCACACTCGCATCAATGCTCGAGATCCCAAAAGGAGCTTCAGAATGGGAGCTCACAGTCGAAATTCAAGAAGAACCTGCTTTTTGCCTGCAAATAGAAGAAGCCGAAGCTGTCCCTGACAAACCCTGGTATGCCGACATCAAGCAATATCTCGAAACCCAGGAGTATCCAGAGTCAGTAACAGTAACAGATCGCCGAACCATTCAGCGTTTGGCAGGCTAGTTCACCATCAGTGGCGAAGTTCTTTACAAGCGATCCTATAATCACATCCTCCTTCGATGCGTCGATGAAACAGAAGCTGCAAAGATCATGAAAGAAATACACGAAGGAATCTGTGGCCCACACATGAATTGGCACATGATGGCAAAGAAGATTCTACGACTCGGCTACTATTGGCTCACCATGAAGACAGACTGTTGCCAGCACGTCAGAAAATGCTTCAAGTGTCAAGAGCATGCGAATCAAATCCATGCCCCATCATTAGAGTTATACAACCTGACCACCCCCTGGCCCTTCTCCATGTGGGGACTTGACATTATCGGCAAGATCAGTCCCAAAGCATCAAACGGTCATGAGTACATACTTGTGGCAGTCGACTACTTCACCAAATGGGTAGAGGCAGCCTCCTACACCACGATTGCAGCATCTAAAGTGATCAAATTCATGAAGAACAACATCATATGCCGGTATGGAATCCCTAATGTTATCATCACAGATAATAGGACCCCGTTCGTCAACAAGAAGATGGATGACTTCCTCAGCAAATTCAAGATCCAACGTCATCGATCAAGCCCCTACCGTCCCCAGATGAATGGTGGGGTAGAAGCCGCAAACAAGACAATCGTCAGGATACTTGAGAAGATGGTCGTGACCTATCGAGATTGGTCAGATATGCTCCCATATGCACTTTGGGCCTATCGAACGTCTGTACGGTCTGCCACGGGCGTTACTCCTTTCGAGCTTACCTACGGAATGGAAGCAGTCCTACCAGTCGAGGTGGAAATACCATCATTACGGGTGTTACTAGAAAGCGGAATTGAAGAAGGAGAATGGCAAAGGGCCAGATTCGATCAGTTGCAGCTAGCAGAAGAAAAGCGCATGCGTGCACTAAGTCATTCACAGTGCTATCAAAAAAGGATCGCTCGGGCTTACAACAAGAGAGTCCGAAAAAGAAGTTTCAAGGTAGGCGACATGGTCATGAAGAAGATTCTACTGTCGCACCTTCCGGATCCCAGAGGAAAGTTCAAACCCTCGTGGGACGGGCCGCTGATCATCAGAGAAGTACTTCCCGGAGGCGCCCTCAGACTCACCAGCATAAGAGGAGTGGATCTTCCTGAGCCAACCAACGCCGACAACGTGAAGACCTTTCACGGGTAAGTTATTCTGACCTTATCAAGAGTTACTTTAATAGAGCTGAAGTCAAGAGGTCAAAGCTGAGACCTCTGAGAAATCATTTCCGTCCACCAAGTGTTTCAAATAAGGGGATTCAAAAAGAGAAAAATACAAAAAAAAAGGGGGATTCAAAAGGAAAAGACAAAAAAAAGAGAAAAAGAATACAAAAGAAAAAGAAAAAAAAAAGAGAAGAAAAGAGAAAGGAAAAGGGAAGCCAAAACAAGGTACCCAAGAAAAAATCAGCCCAATAAGAAACACAGACATCCGTCCATTCATCTCAGAAGGGTCTTTAGCTAAGACCAATAGCTCTATCTTCGTAACCTAGGATAAGGGCTGAAAGACTGCCATCGGCCGGCAACGACGGATTCCCGACCTCTAGCCGCCGCAGTTATCCAAAGATCCAGAGAAAAAAAAAAAAAAAAAAGAAAAAAAAATGTGTGCCTAAACAAAGAGGGCGGAGTGAAAACCCGAAAGGGCGCTCCGAGTAAAAACAGTGGGCATATAGCGGACTTAGTGAAAACCCGAAAGGGCACTGAGGGTAAAAACAGCATAGCTGCCAAGGGGCAGGTAAGATCAAATACCCGGGACGTGGTGAAAACCCGAAAGGGCGCCACGGGCAAAAATGACGGGAAAAAGCCGGCTGTGGTGAAAGCTCGAAAGAGCACTGCAGGCAAAAATGGCTCAAATGAAAAAAAAGAAAAAATAAAAGTGCAGGTACCAAGAAATCAGACAGTCCAGATCGGTTCAAGCAGTTACAGTTCAAGAACAAGAAGGAGTGCAGTCAGGAGCGAAGAGCTCTACAAATTCTGACAATCTCAAGAGGCAACAGTTTCCATTGCCTACACCTCTAGGGAACCAAAGGAGCACTCAAGTTAAATCTCGAAACATCGGTCAAAGCATTGGTCGAGCCCCAGTTCTGATTCCTATATCCTGACACAAAATCCAGACACACTCACAAGACCACTTATGGCATAGTAGATTTTCAAACAGTTTTCTCTTTTCAAGTAAATACATCATATTTCTTTTACACGTATCATATCATCTTTTTCAAAAAAAAAATACAAATTTTTTTTTCATCATCATCAATCATATATGCAAAAAAGAATGTGTAGGTGGCCAACACAATCAATCTCTACCCTCCTCCTCGGCCACATCAGGCAAGTCCTCTGACTCATAAAAAGATAGCCTCTCTCTCAACCTGCTCACCTCCATACGCAGGTAATGCGCCTCATCGCGCTCAAGGCTACGGATCGCTGTCTCCTCGTCAGACAATCTCTGATCGGCAGCCAATCTCCTCGACATCATCTCACAATGATATCGAAGTGTAGAGATCTCAGACAGCAGATGGCCATGAGTGGCCAAAAGGAAGCAAGGATCAATGAATGGGCTCTCCTCAAAAGGTTCATATGAACCAGATGAAGAGCCAGCATCTCCAAGGATATCTTGCTCATCCTCATCAGCAGTCTGGTGCCAGCAAGGGATACGTCGATACAAAGACTGCTCAACAATCCAGTACTGATATGGGGCGGTCGCCATCGAAAAATCCGCAACTCAAAACCCAGGAAATCAGCAGTCAAGTAACTCGCCCAAGAACAATCAATCCGAGTCCTAAAGTCAGAGGACCTAGATGGAAGTGCTCGACGCCCGATACCCGTGAAAGCAAAAAGAGGAACATACTGCTCATATCCAAACTGCCGCAGGAACCGAACGGGATGATAAGAAAAGTAGGATCGAAAGCCTACCAACATCAGAGGAAGGCGGTGTGCATCACAAAGCACTGGAGGAAGTGAAAGCCAAGATGACTCCCAACGAACGTTCCAGTCACGAAGGTCAGCGAACATCCTGCGATACAAGGGCTCGCTCATCCTGGCTGTATGAGGAAGGAACTCCATGATATAACGCATGATGTCAGAGCTAGGAATGCCAGGATGGGGTACAGGAACTGTCAAAGAAAGACGCTCTCATAGCCAGACCTGATCACATAAAGGAAAAGAAGTTCAGCTAGAGCCAAGCAGTTCCTAACAAAGCAAGAAGAAAAAAAGGTGTAGAAAAGATACCTGCAGAAAGGCACAGCAGCCGCGAAGGACACGAGTGCGGCCCAGGGCGCAGTCAGTCAGCCCATTAAACAGCTCGGCCAAGATGAGAGAAATGATCCCCTGCCGTCGGATAGCTCGGCTCATCACCTCAAAGAGCAAAGGAGTCTGGGACCTGCGCCATCCCGAGAACAGCACCTCAGCTATCAAGCAGAACATCAGTGCGTTCCGAGCAAAGGTAGAATCAGCCACACTCCGAAGACCCGAAAAAAGATCATACAGTAAATCCAAGGAGAACACTACAGCATCTTGGCCGGCGGCTGCAGGCCGAACAAGATAGGGGATCCCGAACCAGTTCTGCGGTGTAGCAGTCTTCGGCGACGTCTTCGGCGAGAAATACTGAGTATAATCCCAAGGTAGGCCTGTCAAGCGGGCAAGCTCCTCCAAAGAGGGTGCCATCTCCATATCGTTGAACGCGAGCAAGTTCAACGAAGGGACCCAGTCAATTAAGGCAGCTCCAAGCATCCTCCAATCAATATCAACTCTAGCCATATGAATCAAACTGCCGAAGCCATAGGACTCCAAATCCTGAATCTCATAAGCTGACAAACTATCAAGCCAAGCAAGCAGCCGTGGCGAGCAAGAAGGACGAGGAAGCAGCTGACAAGTCCTCACTGGTACCCCCTCCAGAACAAAAGGCCCAGAAATCAATGATGACTCATCGAGGATCGGAAGGTCGATAGGCGAAGGGGAAGGAAAAGCTGGAACCTCTGCAGACTCGACAGCCCCTGACCTGCCCTCAGTAACGGTTATGTTTGATATAGTCGCATCACTGTCCAAAACTGTCATAACCTCAGCCGCATGAGAAGACTCGCCCACCTCATGAACGGAGTGCGCAAAAGACCGACGATCAGGAGAAGAACGATACTCCCCATCAAAAGGGCTACCAGTGAAGATCACACCACACATCGTGGCATCCTGGCTAATCTGACCGTCGAAAAATGCATCTGAACCATCAAAAAGGGTCCCGGCAACCCCGATCGAAGAACCAACGGTCAGATCTGGACCTGCGGCCCTCTCCAACAGGAAATCATGAATCTAATCATCATCCTGGCTGATCAAAGGGATCATCGAGGCATCCACACCATCCATCATCAAGGGGACATCATCAATGATCACATCAAGTCCACCCAAACAAGTATGCTGCACATCTTGGCCCTCATCAAGAGCATCCAAACCGTTAAAGGTATCATCTGAGCCATCCATCCCATCCAAGCATGAGATTAGCCCATCTATGTCTATCATGGTCCCATCACCTCCATCAATCACATCACCCATGTGGCCCACATTCAAGGGATGCATAGCCTCACCTATGTCCCATCCTCCTATCTCATCCATGCCATCCATTTCTCCCACAATCAAAGCCCCATTCAAATCTGGAATTTCAGCATGGCTGCCATTAATGGGGCCATTCAAAGCTCCACCAACCACCAAGCTTAAGTCTTCATCAATGCCCCATCTACCCCATCCATTAAAGGCATCTCCCCTTTATCAAAGCTCATTTGAAAATCTGAAGTGTGGGACCCATCATGAACAGTCCCTACAGCCCTTGAATCTCCACCATCCATTGTTTGAGAGAGGACAAAGTAAGAAGAAGACAAAAAGAGAAGCAAGGATGAGACAAAGAGAGGAAACATGGCTGGAATCGAAAGGCCTATTACAAAGAATGTGGGGAAAGCAGCAACGGACAACAGGGAATGTCCGAACCCGAGCCAGCCCAGGCCGCTCAAGAGGCGAGCCTTGGGCGGCCTGCTCTGGGCCGCCCGTACGGACGCGCTCCCTCTCTCTCCTCGGGATTGGCTCCAGGGTTCTTGGTAGGTGAGGTTGACAGTCCACGTCAGCAGATGGCACCCCGTGGGCCGCCCAAGGCTCCGGTCCACTCCAGATTTCGACTGAGGTTGATCAAGATCATATAGAAGGTACCCCACCGGTCCAATCACGAAGCACAACGGCTAGAATTAGTCTGATCAAGTCAAAGAGAGGTAAAGGTGATCAAGTGGGGGCCACAAGCAATCTAAGTCATTCAAAGACTAGATCATCATAATCTAAACCATTGAAGGACCTACATGAGCCATCAAACAACAAGATCAAAGGTCTGATCATCAAAACCAGGGCCAGAATCCAAGATCTAATCATCAAATGGGCCCACAAAGCCAAGTCAAGCGATCTGAGATGTTCAAGCCATCATCTACACCATGAGAAGCCTTTTTAGCCTCACAAATCATCAAAAGAGGTGCCCCAAAGTAAAGCCAAGGTCTCAAGTGGGCCCACAAGGCCGAATCTATCAATCTGAACCATTCAAGGGCTAGGTCATCGGGATCTAAACCATTGGAAAGCTTACACAAGTCATGGAGCAGTAAGATCAAAGGTTCGATCATCAAAAGAAGGGCCAGAATCCAAGATCTAATCATCAAGTGGGCCCACAAGGCCTAATCAAGCAATCTGAACCGTTCAAGTCATCATCCATGCAGTTAAGAAGTCTCATCTTCCACAAATCATTAAGGAACAAGTCAAAGGTCAAAGCATCTAGACATCATCAAGACAAGTTAAAGATTGTATATTCATTCAAAAGAGCTTGATACAAAAGAAGATAAAAGCAAAAAGAACAAGGCCATATAAAGCGGAATACAAAAGCAAGCTACAAGTCGCCAACATAGTCATCATCATCCCTCCTCTCGTCCGCTCCCGACGATAAAGATCCATCAAAGGAGCAGTCACCGAGCCTCCAACATACCTGCGACGACCCCCTGGAACATAGAGCGAAGGAAGCAGAGGCCCCTGGCCGTACAGCAAATACCACTCATCATAGTCACGATCCGGGATCGTGAAACGAAATCCGGGCTGGCCCACGAGAGCCTCAGCTCTCTCATCAGCTGGAATCCGAGCAGCTGGAGGAGGTGCAGAACAAGGGACCCGAGCCACCCCAGTGACTTGCCGAAGCAACCTCTCGCCCAGATACCACTGAAAAGATTCAGCATCGGAAAGCATGATACGGAGACATGAAGCATCATAAGCCTCCACACGCTAGGGGGTATATAGAGAGGAAAGCTGGCATACGGCATCCGAGCGAGCTACAGCAAATGAGGTCACCACAATCAGTTACAGTACAGCACGAGGGGTAGGAAAAGCAAGATACTTACGTCCTCAACGGTCAACCCGTCTATGTTAGCACGCCAATTGTCCCCAGAAACTCGGGAGTTCCGCTGACGATTTTGCTGGTGCCAGTACATGTGGCGATACAGAGAGGGCTCAATATCATCCCGCATCCTCGGCGCGAGATGGGGAAAATGGTCATAAAAGCAGGTCTGGGCAAAAAGCACGCCTAATGATCAGAGAGAGAAAGAAGGCAAATGACTCCAAGGAAGGTGAAAGAAGAAATACCTCAACGACAGGCCAAAAACCTGCGAAAGACCGGCTATGCCGACAGGTCTTATCCAGACCTTGGAAGATATGGGTCAAGATAGCCCCGTTCCAGTTATAGGGATGATGAAGATCCTCGACTAAACGAAGAAATTTAGGATCAACCCTCTCATTCGCGTGGCAGAAAAGGAAGGACCCGAAGGCATAAGTGATCATGGCCCGTGCTTTGTGGAGGGCCTCTCGCTCGGTGGTGGGGATGACGGAAGCAAAATTGTTGTAGAACCATCGCATCTTTACTTGATGGCCTTGGAATTCACCCTCGGGTGGGACATCACCGACGAGCCGTAGCTAATCAGTGGAAGTGAGGGGAGCCAGAGAACTGACTTGAGGAACAATTGTTCCATGAAACGGAAAGCCTACTTGCATATAAATGTCCAGGGGAGTTATTCCCCATTCACCACAAGGGAGCTGGAAGGTGTGGGTCTCGTCCCGCCACCTCTCGCAAAGGGCCGCGAGCATCATGCGGTTAGCATCGTTGTTATGAAAACGTAAGGTGAGGAGGCCAGTAAAAGGAGTACCATCCAGTACTCGTTCAAGCAAGGGCTATAGATCATTCACCCAGTTGTCCCAGTGATCCCTGGTACCTCGACCCTTGATAGCGGGAAGAGGTTGATGCTCAATAGCTAAGGAACACATGTGGTCCCCTCGGCGGACAATGAAGGCAGGATCATCCTCATCAATCACTCGGCGACCTCTGGTACCATCCGCCATTGAATCCTACAAGTTTGGCAAGGTAAGTCCCTATCCCTTTACCCGTTAAAATCCAAATTATCATCTAAGAAACCCATGGGATTGGACTCACATTCAAATGCAAAATCTAAAGTCCAACTCCATGTGTCACCTAGGATATGTGTTGGGCCCATTGAAAAAAGCAAGGCCCACCTTAAAGAAGGTTGCATGGCATGCCTTAGGCAAGAAAAGTCCATCATCCAAGGACACATTTTGGACAACAAATGCACTCAAGTGCCATGAGATCAACAAAGGATAAGAGTCTTAATTCACATGAAGCCCCTCTTCAAAGTCCATATGTGGCCAAAGATTGATCCACTTTTATGCCAAGACCATGATTCTCACTTAAGATGTTTCCATCTTTGTACACATGTGCATGGACAAGTGGGGGATAGGAGGGAAATGGGCCCCCAAGAGCAACCCAAATGCCTCATCTCCATGGATTGGAGGGAGCACATAGCCCACTTTAAAGCATGAGAACCCATTCATGGGTCAACCATGGGCAACCTTATGTGCCTCATCTTGATGAAAGTTTTGACCACGAGAATACAACAAGGAGGTCTACCCACAAACACATGGATCAAAGAGGCCAATGGTAAAAATTTTGATGCACATAGCCCACATGAGGAGTCAAAGTTGGAAATGCCCATGTAAGGGCAAGTTTGGGCAACTTATGTGCACCAATTTCTTTACAAAACAAGGGGACCATTTGAGCACAAAAGGGCATGGCTTGATGAGTCACCCAACCATCATGAAAATGGATAAGAATGGTACACATAGCCCACTTAAAGATCAAAATCCAAAATGTCCCAAAGCATGGGGAAAAAAATGGGCAACTTATGGGTATCATTCTTTCTCACAAATTGAAAGAAAATTGCTCATATTTGAGAATGATGGTGGATGACCCACCAAGCCCCCAAAGAAAAGATCAAGGAGTTATGGTTGTATGGATAGCTCACTTGAGGATCATCCATTTGAGGTTGATAGCATTAAAGGGAAACTCTTGAGAACCACATTCCTACCTCAAGGAAAAACCATTTGAACTTAGTGAGATTGTTGGAACAACTCACTCATGGGACTTGTAGATGATCAAGTAACTCAAGTCCTCCATCCATCAAAAGAAAAAGCATGAAAAGAAAAAATCCTACATGAACAAAGTGTAGTGGGGCACACATGGTTCAAAGAAGTGCACAAGTTTCAATGAAGGCCCAAAAGCCCATCCATATGGAAAAATTCTAAGGAACCCACCACACTTTGTACAAGGATGTACATCATAATCAAGAGATGGTGGAAGACTTGGGCTACTTGTCCATAAAGGCCCAACTAAGAAATCTAGCCCACTTGAGATCCAAATGAAGAATGGGCTAGTCACCTTGGTCCATACATATGTGAAAAAAGATGGGGTCACCTAAAGTGAGCCCCATGAGCCCAAAACTTGAGATGGGCCCTACCATGCCCATGGGTCCAAATCTTGGAAAGAAGATGGAAAAGAAAAAGAGAGCTTCAAAGGAAATGACAAAGACAAGAAAGCATGAGGGAGCCCAAAATGAAGCATTGGGCCCATCAAATACACCAAGGGCCATGGCTTCACTTTGAGCCTATTTGATACATGTGAAAAGAGGCCCAACTCCCATGGAAAAGATAGTATATTTTGCCATGCACACTTGATGACATGGCAAAATCACCCTTTACATACACATGAAGGGAGTGTGAAAAGAAGAAAGAAAAATGAAGTGGAGAGCTTGCAATGTCCTT
Organism: Liriodendron chinense; assembly: GCA_003013855.2. Lineage (NCBI taxonomy): Eukaryota > Viridiplantae > Streptophyta > Magnoliopsida > Magnoliales > Magnoliaceae > Liriodendron > Liriodendron chinense. Next base: position 1,001,091 of record ML058372.1, on the reverse strand, counting down.
CGCCATGCACCACCTTTGAAAAAGACTTGAGATCTAGAAAATGGCCAAAAACACTTGGGCCCACCCTCACTCTTTTTAGAATAGCTACATGGAAAAAGAAAAGAGTCATGAGAGGAGATAATGAAGAAGGAAAAGGACAAGGAAGAGAAAGGAAGTGGTCCATACCTTTACCACTCACCAAAGAGGGACCACCTTGCTGTCCCAAAACTTTTCTAAGGCCCACCACTTAAGAGAAGCAAAGAACCACCAAGAGGAGAGAGAAAACTTTGAGAAAGAGAGAGTATGAGAGAGAGAAGGGAGAGATTGCACGTTGAGGGGTGCAAGGGTGCCCCATGTTATATAGAAAAAGGGGGTGCACCCTTTTACCCAGCCCACCAAAGAAACCGGGGGTCAGAGACCGTCCGGGCGGCCCACAGGAGGCCATCCTACCCCCTACCTATGTGAAACGACTTCTCCTCCCCTCTCCTTGGGAAGAACTCCTCCTTGGGAAGGGTGGTTGCAAGTGAATCTTGTACCTCCATGTAAGAATGAAGTGATGGAAGAGAATGGTGAGAAAAAGTAAGAAATCTCACCAAAATCTCACCTTGAGAGAAATTGGTGAGAAATTGGCTTGATGATGTGGAAAAGTTTCATGGAATTTTCAAGGAAAAGAAAGGAAAAGAATTGACTTACAAACAGTGATCTCAACCATCCAAGGGTATGACCTGATGATTCGAACCATTCCAAGAAGAATTCCCGTAGTCTCCAACCTGGATTGTTGCTCTTTTGTACAGTTTGTTGGTCCGAAGACCTTAAACTACGTCGGGATCAAGATCCCGAGGGATTTTCAATAAAAACCGACATCGGTCTTGATCGCTCGAATCAAGATCCGACGACGCCGGATACTTTCAAAAATCACAAAAAATATATGTTGGGGCTCAATTTGCACCCATTATAAAACAACATCCCATGGTCTAGTGGCAATGATTTAGATACGTTTTGAGGTCGGGAGAGCCCCGAAAACGCCAGCACAACCCTGATCGCTTGGTAGCGACCAAAATCCATAAACAGCATTTCAGAGCGGAACTGGACATGCACCTTAGTAGTGAAAGGAAGTGATCCGAACACTTTTCCGAAAAGCGCCGGGAAATGCGCCGGTAAAGCACATGCGCCCGGATCCACCACATGCGCCCGGTGTATTTTTCTCACATGCGCTTGACATTGTTTCTGGCACATGCGCCGGGAAATAGCCGCCGGGTAGACCCGAACCCGATTTCCCTCCTATAAATAGTGAAGTCACCTCATTTCATTAGCACGAGATCATCCCCCGCCGACCTCAGAGTGATGTAAGCACCACATGCGCTTGCTTTCTCTCCCCTCGCCGGATGCCTTGGCCGGAGTGGATTCCCTCGCTGGAAACCCTGGCCGGAAAGGGATTTCCTCGCCGGAATCCCAAGTTCAGGAAGAAAAAACCTGAAATTTTCTAAGTGCTGGGCACATGCGCCGGCATATCCCCCACATGCGCCAGCTTTTACCACCACATGCGCCGGCTTTTTCCACCGGAAAATCTTAAAATTCCGCTAAGTCTGGGAGGGACATGCGCCCACTCCTTAGGTCCAGGCGCATGTGCACCACCACATGCGCCGGGATTGCCTCCTGAACTTCCGTTTTCCATGAGAAACAGGGCCACATGCGCCCGGGTCCCTACCACATGCGCCCGAAAGCATGTGCAACACCACATGCGCCTGCACATCCACCCCTCCAAGCGCCTGGACGCTGATGGGCGGGGTGGACCTTCGATCGCGTGCCCCGCCTTCGTTCGGAATCCGATTTTGATGAAATTACTTCCGCCGGATGTGTCTCGATGAGATCTATCCATCCGCCGGATTAGATTCTCCAACGGTCAATGATAAGTTGCCTAAATCAGTATTTCAGTCCAAAATGACCAACACTTAGCCAATTTGGCAACTCCGGAAATCCCTCCGAAAGAGCCGAAAACGGCCGAAAATGAGAAGAATCAGGCGGAATTGGACCGAGCCCGAGAGGGAAACTTTTCTTCTACTTGACATGATACACCATAATCATGCACTACGACAAGGTTATCCGATCTCAGGATCCTCGAATACCCTAATCAAGCGGTCGGCAGGCCGGCTACTTAGTCATTTTCAGCCCTGGGAAGTGCCCTGTTGGCCCGAAAATTGACTTCTGCTAAGCAAGTCGAAACGCGATCGCACAGCGATCTTCGTGGACATAATCCACCCCTGTTCAAAGATGGTTATCGATAATATTCACTGATCTCCCCAATCAAAATGCAAACAGGTCCACTGCTCAGTCATTTTCAGCCCTGGGAAGCGCCCTCGTTCGGGAATGTTGCGGAGTGCTTTCCTAAGGTCACCCGTCATAAAAGTACGGGCGCGGGCCTTAGGTCATGCCGACCAACATTCGAGGATCGTGTATTCCAGCGGTCACCTGTTCACAGTAACAGGCGCGGGCCCCGAGTTGCACCACTCGAATCCTGACAGTCTCTCAACCCGGACATACCGAAAGAAAATGGGACATAGACATCCGGCGTGTCTAATAAATGTGGCACAGTCCATAACAAGAAAACAAAGGTCTAAATGACCATGAACTCAAGACCATAATCCCCGGCGGATTAGTCTTTTGCCTTCCAATCAAGGGTGATCAACCGTTGATGTAATTAAAGGCTCGTGACCAGTATCACAGCCTGGAATGTAAAAGATCTCAGAATCTCTGGAATAAAATTCGCCTTGCGATATCTCTCTCTTGTGTACACTTTGTGATTGCTTATGATTGTCTATAAATGTCTCTATACTCAGAATTCCCCCAGAATAAAAGAAACATGAAAAAAAAGAAAGAAGGACTGCTGACGAGTAGTTCTGACCTTTCCCCTCTTTTTCTAAGTTCTAATAAACTGGCGACTCTGCTAGGGAATATTCAATACCAGAATCTCTGGTTATTTCTGAGTAAATAGACATTCTGTGATAAATCATTTGCAGACACTAATGTGTACATGGGAAAGGTTACAGCAAGGAGAAATGTTCGGCGCCTTCACGGGCGCCAAACTGGCGACTCTCAACGGGAACGTTCTTCCCTTCATCTTTAAGGCAAAAGAATTTCGAAACTTCACATAACATGCATGTAGTTCATACTTGTATGTTTCTGTCTATCCACTGTCGAGCCGTATCACGATTGGTAAGGTCGCGTCCCCTCTCTATCCCAAGCACGGGGAATATTCTAATGCGTGTATGACTGTGCAGAGTGATAGAGAGATGTTGGGGTCCCAAAAGTGAGGATCCCCGAAATGATGATTCCGAATGCCAGAACCATCATGCGGTCAGATTTAGGGCCAGTGCAGCGAAAATCGCGGCACGAATCACGACGCACGCATCAGATTTGCCTCAAGCATGAAATTGGGCCGGTAGTGGACCCCACCGGACACCGTGACCAAAACTGTCCAAAATTGGGAGGGTACCTCAATTATGAAGGAATAGGAGCAGTGCATCGGCATTCATCACGAGGCGGACCCCGCAAACCCCCCAATTTGCAAAACCCAAATCTGTGGGACACGAATACGCCCAGCGCATCCAAAAAATCAATTTATGGACGCACTGCGCCCAGCGCATCCAAAAAGTGAATTTATGGACGCACTGCGCCCAGCGCATCCAGAAAATCAATTTACGGACGCACTGCGCCCAGCGCATCCAGAAAATCAATTTACGGACGCACTGCGCCCAGCGCATCTAGAAAATCAATTTATGGACGCACTGCGCCCAGCGCATCCAGAAAATTAATTTACGGACGCACTGCGCCCAGCGCATCCAGAAAATCAATTTAAGGACGCACTGCGCCCAGTGCATCTAGAAAATTAATTTATGGACGCACTGCGCCCAGCGCATCCAAAAAATGAATTTATGGACGCACTGCGCCCAGCGCATCCAAAAAGTGAATTTATGGACGCACTGGCCCCAGCGCATCCAAAAATTCACCCAGCGCATCCAAAAATCAGTTAATTTCAGGATGCGCTGGCAGCTGGCGCGTCCTGTAAACCAACTTCCGGACTCCGATCATTCCGCGACGCGCCGAGCGCATTTATCGACGCGCCGACTCATTTTCTCGACGCGCTACACGTGTCGACCGCTTATTGGACGACGATACCTATAAATACCCCGCCCACCACCTCATTTGCATCATTCAGCGAGAGAGAGAGAGAGGACCTCGTCGCCGGAAAACCTTTTCCGATCGCCGGAATCCTTCTCCGACCGCCGGAACCCCTCGCCGGAAATCGCACCTCCGATCGCACCAGGTCCGGAGGAATGACTAAGTCATCTTTTTTCGATGCGCCAGTCCCAGCGCATCATAAAAGTGACCCAGCGCATCGGGAAAGTCCTTGGTGGATTACACCAACCATCAATTGGGGCATTTTAAGGACGCACTGGCTCCAGCGCGTCATAAAATAGGCCAGCGGATCAGAAAAATGCAAGTTTTAGAGTCAAAGCTATTTTAAGGACGCACTGGCTCCAGCGCGTCATAAAATTACCCAGCGCATCATGAAAATCATTTTAAGGACGCACTGGCTCCAGCGCGTCATAAAATAGGCCAGCGGATCAGAAAAATGCAAGTTTTAGAGTCAAAGCTATTTTAAGGACGCACTGGCTCCAGCGCGTCATAAAATTACCCAGCGCATCATGAAAATCATTTAAGGACGCACTGGCCCCAGCGCGTCAATAAAATCAGGCCAGCGGATCGCAAAAATCAGCACTTTGCGTATTCATTCCAGCACCTTTAAATCCTCATTTTATAACATTTTTAAGCCCCGTTTGAGCCTATTTTGGGTATTTCGAGCGTTCCGGACGTAATGGAGCAGTCAGACGACCCATCCGGGCTACCCAATGAGCAAAACGCTAGCCTTCGGAGTCCGATCCGACCCAACGAGCTGAATGGAACGATTCTCTCGAAAAGAGGCCGCCGGCGTCCAGAATCATACTGATGCATCATCATTACGTGTACTATCATAATATGACCCGAATCCAGGTCTGGACTAAGCAAAGGGGACTATGGTTAACACGATAAACCATACCAGGAGAGTTCTAAACTATCACACACAATCTGTTAAAAACTGATATTCCAAGAACAGTCGATGCCCTACCCATCCAAACGGCATCCGCTGGTTGAGCTGCGCAGGTACACACAACTGTAGAATGGACTTCCCGAGGTCACCTGTCCCTACATTGACAGGCGCGGGCCCAGAGTCGTCCATCTCAGCCATAAACCCTGACAGTCTCAGCCCGGATCTCCGGTCAAAACATGGGACATAGACATCCGACTCGTACGAAGGTGGATCAGTCTATAACAAACACAGGTCTCCGCGACCATACAAACACAGGTCTCCGCGACCACCAAAACACAGGTCTCCATGACTAAAGAACTCTGAGACCATAGTCCCTGCTGACTAGTCTTTTGCCTTTTAATCAAGGGTCATCGATCATTCGATGTAATTAAGGGCTCGTGCCAGATCACGGCCTGGAATGTACAAGATCTCAGAATCTCTGGAATAAAATTCGCCTTGCGATATCTCTTCTCTTGTGTATTTTGTGAATGCTTGTGATTGTCTACGAATGTTTCTATATTCAGAACCCCAGAGCAACAAAACACCCACATTTCAAGGGAATGTCATTGTGATGCATTTTCTAGTTCTAACAAACTGGTGACTCTGCTGGGGATCGAACTGTACCAGAATATCTGGTTACATCTGAATATATGGACACTCTGAGATCAATTGCTCGCAAACACGAATATACACATAAGAAAGCTACCGCGAGGCGTAATGTTTCGGCGCCCTTCAGGCGTCAAACTGGCGACTCTCAACGGGAACGTTCTTCCCTTCATCTTTAAGGCAATAGACATTCAAAAAGGTTTTCGAACCCACGATTTTCACAATTATACGTCTTTTTGTCTCCTTCTAGCTCATTTGTCGGTTTATGCACTGCGATGCGCTTGAAACAGAGGCATGGGGGTTCACGCCCTTTGGAGACACGACGGACCGCCGGTGCAAAACCCGCAGAAACCGCAGACTCCACCAAGGCCCACGAGTTAGGTGCGCGAGGTTTCACATACCCTGGTGATGCTCAAAGCAGATCTGGTTTAGTAAGAGGATGCCTGAGACCCCTCGCACCCGGAATGAGTCCCAAATATCGTGAGCAACGGTCAAATGAACCCGCAAGTAAGTCTGTTAAGCCACGATAAGCGTACCAAGATGGGACACCAGAATTGGAACAACTTCTCCAATTCAGAGATCAGCGCCTATTGGCCTTAACACACCTTGCGATCGGGCCAATTGATCAAGTCCGCAGGTGCGTGTGGGAGCCGGTTTACGTAACAGATTTAGTAAATTTCACTAAGTCCCAAAATTGCACGCGCGAAGCCCAGCGCATCGCGAAAATCATGTAAAATCACAAGTCCGAAGGACATGACGCGCTGGGCCCAGCGCGTCCAAGAAATGGTAAGTCCACCAAAGTTAAGAATTCTGAGCGCCACACCCTAGCGCGTCCATTAAATAAATTTTCCCGGACACAAGTACGCGCTGGACCCAGCGCATCGAGAAATTACAGAGTTCAACGCGCTGAGCACAGCGCGTCATGAAATTGGTTAATAAAGGCACGGGATGATGCGCTGAGCACAGCGCATCGATAAAATGGACGCGCTGAGTACTTGTGCGCTGCACGATGGCGCGTTCAGAAAATCAGAAATCCACAAGTCCAACAGCCGCGCTGTGCGTAGCGCGTCGATAAAACACACAAAGTTGGAATACTTCGACGCGCTACCTAATATTTCGATGCGCTGGAGATAATAAATCGATGCGCTGGAGAAAAAATCGATGCGCTGGCCGAGAGCTCTGGTCGTCGAAAATGAACAGTGAAATGACGAAATGACCAGGGATCCCCTATTTATAGTGGGACCCGAAAAATCCGATGCGTCGCAATAGATCGCCATACGTCCATCACAACGCATCGGAGGGGCATCTGTTGGGGTCCCAAAAGTGAGGATCCCCGAAATGATGATTCCGAATGCCAGAACCATCATGCGGTCAGATTTAGGGCCAGTGCATCGAAAATCGCGGCACGAATCACGACGCACGCATCAGATTTGCCTCAAGCATGAAATTGGGCCGGTAGTGGACCCCACCGGACACCGTGACCAAAACTGTCCAAAATTGGGAGGGTACCTCAATTATGAAGGAATAGGAGCAGTGCATCGGCATTCATCACGAGGCGGACCCCACAAACCCCCCAATTTGCAAAACCCAAATCTGTGGGACACGAATACGCCCAGCGCATCCAAAAAATCAATTTATGGACGCACTGCGCCCAGCGCATCCAAAAAGTGAATTTATGGACGCACTGCGCCCAGCGCATCCAAAAAATCAATTTACGGACGCACTGCGCCCAGCGCATCCAGAAAATCAATTTACGGACGCACTGCGCCCAGCGCATCTAAAAAATCAATTTACGGACGCACTGCGCCTAGCGCATCTAGAAAATCAATTTACGGACGCACTGCGCCCAGCGCATCTAGAAAATCAATTTATGGACGCACTGCGCCCAGCGCATCCAGAAAATCAATTTATGGACGCACTGCGCCCAGCGCATCCAAAAAATCAATTTACGGACGCACTGCGCCCAGCGCATCCAGAAAATCAATTTATGGACACACTGCGCCCAGCGCATCTAGAAAATCAATTTATGGACGCACTGCGCCCAGCGCATCCAAAAAGTGAATTTATGGACGCACTGGCCCCAGCGCATCCAAAAATTCACCCAGCGCATCCAAAAATCAGTTAATTTCAGGATGCGCTGGCAGCTGGCGCGTCCTGTAAACCAACTTCCGGACTCCGATCATTCCGCGACGCGCCGAGCGCATTTATCGACGCGCCGACTCATTTTCTCGACGCGCTACACGTGTCGACCGCTTATTGGACGACGATACCTATAAATACCCCGCCCACCACCTCATTTGCATCATTCAGTGAGAGAGAGAGAGGACCTCGTCGCCGGAAAACCTTTTCCGATCGCCGGAATCCTTCTCCGACCGCCGGAACCCCTCGCCGGAAATCGCACCTCCGATCGCACCAGGTCCGGAGGAATGACTAAGTCATCTTTTTTCGATGCGCCAGTCCCAGCGCATCATAAAAGTGACCCAGCGCATCGGGAAAGTCCTTGGTGGATTACACCAACCATCAATTGGGGCATTTTAAGGACGCACTGGCTCCAGCGCGTCATAAAATAGGCCAGCGGATCAGAAAAATGCAAGTTTTAGAGTCAAAGCTATTTTAAGGACGCACTGGCTCCAGCGCGTCATAAAATTACCCAGCGCATCATGAAAATCATTTTAAGGACGCACTGGCTCCAGCGCGTCATAAAATAGGCCAGCGGATCAGAAAAATGCAAGTTTTAGAGTCAAAGCTATTTTAAGGACGCACTGACTCCAGCGCGTCATAAAATTACCCAGCGCATCAGGAAATTGTAATTTTAGGATGCACTGGCCCCAGCACGTCATAAAATTGGCCAGCGGATCGAAAAATTAGATTTTAAGGACGCACTGGCTCCAGCGCGTCATAAAATTACCCAGCGCATCATGAAAATCATTTAAGGACGCACTGGCCCCAGCGCGTCAATAAAATCAGGCCAGCGGATCGCAAAAATCAGCACTTTGCGCATTCATTCCAGCACCTTTAAATCCTCATTTTATAACATTTTTAAACCCCGTTTGAGCCTATTTTGGGTATTTCGAGCGTTCCGGACGCAATGGAACAGTCAGACGACCCATCCGGGCTACCCAATGAGTAAAACGCTAGCCTTCGGAGTCCGATCCGACCCAACGAGCTGAATGGAACGATTCTCTCGAAAAGAGGCCGCCGGCGTCCAGAATCATACTGATGCATCATCATTACGTGTACTATCATAATATGACCCGAATCCAGGTCTGGACTAAGCAAAGGGGACTATGGTTAACACGATAAACCATACCAGGAGAGTTCTAAACTATCACACACAATCTGTTAAAAACTGATATTCCAAGAACAGTCGATGCCCTACCCATCCAAACGGCATCCGCTGGTTGAGCTGCGCAGGTACACACAACTGTAGAATGGACTTCCCGAGGTCACCTGTCCCTACATTGACAGGCGCGGGCCCAGAGTCGTCCATCTCAGCCATAAACCCTGACAGTCTCAGCCCGGATCTCCGGTCAAAACATGGGACATAGACATCCGACTCGTACGAAGGTGGATCAGTCTATAACAAACACAGGTCTCCGCGACCATACAAACACAGGTCTCCATGACTAAAGAACTCTGAGACCATAGTCCCTGCTGACTAGTCTTTTGCCTTTTAATCAAGGGTCATCGATCATTCGATGTAATTAAGGGCTCGTGCCAGATCACGGCCTGGAATGTACAAGATCTCAGAATCTCTGGAATAAAATTCGCCTTGCGATATCTCTTCTCTTGTGTATTTTGTGAGTGCTTGTGATTGTCTACGAATGTTTCTATATTCAGAACCCCAGAGCAACAAAACACCCACATTTCAAGGGAATGTCATTGTGATGCATTTTCTAGTTCTAACAAGAGAGAGACAGAGAGAGAGAAAGACAGAAAGGGAAAGACAGAGAAAGAACCAAACAAATGGCACCTACGATGATCTTCTTGGCATCCGGAGGATTTTACTTCCCCCATCTGGCAGCAACCTCTGAAGCCAAATGGCAGATTGTGCAGAAGCACAAGACCGTCAAGAAGACTGAGAACAAGAAGGTTATTCCAGCTGAGACAGAGATGACAGCAAGGGTACAGGGCAGAACAAAGAAACAGTGGAAGCCAGTCTACAGGGGCGACGCCCGCGACTCCAGCAGAACTACCGTGTCAACTAGGCCAGAGTTCTCCTTCGCCGATATCGACTTCCCAGCGATACCGAAGACAACATCGCCAGTGAAGATACCGAACAGATCCGCTGTTCGACAGTCGACTAAGACGACGATGAAGACAATCCCTACTGAAGCTGCTGTGATCAAGACGAGGCTGCAGCGAGAGCAAGTCATGATGGTGCAGGTCACCGAAGGAGAGGCAAGTGAGCGATACCCAGAGCTGCCTCCAATCCAAGAACAGATAGATGAGATTATCCAGGTCCAAGAGGACACGGCCAGAGAGATGAGAGAGATGAAAGAAGCACTGTTGGCTCTAGTTGCCCAGGGGGCAAACAGAAGCCCAGCCGTACCCACTCGACAGTCCGTGGAGGAATGCCAAGGGGCAGCAGGAGAACCAGCTGCCGCCGAACCACAAGCTCGCCCGAGAAACGTTGTGTTCGGACGTGTACCGCCAATGCCGTCTCAAGCCACGAGAGAAGAACTGTCTCAGACAGTTGCGGACCTGATGCGTCAGGAAAGAGAAAAGGAGAAGAGAGGAAAATATGTATACCGGGTGCCGTACTTACCCGAGGTCCACGATCTTCCGTTTCCCAACAATTTCAAGCATCCAGACTTCCCTAGATTCGATGGCAGAGGATCGCCAGAGGAACACATGGCTCAATTCATGACAATGATGGGCAACCTGTCGACAATTCCCCAGTACTGTCTCAGATTGTTTGGCTCAACACTCACGAGCAAGGCATTCCAGTGGTACATGTCACTGCCCGCAGGGTCAGTCAAGTCCTGGGAGCAGATGCAGGACTTGTTCATCTCCAAATTCTTCTCTACCGAGCGAGAAGTCTCACTGACAGATTTAGCCTTGGTTCGTCAAAGGCAGGGAGAGTCGGTCGAGAAGTTCATCGACAGGTGGGGGACTATAGCAGCACAGTGCCGGGAACTGCCCAGCGAATCTGAGCAGGTCAAGATGTGCATGCAGGCCATGAACGTGATGATCTCATTTGGCTTATCTGGACACAACTTCTCGACGTTTCGAGACCTCACTACGAAAGCCCACCTGGTGGAAGGAGCCGCGTCCAGAGCGCAATTCAAGGCAGAGAAGCCCAGGAGAGAAGTCGGAAGGATGATAACCTCTAACTATGTTGATAAAGGAAAAGGTTCAAATGACAGGAAACGCCCAAACGCCGAACGTAGAGTTGAGGCCAGGCCAGTAACCACGACTCAAGACAAAGGCAAGAGTTTTCAGAGGCCGCGACATCTCACGATAGAAGAGCGTAATCTAGCAAACGGACCTTATACCTTCGACATGGAAGATCTGGTTCCGATCATGGAACAGCTGGTCGAGGAGAGGTTGATAAGACTGCAAGAATGCACACGCCCGGAGGAAGCGAAGATGGTCGATCATCCCAGCTACTGCAGGTATCATCGTGTGACCACCCACAAGACTGAAGACTGCTTTGTCCTAAAAGGCAAGATTCAACAGATGATCAATGATGGCACCATCAACATGAAGGCGGAAGAGGCAAGCCGGAACACTGCGACAGTGGTGTCTGCCCTCCCTGTGCCAGTTCAAATTCCAACGGCGAATCCATTCCCAAAACCGGAAGAGCCATGGACACTTGTGAGCAGCAAGAAGAGGCTAGAGAACAAGAGAAGACTTTTGGACAAAGAGAGGAAGATGAAGAACAGAGTGAGAAGAAGAAATGTTGGACAAGAACAGCCGCGTGCACAGCCCGTTCAGTGCGCCATGGTCTCGGTGGTCGCTCAACCAGGGGCCAGTGACAAGGACCAAGTCCTAGAGAAAGGAGAAGTCAATGTAGTGGATCTGCGGTCAGGAAAGCAGGTCGTACAGAGAGAATTTCCGAGGCGACCAGACCCTAGAAGGACGAATGCGGTCATAGGTGAGCCATCAGGGACACCTCGAGAAAAAGAACCGGCAGAAGCAGTCAATGAGCCAGCAGCTGACCAACGAGATCACGCTCGAGATAAGGCACCCATGATGTATGATGTGGTGTCTCATCTGAAGAAGGTTCCGGCCCGACTCAGCATCTACGATGCCCTATGCCTTTCGAAGAAATATCAAGAAATGTTGCTCAGCGCATTGCTCGATCAAGAAGCCCGTGAGGTCATGATGGCAGAGATTGAGTCAGAGATGGAAGAAATGAAGATAACAGGAACCGAGGAGCGACCCGTAGAACAGGTCATGCAGATTGACCGATCGTCTATGATCACATTCTCTGAAGAAGACAGAACAATCAGCCTAACGGACCACAACCGCCAGTTAATGGTGACAGGTCTTATCCGAGACATAGAGGTCCGAAGATGCATGTTAGACGACGGATCTGCTGTAAATATTATGTCTCTGAAGACATTGCAGCAGTTGGGTTTCAGACAGACGGCACTTCGCCCAAGCGCCATGGTTATCCAAGGGACGGCCAGCGTGTCCTAGGGTCCATTACTGGCATGCTGGAAATAGAAGAATTGAGCACCAAAGTCACCTGTCAGGTGATCGATGCGATGACGACATGCAATATCTTGTTGGGACGACCGTGGCTTCATCAATACGGTATCATTCCCTCAACATACCATCAATGCTTCAAGTACAATAGAGATGGCGTCCAGTATAGAGTGACGGCAGACCCGAGGCCGTACTCCGTCACTGAATCTTCCTAGCAGATGCACAATACTATCGGGAGAGTGAGGAGGCCGAGACCACCAGAAAAGCCAACGAACCGACAAAGGCGGCACAGGGGGCAGAATCCCAGGGTGAGAATCCAAGACAAGCGGACGAAGCTCCGCGAGTGGTCGCTGAAGCGACAAGGGCTCACAGAGGAAATCCGTTGCAAAGGAAGAAGTTTTACCTAATCCCGAAGCACCTCCGGAAGGAAGGGCAGTCAGTGTTGAAACAGATGACAAGCCAACAGATGAGCGTGTTGCAGTCCAGCTTCAATATGCCGGTGCCAAAGGTTGAGAGGATTCGTCCCTTCCCTAAAGCTCCGAGCCAGTTCTGCGGGCCGCCAACAATGGGAGCCAGGCATGAGATAAGGTTTCAGGCTGGACTCCACAACCCATTGCAGATCAAAGTGAACGCGAAGAGAACACCGGTAGAGACACCGCCCATTGAAGAAGAAAGATATAGCAAGGCCAGTAGAAATATTATGAGGAATATGGGGTTCATCTGTTCAGAACCGCCAGCTCGGAAAGGCATGCTAGCACCCTTCGAAGTAAAGACGAAAGTATACAGAGGAAAAGAAGCCCTGGGGGCAGGATGTGAGTTCAGACATATTAACATGGTGACAATTAGTCCCGTGGAGGAGGTGAGGCCCGCTGGATCGAATGAAGTCATACAGCCGAGTGCCGCGCCAGAGCAGATCGAAGATGGGGGTCAGCCCACGATAGATGAGCTACAAGAAGTCAATCTGGGGACCACCGAAGAGCCGAGGAATACTTATATCAGTAAGAACATTCCAGAAGAAGAGAGGGAGAGCTACATTCAACTCCTGAAAGAGAACAGAGACGTGTTCGCATGGACCTATTCTGAAATGCAGGACTGAACCCGGCAATCGCGATGCACAGGTTGAATATCGCGAAGGAGAAGAGGTCAGTTAAGCAGCCACAGAGGCGCTTCCATCCTGACATCGTCCCGAAGATAGAGGAAGAGGTGAAGAAGCTGCTTCAGGCCAGGTTTATCAGGGAAGTTTAGTATCCTAAATGGATCTCGAACATAGTACCTGTAAAGAAGAAGAGCAGCCAGATCCGGGTGTGCGTTGATTTCAGCAACCTGAATGAGGCTTGTCCCAAAGATGACTTTCCTCTACCCATCCCGGAGCTTCTGATCGATAGCACGTCAGCATATACGACGATGTCCTTTATGGACGGCTACTCAGGGTATAATCAGATCCGAATGGCTCCAGAAGACGAAGAGTCCACTGCCTTTCGCACATCCCTTGGGATATTCTGTTACCGGGTGATGCCGTTTGGGCTGAAAAATGCAGGCGCCACGTATCAGAGAGCAATGCAGGTGATCTTCCAAGACATGATGCACAAGCATGTGGAATGCTACGTCGACGACCTGGTAGTAAGGTCAGACGGACATCAACAACATCGCAAACATTTGAAGCTAGTATTTTAGAGGTTGAGGAAGAAGAGCCTCCGCATGAACCCGTTGAAGTGCACCTTTGGGGTGTCCTCCGAAAAATTCCTTGGTTTTATGATCAAGCACCGGGGAATCGAGATTGACCCCGCAAAGATCAAGGTGATTCGAGAAATGCCTCCTCCGAAGAATTTGAAAGAGCTGAAGAGCTTCCAAGGGAGAGTCGCTTATTTGCGGCGGTTCATCTCGAACCTGTCAGGTCGCTGCCAGCCTTTCTCTCGGCTGAACAAGAAAGACGTCCGCTTCGAGTGGGACGAAGCGTGCCAGAAAGCCTTCGATTCCCTCAAAGATTTACTCAGGAAAGCTCCAGTTCTCGCAGCGCCAATCGAGGGAAAGCCTCTGATACTGTATGTAGCAGTGGGAGAGAACTCACTGGGGGCACTGCTCACCCAGAAGAATGAAGAAGGGAAAGAGAATGCTCTGTATTATTTGAGCCGCACGCTCATCGGCGCTGAGTTTAATTACTCACCGATAGAGAAGATATGCCTGGCCTTGATATTCGCTGTGAAGAAGTTGAGGCATTACTGTCTGTCATACCAGATTACATTGATCTCCAGAGCAGATCCTATCAAGTTCCTGATGAACCGACCTATGTTGTCCGGGCGTTTAGCCAAATGGGCCCTACTGCTATCCGAGTTCGACATCACGTATCTGCCGTCTCGAGCTGTTAAAGGGCAAGCGATAGCCGATTTTCTAGTAGCTCACCCGATACCGGATAACATGAAAATGGAATGTGATCTGCCTGACGACCCGGCCATGATGGTAAAGGTCACGAAGCAGTGGTGGATGTATTTCGATGGAGCCTCCAGAGCTGCAGGGTCAGGGGCCGATGTGATCTTCATCAGTCCACAAGGCGACTTGTTGCCCTACTCATTCACAATAGTGCCGTCGTGCACAAACAACGAGGCAGAGTATCAGGCCCTCATCATTGGGTTACAGTTGGCGCGAGACATGCGAATCCGATCACTACAGGTATACGGTGATTCTCGGTTAGTTGTGGGACAGCTTATGACGGAATATGAAGTCCGCAAGCCAGAGCTATCATCTCTTAGTCATCAGGCCCGAGCCCTATTCGATCATTTTCGGGACAGTACAGTGTCACACGTCCCAAGAGCTGAAAATTCTCAAGCAAACGCATTGGCTAACCTGGTCGCGGCTCTCGTGCACCCAGGGGGCAGCCCACTTCAAGTCACCATAGAAGAAAGGAGAATACTGCCATCCCTCACAGCAGCCGAGAATGTCATGAGTGCAAGTCCCGTACATTGCTTTGAGATCACAGAAGAGGAAGATTGGAGAAGACCATTCTCTAATTACTTGAAGTATGGGTTCTTACCCGAGGATCCGCAGATGCGCACTCAAGTCAGAAGGCATGCCAGCTCATTCGTCCTCTTAAAAGGAGTACTGTATCGACGCTCTAGCGATGGAACGCTGTCAAGATGCCTGGCCCAAGAAGAAATTCATGATACGCTGAGAGAGGCGCACGGAGGAGAATGTGGTGCCCATCAAGGCGGACGGAACCTACATCTTCGAGTGCGGCACATGGGCTATTATTGGCCCACCATGGTGAAAGACGCGATGGACTACGTCAGAAAATGCCATCAGTGTCAGATACATGCTGACATCATACATATACCTCCAGAAGAATTGCATCAGTCAGTGATGTCTTGGCCTTTTGCGGCCTGGGGTATGGATGTGATAGGCCCCATTAGCCCCTCTTCCTCTCAAGGGCACCAGTACATACTGGCGGCAACAGATTATTTCTCTAAGTGGGCTGAGGCTGTGGCCCTGAAGAACGTGAAAGCTAAACAAGTGGAGGGCTTCATCCGGAACGCCATCATCTATAGACACGGTATTCCTGATCGGATCGTCACAGATAATGGCACGCCCTTCCGAAATGCTGTGATCGACAAGCTGTGTGCCAAGTTTAAGATCAAGCATTGCTACTCAACACCCTATTATCCTCCTGCGAACGGGCTTGCTGAGGCATTCAACAAAACCATCATGAAGATTTTGAAGAAAACGGTGGCAGAGAATAAGAAAGATTGGGACAAACGGTTGCCCGAAGCACTCTGGGCATATCGTACTACGCACCGCACAGCAACGCGGGCTACTCCCTATTCACTGGTATACGGCACGGAGGCCATCATCCCAATGGAAGTTTAGGTCGAGTCCCTGCGGGTAGCACTTCGGAACTCCTTGACAGATGAACGTAATGCCGAGCTCAGGATGGTCGAGCTCGATGCCTTGGATGAGAAGAGGCTCGCGGCACAACAACGGCTAGAGATGTACCAGAAGCATATCTCAACAGCGTATGACAAACGAGTCAGGGGTAGATCCTTCAAGAAGGGTGACTTGGTACTCGTAATGAAGCAATCGGCAGCCGCGCACACTACAAAGAGCAAGTTCGACCCTAAGTGGGACCCGATATGCATCGTAGAAGAAGTCTACTCCAACGGGGCCTACCGTTTAGTGAATTTTGACGGTGGTGGAGCCGGTTTTGCAATTAATGGCCGGTTTCTAAAGAAATATTACCCCTAACAGTCAACCTGTTACTTTCCTTTACATGAATATGAGAAATGTAAACTCCCCAAGAGAGGGAATGTAATAAGTAAGGATAGAAATGGAGAATGAAATGGAGTAGAATATAATAGATAAGCCTGTAGTTACAAAAGCTAATTAGTTACTCCGCATTCGTGCAAGTCTTCCTTGCCCTTGCTATGGAGAAATAACCAAGAAGGACCATTCGTCTACAACGTGAGCATATCCCGAGTTCAGAAACCCTGGACACTCCCGAAATCGACGACAAAGGGAAGTATTACTCTTTTTATTTCATTCTACATTCATCACTTATTAGAATTGCGATTATTATTGTTATTATTGCAAACCATTCTAACACACATCACACAAATATAACACGATAAAAAAGTAATTGCTATTGTCATTTCATTTAACAAAAGTTTGGTTGACATCTTTTCGACGCCGTATACATGAATGGTCAAAAGGTAAGTATTTCTTACACCAACTACAAAATTTTCTAAAGGTAAGATCCTACGATCATTTCTATACATTTTTGAAGTCAAGAAGGAGAGCATCGGGAGCGAAAGATCAAAGCTTCTCCAAACATCTCGATATCAGCCTGATCACGGCCACCCTGGCAGCTTCCATCACTGACTTTGCTGCAGATAACACCTCCGCAGGATCAGGAACATGATGAAGTTCAGCAGTCAAATCCTCCAACTGCTTGCGCGCTGCTTCGCCCTCACTCTCGAGCCGCGTGACCGTTATCTGATCCTGAGTAACTACTGACTCGAGACAGGCAGCTTCGAAGCTCACGGTGATCTTCTCCGCTCGCAGACGCTCAATCTCAGCATCGATTTCAGCTATACGGCCCAAGCACCCTTCATACTGTATCTTATTATTTTGTAGGGATTCTCGTGTGTTCGCCGTAGAATGTGCGTGGCGTTCCACTGCAGGTCCCAAAGACTCCGCAATTCTCCGCTTCTCCTCGATAGCAGGATCGGGCTCGACGCGCTCAGCAGCCGCCACGTTTGCGAGGGAGCTTTCGAACGCAGAGATGTGATTGACAACCACGAGCGCATCAGACCTAACTACTCCAACACAAGCTTCCAGCGCTTTTATGCCAGCGCCTAGCATATGCCATTCTTGTGGATCGGCCAACGCCTTCGCGAGGCTAGACAGCAGGCCCTTCAACACGCTCTGACCAAAATAATCTAAGTGTTCAAATGCAGGAATGTCCGGCATCATAGCAATGGTGACGTTAGAATCGACAGCAGCTGCAAGAAAGAATGCAAGACAAACAAATGATGAGTTAGCAAAAATGGAAGCAGAAACTACAAGTCATAATCTAATGTAAAGTGCGAAGGAGTCGTACCAGGAACGGCGGGAAGATCAACAGCAGGCTCCGAAGGTCCCGCAATGCATGTCCCGGAATCAACAACTGTTTCCAAAGCTTCGCCCGACAGTTCAATAATCACAACCGGAGACGACGCGACGGAAGTAGCAGAGGCAAGTATTGACCCAATAAGATCTGTAGAAATAAGATAATAATAACAAAATATGGTTAGTATGATTATGCAGGAACCAAAGAAGAAAAGTAAAAAAGCAGAATCACAATCGCATTTCTTACCTTGTGCTTGCGGAATGGTGGGTCCGACTTCGACTGCAGCAGGGCGTGACGAATCCACGACCTCTAACTCAACAGAACAATTCGCTTGCAATGAACAGCCTGATGGAAAGACCGAAGAAGGATCGACGTTCCCCTCACGCATCTCAACCCCAGGGACGGATTCCTCGGCGTTATCAACACAAATGGGCAAACAAGGAGGAACATCCATCGATAACCTCATAGTCGGTGCCGCAACAGCCTGAGAAACGAAGACTAAAGGCTCGAAAGAAGGTTGGACCCTGACGTTGTCGTAGAGTTATGCTTCGAGCGCTACCATGGCAGCATAATCAAGATCATCTACGCCCCCGACTCCGGCATCGTTATCATAATAGTTCGCGAGGGAATCATCGTTGCTGTGATCATTAACACGATCCACTCCCCAGTCATCGCCGGAATAATCTACAGGCTCGTCTTCGAGCCGTGACCCCGAACCATCACCGGCTTCAGAACCGCCTTCGGCATTGTCCCCCTCGACATCTGCAAGCTCGGACTCACCTCCGTCATGATTGTCGGCAATTATATCTTCTTCGTCTACAATGTCCTCTGTAGCACCAGACCGAAGCTCACCTTCTTCATGACTATCGGCAGCAGTCGCACCCGCCACTACTTTCGAAAGATTGATCTGTAACGATGGATCCAAACTCCCCCACTTCTTGATATGTAATATTTCTGCCTTTCTTAAGTTTTTCTCAGGTGCGGACGGGCGAACTCTTGGTGTGAGTCATATCTTGACTCTCAGCTGATCTCTCGCGCTGCCCGGTGGAAGATCGTCAACAAAATCATCAGAAGGTCTAACTCCTGCCATGCCTTCCGTAGGCTCATCCTCTTCGACAGACGGAGGAGCATTCTCTGCCAGAGGACGCGAAGATCCGACCCCTTACTGATGTCTCTGTATAGGGACCCCAAAGCAATACCATCCGTCTAACGCTCCACTTTCTTTCCTACAAGTGATCGGCACATTCAAGGAAGTCAGATGGCTGGTACTGGAAACTCCGACGGCCTCACGCTTCTCACGAAGATAACCAAGATCGTCCTCAGGAACGTTAGTCAACCTTGGAGGAGAGAGATAGAGAGGGAAATCGACAGGTTTGGCATCCCGGATGCGCGCGTACTGATGCACCCACCATCTCATCCAACCGTAAGAAGTCGCAGGACGTCGACTACCGCCAGGCAACACGAACCTCGCGCCAGTTCGCGTCAACAAAAGCTGGTCCCACATCCACTCCCAATGGACAGGACCCGTGCCATATGCTCATTCTATCCTCGTCACGCTCGGAAGAGTCGATGGAACACCCTGATCGTAGCCGAATTGTCTGGCGAACCTGCTCGGATAATAAGGCTCGCGCCATAACTCCATGCCTTCGCGGAACGGGAGAGAGGCGGTCCGGATTGATATTAGGAATTCTCTATCAGAAGAGTCAACCGAATCCTCATCATCGACGACTTCAATATCTTCATCAGCAATGGAAGCAGGAAAATGGTAGAAGTCAACTTCATTCTCACTGCAGATCCTTGAAGACACCCATTCTGGCGTCTTAAGCACCATCTTGGCCTTCATGAACCTGATAAGAGGCGCTCGGTCCAGAAAGAAGTAGGCGTGAGGCTTCATGCCATATACCCATGGAAAATAAATGCCTAACCAGCCGCAGAAATAATGCCACGGGCAATAGGCCGCATCCATCCCATCAGCAGGTTTGTCTGGATTACTGGCAATATAATCAAACGCTCTATATATGCTGCAGAGTACAGGTGGCGCTATAGCAAGACGTCGGCCACTGGCAAGGGCACCTGCCATGATAAAGCAAGAAACCCTGACACCATCAGCACCCTTCGAGCTGGGAAGCGCGACTGCGGACAACCAGTAAGCGAGGAAGCCTGCTAGCTCGCAAGTGGGAGACAACACGTTCGGACAAGGAAATTTGCATTGGAACCTTTGTCGTAAAGCCCTTATTCTTTTAACATCAACCTTATATTTTTCGTAGTCGATCCTGAAAGAGAGAAAGGAGAGAGAACTTCACATAAGAAGCTACGCAAAAGGAAAGAACATACATCATGAGAAGAAAGAAAGAAGACGTCCTGCGAAGACTTACTTCAAGTCATGGCTGAAGTAGACTGACCAATCTTCATAGTGTATCTTTGTAATGCAGTCAAATTGTTGCAGTTCATTGAACAACTCCAAACACGCCTTGGAATGATAGGCCTTCCGATCACCTTTGCGCCTGAAGCCAGACAATTCTTCATCAGAGGGGATATATTCGTGATAATACTCGCCGCGTATGGGCAGGCCCGCCATCATCTTAAGATCCCAGAGGATTATGCTCATCTCTCCTTGAGGAAGATGGAAAGAGTTGGTAACGGAACTCCAGTAATTTAAGAAGCCCTTGAGAATCATCGGATCTCGTGGAAAGAAGCCGGCAGTCGCCTCGATGGCATAGTAGAGCCCGACTTCCCTCAGCACAGCCTCGTGCCGGATCAGAATCTCCTTCACCCAGGGGATGTAGCTGTCACGACGATTCAGATGCCCTCAGGTACGAAAGTTCGAAGTCTCCCACATTGCGGACGTGCTCATAGGAAGGAACCTTTGACGCACCGTCTCAAAGAAATGAGTCGGATAAGGTGCATGCGGATCACACGTAAGCATGAGGAAAGCCATTTCCTTAACCTCACCAACCTTTTGTTGCTTCCCGTTGCTTCCCAGGGTGGCGTGAGTAATCTCTCAGGAACTGAAGACCATCTCTCCACTCCATAGAACTGGCTAGGTCTACGAACATCAGATGGCTCGATGCTCGGAAAAGTTTTACACCTCATAAGAGACTTCTGGTGTAAGATGACTTCGCCATTGTAGGGGTTCGTGATGCAGATGCCACGCTCAGCAGTGATCTTGTTGCTCTCCCATCCAATCTTCATCCTTTCATATTTCAAGTCGAGGAGCTGTGTCAATCGCTCCGCTTGACTGAGCGCCTTGATCGGTTGTTTTCCTCGTCCTCCTTTCTTCTTACCTTTCTGACCTGTCAGATTCTCTTCTACATTTTGAACAGGTATATCTTGAGGACCTGCCTCGATGGCACTTGCCACACCAGCAAGTTGGGCATACCAATAGACCCACTCTTGTTCTGTTCCCCGCTTTGGAGGCTCAAGCGCTGTCTTGTTGACGAAGATGCGCACCAGCACTTCATGAGGAAGCTGCCCAATACGCTCCGTGAAATCTTTTATCTCAGGTTCAACCGTAGGAAAGAAGCGAGAGTTACGTCTTGGAGGAGGAGGGTTAGAAGGACCTTCAGCTATTCTTTTTCGACCGCGCTTCATCGGCGTCGGACCAGAAGCATGCGACCCAGAGGTTTCACCAGAGGATCCCATTGTCGCTACTGCAATTCACTGCAACGCGTAAACAAAACAACATTAGAGAACAACTCGATACACATGGGAAAATAGCCTAACGAAATCATATCACAAACACAAGCACAACATGAAGAGCATGAAAGCAACCAAATCAAGAGTATAGCATATCAATCATCATACGCATTTCATAACAAAGCAACTGCCATCATACATGCACGCACACATATGATTGATGCACACACAAAATCATAGATTGAACCCACAATACATCCATGCATTTAGTCTAAAAGCAATCTTGACAAGTCCAGGTGCTTATAGACAGATACTGGACAGAGTCAGGAAACAGTTTCAGCATCATATATATGCAGCTGTTCGCACACAGCAACTTTACAAGCAATCGGGACGCTATAAGCGCACTTTGGCAGACATATTCTGAACCTGCCTAAAATAGACAGTTGCGAGCTGTGACAGGCCAAAGTAGGCAGTCAACTACAGGCCCAAGGCACTAAGCTCCAATCGTGCTTGAATTTTAAGCGATCTAGTCTCAAACAGCACTGAATTTGACTGAGAAACGGAGCTGGAAATGCCATTTCTCCACCAAGTGCAAAGCAGGGGCTAAAAATGGGACTTTTGGCTAAGTGTTGGGCTGACATGCGCCCAAGGTGGATCCCCAGGCGCATGTGGCCCCTCACACGCACCCAATCTCTAAAAATTGAAAATGAAACTTCGCTCCATAAAGTCTCAGGCGCATGTCCAGTCTGACATGCGCCCGGCTCAGAAGAAGGAAATGAACAAGCTTGGAATTCAATGCACCAGGCGCATGTGCATCCTCACATGCGCCCACCTCTGATTTTTGGGAAAAGACGAAGTCCGGGCAATGCCCTGGGCGCATGCCCAGAACCACATGCGCCTGGGACATGCGCCCACATCTTCAGAGGCAATTTCACATGCGCCTGAGGGAAGTTCTCCATCGAAAAATGAATGGTAGCAGGCCACATGCGCCCACAAGGGGACCACATGTGCCTGTACCCTGAGGGTGATCTCTCTCACCTTGGGAGAAATCAAGTTTTCTGACTCGAAAAAGTGTGGAATGACTCAGTGAGTCAACTATTTATACTTGAGCCTGGGGGACCGGTGCACTGCACTGGCATGACGTAAGCATCCAGCGCAGCACACCGAGGGGGCACTTGTTGGGGCTCAAATTTGCACCCATTATAAAACAACATCCCATGGTCTAGTGGCAATGATTTGGATAAGTTTTGAGGTCGGGAGAGCCCCAAAAATGCCAGCACAACCCTGATCGCTTGGTAGCGACCAAAATCCATAAACAGCATTTCAGAGTGGAACTGGACATGCGCTTCACCGCCAAATGATCTGAAATGTCCTAAAACCCTTAACCTGCAAGTTTTGAAGTCATCCATGCATATTTTTGCCCGCGCACCTCGAAATGCGTTTCGTCCCTGCCCGGAACTGACAAAAAGGGGTCCGTAAGCCTACAGCTACCATTTCAGAGCGGAAATGGACATGCGCTTCACCGCCAAATGATCCAAAATGTCCTAAAACCCTTAACCTGCAAGTTTCGAAGTCATCCGATGCATATTTTTGCCCGCGCACCTCGAAATGCGTTTCGTTCCTGCCTAGAACTGACAAAAAGGGGTCTGTAAGCCTACAGCTACCATTTCAAAGTGGAACTGGATATGCGCTTCACCGCCAAATGATTTGGAGCACCCCAAAACCCTTAAATAGCAAGTTTGAAGTCATTACGATGAATATTTCCATGCGTGCTCTCCGGAACAACGTTCCTATATGACAAGCCGACCCGGAGGCTCCAAATTAGGAAGGAAGTACCAAAATTAGCAACATCTAGACTTCCACACCCCATCTCGTTCATTCAAGAGGTTAATCATAGCCTAAAAGTGGCTTGGCGACAGTGAGTGCATGTCTAGAAAAGGTAGCTGTCCTTTGGAGGTCCCCCTTCGGAGCTGAAATGCTGAAATTTTCTGAGTGCTGGAATCCTGAAAACCTGGCTAAGTAGTGGGAAAGCGCCGGCAAATGACATGCGCCTGGCCTCTAACCACATGCGCTTGCACCTTAGTAGTGAAAGGAAGTGATCCGAACACTTTTCCGAAAAGCGCCGGGAAATGCGCCGGTAAAGCACATGCACCCGGATCCACCACATGCGCCCGGTGTATTTTTCTCACATGCGCTTGACATTGTTTCTGGCACATGCGCCGGGAAATAGCCGCCGGGTAGACCCGAACCCGATTTCCCTCCTATAAATAGTGAAGTCACCTCATTTCATTAGCACGAGATCATCCCCCGCCGACCTCAGAGTGATGTAAGCACCACATGCGCTTGCTTTCTCTCCCCTCGCCTGGATGCCTTGGCCGGAGTGGATTCCCTCGCTGGAAACCCTGGCCGGAAAGGGATTTCCTCGCCGGAATCCCAAGTTCAGGAAGAAAAAACCTGAAATTTTCTAAGTGCTGGGCACATGCGCCGGCATATCCCCCACATGCGCCAGCTTTTACCACCACATGCGCCGGCTTTTCCCACCGGAAAATCTTAAAATTCCGCTAAGTCTGGGAGGGACATGCGCCCACTCCTTAGGTCCAGGCGCATGTGCACCACCAGATGCGCCGGGATTGCCTCCCGAACTTCCGTTTTCCATGAGAAACAGGGCCACATGCGCCCGGGAGAAGGGACATGCGCCCGGGTCCCTACCACATGCGCCCGGAAGCATGTGCAACACCACATGCGCCTACACATCCACCCCTCCATGCGCCTGGACGCTGATGGGAGGGGTGGACCTTCGATCGCGTGCCCCGCCTTCGTTCGGAATCCGATTTTGATGAAATTACTTCCGCCGGATGTGTCTCGATGAGATCTATCCATCCGCCGGATTAGATTCTCCAACGGTCAATGATAAGTTGCCCAAATCAGTATTTCAGTCCAAAATGACCAACACTTAGCCAATTTGGCAACTCCGGAAATCCCTCCGAAAGAGCCGAAAACGGCCGAAAACGAGAAGAATCAGGCGGAATTGGACCGAGCCCGAGAGGGAAAACTTTTCTTCTACTTGACATGATACACCATAATCATGCACTACGACGAGGTTATCCGATCTCAGGATCCTCGAATACCCTAATCAAGCGGTCGGAAGGCCGGCTACTTAGTCATTTTCAGCCCTGGGAAGTGCCTTGTTGGCCCAAAAATTGACTTCTGCTAAGCAAGTCGAAACGCGGTCGCACAGCGATCTTCGTGGACATAATCCACCCCTGTTCAAAGATGGTTATCGATAATATTCACTGATCTCTCCAATCAAACTGCAAACAGGTCCACTGCTCAGTCATTTTCAGCCCTGGGAAGCGCCCTGTTGGCTTGAAAGTTGACTAATGCCAAATGAAATCAACCGCGATCTCAAAGACGACGAGGCAAAGCTGAAGTACTCAGTCTATCCAACAGCCGAGTTAAGCATTTACGGGGCATCGATCCCCATTATTCATAAGAAATTGGCATGAACAGGGGTCCATCGGACCCTATACTTAGCCATTTGCAGGCATTGGAAACAGCCGATCCAGCCCATTGAATTTGGATCCTCAAGAGATCTTGGCTCGACAAAGCCTATCTGATCCCATACAGATCATTGAAAAATACTCAGAAGAAAGAGTGTTCTCGAAGACGAGTCGCCCGACTCCAGAAGAAATACATTTACTTTACTGTACAAAGCTCTATTCATCCCGGATAAAGGTCCGAGGCTAAACCTAAGGGGTTATGGTTACCACGAGAAATCACAAACAAAGAGTTCTAACTAAGCTTGAAACATCTTGCTATGGACTGCCACTATGAGAAAGACCGTCGATGCCCTACCCATCGACAACGGGTCCGTCGGTTGAGCTGATAAGGTAGTTGCGGATTGCTTTCCTAAAGTCACCCGTCATAAAAATACGGGCGCGGGCTTTAGGTTATGCCGACCAACATTTCGAGGTTCGTGTATTCCAGCGGTCACCTGTTCACAGTAACAGGCGCGGGCCCCGAGTTGCACCACTCGATTAAAACCCTCGTTCGGGAACGTTGCGGAGTGCTTTCCTAAGGTCACCCGTCATAAAAGTACGGGCGCGGGCCTTGGGTCATGCCGACCAACATTCGAGGATCGTGTATTCCAGCGGTCACCTGTTCACAGTAACAGGCGCGGGCCCCGAGTTGCACCACTCGAATCCTGACAGTCTCTCAACCCGGACATACCGAAAGAAAATGGGATATAGACATCCGGCGTGTCTAATAAATGTGGCACAGTCCATAACAAGAAAATAAAGGTCTAAATGACCATGAACTCAAGACCATAATCCCCGGCGGATTAGTCTTTTGCCTTCCAATCAAGGGTGATCAACCGTTGATATAATTAAAGGCTCGTGACCAGTATCACAGCATGGAATGTAAAAGATCTCAGAATCTCTGGAATAAAATTCGCCTTGCGATATCTCTCTCTTGTGTACACTTTGTGATTGCTTATGATTGTCTATGAATGTCTCTATACTCAGAATTCCCCCAGAATAAAAGAAACATGAAAAAAAAAAAGAAGGACTGCTAACGAGTAGTTCTGATCTTTCCCCTCTTTTTCTAAGTTCTAACAATATATATATATGCATTTCCAGCACTCTTTTGTACAGTTTCGGGGTCCGAAGACCTTAAACTACGTCGGGATCAACATCCCGAGGGATTTTAATAAAAACCAGCATCAATCCTAGCCGTTCAAGCTAAGATCTGATAATCTGGATCATTTCGAAAAAAGCACAAAAAGAATGTACTTTCAGCATGTACAGTTTGTGGTCCGAAGACCTTAAACTACGTCGGGATCAAGATCCCGAGGGACTTTTTAATAAAAACCGGTAGCAGTCTGGATCGTCGAATCAAGATCCGCTGATACCGGATATTTTCCAAAAAAGAACAAAAAATAGGTTTTCCCTGTCATGTACAGTTTTTTATCCAAAGACCTTAAACTACGTCGGGATCAACGTCCCGAGAGATTTTTAATAAAAACCAGCATCGATCCCAGCCGTTCAGGCCAAGATCTGATGATCTGGATCATTACGAAAAAAAAATATGCGTTTGCCCCTTTTGTACAGTTTCTGGTCCGAAGACCTTAAACTACGTCGGGATCAAGATCCCGAGGGACTTTTTAATAAAAACCGTTAGCAGTCTGGATCGTCGAATCAAGATCCGCTGATACCGGACATTTTCCAAAAAACAAAAAATATATGCTCTGTTTGTACAGTTTTGGGTCTGAAGACCTTAAACTACGTCGGGATCAACATCCCGAGGGATTTTAATAAAAATCAGCATCGATCCTAGCCGTTCAGGCTAAGATCTGATAATCTGGATCATTTCGAAAAACGAAAATGTGTTTGCCCCCTCTTGTACATATTTGTTGGTCCGAAGACCTTAAACTATACTGGGATTAATTTCTCGGGGGACCTTTCTCGCTTTCAACCAAAAACTGGCATCAGCCTTGATCAAGGTTCGATAACCCGGATCATTTCAAAAATACCAAAAACATTTTAAAGCTTTCCACAAAAACCAGCATCAATCTCGATCATTCGAGTTGAAATCTGGAACTTTTTCCAAAAAAAAAAACACAGAAAAAATTTTGCCATTAATTTCAACTGCACAAATTCATCCCCAGCGGTCCGAAGACCTAAAACTACACTGGGATTAACTTCTCGGGGGCTCTCTTTCCTAACCTGTTCCAGACATGGTTGACACTTGATCGTACGGGTGTCTGGAATCTTCTAAACAGGTAAAGGCTGAGGCGGGCAGAACTCCGCAACCCTGTTCGTGTTGAACACACCGTGACAGACAACCTTGATTTGGAAGTCGCTGTTGAATCTGACGGATGTTCCCTGTTCCTAAAACTCATGAAGGGGATTAAGGCTGTTGGGAGGTGGAGCGCACCCTCACGGAATTGTGAGCAACGTAAGGCCCCAAACTGGATTGACTAAGGGAAATGTGAGGATGTGGCTCATTTTGTGGCCAAAGGAATCCGTCAGACGATACGTGGTCTATGTGCATTGCACATGAGGAACAGGAAACTTTGTGGGTGTGTTGACTGAAAACCCTCAAAATCCCCTCATCCGAAGATGTAAAACTACAGCACTTAACTGTGTGAGACTCGTCTTGCTCGCTGACGTAAAATGGATCAGGTGCCTTACCAGCAGTAGAAGCTGGAAGTGGATGAAAATTCCATACTTTTCCCTGCATTTCAGAAAAATCACAAAATACAAAAACATTGCAAAATCACCTTTTCAAAAATTACAAAAAATATGTCCCTTGCTTTCAAATCAAATACTTGCAAAAATCACAAAAAATATGTCCCTTGCTTTCAAATCAAATACTTGCAAAAATCACAAAAAAATATGTCCCTTGCTTTCAAATCAAATACTTGCAAAAATCATAAAAAATATTTCCCTTGCCTTCAAATCAAATATTTGCAAAAATCACAAAAAAAAAATATTTCCTTTGTTTTCAATAACCGATCTCTATCCTGACCACTCAGATAAAGATTCGGATCACATATTCACAAAAATCACAAAAATTGGCACTGCCCCCAGCACTACACTTCAGGAGTCTTGAACTCCACTCTCTTCACAATTTGGGATGACGGATCCAATCGCCCGCAAATTGGAATCTTGACCAAAACTGGCGACCAAGCAATCGCATTTATGGCCAGAAGAACATCTTGAAGACAGATAACATCCTCGTACATTCTCATTAAGCAAAGAAACAGCATCTTGGGACGATAGACCTGATTGACCATGGGTCGGGATCTTGACCAACCCGTTGACCAAACATCCGCATTAAAAGGAAAATCCCCAAGGGAGCACAACCCCACAAGCAATAAGCTCAAAATTCTCTGCATCTCCAGCAAAAGCAAAATCATCAAACTAAAAGAGAATGAGCCAAGCCATGCATTCATCATGCATCTCCATGCATCAGCATCCATTGCATCAATCATCATGTTTACCTGCTTTCAAAATAAAAGTTGGTTAGCCAAAGACCCCACAGGCATCCCTAGTGGAGGCACGTGCAGACCCGATTTCCATTTCAAAAGATAAAAAATATTTCTATTTACAAATAAAAACCCCACGGAGTATCACTCCCCAGAGTGGGTATCTTTTCAAAAATCCAAAAATATTTTCCTAGTAGAGCGTTCTGCCTCCAACACACCAGGAGATCTTCCATATCTCTGGGTAGGAGCCGACGCAAAAATCAAATAAGATCTGATGTCTCGCGGTTTCCCCGGAGACCATCGGATCCAATGCACTCAAAGTACGGTCGAACTGAACTCCAGTGTCAGTGCGGTCGTACCACATGCCAAGATACAAAAAAAAAGATGAAAGCCAAAAGGCTCGGTCACAGAAACCATTTGAACAGGTGGAAACGATGAACTGTAACCCAAGTATTAAAATCAGCAGATTGGGTGGAAGGAGTTCACCCGCACATACCTAGGCGTGGATGACTGAAGTACCTTGACTAAGTCCAAGTCGGCGTAGTAGAATCCCGTAAGACTATCTGACGCAGGGCGTCTAACCACTTTGACAGTCAAGCGAAACAAGTACTCCTGGAGTGATCTGGGAAAACATCAAACATCACACAATCAGGCTCAGGGTCAGTAACCTCGTAAGACTAGCGACGCAGAGGCTCTGCTGTACCTTTCCGATGTTAGTACCAATCGGGAATGGAAGGGTTGCGATTGGGTACCCAGGTTGCAGCAAACTGCAGGGACAATCGCAACGTTTTCTCCAAACTCTCACGGTATGTGCGAGTTATCAATTTCCAGACAATCAACTGACTCAGATACAAAGGATAGCAAAGATTCCAGACCACAATCAAGGAAACAATGAATTGCAAACTAAGCATCGAAACCAACAGATCGGGTGGAAAGAGTCCACCCGCACATACCTAGGCGTAGATGCCTGAAGTACCTTGACTGAGTCCAAGTCGGCGTAGTAGAATCCCATAAGACTATCTGACGTAGGGCGTCTAACCATTTTTACAGTAAAGCGAAACAAGTACTCCTGGAGTGATCTGGGAAAACATCAAACATCACACAATCAGTCTCAGGGTCAGTAACCTCGTAAGACTAGCGACGCAGAGGCTCTGCTGTACCTTTCTTATGTTAGTACCAATCGGGAATGGAAGGGTTGCGATTGGGTACCCAGGTTGCAGCGCATGCAGGGACAATCGCAACATTTTCTCCAAACTCCCGCGGTATGTGCGAGTGATCGGTTTCCAAACGATCAACTGGCACAGATGCAAAGGCAAGTAAAGATTTCAGACCATGATCCATGAATGACCGGGTCAGAAGTGGGGTGTCCACTCGCTTTGGCATTCGGTTGCACGCAACCTCTGCCAAAGAGGGGCATCTGTAGACACCCCACCTTCGGCTACACTGTTGGTAGAGATAGCTGGTTGAATGGAGGACCATACCCCCAAATCCCAAGTCCAAACTCAGCCAAACTCACCCTTGTAAGCCCCATTCCATAGCCCAGTTCAAGCCTGAACCCAATTAACCCAGTCCTAAACATTAGCCTGAAAATTCCCCCATAAGAAAAGCCAGTCAAAAAAATCCTAAAAAAGTCAAACTTACTGAGTCAACCCGCTGAGTCAACCCGCTGAGTCAACTCGTCGAGTCAAAACACCGGGTCAACCCGCCGAGTCAACCCGCTGAGTCAAATCACCGAGTCGACCCGCTGAGTCAACTCACTGAGTCGACCCAACGAGTCAAACAGCAACCCCGAGGGAGCGACCGTACCTCGCTGGAAATCGAGGAACGGCCGTACGGGCGGCCCATAGCAGGCCGCCCAAAAATAATTACGCAAAATGCCACTGCCCGCTGCTATAAATACCCCCCTCCCCTTCTCATTTCAGCATCCCTTCGAGTCCAGCAAAATTCTGTCTGTTCCGAATCCCTCTCCAATCCTTAGGCCATTCCTCCACCAAGGAGAGCCCGAGTGAGGAGAGCCTAGCCCTGGTCCAGCCCAGCCTGACCACTGGTCCAAGCCTCCCAAGCCATCCAAGTCTTGATCCAGCCACTCGAAGCCAACCCTTGCGACACCTCCGTCCATCCAGCTACTCTTTTCCAGCATTATCTCATTTGCATCTAGCATAAGTGCAACATTTACTTTTCTTCCAACCCCCCTGCTTCACTGCAAACACCTTGATTATTCAAGCACACTGCATATGTCTTAAATTAAGCACCTGTCAGTTCGAGCGTATGCTCTGGGCTTGCCCGTTGTTGGAACCTGCCCATTAGAAACTCTTACTGTTCAGACCTGCATTCATGCTTCACTATAAAGCACCTTGATTATTCAAACACACTGCATACGTCTTAAATTAAGCACCTGTCAGTTCGAGCGTATGCTCTGGGCTTGCCCGTTGTTGGAACCTGCCCATCAGAAACTCTTACTGTTCAGTCCCGCATTCATGCATCATGTCATCTATGAGAATGTATGAGGATTAAAACCGACTTTCAAGTATTAGTTCGATTCTGTGAAGTAGAGACCGTACTTCGGTACAGGCAGTGTGTGGGGTGCTTAACCTCTTCCCACCCTGTAACCGTGATCCCTTACCTTGAATCTCTGGCCGCAGATCAAAAGGAGTCATCTTAGAGGAAGGAATCTTCGGATCCCCTTCTCTAACGTTTCTACGGGGTCTAGCCGACTGTAGATTCGAAGTAACTGGCTAGTGGCGACTCTGGTCTTATATAAACTCATTTAAACACATCCAGCTTAACACGACAACCAGACAAAGCCCTCGAGAACGAGGCAAGCCAGTGGCACAAACGGCGATTTCGCACTCACGCATCATCCTCTCCTTCTTTTCCCGAAAGGGAAGGGACGGGAGAACGACGTCGTGTGGGAGCGCGGAAACGGCGAGGGTCCACACGGCCGTATCTGCCTTCTTCTTCTTTAGTGTTTCAATCATATTGTAGAATGCTCCAGTAATGGTCCCGGTAGATTGGAGGAAGAAGCGACAGCTATAACCAACCCACCATCCATAAAAAGGCTCAAGTATGCCTGCTCAATTGATGAATTCATCAAATTCGAAAGTGGCTTTAACATTATAAAAGACAATGTTGATGCTAATATAATCTTCAATGTCATGCACCACAATACGAGTAAAAGGAGGTTGATTGAGAGTTATCTGAGTGGAAGGGCAAGGGATACCTTGCATAAAGCCCAATTAGCGTGCGAGTAGGTTGGGGCAGTATTTCTCAATTCCAGCTTTAACGTTTATACCGATTCAATGACCCTGCCATACAGAAGATCTCTTGCAATAAAAAAACATTCCTAGGCTTCATGCATTTCAGGAGTAACCGATGTACTGTGTCCATCGCCCATGAGCCAAGCGGGACCAAATTCTCTTTTGTAGAAAGAAGTGAAAGAACGCAAATCTTTGTGACAAGAAAGGGAGAAGAAGAGACTATTCGTATAAGTGGGGAATATGTGTTTGTCCGTCGGGTAATGCATGTTGCGATGGCTGTAAGAGATGTACACGATCGTAGGGTCAGGAGGACCAGTGATAAGGATAGATTGAAAATACTCTATAATGCACATCTGGATGAGCCAAAGAGGGCTGCCATGGTTATAAATGCCTTTTGTAGTTAAATCAAACATGGCTCGATACACATGGTTGAGAATGAAAGGGGTAAGAGCAAGACGTTCGCCCTGGGCGAGTGCTTTGGCCAATGGAATGTATTATTGGACAATGCCGAGTGCATTCACACAAAGAAGGTGACGGCAAATCCAAACCAAGAAAAAGGCTGTAAGTTCTTCGTGATCGACCGGGCCATGGTCTTCATGTAGGCAAATATGAACAGAGTATAAGTTTTGCTACCTTGAAAAGTGAAGGCTTTTGGTTTGATCATAGAAAATTTCGGGAAGATAGGCTCATCGAAGGGCAAAAGCTGGGTAAAAGAACAAACATCTAATATGGTAAGACTCATTGGATTGCACTTGAGGAAGAACATGTTGGTAGATTTTCTCCAGAATGTCGAAGCAGCAGTAAGGAGATCAGGGTTTGCTGAATAGTTGATTGTAGATGACTTGATGCACTCATAGATACCCATATCTCGCCATGAAGCTTCATGATGTTCTGTAAGGCTGTTCGAACCATTCATTCCATCGAACAAGAGGCTGCAACCAAGGCTAGGGATGTTTTAAGGTAGTTTTGGGAGATAGGATAGTCATGGCTTGGACCAGTATTTCTTCGCCTGAACAGATCAAAAAGTAGGGATCTAACATAGATAGCTGATCTGGAGTAGTGCTGGTGAGGAAAGAAGGGCCAAGATGATAAATGGTCTCATTTTCAATGAAATATTGAAAACGAACTCATTGGTAGAGTTATTGGAAAGTCGGCCCATGATGTTAACTACTATGTCTTAATGAAACTTGAGGGAAGAAGAAGAAGCCATTGGAGAATGAAATCAGAAAAGGGAAGAGATTTGAGAAGAAAGAAATGAAATTTGAAATTTCATTCTTATCTACCGCTCGAGCGAGCATTAATGAGGGTGTAATTATGACACCTCGTTCATTGTAAGGTAGAGACACACATCGGTATGGGGATATTTCTGCAAAAAGCATTATCGTCGCTAGAGACTCAATCATCCACGTGTAACGAATGGGAGCATGGAACGTGGACAAAAGGACGATTGCAATTAATGCGTCACTCAAATGTCGCTTTTACCTTTTCCCAAAGGTAATGCAACATGGTGGGGCAATGTTGTACGCTATTTTTGGCTGATCGCGTAAGGACGAATAAGAAGGGAACACATATGGTTTTATGAGTATTATAAACTGGATATGCGAAGGGATGAGAGAGAGTATAAAATAATTCATGGTGACACGTGTGGCACAATTTAAGCATGGCACGATATTAAAAGAAGATAAAGCAAAATGAACGATCGTGGTCGAGTTAGCAAGACGGTTACGAGGACGGGTGGCAAAGGTAGAAAGGTCGAGAAGATCGATCGTGTTGGGTAAAGCGTTAGAAATTCTCGATCATGCGATCGACCAAGGTTATAAATACAAAAGGAAATCAATAGTGCAAGGGGTCTAGCACCAACCAAACCAAATCAAACTATCTTTCAATTATCATGCTTTACATTTCTTAGTGTAATCAAAATTCTTAGTTTCGTGTTCATTAGCAATCCTGCTCTTTATGTTTCGTAGCATTAGCTATAAATTTACAGTCCATAGCAATAAATCCGTAACCGCAATCCAGTAACTAGTAATTTTAGTTTTACTTGAAGTCTACGCTCACATACTGGACTCATTTTAATGAAGAATTTTATTCAGAATGGAGATCTGCAGCACGTTTTGTGCGGTCGAATGTAAGTATCATTTTTCAAATTTATTTTATTTTAAGTTAGCTCTATATTGAAAGTCCTTTCATAAGGAAGGCAGAGGGGTAACCCATTATTAGAGGACAAACCCTACCCTCCAAATATTGCCTGATCCTTTTTAAACAATTGTGCGAGTGGTTGAATAGGTGACCGATCTGTGTAGATCTTTGTTATATACGACCGATTACAGGTGTATCTGCCTATCTTGGCGCTTTGGGTCATTGTTGTTCGGTTTGAATTGAGCCGTGCAATCAATTCTGGCAGGTTCACAATCATTTAACACGCGTAGCCGAAAATCGATGACAACAATTTTAGAATATGGAGGCTCAATAGGGCTGTGCACGATTCGGTCGGTTTAGTTTTGAGGGGCGATACCCTATCGAACTGACTCAGTCGGTTTTGAATATTTAACAACCGAACCAAACCGATGAAGACTCACTAACCGAATCGAACCGGATAAATTCTGGTCAATTCGGTTTTGTCAGTTTGATGACAACGTTTAAAAAATTAAGAGGATCCAAATCTCTGGTGGACCACACCAATGTAAAAACATGTGAATGACCATTAAATATTTTTATAATTATAAGTTATAAAAGTTTTGGAACAAGCTGAAAGTGAAATTTAACTTTTCCCTTCATCCATGTCTGTTTGACCTTATCAACGAGTTAGATGACAAATACACATTGGAGATCTTCTTCAAGTGGGCCCTATGACATTTTAAATGGTGAGCGCTCAATCAACACTGTTTCTAGTGGTGTGGTCCACCTGAGATTTGGATCTAATTAATTTTTGGGAACACATCCTAAAATAGATTGAGAAAACAAATGGACGGCATGGATATATAAGATTTTATCAAAGTGGACCATTTGGTAGGGGTAATATATACATAATAAATATAATTTAGTATATATGTGTGTGTGTGTGTGTGTGTGTGTAGAGAGATAGAGAGAGAGAGAGAGAGAGAGAGAGAGAGAGAGAGAGGTTGAAAACGGGTTATAATTTTCATAAATCGACAATCGAACCCACATTATCAACTTTTAATATAAAAACCAACCTGAAGTAGAATTGAAAACCGTCTGAAACCGGCTTAAACTGACCGGTTTGGTACAGTTCAGTCATTTTTTGAACAGCTCTAGTGAACTCATTGTGATCCCAACCATCTTGTTGGGTTCTTTGACCTTTTTTTTTTTTGTTTGTTTTTGTTAGTCATGCAACACACCCACAGTTAGCTGCGCAACGCACTCACACAGTTAGTCACACAATGCACCCACCCACCCGTGAGGTGGGATTTTTACAGCATTAGCCCCGAGGTGTGGCCATTTTAACTAAGACTTCAATTTCTCATGGAAGGTTTCCAAATTGGCCTTTTCACGAGAAATTGAAACTGTTGTGGTCGGTTTTGCCCCTCTGACCAGCTGCTCAACGTATGGATTTGCTTTTCACGCAAGTGTTTTTTCAAGGGGATTGTGGGGCCTATAATATCAACGATTGTGGCCATCGGTTCGACAATTTGATCCACTCATATGAGAGGATTAATTTCGAAAATCACGGGAAGTGTTTTTACACTCATTTTTCGGCTATGTGTGGTCCACAAAAGTTTTAACGTTTCTCCTTCTTTCTAAATTCTTTTCTAATGGAGTGGTCCATCCGTACGAAGTTTTGTCTTGATATTTTTTGACGATACACTACTTTAAAAGCCTTCTTCTACGAATGGATTCGATTTCTTCTGCCATCATCTAATGGGCCCCACATACGAACGATTTTCGGTTTGTAAAGGGTGGGGCCGTTGGCTCTTAGCCATTTGTTTAGGATTTCAAAAGGCAGGAGACCTCCACCGTCGTCATTGCAGGGGACCACCACCAGGCACGACCTCCATCGACGTAGGGGACCACCGCCGTCAACTCATTTTGTAAGAAACCGACTTCTATGGAATCCCACAGAGCACTGTGGAATCCCACAGACTAATATGAAATCCCACAGAGCACTATAGAATCCCACGGTCCAATATGAAATCCCATAGAGTACTATGGAATCCCACAGAGTACTATGGAATCCCACAGACCAATATGGAATCCCACATCCCACAGAGCACTATGGAATCCCACAGTCCAATATGGAATCCCACAGAGTACTATGGAATCCCATAGAGTACTATGGAATCCCACAGAACACTACGGAATCCCGCAGAGCACTGTGGAATCCCACAGAACACTATGGGACAGAGCACTACGGAATCCCACAGACCAATATGGAATCTCACAGACCAACATGGAATCCCATAGACCAATATGTAATCCCACATACCACTATGGAATCCCACAGACCAATAAGGAATCCTACAGTACACTATGGAATCATACAGACCAATATGGAATCCCACAAAGTACTATGGAATCCCACAGAGCACTGTGGGATCCCTCGGTCCACCGACATTCCTCGTCGGTGGACCGAATGTGGCCGTCGGTTACAACCGACAACACGAGATCGTGCCGACGAGGGATTCCATAGTATTCTGTGGGATTCCATAGTACTCTGTGGGATTCCATATTGGTCTGTGGAATTCCATACTGTTCTGTGGGATTCCATATTGGTCTGTGGGATTCCATATTGGTCTGTGGGATTCCGTAGTGTTCTGTGGGATTCCATAGTGGTTTGTGGGATTCCATAGTGCTCTGTGGGATTCCACAGTACTCTATGGGATTCCACAGTCTCTGTGGGATTCCGTAGTGTTCTGTGGGATTCCATATTGGTCTGTGGGATTCCATATTGGTCTATGGGATTCCATAGTGGTATGTGGGATTACATATTAGTCTGTGGAATTCCATGTTGGTCTGTGGGATTCCATATTGGTCTGTGGGATTCCATAGTGCTTTGTGGGATTCCATAGTGCTCTGTGGGATTCAATATTACTCAGTGGGATTCTAGAGTGCACGGGAGGATTCCATGTGCTCAGGGGGATTCCATAGTGTTCAGGGGGATTCCATAATGCTCAGTGGGATTCCATAGTGCTCAGTGGGATTCCATAGTGCTCAGGAGAATTCAATAGTGCTCAAGAGGATTCCAGAGTGATCAGTGGGATTCCAGAGTGGTCAGGGGGATTCCATAGTGCTTTGTGGGATTCCAAATTTCTCAAGAGGATTCCATAGTACTCGGGGATTCTATATTGCTCAGTGGGATTCCAGAGTGCTTCAGAGGATTTCATGTGTTCAGGGGGATTCCATAGTGCTCAGGGGGGTTCTAGAGTACTTAGTGGGATTCCAGAGTGCTCAGTAGGATTCCAGAGAAAGAATATAGCAAGGAGGAAGCAGAGAAACTTGTGTTGTTGCTCTGTTGACATGATGCTGGGCCTCCTGTGTCTTGGCAATTTGCCGAACTTCCCTTGAGGAGAACGTCCACCTTGGCGTACT
This sequence comes from Liriodendron chinense, assembly GCA_003013855.2. NCBI lineage: Eukaryota > Viridiplantae > Streptophyta > Magnoliopsida > Magnoliales > Magnoliaceae > Liriodendron > Liriodendron chinense. Next base: position 963,694 of record ML058372.1, on the reverse strand, counting down.
CTTCTCTCTCATGCCAGATCTCCTTGAGAATCACGGTCACGTCCTTCATCGTTGGCCTTTCATCAGGGTGGGGTTGACATAAAGAAAAGTTACACCCAATGCTTGAAGCATCTCCTCCACTTTCAAATCGGGGCCACCATGTAAGCTCAGATTAAGGACCTTCATACATCATTTCCTATGCCTCACCCAGTCCACGATATGTAGCCCATCGGAGATTGTTGGATCGATTGTTTGATTCCCTGTTAAAACTTCCAAGATGACAACACCATAGCTGTAGATCCAACCTGTTCATAAGTTCACACAGACATGAAAGAAGGGAAAACACAAATATCAGCTTGATCGAAAACTTCTGTGACCCCAAGAAGTTTTCAATGGTAGGACATCAATCCCCACTGTTTTCTTTGGTGAGGTCCACTTGAGCTTTGGATCTGCTTCATTCTTTGACTCATCCCCTCGAATGGTCTCTCCAAATGGATGGCCGGTGTGGATGTAACATATGCATTATGGTGGGGCCCAAGGTGGAGCCCACAATGGAGCCCCAATGTAATGCCCACGAGGGCTACCGCCTCTTCAAAAGCCTTCCTTTACAAGGCTTCCGTACGTAGAGCAGTCGGTCAGAGGGGTATTTTCGACCGTCATATTTTCAATTTTTCGTCAAAAGGCCAAAATGAAAAGAGGCCACTAGAAATTGAACTTTTAGTAAAAATAGCCACATCTCGGGGCTAATGAGGTAAAATTCCCCCGTGAGGTTTGTGTGTCTCCTTAGCATTTCAAACCTAAGACCTGCTGTCAAACACGCATAGGTGTCTTCCAGCTGGGCTAGCAGGTGAGACGCAATGGGCTCTTCGACCTGCTGTCGACACGCCTAGGTGTCTTCCAGCTGGGCTAGTAGGCGAGACGCAATGGGCTCTTCGACCTGCTGTCGACACGCCTAGGTGTCTTCCAGCTGGGCTAGCAGGCGAGACACAATGGGCTCTTCGACCTCCATCTATACTTCCAACTGACCTTGTCTGGCACATCGATTCCCCTTCTTTGCTGAGTTTCGTGATCTCGGGCTTGGTGGGCCTTGATCTTGTGGTGTCTCGGGCTTGGTCATTGGTTCGATCCACCCACGGTCTCGGCTGTTGTGGATAATTATATCTTAAAGTGAGACCGTAGGCCTATCATCAACAGGATCAACCCACCAGGATCGTCGATGGTGAATTGCTCGCATGTCCATATGAATTCAGGACTGCGAACGGTGTTATGGTAGACTAAAGCCGGATCGGCGGTGGAGATAGACTTGCCTTGATGCAGCGGCACGGATGATGTGGAGGATATCTGGCTGCGCATCAGGTGGTATCCACGAGGGGCGCGGCTTCGGTTGATAGACGGAAGTGGATTGTGTGGTGTGCACGTCATCAAGTTTCATGGGTCCCACCATGATGTATACGTTATATCGACACTGTTCATAGATTGTGCGAGATTATTTTAGGTCATGCATCTAAAAATGAGTCAGATCCAAAGCTCAAGTGGACCACACCACATTAGGATGGAACGCCTATCATTGAAAACTCCTTAGGGCCACAAAAGTTTTGGATCAAGCTGATATTTGTCTTATACCTCTGGCAAATAAGCATATGATAGGCCTGCTGCACCTGTCCACTTAAGCTTTAGATATGCTGCATTCTAATGATATCGCAAAAAGGATGAATGGTGTGGATATAAACATAAACCATGATGGGCAGAAAACTTGGTAACGGCAACAATCACCAGTGGTGTGTCACACCACGCTATCGGCTCCTCGGATAGACCCACCAAGGTCTGTGGATCCCTGACTGTGGGCCCACCTTGATGTATGTAGCCTGCATCCACGCCGTCCATCCATTTCAACAGATCATTTTAGGGCATGATCTAAAAGTTGAAGTGGATTGAAATCTCAGGTGGACCACACAATGGGAAACAATAGTAATCAACCATTAACAGCTTCTTGTGAGCCACAAAAGTTTTAGATCAAGCTGATATTTGTGTGATCCCTTCATCAATATCTTTGTGACCTTATCAACATGTTTGATGGCAAATATGCATACCGGTGGCCCCAAGATGTTGATAACGGTGGGTATTCAATCACCTAAGATTTGGATGTGCCAGCTGTGAAAATAGATGGACGGCAAATACATCATGGTGGGCCCTACATTTAGGGATTCACCCACCTCACAGATACACGGGGACCTCATACAAAATCAACTGGGCCACACCTGTAAGCTGAAAGGACCAGTGTCAATCGCCTGTGAAAGTGGGGGGTTCACCTGACGGGTAGACAAGCCCTTTGCTTTAGATGAAAGGCACCATGGGAAACTGCAGACGCTCGAGCTGAACGCTCCCACACGCGTAATATATTGGCACGTGCGGGTGATTGTGGATGTAGTGCCCATTGGTCTTCCTCTCCCGACTCCCATCTGAAAAACTCATAATACGCAGCCGCAACACCACCACCCCTCCTTCCTACCGCGCATGTTAGCGGAGCTCCGGCTCCCTTAAGGAGCCTCAGCTCTCTCTCTCTCTCTCTCTCTCTCTCTCTCTCTCTCTCCAAAATCCAACCTTTAAAACCCTATTTCCATCAAATCTCTTCACAAAAATGTCGAAACCCTGGGCAGGAGTCGGCGCTTGGGCCGCAGACGCCGAACGTGCAGAGGCCGAAGAGCTAGCTGCTGCTACTGCTGCGGCCGCATCCTCCGCCGGAGAATCCTCTCAGAGCTTCCCCAGTCTCAAAGAAGCCACCGCCGCGAAACCCAAGAAGAAGAAGCCCATGACACTATCAGAATTCACGACGGGTAGTTACGTTGGCCCTGGCGGTGGAAAGCGTGATTCTTCCTTGGAATCCAAGGGATTGACCCATGAAGAGATGCTTCGCCTCCCAACCGGGCCCAAGGAGCGGACTGCTGAAGAGATCGAGCATGGCCGCCTTGGTGGTGGGTTCCGCTCATTTGGTCGTCCTGCCCCGATGGGCCGCATGCGGGACAGGTCTGATGAGGGCACCGAGTCTTGGGGTGGTGGAGGTCAGAGATCTTCTTATGGGGGTTTCGATGAGGAACGTAGGGGCCCACCGCCTAGAGCTTCTGATTTTGACCAGCCTTCTCGTGCTGATGAAGTCGATAATTGGGCAGCTGTGAAGAAGCCTGCTGCGGTCGTTCCTATGGATTCTGGACGACATGATCGATATGCTTCCATTGGTGGCGGAAGCGGGTCACGTGCTGACGAGGTTGATAACTGGGCTGCCGGGAAGAAACCGCTTCCAGCTAGATCCGGCGGCTTCGGTTCAGGTTTTAGGGATTCAACTCTGGATTCTGATCGATGGGGCAAGGGTGGCCCACCACGAGATGTGGATCGTGAGAGGCCACGGCTTGTTTTGGATCCGCCAAGGGGTGAAGGTGGAGGATCTATGAATGAGCCTGGGAGGACTCGTCTGAACCCATTCGGTGTAGCCCGTCCGAGGGAGGAGGTTTTGGCTGAGAAAGGGCTGGATTGGAAGAAGGTAGATTCAGATATTGAGGTCCGGAAGACAAGTCGTCCGACAAGCTCGCATTCTAGCAGGCCTTCAAGTGCACAGTCAAGCCGGCCAGGTAGCCCAGCTGCTCAGGCAGTGGAAGGAGCTGTGAAGCCCCGGCCTAAAGTCAATCCATTCGGGGATGCCAAGCCTCGGGAAGTTCTGCTGCAAGAACAGGGAAAGGATTGGCGGAAGATTGATTTGGAGCTGGAGCATCGTCGTATTGAGAGGTTCGGATTCTCCTTCTTTATTTATTCATTTGATTTCTTAACTAGTTTTTGTATTATACTCACCCTTGCATCATGGTTTGCTCATTGGAATTGGGCAATGCCGGTTTGTTGGCACATATGAATTGCTTCTTCCCGTAAGTCTAGTCCTTGTTTGGATGCCTGATTGAATTGAATTGAAGTAATAGTTGAATAAAGTGGAAATGACCTAGCTTTAATGACTTTCCCTAGCCTACATGTTGAAGTTATGGTACATTCATATTGGACTTGAAACTAATGTGACTACGGTTTGAATTGACGTCTTCTTGAATTCCTTAACATCCCCAAAAACAGCCCTATCCATCTCACCTTCATTTGTTTTACACTTGCATGTGGATTTTGGCAGTTTGCATTGTGATGTGTTTCTGCTTTCATATTTTACTTGGCTTTGTACACTCAACACTGATGGCTTTTGCCTTTCACAGTTGGTATTAATCAGACCTCTGCCTTTAGAACCTTTCAAGGTTATAGGTTACTCCATTTTCTAAGCAAGTTGATGTGTCCAGTGCTCTTGTGCACATGTTGGAAAGATGCAGACACAACTACTAGAGAAAACCATTGATTTTATTTTGTTCTTCTTTTGCAGTGTTGATATAGTATATACCGTTTACTGTTCATCCTCGGAGTATATACTGTTTGCTATTACTCATTTGTTGTAGCTGACCCCAAGCAGATAGGACAAGGCTATGAACGTGTGATAAAGATGAGAATTATGGTTATGAGTTGGAGTCCAACATGAACCTGTTGATTGTAATCAAGTATGTAGTAGACTATTAGATAACCTTGACTGTCGAGTGGAATGGCAGAAAATGATTTATGAAGCCAACCCCAATTATTTGGGATAAGGCTTAGATGATGATGATGAGTTGTAATCAAACACGTATCCTTATGATGATGATGCGTTTCTGCTTTCAATAAAATGAACCGAAACATGTGGGTCGTGACTACCGAAAGCGGGAAGTGTCAACCATAATTGGTCTGGAGACGGAAATCTTGGAAAGTTCCAATATCCAATGAGGTAAAAGATTCGTTCAACTACACAGGTCACGAACACACACTGGGTGTACAACCTTTCTACGTCTGTGTTTATGATCTTTTGGTAACTAAAATAAAACAAGAAGAAAACGTCACAACTATATCATATATGGCAAATGACAAGTAGGAACCACATATATGACAAACGATAATGAGCAACATCGACTGGGGTTCGTCTATCCTGTTCCGATACTTACACACTATTTCTACTCTTAATACCAATACTCAACATCAGGTTGTGCTTGGACAACTAACATTAGTTCGATACATCATCTGATAATCTATACATCTCACCTTACCGTCTTTTACTAAGTACTTCGGTTGGGGTTAATAAACCCTATTCCGAATCTACTACTACTACTACTACTACTAAACATTTCAAACACGTATCCTTATGCTTACAATTTGAATTTATTGGATTATAGTACCCAATCCTTGTTTTACTCAATCCCGTCCCTGAGTAACATAGGATGCCTAGAGAATGATAAAAGCTCCGGTAAATGTGCTGTTTTCTGTTTGTCCCTTTTGTAAATGTTATATCCTTTTCTTTTCTTCCTTTTATTTACATTATGAGAAAAGGATAATGCTAGAAAATGGGATCCACAGAATTAAGGCCTCCACTACCAGGAAAAACATCTAGCTACCAAAACGCTAAGAAATGGGACATGTGTACCTTTACTTTCTTGCACTCCAAACAGAACCTGAAACTGAAATGTAACAATCTGAAAATCTCAAGTGTATGTATCTAACTCCATGAAACCCAAAATGACATCAACCACTACAAGACTCTCCATTCCTCCTAACAGTTTTGAGAATAGTCAAAGCTTAAGGTTGATAGAAGGAGATGCGGATATCAAGCCCTTTAGGGTTTATCAGCGTAGGAGGCGAGTGGCACCTATATCTTTATGGCTCGATGATGACGGGCCTGGATCGTTCGTGACGACTTGAGAAGCATTGAAGACCTTATACATGTAGTCCGAGACATTTGAGAAGACCCCACCTTGGGAAGACATGTGTAAGTTGCTTGGAGGAGATGATCGGACCGTTGGATCGCGATGATGATATGATCGGACCGTTGGTTCGTCGTGTCCCACTTTCATCACACCATCATCGGAGCCCATCAAACATCTTAGATTTGAGTTTATTTTATACATTTTTACTTATTTGAGGTTTGGGTTAGTGTGCGTGCGTTTTTTCATGCAAATATCTTTTTTTTTGAAATCTTGTTAGTAGGGGTATTTTGGTAATTATGCTAATTCCGAATTTTATAAGGGTGTTGCTCTAAACCTTTTTCATTAGTTGATTATTATTGAATGAAAGCCTCTTTGGTTGCCTCCTTCCTCTCTCTCTCTCTCATGGAACTTTGTCTTCCTCTCTTATTCCATTATTCTCTTTGCTTCTTATGCCCTTCTAATATTCATCTAAGATAAACTCATTCTTTCTTCTCTCTCTATTTCTATTATTCCCTAATCCTTGAACCGTAAATTTGAGAATTGAATAAAAAACCCCAATTCCTCAAATTTCCAATTCCCTAATCCAAGAAATCCGTTGATCTCCCGGACTAGTGAACCCTATTGTTCGATCGAGTTATGACTATGCAAGATCGGGAGGTTCCATCCCTTGCCGGATCCAACCTAAGCTATAATTGAACTTCACACTTCGTGGTTGTGATGATGGCCTGCTCCATTGCATGCCTTTTTTTTATGAGTTTCTTAATTTATGATGGTAGATGCTGAATTTTGGATTATTATTGCTATTTATTTCCGTTGGATTACATATGTTCATGAGCATGCATCACGATTAGGGCATCCTGCATCAAATTTGGTATCAGAGAATAGGCTTTGCATGGTTACGATTAGATTGAGTTACCAAATTAGGGTTTGATTTTTAGGTTTGTTTTAGGAAAGTTTCAGATTTAGAAAGTTTTCGATTTTAGAAACTTTCCTAATTTGGAAAATTTCTAGATTTAGAAACTTTCCAATTTTAGGAACTTCCAATTTTAGAAAGTTTCCTAATTTGAAAAATTTTCAGATTTGAATCGTCTTCTGTTTAAATTCAGTAATTGTCAGTTCATTGTAGTTTAAATTCATCGCATTCATATTGTGAGTCACCCAGTCCGTAGAGTCTCCTTGTAGTAAATGGAGTATAGGCGTTTGAGATCTTCAGGGCCATTAAGTGTTGTCGTGTGGCTGACAAGACCGAATGGAAAGCCGAACTCGGATGAGTTGGCCTCCTTTAATGGTCACATGAACCCACAAACATTCCTTGATTGGCTTGAAGACTTGGACTGTTTTTTTTTTATTGGTATGATATGTCAAATTACAGTCGAGTGAGGTTTGCCTAGTGGAAATTGGAGGGCCAAGCCAAGTTGTTTTGGACAGATTTGGAGCGACGAATTGATAGAGTTGGGAGAGCCCCGATCTCATAATGGGACGAGATGAAAGAACATTTGAAAGAAAAATATTTTCCTATCTCTTATCATCAAAAGCCCTTGGCTCAGAAGAGAGTTGCCCCACCTTCTCATCCAGAAAGAGAGCCCATATGGCCACCACCTCCTTGTAAAGTGGTCCAACCCGTCATTAAGGAAATCTCGGCTTTTGAACAAGTTGAGGAGTGTTTAACACTAATTATATTTCCTTGGGAGTGAGATAATACCGTAGTGAATGGCAAGTTGGAAGGGTCTAAACAGGTTATTTATGAAGTGGAAGAGTACGTGCCTGACATCAGTAGTGATGAAATGGAAGAAATTGAGGCATCGCTCATCATCGTTGAGAATAACGAAGTGTGTGTTAGTGATGAAAAGGTCGAAGAAATTGAGACCGCACCACTTCCAGATGTCATGTCTGACTTATGTAAAGTCCCAATTTAAGTCTCTTACCATAATGAACACGAATGAGTTTGAAAAAGAGACTAGTGAGGATATGATGGGAGACACCCACATGACTTGTGATATCCCGACAGATGATTTATGGGATGAATTTTCACCCAATCGGGACACTCAACACACAATCGATCTCGTCCCTGGGTCGATTTTGTCAAGCTTTCCTCCATACCAAGTAAACCCCGCAGAACATGCAGAAATGCAGCATCAATTTGATAAACTTCTCAGGGAAGAATTTAATCAGGAAAGTTTGAGTTGGAGTTTTGTTCTGTGTGCCATGCCTGCCCTTTTCACTTCCAAGAACGATGGCATGTGGCGCACATGTGGGCACATCCTGACCATCCACAAAATTTCGATCAAGTGTTGGTTCATTTTGCGTCGTATTTACGTTATAGTGGATGTGATGGCCAGAGCCCCTATTTCACGTCTTAATGAGATGTTGAAAATAATGGCCAATGTCAAGATCTGTTCAAAACTTGGCATCAAAAGTGTGTGTTCTCAAGTGTTGGGATACCTGAAAATCATCCTTGTTTATAACACTTATAATGAGGATCAACACCTCTATCAGTTAGAGTGGACCCATGGAATCTTAAAGAATAATAAGTTATGTGTCACCTATGATAAGTGTCATTTTGTTATAGTTTTTCAAGGTCTAGATCATAGGGTTGTTTATTTCCATAGGATTATTTATTTCGAGTTCATTGCTTTTTTAGAGCGTCCTTTAGTTTCATTTATGTCTTATCTCCCAGAGATCTTCAGAGTCAGCCAATGCATTTGCACGACACATTCATGAATTACATACATATATTAGACAACGGATTAATAAGAGTAATGATAGTTATAAATATTCAGTTGACTCTCATCGTAGATCACAAGATTTTCAGGAAGGAGACTGTAATGGTGAGGATAAGGCTAGAGCGGTTCTCACAAGGTACTGCTAAAAAGTTACAAGCGCATAGTGCTGGACCATTCAAAATATTGCAAGGAATTGGGTCCAATGCGTATCGGATTGACCTTCCACCTGAAATGGGCATTAATCCAACGTTTAATGTGGAAGTAGTCCGTTCCCTTAATCCTACCATTGTCCCTTCTTCACTTTCATGGCCACACTCTGAGTTTGCTTCACAATCTATTCCACCTCTTCCTCACCCTATCATGTGAAAGGAAGAAATTGAGGAAATTGTGGATGAAGAGATAATTTCCACGAGAGATGGAGATTTCCAGAGATATCTTGCAAAATGGAAGAACAAGCCACCACCTTATTCTACATGGTTGACAGAAGCAGAATTGCAATGACTTGGTCCAGATTTGTTGGAGATGCACCAGAGCTTTATCTCGCTAGAGTTAAGCTCTTCTCAGACGAGGAGAATGATTTGTACATCAAGCCCTTTAGGGTTTATCAGCGTAGGAGGCGAGTGACACTTATATCTTTATGCCTTGATGATGACGGGCCTGGATCGTTCGTGACGACTTGAGGAGCATTGAAGACCTTACACATGTAGTCCGAGACATTTGAGAAGACCCCACCTTGGGAAGACGTGTAAGTTGCTTGGAGGAGATGGTCGGACTGTTGGATCGCGATGATGATGTGATCGGATCGTTGGTTCATCGTGGTCCACTTTCATCACACCATCATCGGAGCCTATCAGACATCTTAGATTTGAGTTTATTTTATGCATTTTTATTTATTTGAGTTTTGGGTTAGTGTGCGCACGTTTTTTTTTATGTAAATATCTTTTTTTTTGGAATTTTGTTAGTAGGGGTATTTTGGTAATTATGCTAATTCTGAATTTTATAAGGGTGTTGCCCTAAACCTTTTTCATTAGTTGATTATTATTGAATGAAAGCCTCTTTGGTCGCCTCCCTCTCTCTCTCTCTCGGAATTTCGTCTTCTTCCCTTATCCCATTCTCCTCTTGGCTTCTTATGCCTTTCTAATATTTATCTAAGGTAAACTCCTTCTTCCTTCTCTCTCTATTTCTATTATTCCCTAATCCTTGAACCTTAAATTTGAGAATTGAATAAAAAACCCCAATTCCTCAAATTTTCAATTCCCTAATATAAGAAATCCTTTGATCTCCCGGACTAGTAAACCCCATTGTTCGATCGAGTTATGACCATGCAAGATCGAGAGGTTCCATCCCTCGTGTTGATGTCAGATTTTGGTAACAGGTCCTTCCCAAGTTTATGCTCTCCTCGAAGTGAGCTCCCCTCCAAACCTAAAAGCCAAAGAAGAAAACTAAGGGTGGCTGGCGCTTGGCCGTTGGCCCTCCGAAGTTTAAGTCAGAGGTGACTTGATAATAGATGAAGTATGAAACGTAGGCTTAGAGATTGTGTACCTTTATCATCTGTGGGGTCATCTATTTTTGCAGATCCGGGTGATCCAGTCTGTTACGCAAGCCGTTAAGATCACTGCTGATTTCAGGGGATAATGCACTTATCCTGTTAATCCTTAGATAAGGGGATAGCTTAACCACTCTAGACGTCTAGCTGATTACGTCTCTTGATGGAGATCTCCCATGGTTCGGAGCTACAAATAGAAACAAGCCGAAATCGGCCTATATAGGCTGCTGGTACTATGAGACGAGGGACGTCCTTGTCAGAGACCAGAGACTAGGGCTGCTCACATGACGGGAGCTGCTCACATGTTCGGGAGCTTCCTCACTTAAGGACCAAGAGCAGAGCTGCTCACATGTTCGGGAGCTGCTCACATGTTCGGGAGCTTCTCCACTCAACAACCAAGAGCGGAGCTGCTCACATGTTCGGGAGCTGCTCACATGTTCGGGAGCTTCTGCACTCAACGACCAAGAGCAGAGTTGCTCACATGTCAGGAGCTGCTCACATGTTTGGGAGCCTCCCTTGGTGGGGGTGTATAGGCAGTTGTAGGTTTGAGTGATATACAAGACGTGAGCAGGAAGGCTCGCTATTCAGATGGTTTGGTCGTGACTTTTATGGAGAGACGCTCGCTGGTCGCATATCTTTTATACTTCTTCGACGACCAATTTTATTCTATAACAGATGCCCCCCAAGTCCTTAGTGTTGAGGAGCTATGCGAAGGACTTGTATGTATATGTAACCGCCTATTTTTGGAGAAGCCGTACATGATTGGGCGTGCATTTATGAGTGCCAGCTTTCTGCATAGAGATAGGCTGGCCTATCAATTGAGTCTTTGGCCCTGCGGCGAGCAGAGGACTTAGTCAATTCTTGCTAGAATGTTTTACTCAACTCATGAAAATGAGTTGGGCTCAATTAGGGAGGTCTTGGCGACCATGTCCGCATAGAGATAGGCTGGCCTATCAATTGAGTCTTTGGCTCTGTCGTGAGCAGAAGACTTAGTCAAGAGAATGTTTATATTCTCTTCAAGGCTATTCAAGTCCAAAAAATGAAGTAGCGACCAAGTTATAGATTCTGTAGCTGAACAGCTGGAATGAAAGAGATCATCTTTATTTAGGAATGGTCCAATATTCACATGCTTTATGAAAAATATCGGAGTAAATGTTCCACGTGCCAAGGGTGACGTAGGGGTCTTCCCGCATGTCTTCTAGATAATATGTACCTGGTCGAGCAATCTCGATGACTCGATACGGGCTTTCCCAGTTAAGATGCAACAATCGAGTGGCTGTTCCGATGTTTTGCCTGAGCACCAAGTTGCCGAGTTAAAAAAAAAAAACCCTGAATTTGACTTTTGAATTATGACAACGGGCTATACGTTGTTGATAAGCCGCTACTTGAAGACGAGATATGTTCATTTTCTCTTCTAGGAGATCGAGGTGAAGTAATCGACTGCCACGTCCTTTTCCCATAGGTAGTGGTCTGATCATATCGATTCCCCATTGAGCGAAATGCCAAGGGCCGTCCATCGGCGTCATTTACTCGGATGGTAAATGAGGGACTGGAGAACATCGCTGACATTTGTCACATTTCTTTGAGAATTCGATAGCATCTGCCTTCATAGTGGGCCAATAGTATCATTACCTCATTGCTTTGTATGCTAGAGACCGTCCTTTGGGATGATTACCGTATGCCCCATGATGTATTTCATCTGGCAGCACAATAGCGAATTTGTTGGGCTGATTTTTTTATCATCTGGGAGTCATCTGCTTTGGAGGTAAAGGATGATGGGGTCCATCCAACATGAAGATAAAAGCAATGTTCGACCTGCTCTGGAGCAACTTGATCGACACTCGGGGTAGATAGATGCTCGATAAGAACAACTTGTGTCAGATCGGACTCAGGTGCAGAAGATAGTTTTGCCAAAGAATCTGCAAGCTTGTTCTTCTCTCGAGGAATATAACTTATTTTATATTTGTTCAATTTGAGCGAGCAAGATGAGTACCTGAGATTTATACGAAGCCATCCGCTCCTCCTTTGCCTCGAATTTGTTGAGCACTTGATATACAACGAGCTGAGAGTCGTTGTGAATGAGTAGGTTCCTTATTGCGAGTATATTTGCTAATTCGAGGCCGACAATTAAGGCTTCGTATTCCGTTTCGTTGAGGCACGAGAGCTTTAACGCTACAACGATGGAATCCTTCTGAGGGAAATGGATTCCTTTAGCATCTTCGTGAGAGAGAGAGATTGGATGATGGCTCCAAACTTAACGTGTTGGATGATTTTTCCACCCAATAATATGCTAAGGCTTCTGGCATGCCTTTCGAGTATATGCTTTTCTTGAGGCTGGGAAATCTCCTCCACAAGTCGGACCACTTGCAATGGTCCGAATTTCGCCCGCAGGTTCGGCATCTTCTTGTGAAGGATGACGCTGCGGTAACTTCTTCCTTCGCGCTTGATGTTCACGATGCGCTGGAGGATCGAATCATTTGGGCGAACGATCTTGCCGTGTGACAGTCTCAAAGGTGTCCCTTTCGAATGAGGGCTTCAATCTGGTCTTTAAGAGATATACAGTCTTGGATGTTATGCCCATAATCTTTATGGAAGTAACAAAACTTTCTGTTGTCTCTTTTTTCGGAATTTGATTTGATCATCGGAGGCCATTTAACATACAACTTATGTTTGATCTCCATTAGTACCCTTTTCTGGTGACTGATTGAGAGGCGTATAATTGCAATATTTTCCGGGATAAGACTTTTCTGGAGAGCGGTCTCGTCGATCACGCCGATACTTTCTGTCTGTTTGAGAAATTTCTTCAAACTTTCACTTCTTTCCCTGAATATCATGACCAGCCAAGGCTACTTCTTCAGCATTAATATATTTTTGAGCTTTGGCTTGGAACTCGGTCATTATTTTAGGAGGATTTTTATCCAAGGCGAATCGAAATTTTTCGCTTGTAATGCCTGCTATAAGGGGGTGAGACCCTTATCTTCAGTATAACCTTCAGTTTGAACTACTTCTGCTGTAAATCGGACTGAATTCTTTAATTGTCTCTTCATGCTGCTGCTTCAAATCTGATAGATGAGATGCATGTTTTTTGGTACGGATGCTTCTCATGAACTGAGAAAGGAAAAGATCCGATAATTTAGAGAAAGACTCTATGGACCAAGGTTTTCAGGCCGCGAAACCAAGTACGCGCTGCATCCTTTAGAGTTAAAGAAAAGGCCCTGCACATAATTTCCGAGTCATGTCCTTCTAGCTCCATAAGAGATCTGTACGTCTCCAGATGCTCAAGGGGATCACCGATACCGATATATGGAACAACGCTGGTCGTTCGATATCTTTTAGGTAAAGAAGCCTCCATCACTTCGCGAGTAAAGGGAGGTTTAGATCGTCGAATTGTCGCCAGAGTGGATGTCGGGAGGTTAGATTGATATCGCTGTTCAATATCAGCGAAACGGTCTTCAATTTTTCTGAGATCCCTTTCCCAAGGCAGAGTATAACTGGATGTCTCGACATCAAGTTGTTCTTCAGGTTGATGTTGTCGGGAAGCACTGGAGCGGATAGATTGTGGGCGTTGATTAGGAACTTGATTGCCGCGAGGAATATGATTTGAATGAGGCTTGGCCTGAACTTGCGGTTCATCTAGAGAATGTCTAGAAGCTGCAGGCGCTGGTTGTAACAGCGGTCCTTCTGGAGGGTGTTGCGATTTGGGAAAATGTTGGTCAAACTGATTAGATAAGGTTTGAAATCCAGCCTTGAGAGTAAGGAGTGTATCCCCGATGAAACACATAATACTATCGAAGCCACCAAATATATCTTGGAACGGATTCTGTGCAGGAAGGTTTGGCTCTGCAGGAGGAATCCCTGTTGAAGCAGCCTGAGGGAGGTTGGGAGTTGGCTCAGGGATGTTTGGTGGTGGTAACGTTTGCTTTGAGGTAGAACGATGAGTTGTTTTCTTAGGAGGCATAGCAGGAGGTGACAATTTGTAATGAGAACGAATTGAATACTCGTTCCCACAGATGGCGCCAATTTGTTGATGTCAGATTTTTGTAACAGCTCCCTCCCAAGTTTATGCTCTCCTCGAAGTGAGCTCCCTTCTAAACCTAAAAGCCAAAGAAGAAAACTAAGGGTGGCCGGCGCTTGGCCGTTGGCCCTCCGAAGCTTAAGTCAGAGGTGACTTGATAGTAATATGAAGTGTGAAACGTAGGCTTAGAGATTGTGTACCTTTATCATCTGTGGGGTCATCTATTTATGCAGATGCGGGTGATCCAGTCTGTTACGCAAGCCGTTAAGATCACTGCTGATTTCAGGGGATAATGCACTTATCCTGTTAATCCTTAGATAAGGGGATAGCCTAACCACTCTAGACGTCTAGCTGATTACGTCTCTTGATGGAGATCTCCCATGGTTCGGAGCTACAAATAGAAACAAGCCAAAATCGGCCTATATAGGCTGCTGGTACTATGAGACGAGGGACGTTCTTGCCAGAGACCAGAGACCAGAGACCAGGGCTGCTCACATGACGGGAGCTGCTCACATGTTCGGGAGCTGCTCACATGTTCGGGAGCTTCCCCACTCAACGACCAAGAGTAGAGCTGCTCACATGTTGGGAGCTGCTCACATGTTCGGGAGCTTCCCCACTCAATGACCAAGAGCAGAGCTGCTCAAATGTTCGGGAGCTTCCCCACTCAACGACCAAGAGCAGAGCTGCTCACATGTTCGGGAGCTGCTCACATGTCGGGAGCTGCTCACATGTTCGGGAGTCTCCCCTGGTGGGGGTGTATAGGCGGTCGTAGGTTTGAGTGATATATAAGACGTGAGCAGAAAGGCTCGCTAGTCAGATGGTTTGGTCGTGACTTTTATGGAGAGACGCTCGCTGGTCGCATATCTTTTATACTTCTTCGACGACCAACTTTATTCTACAACACTTCGCTGGATCCAACCTAAGCTATAATTGAACTTCACACTTTGTGGTTGTGATGATGGCCTGCTCCATTGCATGCCTTTTTTTTTATGATTTTCTTAATTTATGATGGTATATACTGAATTTTGGATTATTATTGCTATTTATTTCCGCTGGATTACATATGTTCATGAGCATGCATCATGATTAGAGCATCCTGCATCAGAAGGTTGCATGGAAAGCAGCATGTCTGAAATGCTCATAGGAGTGTGTGTATTGTGTATAGCATGGTAGGGTTCGGCGAGTGAAGATAGACCCTTGAAGCCCGATTTGATACAATGGTACAGAATGACTTCATGAGGGGCTCTAGTTCATGGAAGCTTAGGTCCCTGGCAATTGCTCCAACTGAGGATAACAAGTTTTATATTAACAAATGGGGGGTGGAACATGGTAAATGGACCCGAGCTTAAATTCTGATTGTGGGGGAGGCTCCTAGCATACCTTTAGTAATTCCAATTATAGTTTGGGTCACTCCAGTCCTTTTCAATCTCTAAAAATAACAACTCTGGAGGTGCTATCTTTGGTGCTAGTTTTCTCGTCTCATCTGTGGCATTCCTGTTTGCCCAAGCACAAGCTTCTTTCATCGAAGGCAGTCTGAGAAAGCATGCATTCCTGATGCGGACATTAGGCCCTTTAGGGTTTATCAGCATAGGAGGCGAGTGACACCTATATCTTTAGGGTTTAAAATCATAATTAGGGTATCCTGCATCACTTCCACATTTGGACTGCTAGGACCACTGAAGATGCATGCCTGTGCTCTGTCATATTCTTCCTTCCTGTCTTCTAGATTTCTGAATGGATTCCTTTTTATTCCAAGTTCGGTAGCATTATTTGGCGAAGCTTCACCTCTCTCTCTCTCTCTCTCTCTCTCTCTTGAAGATTGAAGAAATATTATTAGAGGACTCCAAAAGGCAAAATCAAACAAAACAGAGACAGAAACAAAAAAACAAGGAAACAAAACCGAAGTAAAAGAAAACAGAAAAACAACAACAAAACAAAAGCAAAACAGAAGAGAAGCTAAAGCAACTTTTTTTTTTTTTTGAGAAGTAACCAAATTTTATTAAGAAACCGCAAAGGCGGAAATTAATACAACAAAAAAGAAATAGAAAGAAAAAGGAAAAACTACAGGCCCAATAGGGCAATAATGATGCAAGGATCCAAATCCTTCAAGCCCAAAAACCACTCAAGTATCCACACTTGAGTTTTTCGGAAAATCCGCTCCACTGTCTCGGATTTGTTCTCAAAGCACATCCTATTTCTTTCTCCC
The DNA here is from genome assembly GCA_003013855.2 of Liriodendron chinense. Classification (NCBI taxonomy): domain Eukaryota; kingdom Viridiplantae; phylum Streptophyta; class Magnoliopsida; order Magnoliales; family Magnoliaceae; genus Liriodendron; species Liriodendron chinense. The sequence goes on along the minus strand of ML058372.1, from coordinate 947,424 downwards.
CAAATTCCCCAAAATATGACCATAGGCGCCAAATGCCAGACTGCTTTACCTTCTTTGCCCACACTTCCTTCATCCCATGAAGCCAACAAGGAAGGAATAGTGGCCGGCATAACCCAATCGACATTGAGGTTTGTGACGAATGATTCCCACACCTTGCTTGCAAAAGGACAATGAATAAAAAGATGGTCCACTATCTTTGTGTTCTTCATACAAAAGGCAAATATTTGGAAGCACCATTCCTCTTTTACGTAGATTATCAATTGTGAGAATCCTATACCTTCCCATCAACCAAACAAAAGCTGCCACTTTGGAGGGGGGCTCCATATCTCCAAAATTGGAAATGTTTTCTAGAAGGGTGACGGTGAAGCTGCCAACTTACTGTAGAGAGACTAAACCGAAAAGCAACCCAATTTGTGACTTCTCCACGTAATTGAATCCGATTTTGAAACACTTGGGGCTGCTAGATTTAGCCTCTCCAAGAGGCTAATAAACTCCTCCACTTCCTCATTGTCATGACCCCTTCAGCAGGGGGGAGCTCAAACAATCTCTTTCTTTGATCTAGAAAAGCACTTAGCAACCAAAATGTTTTTGTCTGGAGCAAGGATTGCTAAGGACGGGAAGGCGTCTTCAAGCAAGTAATCTCCCAACCATAGGTCTTCCCAAAATCGAATACGAGACCCATCCCCAACTGAGGAGGAAAGGAAGTAAAGGGCCCGGGCAACTAAAAGCCTAGAAAGAGGGAAAGAACACTACAATAGGAGGAATGTCCTTGCCCTAATGGCAGTCTTGTTTTTTTCTTGTTTGTCATCCTTTGGGTGCATCGGAGGAATGTCCTTTAATGCAACGGCTGGGCATCTACTTTCAACTGTCTTCCTCAGTATGATTCCACCTTTCGTACCATCTATGCTGTTGACGGCTAGGCATTATTGTCGAGCAAAATGATGAGCTGTGAGGTGAAGATATGAAGTTAGAAAATGCGGGAACTCAAGTTGATTTTGACAGGGTGTCTTCACCAAGCATTCATCTTTATATAGGGCCTCTTCCATTTGAAAGCACCGACGTCTACCTAATACTTGGTTCAACATGGTGTTGCATTCTTAGTGGCAAATGGCTGTCGGGTTCACTTCCGGGAGGATGTGTGGTATGGAGACCAATCACTAGCTGATTAGTTTCCTAGCATCGCTCGTATAGCCATTGACCGATCTATTTTGGTGGTAGATTGCTTCTCCTTATTTGGGGGTTCGGTGGTCTGGTCTCCGCCTTGCCGCAGAAGTCTCTTGGAAAGTGAAGAGGGTGAACCTTCACCTCCTGAGGACCCTCTCAAAAGTCATTTTAGCTGACCAAGAGGACTCGATGATCTGGGTTAGGAGCTCCAATGGCTTATTTTCGGTTAAGTTGCTAGTCTACTCGATCGGGGCTTCCAACTCCTGCTCCTTCGTGCCTTCGTATTATCAGTGGTTGTGTACGGGGCACCTCCTCGTGTCTCTGCCTTTGTGTGGTTGGTGGGGAGGAAAAGGACCCTCAACATTGATAATCTACAGAGAAGGGTCTTTATTTTTCCTAACATTTGTCTCATGTGTATGAAAGACGGAGAGTCAATTGATCATCTTTTCATCCATTGCTCCTTCGCGGCGAAGGTGTTGAGTCATTTTCTTACCATGTTCAACATGGCTTGGGTTATGCCCAAATGCATGGAGGATTTGTTATGGGCTTGGCATGGGGGCGGAGTTGGCAGAGGGGGGGAAGCTAAGTGGAGGCTCACTTTTATGGCAGTGATGTGGTCTATTTAGGGGGCTAGGAATCAACGGTGTTTTGACAACCACTGCTTTGAGGCAACTGAGGTGATCGCTAGAATTGAAGATATGGTGGGGAATTGGGCCACCCTTGTCAAGTCTGAATAGGGTGTCTTTGTCGGGTGTTTTGTTTTTTCCTTTTGTCTCTTGTATTCTTTTCTTACCTTGTAGCGAGTTTCTTAATAAAATATCATCTCTCTCAAAAAAAAAAAAAAAAAAGAGTTGATTTTGATTGGTGTTCTTCATGAACCTTTGAATATCCAATTCCATCCCACATAACGATGAGGCGATGATGAGGGTTCTGAAGTGCCTTTTATCGATAAAGGATTAATGCTATCATCCACGGGGACTGTGTAGGCTAAGCAGTTGGGTGGAGATTCCATTATTCCTATCCTTCTACTTTCTATCACTCACTCTTTCTCTCATGTTGTATCATGAAATTCCTGAAAAGCTGTCAAATCACCAACTTCAGCCAGTTATAAAGATCAACTGCATGGTCCCAAACATAAAAGAAATGAAGGTAGTTAATAGTTATGATAACAAAAGATGGATGAAGTTGTGCTTGATTTTATGAATACAAACATGAAGGTTTTTTTTTTTTTTTGTCCCTGAGATAGCAACAAATTATTAAGAAGCCCACAAACACATGAAGTTGCAAAACATTTTTTGCATAAGTGTCTTACCAATCTTACTTGCTGATTTTGCTCCTAATCCAACTTGACTACTGCATATGAAGCTTTTATGAGAATGCATTGACTTAGGGAATCATCTATGTTTTTATTTTTTATTTTTTATCATCTGTGTATGGAGAGAAATGTTCAAAGAAATAGTTCATATATATCAACATGATTGATAGTAGACGACCGCTGCAGAACGAATCAAAGGGTTAGTTTGTATTCAGATTTGTTTTGGTCCTTTGGGGATTCTTGATTCTATTTTGTTCCATTAGATGGCATAAATTGATTTTCAAAAAGCACACTCCTAGTGTCAAGGTAGAGGTCATGAAGACTTTCTCATCTTCTATGTCAATGCATGTATGTTCTTGAACTGCAGTAGTGTTCTACTTCCTTATCTAACATCACTGTAGGAGGGGCAATAAAACAAATTATCTGCCCAACTTTGTATGTATTGGTGTCGAAGACTTCCTCACCTAAGAAAGCTCATATGGGATTTAGGGAACATATCGAGGAACATCAGTAGTGAAGTCTGCAGTCATGGAAGAGGATCACGGTCATTGGAAGACAGATGCAGAATCAGTGGAGGTGGCACAAATACAAAAGAAGAGGACCTGGTCGATTTCAGGTACAGGTTGGGACTGACTTGAGGAGGAGAGGCAGCATTGAAGAAGCTGCTATATACTCTGGAAGAAAGAGACAGAACATAGAACATGAAATAAATGTGAGAAGAATGATAGGAAAAAGGAGAAGGGTGAGCTAAACAACCTTGCTTTGGCCATAAATTATGACAAGGAGACAATCAAATCAGGCATAAAGAACTCTGGCAAGAGGGACAAGGGGAGAGGAGTGGCATCAATCAGAAAATGAAGTTAGGTATCCTAGAAGCGGAGCATTGGGAACCCTGGGATGTGTTTTGCATTCGAAGATTTACGCAGGTGAAAGATATACATTGTAATGCTGCAAGAAATGAAACTGGAAGAAAACTATAAAGCTATGCCTGAGACTTGGGGAATCTCGAAAAAGAAGGTTTCAACTTATTGCCAGCGAGAGAAACTGTGTGGAATTATTGTGTTGTGGACTCTTTTTGTGCAGGATGAATTGAGGGGAGAGTTTTCCACCTTTGTTTGTTGTGTTTCCATAGTAGATGGCTTTTAGTAGGTTCTCACAATTGTGTATGAGCTGAAAAATGCAAGGAAAATGATTGGTTTTTGGAATATCTCATCAAGGTAGGAAGGAAATGGGGTCTCTTGTGGTGCATCAGTGGTGACTTCAATTTCATTAAGGTTTTGTACAATAAGCTCAGGGATTGCAAGGTGGTTTAAGCATGAGAAAGTTTGCTGAATTAGTGTCAATTGATGAATCGATCAGCATCTCTCTTGATGGGAGGTTGTATACCTGGTTGAGTAATGAACAAAGACTGGTGATGTGCAAACTTGATTGCTTGATTATTTCTTGATTATCAGAGACTCGGTGAGGCAGTCTGTACAGAGTGTCATGGTCCGTCCTCCCAAGGCTAGCTATGCATCATGTTCTGATATTGCCGTAGACAATTGGATTTCTTCAGGTCCGATTCCTTTCTGTTTCGAAAAATGGTGGTTGGAGGTTCCCTTTTTTTTTTTTTGTTTAATTTTAATTTAATTTATTTTTTATTTTTTTATTTTTTTTACTTTTTAAGTTGGTCTTTTGGTGCTTGGATGATTGAAGAGCTTCCATGTTGAAGGTTGGGATGGCTTCCAAATTTCAAAAAGACAAAAAATCACCTAGAAATGGCGAAAAGATTTTATGGGTGCTGTGGAATTAAGTGAGATGTTGTCAATAGTAGCTAGCATTGACAATGTGGAAGATTAGGGTCATGTAACATCGAGCAGAAGGAAGAGACGAAAGAGTTATAGGAGAAATGAATCCTTTTGAGAATAGAGGAATTGGCTTGGAGGCGAAAATCTATAAGATGTGGCTCGAGAAGACAAACCCACCTTTTTTTTTTTCCGATTGACTGGTGAGTTTGTGTAGAAGAAACAAATTCAATTCATAAGATGGTGGTTGGAGGTGTCCCTATCGACAATTTGGAAGGTGAAAGACCATTTTGTGTAGTTCTATGAAAATCTTTAACACAAAGGAAGACATTGTTATACCATTGCTCTACGGTTTTGCTTTTATGTATCTCTTGTCGAACATAGTAAATTGTCTTATAAGAGATTCGTAAGAAACATTATTGATTCATAAGTTATCTATGAGATTTATGGGCATAAAGCTTTGAGGCCAGATGGCTTCACCTCAAAATTCTCATTTGGATATCATCAAGGATGCTTTGATGAATTTATATGGGAATTCCATGAGAGGGCCATCTTGAAAAAGTATAAATGTGTTCGTAGCTCATAAAATGGAGGGGATAAGGAGATCCAAGCATTTACGGCCTATTTGCTTAGTGGGAAGGGTTTATAAGATTTCAGTCAATGCTCACTTTCTGAGATGGAAGCAGCAATTTATGTAATCTCCCCACATCAATTGTCAAATATTTAGATGGAATACTTATCACCAATGAGTGCTTTGACTATAGAGTTAAATGCACCTTGGAAGGTAGATATAGAGAAGTCCTACTATCATGTTGATTATGACTTTCTGATGCAGACATCAGTGGTGCATCCTTTGGAGTGTACCAGAGGAGGTGACGTCGCAAATCGAGTGTTGGAGCAGATGAGCTGATGTGGATGGACGCCGGGCCCATTGGACCCATTTTCTGACGCATTTCGAGTACGCGAGCTGCAGGATTGCGCAGGAGCATCATGATTGCTGGACCATGGAGCGGATTTACTTTTAGGCATTTTTCTGTTTATTTCCTTGTTTCTAGACGTTTTAGTGTCGTTATTTAGTTTATGCGTTTTTATGTTATTTTTTTGGTTTTCAGGCACTTTAGTGCACTTTTTATTTTTGTAGCTTATATATACTGTAAGAAACCCTATTTCGAATTATTGAATGAATATAAATTTCTGCTACTTTTCTTCCTCTTGTTTCAAGAGATTAGGGTTTCAGGATTGGCCCTCGGGTGTTAAGGATTCTATCTTGGTTTTCATATTTTCTCGTCTCTATTTCTTCAAGGTGCAGGAAAGGTACGATTTTCCCATTTTTTTTATCATCCATGTTATCCTTCATCTCGAACCTGTTCCTTCCCCATCACATTCGTTCTTTACCAAATCTACCCCTTTTGTTTCGATCGGAAAAGAGGGATACCTAGCCCTGGGAACCGGATCCAAACCTGACTGTGGACTGTTCTATGCTAGATCTGGGATATCCTCATATCCCTAGATCCTCCCTATTTTACGGTTTACGTGATTCTTATGCCAAGGGGCATGATCCAGACGGACGGATCTCATCTCCGTGTTGATATTTGTTAGTTTCCTTTTGAGCGAAAATAGTTAGTTGTTAATTTTCTTACTTGAATATCTTCCAATTGAATATGCACGCATCTAGGGTTAGGTGATCGCATGCCCCTGCATCACTTTCTTGTTTATTCTCCAAATAGGATGGGCTTTTGGGCATATGTGGATCCTGTGGATGAAGAAATGTGTATCTTTGCATTCTTTCTCAATCCTAGAGAATGGCTTCCCTTTCTGTTACTTTAAAAGATCAAGAGGTTTACAATAAGGTGATCCTCTTTCCTCTTCTCTTCTTGATGCATTTGGTCCTCACAAGCTGGTCGATCAAAGATTGGGCCGTCAACGGTCCTGATCAAGGATCTGGACCATCAAATCTCTAGATTGAAAGTTTAGACCAGTTTGAGGGTCTGATTAATTCAGAAGATCAACGGTCATGGTGTGCATTCTGGATCATTATAGCGATTATTTAATTAGTTCTTAGTGTTAAGGCTAGTTTATGACACGTTCAAGAAGTTAGCCCTTAGAATTTTTGTCACTTATTTTGTGGGCCATTTTTCCAGTATCATACGATGCCCGAATAACATGAACTTGGTCCTGTTATGATGCCCAAATAACATAGTTATTCCTCCCATCCTACAAGTGTATCTAGCCTCTTGATTTATTTTATGACCAGTAATCCACTCGTCATCACTCTTAAATCCTACCATGATCACCATAAATGGATTAAACTTCATGCTCATAACAAGATTATAATAATAATGTTGGAGAGCAATAAGAGGTTTCTTAGGGGAGGAATTGATTGGAAAGCTGATATATTGCTGGATGGTTTTCGGAAGATGTGCTTAGATATACGTATTGGCAGGTGATTTCTAGTGTGACTAGGGTTTGCATGTAGCAAAAGATAGAAGAGCCCCCTTATGGGCTCATCAAAATTGAACTTCAATAGGAATCTTTTTAGGAACCCAGGTCCAACAAGGGTGGGGTCTTTCACACAATCATTTGTGGACTTATACCAAAGATTCCTATGGGCATGCGAGTTATTGTGATTTATTTGTGAGGAGGTAGCTTGGCAATGATTTGCAGTCTATAACTCTCTTGTGGATGCGGGAGATTCCTTTAAATTATCTTTCAGGCATTAGTAGGATCTCCATTGGAAGCTCATGGATATTTTGGCGAAGTTATGGTGTGCATCCTTCTTTTAGGCCAAATAGCCCGGGATTGCTAATGCCATTTGATTTCTTCCTCTTTTAGGTGAGAACAATAATCTTGAGTATTCTTATGTTGAGCGTTAGATTCCTCCTCCGAAAGAGGTCCATCTTGTTCCTTTAGGTCCAGGGCCTAGATTGTTTTTTGCAAAGATATCATCGAAGATTCTCTAAAGACCGAATACCTCTTTATGCCAAACCTTCATCTTTGTTTGAGCAATTGGAGCTTTTTGACAAACTTAAAACCCCAGAAACTCCTCAGCAGCAGAAGAGGACCACCAATAAGAGATAAGTTCATGGAAACCTTCTACCTCAAGCCAGGCAAGTTCAAACCTTCTACCTTTTATTTATTTATTTTATATTTTGGCTCAATAAAATCTCATTTTATTGATTGGAAAAAGAAAGATTAACTTCGTTTGCTTAACAGATGTTCTACCCTAGAAAATCCAAGTTGGAGAAAATCAGGTTTTAGGTGGGCTGCTAATGAGCTACCATCGAGTTGACCACAGCACTCCTTTATGCTCTCATTGCTTGTTGAGGCTGGTTGTTCACGATCTTCCTTGATGATTGAGGGGATGTGCCGGATGCCTTCCCATCAATCGGTGTGAAGGAAGACACACATGAGTCAAATTGTCCCTTGTTTAGACCGTTTGACACCTTGAATCAATTGTACGTGCAGGATGCCTCCCTGTTTTTCATTGTCATTCGGTCTTGTATTGGGTTTGGTATGTTTTCCATTGTGTCATTGATTGTTCTGGTGGTTGCACTTTGGTCAATGGATGAATGGACAATTTTCATAGATGATCTTCAACATGTCTTTTTATATGTATGTATCTTTGAAATGTTTACCCTTTTTGTTGAGGGATTTTTAAAGCAGCAGAATGTACCGAGTTTAAGTGGCATTTTGGATAGTTCGGAGTGGTGGTGGAAGTAGTCATCCTTGTTTGTTGGAAATTGGGTTTCAGGTGTGGATTCACTTTTGTTAGATTTTCCAAAAAGGTCATGGTTGACAATGCCACCCATCTTGATGGCTGGGTCCTAATAGGTAGGAAGATGAAAGTTTGCTTCTTGAGATACAACCTATATTTTGTTAATGGAAATCGATTATGGCGGTGGCCTAGCAATGGCATGGTGAAGATGATAATGTTGCTTGGTTCCTGTTGGTGATCATGAGAGAAATTATACTGAACACAAACAAGACATCCAAAGAAAAAAAAACAAAAAACAAAAACAACAAAAATACTTGTAATTTTGTAAAAAATAATTTTGAGGTAAAGTTTTTATTTTTTTTTTATAATGGATTTATTATCATAGAAAAAAACAAAGGAGTGTGTCCAGTATGTAGATCGGCTTACAGTCATCAATAGATGCATAGATCAACTAATTTTGGGTGATCAACATAGATCGGCGTACACTCATCAAGAAACTACCGCGAATCCATAGATCGGCATACAAGTAGCATTGTATAGTTTTTTGGCACCCTACTTGCAAATATCAATGGTTTTATTTTTTTGTTGGTTAGCACACCCCAGTGTTTTAAATAGCTATGCTATGTAGCGTGTAGCTTACTCTATGTAGCGTAGCTTAGCCTTAACGCTACGTAGCTCATGAAAATAGCTTAAGTCACATGTAGCCTACGCTACATGATAATTTGCATAGGCTACACGCTACGTACCTCACATTACAAGTTATTTTTCATTACAACATTACAATCAAATAATATTTTCAATAATTTGTTACATTTTTCTATTTTCAATATTTAATGCTTTTAGTAAAAATAATATAAGTAACAGTATTAAATTAGTTTTTTTGCTCTTTCTTTACCTTTATACTTAATGATTACCCTTTCTTATTACTTTAAGTCATGTTTGGTTGCACCAAATATCATGAAAATTTGTTAAATTTTATTATTAATCAGTCCAATTTGGTGAATATCATGGAATTAGTGCAACCAAGAACAACCTTAATTAAAAATCCAGAAGTAACATGAAGCTTATGCTACACGCTATGTAGCTTACGCTTCACGCTTCAAAGGGGTGAACACTATGCTACACGCTATTCGCTATTTAAAACATTGGTACACCCACTCCATTGTTAGTACATCCACCCATCCTTGTTAGTCGCACTGCAATGTTAGTCACCCCCACTTTGGGAATCGATACAATGACCTCAGTGTTGAAAATGAAAGATTTTTGGGTGAAAATGAAAGATTTTCAGATTCCCCCCCAGTTGTTATGTTTCCCCAAACTTGAAATTGGTGTAAAATCCATGATTTTGACGCAAATCATGCACATACATGGAATAATAACTTATTGCTAATGGTTCTACATAAAAGAATCAAATATAAACAATCAAAATTACAAAAATCTCACCAAATGGGTTTCAACCTGTTTATGCTCTTAGATCCCATTTCTCCAACATCGATTTCTCTTAAAACAACTCAAAAGGAGTTTTTTCAGAAAGGAATCCCTAAAAAAATCTTGAAAATTTGTTTTTATTTTTTTGACTTATAACCTGAGTCTTTTCACCTCCTATGTGCTGCCTCGACATCGTTGTTACATTTCGCACAGGATCAAAGGTTGGCTGACGATATATTGTGATATTTCAAAATATTATAATATATTGTCGTTACATTGCATTTAAAAGCCCTAGGGTGCGATGCTTTAGGCCCTTGTGCAAGGATGACACGCACAAATTGAGAAATGGTCCAAAATTTTCACATTAACGTCTCAAAAAATGAAATGTTGGGAACAAGCTTGCTTCATTATGTGGCTGCAAAACGGGCTACTTTCCAACAACGTATCTCGGGATGCCTCTTTGTGTAGGAAAGCCTCCAAAAACATTATGTGATAGGATGATTTAAAAGTGGAGAGAGTTATCTATCTGGAAGAGTCGTTACTTATCTTTGGGGGGTCGTCTTACTCTTATAAAAGCTGCTCTTTCTAATATGCCAATTTATTTCATGTCCCTTTTTAAATGTCCAAGATCAATTTTGAGTAGATTGGAGAAATTAAGGAGAGACTTTCTTTGGTACGGGTCGGTTACTAGAAGGAATTTTCATCTTTTAATTTGGAAAGAGGCATGTTGACCAGTGGAAGAAGGGGGAGCTAGTATTAGGGACTTGGGTCTTATGAATATAGCTCTCCTTGGTAAGTAGTTATGGAGGCTGGGATGTGAAGAGGGCACAATGTGGCAGACTCTTGTTGAAAAGAAATACGGTCTTCATTCTTGCGGATGGGGAGTTAAACGTTCTACCCTGTATCATGCTTCTCACATTTGGAAAGCTATTGCCTTGATTGAACGTTTGTTTCGATAAGGTATTTCTTTCTCTCTTGGTTTAGGGAACAAAATTCGTTATTGGGATGATAAATGGTGCGGTACAAGAACATCTGTAGATGAATTTCCTACTTTGGCTTAGGTGACGTTGGAGAGAGACATAACAGTTGATCGGTGTTATTTTTCTAGCAATTGCCGGGTGTTTTGGGATCCTGCTCGTCGGAATTTAAAGGACGTAGAGATTGATGAATATGCTTCATTAATGTCTCGGCGTGAATCAATCGTTCCTAAATTTCTTGAAAGTGACTGAATGGTTTGGTCTGCTCATACTTTAGGACGATTTTCAGTTTGCTCCTTCTATTCTTTGTTGCAAGTTTCATCACATGACGGCTAGTTGCTTTATCCTTGTCATTTTTGATCATATGGTGCTCCTCCTTGAGTCTCTGCTTTCGTTGGGTTAGTGGGCAGGAAACGAATTTTAACAGTGGATAACTTACAATGAAGGGCTCTCATTCTTCCGAATGTTTGCTTGATGTGTATGGGAGATGCAGAATCAATTGATCATTTATTCATCCTTTGTAATTATGCAAGACAGATCCAGGAGCATTACTTTGCCATTTTAAGTATTGATTGGGTGATGACGAGCTTCGTTGGTGATCTCTTATGGGCTTGGCATAGTGTGGGGAATGGTAAATCTACAAAGGCTTTGTGGCGATTACTCATCGTGGCTATTTTATGGGTAATTTGGAGAGCAAAAAATGGCCGTTGCTTTAACTATAGGGAGGTAATGATATTGGATTTTGTAAGATCAATTTTTGTATAACGGGTTGGGCAAAATTTGTAAATATGATAGATTTTGACCAGCTTCGTTCCATGATTCATTTGTAAATTTTGTTTTTGTTTTTGTTTTTGTTTTTTTTTTTTGTTTTGTTTCTTTGCTTGCTTCTCTCGAGTTTTCAATAAAATTTTAGGTTCAGTAAAGCCAAATTTACTTGAAGACGACAAGATAGTTTGGACAGGAAATAGCTCCTCCAAATTATCTGTTAGATCGTTTTGCTCTTTCCTTTCTAGGTTGTCTTCAGACTCACAGCTGCATCACCCGTTCCATCACTAGTTCTATGGGACTCCCCCTAGAGTAGCGGCTTTCGTTTGGTTGGTGGTTCGGCAGCGCATTCTCATGGTTGAGTATCTTCAAAAAAGAGCGATGGTCCTTCCGAACATTTGTCTAATGTGCATGGCCAATGAAGAATCGATTGATCATCTCTTCATTCATTGTCCTTTCGCTTGTAAGGTGTGGGAATATTTCCTATCTTCAAACAACGTTGGGTGGGTCATGCCTAAGTCCATGGATGAGCTTTTGTGGGTGGGGCATGGAGGAATTGGTAAGAACTGAGGAGTGGTTCGGCGGCTTCTTATCATGGCTATCCTTTGGACGATTTGGGGAGCGATGAATGATTGATGCTTCTAGAATGTCAATGTGGGGGGGTTAATGTGGTCATTCAAAGGATTGACCATTTTGTATTTGAATTGGCGGTCCATGCTAATGAGGCGCTGGTTGGCCCTTTTGTTCGAGTGGATGCTTTTTCTGTCGGGCTTGTATTCTTTCCCCCGTTTTTGAGCTTTCTAATAAATTTATCATTATCTCTCAAAAAAATATTGTCGTTACATTGCAATGCATTGCGCGATACTACGGAATTTTAAATTCCTTGGGTGTTTCCTATTGGGCTTGTGCGATACCGAATTGGCCAATATTATCGATATTTAACTTGCTGGTTATAGGTATTGTGGGCTCTTGAATCCCTTCAGTGGACGATGTCTAAATCTTGTCTTCTATAGGAGATGCATCTGGTGTTTTATGATTGGTGTGAGGAAAGTCATCTATCTTCAACCGGGAGGTGTGGGCTCTTGAAACCCTTCGGTGGACAATGTCTAAATCTTGTCTAAATCTTGTCTTCCATCGGATTGGTGTGAGGGAAGTCATCCTGTCTTCAACTGGGAGGTGACCTGACATGTCTTAGTTACAAGATGGTGTGATGGCTTGAGATCAAGGTGTTCCATAACGGTAACGGTGGCCTGGGAGGTGACCTGACATGTCTTAGTTACAAGATGGTGTGATGGCTTGAGATCAAGGTGTTCCATAACGGTAACGGTGGCCGTAACGGCCACCACTATTACCATTACGATATGGGCTGTAACGGCTGTTACGGCCCTTTTTTATTTTCTGAAAAAGCTGTTACAAGACCGATACGGCCTGTTTTTTGTGTAACGGCCGTTACGACCCCATAACGCCTAATGGTTATGATCGTTACCATTACGTATCGGCCGATACGTAACCGTTTTGGGATACCTTGCTTGGGATGAGGACCGCATTGAGGATGTGGTTGGGTACATGGCTCTCGTCGATGCGAAGGAGGCGAGTGTGGTACTTACAGCACTGCACAAATGTTTCCTTCAGGTCTGTTGTGTAAGAAATGGTCGGGATTGTGTAGATCTTGGAGGGAAAAAGATCATAATTACTCTCTTGCATGTCCATAATTGCAGGTTTCAAGTTTAAAAAACAATGAGCCATCCACCACTTCTTGCAACATTTTGTGGAGATGTAATATGAGTCATAGTATGTGCTGTAATTGTGATTTCTATCCCGTGCCAAATGCCTCCTGCATGCTTCTTGCTGAGATATGTGGGAATTGTTTGTCCATGGGTCTGACTTAAGAGGCTGAAAACCAATTCCACGCCTGAGTTTGAAATTCAGCAGACGCCATTGCCGATTGTGTTTCTCCTTCTGGTTTGATTTGCAAGGTGAACATCTCCAAAACCTATTAAATCTGGTTCCTTTTGATATGGACAGTGACTGGTTTGAGGCAGATCAGGCTCTTGATGCTGGACTTCATCTCTTCTTGGGTCCACAAGCTTCATGTTGGCAAATATTGTCATCTTACCCTGCGAAGTGACCTGCAGGTTAAGAGAATGCCACCATTTGATTCTTATGTTCCTGTGGGCCAACTGGGTAGAGCCAATGATGATGACAAACTTCATGGTAGAATCAGACATGTAGTTATTTATTTATTTACACACACACACACACACACACACACACACACACACACACACTCTCACTCCCACACACACCACAATGGGTACTCGAACCCATGACCTCTGTGTTGAAACTCTTGTGAGTCTACCACTGAGCCATGAGTAGAGACCAAATCAGACAGGTAGTTGATTCTTGATCGTCCACCACCACTTGTTATTGACGAAAAAGGAACATTAATGATTAATGGAGATCATAGTCTTAAGGAGAACATTAATTTTGTTACGGGCCTGTAAAGTTTATTGGACTCGGCTCAAATGTGGAGAGCAATGTGGGTCCTCTTGTGAAGGGATGTATACGACTAACTTAGGCGCTCTAAATTAGGGCATGTCTTTCTACGTGTGCATTGAACTCCTTCCTAATTTAAGTCAAGACATTGGAAAGTGGTGAAAATCCTGACAAATTTGGCGAAACAAGGTTGAAAGGCAGTAATCTGAGTTTGGGATTCTATCATGGGAGGGTGGGAGTGAATCTTGGGTTGCCCAATGTAGATTCTATCATGGGACACTAGGCCTTGTTTGGATATGAGGAGTTCAAGGGGAAAAGAAATTGGATGCCCTTGGTTAGACATCAACTGTTGTTTGGACGACAGAAAACAATGGATTCCACAGTGTAATCATTAGCCTTGTCCATAGTTAGGAATCTTCAATGCAAGATATGAGGTGATCGTAATCTAAGTTTGGGATTTCAGCATGCGATCCAAACAACATCCCTTTTTAGGAATCCACTAGGCTACAATGCTGGGAAAGGTAATCATTATAGTTATTCGTGCCTACACCATGGATTCCTTGTATCCAAACAGGGGCATTTGAGCTTTGAAAAAAAAGACTAATATGAAGAAATTTGTGATAAAATAGAAAGATGTTATTCTTTTGGTTTAAGATACAATACTGGGAAGGATTTGATTTACCATTAGTGAATTATGGGGCTTAAATCTTGCCAATGGTCTAGTCGGTGAGAGGGAGAGTGCGTAGTTGCCTCGTTGTTTGGAATCTAGATGTGGTGGTGGGGAAAGCCTATGAACTTAAAGAGGACTTCTTGATTTCATTGAAATCCACAGAGTGGATGATAGGTTCCTTTGGTCAGAAATGTTTTTGAGCCCATTGATCCAGAAAGGAGAACATTTTTGGTTGGTTCTTAATGAGGTGCTAGGAATATGGCATTGTCCATGTTGTTTGGGTGGAGATTTAACATGATTTTTTTCAAGAAACTAGGGGAGGGAGAGTAAACACAAGTATGCATTTTGATTTGATTAACGACAATGATTTAATAGATGTTGAGTCTCAAGGGGGCCAATTACTAGGTCTAACATGCACGAGAGGTTGGTCAAGTGTAAATTGGACCTTTTTGGTATCTAATTTCTGTGAGGATCACTTTCTTGATGTCTCCAACGCCATTTATCCTAAACTCGTTTTGATCACCATCTCATCTTGTGGGAGGTGGGTGTTTTGGAAAGTAGTCTGTCAATGTTTAGATTTGGAGACATGTGTCTCAAAGTCTTAGGTTTTGAGCAACTAGTCGATAAATGGTGGAATGAGGGACGTTTTGAGGGATGGGTGCAATATCAGTTCTCTAAAAATCTTTAGGCTTTGAAAGCTATGTGGAATGAAAAGTCTTTTGGTATGCAAAGTCTTAGGTTTTGAGCAACTAGTCGATAAATGGTGGAATGAGGGACATTTTGAGGGATGGGTGCAATATCGGTTCTCTAAAAATCTTTAGGCTTTGAAAGCTATGTGGAATGAAAAGTCTTTTGGTATGCTTAGTAACAAAAAGAAGACGCTTCTTCAATAAATCAAACCATTGGAATCGAGGAAGAGTTTGGTCATCTTTTGTGTAGAGGACTCTTATTAGGGAGAATTGTGAATTGGGTTGTGCAAATATCCTCAAGTTCGATGAAAGAGGCAAAATCGAGAGCAATGTGGCTTAATAGGAGATGAGTACCTGGTCCTTTCACTATTTTGTTTGCTAATGCTAATTGAAGGGAAACCAGATCTCTAAATTATGGGCGAGAGAGAGCTTTATTGAAGGGCAGGAAGAAATTGAACATGAAGCAGTAAGGTTTTTCTGAGAGCTCAATATAAATGAGGGTAGGTGCCATTTGCTTGATCACATTTCTTCCGAAGACATTTGTCATGAAAAAGCACTATGGTTGGAAAGAGAGTTGGAGGTGGAGATTAAGAAGGTGGCAATGGCAATTAAAGATGGTAGGACCTCGGGTTCACAATGGCTTTTTTGTATAGATGTTGGGACATAGTCTAGGGAGATCTAACATCCGTGTTCAATCGGAGTTGAATTCATAAAGGGGGTAATGCCCCCTTCACGCCCCTCATTCCTAAAGAGATGGGGTTGTGGAAGTGTCAGATTTTCGTTCGATTGGTGGTGGATGACTAGTGTTTTGAATATTTGTGTCGTATCGTATCAGCCAATACGACCACATCATATTGGTATTGGCATGATACGATACGCAATACAAGGTCGTATCGGTCTGACATAGAAATTCTGCCCCATATCGTATCATATTGTCCTGTATCAGTACCGATATTGCGTATCCATATCGGTTAAACGGATAAGGGTACAAAAGGCATCATAACTACTAGTCGGACTCCTCTCTTCAAGATTTCTCTCCTTATGTTCTTTTTTATTTTTTATTGATTTCTTCAAGAGATTGTTTTAGAGTGATTTAGGCAAGATTTACATGCGTTTTGTGGATCGAAACAAGTGATTTTGAGTGGAATTGAAGAATCAAAGCACAGGGACCTAGTTTTGAGAAAATCAAGAAAAAGTAAAAAAATCTATTTTTTTGTTTATTATTCTTGAAGTCAACTCAAAGTTGCATTGTAAACCTAGATAGATCAACTCATGCATGATCTGCTATTGATTTGAGGATTTCTTTTGGGTGTTCACGTTGGATTTTTTCACGCACACACACACACACCCACACATACTTCAATGCAACCTGTAATGATGCATGAGAGGCCTTTTTCGATTAGATCTACACCAAATCTAAGGGTTGAAACAAGGGATTTTGAATGAAATTGAAGAATCGAAGCCCGGGGACCTGATTCGGGGAAATAAAAAATGTTAAAAAGTCTATTTTTTTTTGGTTAATTATTCTTAGAATCAACTCGACACAACATTTTAAACCTCAATTGATCAAATCATGCTTGATTTGGTATCGATTCGTGATTTTTTTTTAAATTTTTAGTATTTTATGCTAGCCTCTTTTTTTTTTTTTGTATTTTTAGAAATATATATATATATATATATATATATATATATATATATATATATATATATATATATATATATATATATATATTCAAATGTAACTTGTAATGATGCATGATTAATGGTTTAAATCTATAGATCAATAGATGAATACATGATAATTGATACTGCTGATAGTGTAGATCATTTTTTTTTTTTTTTTTTTTTGAAAATTAACTGAAATTTTATTGAGGACTCATGAGGAGCAAACTAAAAAGAAACATAAAAAACAGAAAATTACAAATAAACTACAGAGTGGAGGTGGTTCAGGTCTACCATATTAACATAAGGAGCCCATTCTAACATGAAAAATTCAATCTTACGAATACAGTCCAACATTGATACCTCCCTATTATTAAAGCAACGATCATTTCAAATTCTCCAGAGCATCCAGAAGATAGCCACAATAGTCAATCGCCACAAAGCCTTTGTAGATCTGCCAACTCCACATAGTGTAGATCAAATTATCAATATATGTTATATACTTATAGTCTTAATGCTTATGTGTTTTATACTTTCATTATTATGGTTTGATTCATAGTTTGTAGTTGATACTTGATATTTAATAGTCCAATAGTTGATAGATAATCATATTAGCAATGTATGATATCAATTTCTGATCCAGCGATTCTTCTTTTGCTTTTGAATGTATTGCTTGTGTTTCCATACATGTTTTTTTACGTTTATAAATTATATGAATAGACTTTGAATATACTTGCATTAGTTCAGTCAAACAACGCATAGATTAGGACCCCATACAAAGGAAACCTATTATGTCTGCTTGTTTTCCGTTATGTTTTGATTTCTAAGTGTGCATTGATGTCTTTTTCAACAATCCCTGAAGTTTCATTGAAAAATTCGACCAATTTCCCAATATTTCCCAAGAACGGCAGTGCATTACGTGATACAACTGATATATCCCATGTGATAACCGATATGTGTCTGTATCCCCAAGGTGTGATACATTATGCGATAACGATACGGAAAACATTGTTTGGAAGTAGGTCTAACCCAAATAATTATCATGCATGTTTTTGATGGATGCTGTTTTGTCATTGATCTGGATCATGGATTTTGTTTTGGATCTCGAATTCTTAGGCCTGAGACGGATGAGGAAAGGATGCTGAAGGAAGAGATAAACCAGCTGAAGATGGACATGGCAAAAGAATCTGAGGTGAATGTGAATGGGGAATCCGCACCAGCATCTGCTGGGGAACAGCTTAGCCTAAGTGGCCAGATACGACGCAAAGAAAGGGACCTACAGCTGCTGATATGTGAGTTGGATGACAAAGTTCGGTTCGGCCAGAGACCTAGTGACAGGCCCACTTCTGGTGCAGGTAGACCACCCTCCCAGTCTGGCATGTCAGAGGAGTCAAGAAGCATGGAGTTCATGGAGAGGCCCCGTTCCCGTGGAACAGGGGGGGACGTTTGGACCAGGTCTGGAGACGACAGAAGAGCATTTCAAGGCAGCAGGGAAAGAGGATTTCTGAGCAGCAGGGATGTAGACAGGTGCACATTTTAACTCATACCCTTTTTTGTTTCTCTTGCCACATCAGTTCTCCTGTTGTATTTTGCAAGTGTGGGGAATGGTTAAGGATTGCTAACCCAGCAACTTTTGGAGGAATACATGTTTTATTTCAAAATTTATGCAGATTAAATGAGGAATTATTACTATGCTATTTCCTGAGTAAAATGGGAAGATGCCCACTGATCGGATGGTTTTTGGGGCAGAGTCTATGATGATCCGAACAAGCGAGGATGGGTCCCACTTGCATGCATGCTGGCCCAAGCTAAAGCCATGTATTTGCTTGGGATGCCAACCATCATATAATACTAGCTCATTGAAATTACATTCTGAGGATTTTCCTGCATATATTTGCCATATCGAGATTTCATTTTCCATTACTGATGCATCAGTTTATGCATTTGCACTGTTCTGATGCACAGCTGAATTGAATTTCCTACATTTAGTTTAATCAAGTACGTGTTGACAAAGATTAATGTTATTTCTTAGTATTCATGATGGTGTTCCTGTACGTTTATTTTGTGTCCAACTTCAAAGTAATATAACTACAATTTAGAGTCCATATGAATACTGGGAATCACTTGTTTCCGCACTGTTCGGTTGCACAGGCTGTTTGGGAATTTTTCTGTCAGTGCTTCAATATTAGTTGGGATGCCAACGGAACAGTTTTTGAGGATATAGCGAATTTTGGCCTGTTGTGTCATTTTACGCCATGTGGTAAGCTATTGTAGAAGCTGGTGCCTTCTGCGATTCTGTAGGGAATTAGGGGAGGAACACAAGGATCTTTGATGGGAAGGTTGTGACTGTGGAATCCACTAAGTGGGCTATTTTTTCTTCTTGTGTGGAATCGGTGTTCAATAAGCTGGACTTTGTGGGGGCAATCTTATGTCTATTTTGGGTGGCTGGGATTCAGTCATTTTTTTGTAATCCCTCTTCTGTTTGCTGTTGGAGGCTCTTGCTCTTTATAGGGTTTTGCTATTTCTTTTTGGTCGTTTTGTTTTGTTTTCCATTCATGGTGGTGTCGAGAAGGTCACTTCTCCGGGGTCTTTGGAGTTGTATGCATTCTCGGTGCTTAATGAAATTTGTCATTTTTTCGAAAAAAGAGAAAGAAATAGAGTCCATATGACTTGGATGCTAATGAAGGATGCGATTTGGTTAATTGCCGATTTATTATAGTAATAAGTGATGAAGCCAAAGGAAGCTTTGGTAGAGGACGTGCTTGTCTGACTTGGGTATAGGGGGCTAAAGGCTAATCGAATTGTTTAGTAGCCGGTTCCCTCCAAATTTTCAAAAAAAAAAAAAAAAAAAAAAAAAAAAAAAAAAAAAAACGATTCTGTTCAACAGTGTATCCAATTGCACCCAAAGTGGTGAAAAACATGGCTGGAATTGGAAACGCCATATCTTTAGCTTGCTTTCATATTCACATTACAAACACAGCTCGCATTCCGGAGGGATGGCCGCATGTTGATTTCCAAATGTATTAGAATTTGGGATGGTATTTTTGCAAGCATGTGTATTTGGATTTACTCTATAACAGTTTTTTTCTTTCATCTTTTTTCTTTATAATAAAAGAAAAAAGGAAAATGGAAATTTTAGCTTCAATGTTTGACATCTTTTCTTCATTCTGATCCTAAAGCCTGTGAGTTGTTTTGCAGGTCCAAGTCCAGAGAAAGATGGTGAAACTGTCAGTGGTGTGGATTTCTCTGTCATCTTTTTTTGTTTTTGTTTTTTTCCTTTCTTTTTGTTTTTTTTCTTTCTGATAACAAAACAGAATAATGCTTTCCTATGTTTTTCATGCTAGTCATTTTGCACCTGGACATATGGTGACAAGTCTCTTAACAATATCGGAAAAACCTGGGTCCGATTAATTTATTGCTACCTTGATAGGGTGTAAAATTGCAATTTTTTCCATGTCAAGGCAAATCCTTCTCAGTTAGTGTTGTTGCCCTTGATGCTATTTTAAGCTGTTATTTGTTTCTGAGTCCTATAATAGTGCAGTTTTATTGGTTTATACTGTATTTGCCTATGGTTTCCCCCCCATAGATTTGCAGGCTTTAGCCGCTTTTTTTTTTTTTTTTTTGGGTAAGTTCACACACCCCATTGTTAGTACACCCACCCACCCCTGTTAGTCACATTGCAATGTTAGCCACCCCCACTATGGAAATTGATACCATGACCTCATGTTAGCCGCTTAGGGTGTGGTTTACTTATATCAGATGATCTGCATGACTAGGGCTGTACATCGAGCCGAGTCCAGTCAAGGTGTGCCAAGCTTGGCTTGATTCGTCTGTGCTCTCCTTGAGTTCGAGCTCGAGCTTGAGCTTGAGCTCACCCTCGAGCTTACCATTGGAGCTTGCCTTGTTTGCTAAAACTTTCAAGGCGAGCTCGAGGTGAGCTAGTGGATCGAGTCGAGTCGAGCTTACCTCGAGTCGAGTCAAGCTTGCTGCCACCTCAATTTATTATATTTTTTACTACCAAATACAAATTAAAAGTCAACGACATTAAGTTCAAGAAGTCGCACATATATTAGGGGAGAATAGTATTTCTACAGGTGGGACCCCACCATTAAAATGACCTAGCTTTGATCAGTTTTTTCTTTGGCCAAGTCACGCATGCATTGAATGCAGACCACTAGTAATATTTTATGAATCATAATAAATACAGTACATGCATAGCTCTCCACATGAATGGACTGTCCTAATTATTGTGTGGACTATCTTCATGATGAGGCCCAGCTGATTCATGGATCAGATGCACCACCTCTCTCGTAAAATTGCAATCAATAGCTGCATATGGTGTTTGGTCTAACCATAGCCCCTGTTTTGTAGATATGTATAGTGTGTGGTCTCACCGTAGTACCTGTGTTTGTGTAGCGTGTAAAACACACAACCACTGTGTGCTCACCATGTTTTGTACTTGAAATTACTCAATCCATGATACATGGTCAACAAGGAATGTTCTTACCTGAACAAAATAGTAGGATTAAGAAACCCCCCAACGTGTGAGGGTTTTATATGTCCTAAGCTTGGACCCCAATGTGTGTGTGGAGGAGGGGGGAGAGAGAACCAAGAAATAAGAAGATTAGGGTTTTTTTTTTTTTTAAACAAATATTTATATGAAACGAGTCGAGCTCGAGCCGAGTCAAGCTTGAATCGAGTTGAGTTTCGAGTAAAGTCGAGTCGAGTGACCCAATGGTTGAACTTGACTTGATTTTTTACTTGAGCTCTGAAATGAAGCTTGGCTTGACTTGTTCTACTGAGTTGAGTCGAGCCGAGGCGAGTTTTTTCGAGTCAAGTCGATCGAGTTTCTCGAGCTGACTCGGCTCATGACCAGCCCTATGCATGATAGAGAATGCACCTTCTAGGTTGATGCTTAATAAAAGAAGTGGAGACTTCCAACCCGGGCTACCCGACTCTGAAAATAATAATTTTCAATGAAAATGGTAGGTAGGCGTGCATGATTGCACATGATCCATCATTTATTGAGCCCTAACTATGATTGTCTCATGTTTCAAAAATCAAGCAAATTGTGGGGGCCCATATAGATCGATCTCATGGGAAGTTCCCAGGACGAGGTCGACCTCATAGTACCATTGTGCTCGACATGCTAGGGTTCAACAGTCCGTAGAAAAGCATGCCACCACTTCCAGCAAAGATTATTGGCTCTGTTGGCCAGGTATGGGTTTCAACATGAGGTCATGGGTTTTGAGTAGCATTGTGTTGAAATCCCATTGTTGTGTAGAGCTGGATACAAACTAGGTCAGCTGGGAAGTTTGGCCTGGTCCATATCAAAAAAGCCCAATTTGGCCCGGCTTGAAGTGGAGTTAGAGCCAGTGACAAGCCACACTAACACGTCCCGTTTAATAAACGGGCCGAACCCAATCTCTTGTAGTGCTGCCGTGGCCTGGCCTGAAGCTCAGCTTAGCTTGGTTTGGACCGGCCCGACGCAGCTTGGCCCATAGGATACTAGGTATATATAAAAAAAGAAAAGAAAAACCTTAAAACAACATTCTCCCTCTCCCTCTCCCTGCCTCCCACACCACACCCTCTCGTGCCTGCATAAAGGACCCTTTTTTAGTTGCATTTTGTTATTCCTTGCACTTGTAAAGTTATGCGTGCATACTTTTGTTTGGAAAAGGCTTTCACATGTCTATTTTGAAGTTGCACTCCTTTGAAGGATGTTAAGCATTATGTAGTAAGAAATTTTTAATTTTTTGTGTTATTTCTACTTTTTTAACTCTATTCTATTTAAAAAAAACAAAAAAAAACCAAAGATTTGCCACCTGTTCGAACTTGGCTCGGCCTGTTTCAAAAGTTTCTACTAAACCGATCCTGGCTTGAGCTAAATTTTTCTAGAGCAAACCAAACTCGAGCTACATGGATCAGCCCAAAACCCAAACTGGGTTGATCCACAAACTGGGTTGGCACAAAACAAGCCAAATCCAAACTAGGGCTAACTCGGCCAAGCCCGGATCGTTGCCCACCTCCAGTGGTGTGAGTGCGTGTGTAAATTAAAATAATAATAAAAAAAATCTATACAGCGTATTGATTTGGGGAGCCAAAACATGGAGCCTCATGAGCCCATTCAAATCAACGATGAGTGGAAATATTACTTCTCCCAATCGATGTGAAATATGGTCTACCAACAAATACGGCCTTGTGCACTTTTGAGGACAGAACAGTTCCCGACCATTTCCTCTTTTTCCTCTCTTCCTCTTCTCTCTCTTTTCTTCCCTTTTGCTTTTGCAGAGGGATACATTGGGGGGAAAGAGAATGTGAGATAGTGGAGGTAGGTGGGGAAACTAAAAAGGGATAGGTGGAAGGAAAGGAAGAATGTGAGGTAGCGGAAGGTAGGTGGGGTACCTACGTCTGGACGGGGGTTTCCACTTGTGGTTACCATCACGTGAAGGCAATGTCATGGTGTAATTGTGTTTGTGTCATAACATCTAGTTAACCCCGTAAGGTGGGGATGAAAAACTTAAATGAGCTGACAATTGAGAGAGTGGAACCATCTGGGTTTTCGTTTCTAGTCGATTATTTGCTAAATGGCCACCACACAAAGTGGTCTTCCAAGCTCGCCCTTAACGCACTTACCTCACTTATATGAGTTTTAAACCTTTCTTTGTAAAACATCCCTTTGATACTTTTTGAAATTATATTTTTCTACATATGTATTACTTGAAAAGAAAAAATGAAAAAAAAAAAAAAAAAGTTCATTTGCTACAAAAACTCGATAATGCTGTGGCTAATATGTCTCAAAAGTGTGCAATCTTGGTTTTAGTAACTTAGTGAGGCTGCAAAGGAATCTTTCCTGGCAAATATTTAACTTGGAATCGACCAAGCCATTGTTCCACCAGAACGTCCTTTGCAGAATCAAACATGACCTTCATGTGGTATATCAAAATAGCTTTGTTCCAACCCGATTCTTTTAATCGAAGCCCAAACTTGGCCTGCGCCTGTGACGGGTCAAAAAAGTCTTGCTTGAGAACGGCCAGCGCCAAGTGAAAGAAAATTTGAAAAATAAAGGGAGGCACACCCTTGATTTTTAAGGGTCCACCATGATGTGGAAGATTTACTCCGACCATTAGATGTGTAATACCATGTTAGGCCAAGGGGTGAAAAAGTCGGGCTTAGTCGTGATTCAAGTGGTCCACGCCAAAGGAGATAGTTGGAGAGAGATGTCCACCCTTGATTATTATAGGGCTCACGGTGATGACTATATAAAATCCACTTCAACCATTAGATTCCACATTAATATTTTAGGCATGGGATCTAAAAATAGGCCCATCCTTGATTTAGGTGGGCCACACCAAAAGAAATAGTTTGGAGGGTGACCCTTGCCTTGTATATTGATTCCAATTGTGTCACTTGAATTACAAATGAGGCTGACTTTTGGGCCATGGACCTAACATAGCCTGACATAGCCGATGGCCGAGGTTGATTTTACATTAACATCAAGGTGGAGCCCACCCAAGCCCCTGACCCTTTTCTCAAAAAGTCTAGTGAAATAAACCCTCCCTCTTACGTGTGAGATGCCTGCAATCAAATAACTTTCTTCGGATACAGCCTTTTATTTTTTTTAGAAGCCCACCTTAATGTGTACATAAGATCCACTCCGCCCATTAGATGTGTAATCTTACATTAGCACCCATGGCAAAAAAAGAAAAAGAAAAAAAAGGGTGGGTTGACGTGTGATTCAGTTGGGCTGCAACAAGGGAAACGGTTGGGAGAGAGATCTCCACCCCTGATATCTACAAGACCCTCTGTGATGATTATATAAAATCCACTCCCACCGTTAGATACCACATCAAAACTTAGGCCTGGGCCCAAACATCCTTCCATCCGATATTCAAGTGGTCCATATGAAGGGAAATAGTTTGGAGACCGTTTGGAGGGTAAGCATAGCCTTGTACACTGTTTCCAATTGTTGGGTCTAGTTGATACATGTGTTTACAACCATCTTGGTGTGTCCACACAGACCAATGAGACACTACCATTTTACAGCACTACGTATGACTGGATGGATGAAATCCTACTTGCGTTTTGAGGATATCTTTTGCCCCATATCCTTTGGTGGCAAGTCATCTACTAAAAGTAAGTGATGAGCGACACTACGACGAGTGACACGTAGCCCTAACAGAAGTGGCACGTGTGGTCAAAGCAGCGTGTTCGATAAGTCTATAAAGACCCTCCTAGATAAGGATCTTATCGTAATCTGGATATGTTCGGCAAGACTGTCTCACACAATCCCACAAAAATGGAAAGACTTTTTAAGATGATCGGTGCTTTTGTGGCAATTATGATGGTTCGAGAAGCAGATTTCTCTCAAAATGGAACGAAATCAAAGGACGCCGTGAGGAATTTGAGTCTAATGAGACTAATCCTATAACATTCAGGGATCTCTATAGCCATGCTAACGAGGATATTTAAAAACGAATTCGTCTTGTAATCCTTAAGGATCCTGGATTAGCAAGGAAACTTGAAAGGTTTGCCACCTCTCGAGCTATTAAGGAGCATGCGATGAAGAACTCAGGGCCCATGCTAAACAACCATAAGCTTTACTTCTTAGCCCTGGCTAAGAGATTTAGCCAACCATTAAGAGGTTAAACTAAAACTCAAAAGAAAACTACTGAAAAACATAAAAAAACCCGATTCGGAGGAGTTGCAAATGCTCTACAACGACCCTCTTCACCTCCCACGACTTTCAAGCATTCTATGATGATTTTAGATCCACCCTTATGTGTTTTTTTTATAGATTTGAAGCTCCTACGAGTTAAAAAGTTCCAGAACTGTGTAGGGACTTACGCACTTGCGCAATAAAAATCAGAGCTTCATAGAGAAGCTTGCTGTTTTTTTGAATTTACACATGGCCGACATGTCACGACCGGTCGGACCCACCTAGTGTATGTCCAGCGTCTTCACAGCAAGGGGCAGCCTTGTGGCTGACCGGTCATGACCAGTCGAACCAAATTTCTAGTTCTTTTTTCTTGCTTTCTCCCTTCTCTTCTCTCTTAGCTCATCTCTTCAACTCTTGGCTCATCTTCCTTCCTCTTCAATGTGCATTAAAAGGTGTCATTTAGCATCAATTCGGTGAAGTCTTTCCCTCATTTCTACATTCACGAATCATACATTAGATATGTCTTTTAACCATAAAAAAAACACGCATAATGAGTGATGAATTTGGGTTAGAATATGCATAATTCAGAGCTTAACACCAAGGTGATGGGAGGTAGGTTTGAGATCTCTATAACTAATGGGAAGTAGTTGCCTAGAGAATCTACCAACAAGAATCTCATCATAGAGTTTAGATAGGAACTCGATTATCTAGAATGGTCCAAACTCTGGAGATCAAAGATGGACAAGTACATCTTCTTCATGAGCTTGAAATGCTCCATTCTTATGATGAATCAAAAGGAAGATGACTTGCTAGGGTTATGATTTGAGCCTTTAATGGTCTCCAATAATGGTGACTTCAAACTCCTCAAAATTTCTCTCTTAATGCCTAAAAATGTCCCTCTCACTTTTATAGATAAAAATCCAACGGTAAAAAAATGGGTAGAAAATGACTTCTTCGATTGATCGGAATAATCATTTGATTGATCGAAGTTATCTTCGATCGATCGAAACTATCAATTTGATTAATCGAAAAATCTATCCAGAGAGTTCAGCAAGTTGCTAGACATTTTTCTGATTGATCGAACTAAGTTCCGATTGATCGAAACATCAACTTCGATGTATCGAATTGATTAGTTCGATTGATCGAAGAACTTGTCCAGAGAGTTAGCAAGTTTTTGATCGATTGGAGTCCTTTCAAAACTGGACTCCGATGTATCGAAGATTATTGAAAACTGCTGTTTGGGCTATCTCCTTTACATCAGCTTGCACCTCTTTTATTAACCTAATTTATCATGTTTTTCTATATGATCTAAGGCTAATAAAGATGACTAAGGGTTTTCCTAGTTGGTCTAAGTCATCTAGAGGTTTAGTGTATTTTGGTTCAAAGGGTTAGGGTCAAGGCATCTCATTTACCTGTTCTTCTTCCTTGATGCTTGCTTGTCCACTAGAATCTTTGGTCTTCAGCTTGCCAAGGCTCAACCAACATTACAACACATGGACACACGTGATTGACAAATAAGATGCACTAGTATACCATAGAAAAATGCACTAACATACCTATGACCACCCAAAAAGGGAATGTAATTAGTGTGAAAGTCGTCGATGAAAAATTCAAAGTTGAGATGAATCCTCATTGAACGGTAATGTAAACTCTTGTCATAGGCTTGTGTTGATCTGTACACTTTCTGGGATATTATTCCAATTAACCATCTAAAGGAAGGTTAATCATGAATGATGATAAGTTGGGAATTTATTGAGCACACTAGACCATGATTATTTGAATGCATTCTATTTGTTAATTAATTAATTAAAACTTGATTTAATTTCTCACTAAATTATTAGAATCTAGGCATCCTAATATCTCATTACTAAAGTATCTCTAAATCTCATTGATGCATAAGTTGGACTTCATAGAAGATGAGTTTCTAAGAGAGGTTTGAGATTGGGAATTTGAATTAGTTTTCACATGTTTTGCTCGGGGCTAGCAAAATGCTGGTTAGGGGGGTGCGTTGAGCTCTAAATTGTGCAGTTTTGAACCCCAATTCATCACGCGGTTGCATGGTTTTATGTGTTAAAGTAATAAAGTTATACATGTATTTGTGATTGGAAGAAATAGAGAGAAACCACATGATTTCAATGTTAAAAGGGATGATTTGATGAGCTTAAAAGATAAAGCAAATATTAGCTAAAGAAGGAAGGGAACAAGTTGCAGAAGAGGAATTTGTAAAATAAAAAATCTAGGAGAAATTACAACTTATGATCAGTCTCCAGGGATTTGAGACTGGTCGCTGAGCACCTTGTGACCGGTTGCTTAAAGGCTTTGACTAGTCTAATTAAGAGAAAAAAAATGATATTTCTGAGCACAGCTTACTAGACTGTTTGTGGCCATTTACAACTGGTCTCTAGAAGTCTGCAACCAATCGCTGAGCACTTATTATTAGTTGCTGGAGAGCTGCGACCAATCACTAGAGATCTACAACCGGTCACATGTTGAAGACAGATTCAAAATTCTGTTAAAAGTTCATTTTTGTCTGATTTGCGACAGATCGCAAGGGTCTGTGATTGATCGCTAACCGACGTAACTGCATAAATTCTTACACAATGAGAGGCAGTGCATGGTTTTTCCTCTATAAGGAGACCTCTCTTGTCTTCTTAAGGCATCCTAGAAGAGTCCCAGTCGTGCTGGAGGTGGAGAGATTCGAAGTGGAGCTTCTTCTACTTCAAAAATAAACTTCAGGGTTTTTTTACCTTTGTTTTGATTTTCTTAGTTTTCTTTTGATTTCTAGTTCAATCATGTCTTTGATTGGCTAGCTAAGAGGTGAAACTTGTAATTAGTCTTTGATGTTTAATTTGTTCATACAAGTACTTTGAGCTTTAAAGTTTGGATTTTTTAGATTTTAATTTGAATAAAGTTGATAGTTTTAGAGAATTTTGAAATCTCTTGTGCCATGTATATGGATGCTTATGAGTTTATGATATTAGTCATTCTGTTTAAATGAGATTTAAATGATGGAAACCCTAGATCTACCGTGATTCAAGGATACGGTTGATGCTTCGAAGTTTCATTGGTTCAAGTTCTCCGTACTTGAAGTAGAACTAAGTTATGAAATTACATATATTTTTTTTTGGATTATGAATGTGCTTTGAGTGTGATATCTTCCAATTGGATAGAGACAGGACTTTGATTCCAATTGTGTCATGTGTGCTTGATGAATGGATTGACATTAAGGATTTGCTATGAGTGAATCCTTGGTGCTCTAATTTCTTCTATTTTTTGAACTTTCGTCTTTAAATTGTTTATGCTTCAATCTAATTTAGTTCTTCCAATCTATTCTAGTCTAATTAGATCTTTGGAATTGGTTACCCTCGTTAATCCCTGAGGACGATCTTGGTCTCACAACTGAATTATTACTACAGTGTAACCCTATAATTAGGGTTGCCTAACAAGTTTTTGGCGCAATTGCCAGGGATTTTAGAAGGTTAACGATTCTGAAGTTTTTCTTAGTACTGACATAGATTAGATATGATTTTCTGCTTTTTTAGATTAGGTTTTTCTGAATTCTTATGATGCTAACAATTTTTTTATCTCTTAGTTTTGTAGGATTTCACTAACCTAGTTTAGAAATTCTGGTACTGTCCTTCTAACTTAGTCTTCTTAATTCAGTTTTTCTCAGATTTTCAGTTTAGGTTTTAGGATTTAGTTTAAATTAGAACTTTGTGTGGTTCATGTCCTGTTGGGAATGTGACCATACCAATTGTCTCCTAAGTGAAGTAGGATTAATTAAAGGACTCTACATTAAAAAATGTGTTCGAAAATATCTGTAAACTTGTGAAGGTTCAGGAGGTATGGCCGCAAACCAACAAACTCCTCAATGGAATCAACCTCTTAATCCCAATCAAAACCAAGAGGATCAAGGAGAGAATGAGGTCTTTAACGCTCCTCCAGTTAGGACATTACGTGATTACTTACAACCTGTAAGAGAAACTACACCCTCTTGCATGGTTTTTCCAACCAATGCTGGAAACATTGATTTTAAACCAGGTGTGATACAACTTTTGCCAAAGTTCCATGTGCTAGATTTTGAAAGCCCTTATTTGCACCTAAAAGAGTTTAATGAGGTTGTGGCTACCTTACTATACACCAATGTGATTGAGGATATAATAAAATTAAAGTTGTTCCATTTCTCTTTTAAAGAAAAAGCCAAGTTATGGCTCCACTCTCTCATGCCGAGATCTATCGGTACATGGGTTAAGATGACCCGGGAGTTCTTAAAAAAATTATTCTCGGTCCATAAAATAAACACCCTAAGATGCAATACAATGAATTTTTTGGTTAAAGAGGGTGAAACTTTCTTTCAAGGTTGGGAGAGATTCAAAGATCTCCTACTTGCTTGCCCGCACCATGGCTATGAAACATAGCGAGTTATAAGCTTTTTCTACAATGGATTAAGTTCCAATACGCGCCAATTTGTAGAGATGATGTGTAATAGTGAATTCATGAGCAAGGATCCAGAGGAAGCATGGGATTACTTTGACATGTTGGCCGAGAATGCCAGATCTTGGGATACCTCAGACAAATCAAGTAATCTCAGGACTTCTCAAGTTAGAGAAAAAGGAGGAATGTACGTCCTCAGAGAAAACGATGATGTGAACGTAAAGATAGCTAGCCTCACAAGGAAAGTCGAGGCTATGAAACTTAAGAAAGTTGACACAGTCAAATCCAGCGAGACAGTGGAAAACGTATGTGGTATATGTGCAGTGAATGTACATTCTACACAGGATTGTCTTACAATTCCTCCATTCAAAGACATTACAAGAGCAAGCTAATGCCGCATATGTTTACTAATGGTCTTTTAGCGCACCACTATTAAACACATATAATTCTAACTAGAAGAACCATCCCAACTTTGGTTAGAGGAATGGTCTTATAACGCCCCGTAAAATTGCCTTTTTTAAAGCCGGACACGCCCTTAGGCCACCTCATGCACATGCCACCTTGAGCTAATTAATTAATCAACCTTAACCTTAAAAGAACCATAATATCATTAAGATATACTTAGGCGTACTTGAATATGACCATGCACACATACATAATTGGACGGATGTCATCGGGAAGTCAATGCCCGAAATCACGTAATTGTAAAAACCAGTTAGATCACTTGTAGGTGTAAATACCCCTACACAAGAACTAACCTAAGCTATCATTACTCAATAAAATTTTTTCTAGGTGGGCCATTAGTACCCTTACATGGACATGAAATAAAAAACCTAAGCTCTAAATATTATCAAACTCGCCCTTAAAGCCACGATCCCGATAAGTGATCGGTGACCGTTGAACAAACTTTTCCTCATATCGATAAACGCCACATCCGAATGATACAAAATTATAATTGTAGAAGATCACACCTTGAGGAAGTTATCCCACAAATTAGATTAGTTCAGGTGGGCCCCACATAAGTAAAATAACCCCCCATAGGGCCATTTTCATACAATTTCAGTAACTAGGGCAACTTCATCAAATGCAACACCTTCGTTATACATATGACTTTCTTGCCTTAAAAGCGGGGGGGGGGGGGGGGGGGGGGGGGGGGGGGGGGGGGAATGCATTTCACTTCTATTACACTCAAATCATAGCAAAAACCTGAGATTTCAAAACACACACAAAAAAAAGCTCATTTCAAATACCTCAGATTCCATTTACTACCAAATACACGGTGCCATACCAAATATTTGGAGAAAAATCTCCTCAAATCCTTATAAATCTTCTAAAGAAAAAAAAGAAGAAGAAGCTAAAGGGTTTTTCGCACCTTGTGTTTGGAGGCATTTGAAGGAATAGTGCAGGGAAGTTCGGGCGTTCGGTCGGGCCCCCGAGCTTCCACCCGAAGTCGTCCGAAAACTTCTAGAGAGGTTCGGGTGCTCGACAGGCAAAGTTCGGGCGCCCGACAGTGGTCGGGCACCCGAAATCTTCAGTCCTTCAGTTATCGTTCTCATTTCTTCCTTCACATGTGTCTTTCCTGAGTGAGGTCTTCTGTGTGTCCAATCACATGTGAAGGGTCTTCATCTCATCAGTAATCGCCTATCCATAAGGACGATACTTGTGGTTAACGCTTTCTTCGTTGGTACACCTTGAATGCGCTTGTGTCCGCATCACTTTCTTACCTTAAAAAGGGGGGCCAAAAATGCATTTCACTTCTATTACACTCAAATCATAGCAAAAACCTGAGATTTCAAAACACATAAAAAAAAGCTCATTTCAAATACCTCATATTCCATTTACTACCAAATACACGGTGCCATACCAAAGATTTGGAGAAAAATCTCCTCAAATCCTCATAAATCTTCTAAAGAAAAAAGAAAAAAAAAGAAAAAGAAAAAAAAAAGCTAAAGGGTTGTTACAATCATCATGTCTACAAATATCAATTATATGTACTAATTTAGGATATTAAAGCTGTGAGAAGATGTATAGAGGATTAGTAACCATTTCATTTTCTCATAAAATTGCTGAGAGTGAAGGAGAGAGTGAGATAGAGAGTGTGAGAGGAAGGAGGAGAGTGAGGAGGTTGTGCGTGCCACTCCACCTCTCACCATTCACACCTATGATGATCTAGATGCCGTAATTCCTCCAAGAATCATTTTATGTAGCTCATTTGTAAGGAAATGTAGCTCAACACCCCAATTCCTGAGTTTTCTTATAAGGATTATCCCAATTTCTAACATGCAAGCTCTATTCATGTAGGTTTTTCTAAAATTTCTTCAAGAGATCAAGGTGCAGACTATTGACCTATAAGTTTCCTATTCTTAAATGTCGTTAGATGTAGTTAATGCCTTCATTTTGTGGCTGAGAATACTTAGGACTACTTGCTTGTTGCTAAATCTATGACTAGCTTTATTAATGGTGGATGCATGTTTACTTGTTGCTAAATTTATGACCAGCTTTATTAATGGTGGATGCATGTTGTTTAAATCTAAATTCTCAATTTGCATGCTAGGATTTCAATGCTCATTTCTCTATTTGTGTTAGTAGAATGAACCTATGTTATGCCAACGATAATGTTATGCTGGAATGTTGCTGAATTGTTTCCTAGCTTCATTGAGGTTGGATGCATGTTGGCTGCACCTTAAGTCTCAGTTTGCATGTTAGGATTTGGATTCTAGTCTCTTGATTTGTGTTTGAGTGATGAACTGATGATATGCCAATGATATTGCCATGTTGAAATGTTGTTTAAACATGCTCATGAATGTTAAAATTCAGTTAAACTATGCTTGCCATCTTGTTATGTTGTCATGTGATTGTATGATTATGCAACATGTGTATTTGTTAACTCGAATGCCTCATGTATTCTTTATGCTTCCGTTGTAATTGGACCTGTAACACGGTTTGGCCCTGACTGTGGGGCCCACTCGAATGCCTTATGTATTCTTTATGCTTCCGATGTATTCTTTACGCTTTCGTTGTAATTGGACTATTGCATGAGCATGGGCACAGGCTCAGGCTCGGGCACGAGCATGGGTACGAGCATGGGCTCAGGCTCAGGTTTGGACTTAGTCTCGGACTCAGACTCAGTGTGAGGGCGTTAGCATGTTAGGCCGTGTGGTTGTAGAGGCGCTAATGGCACACTTTACACTTCGCACGTGCGCATCGTGTCACGGATGGGTCGCTCCCTTGCAAACCGGAGCGAGACTAGTGTGACTATAGCCTAAGTATGGGCTAGGTGGCTGGGTTTGGAGTTGTGGTATGTTGTGAGAAAGATGTTTGACAGAGAGACTTCTTTGCCTTTTATAAGTGCTTGTAGGGCTATTAAAGGGACCTAGTGTAACTTCTCATGCAGTAACGGTCCAACACATGTAAAAACTGTGGCATGTGGCTACCCCAATAGTCATATAACGGCTAGTTGCAGTCTAACAGCTAGCATGTAGCCTATCTCCAATAGCTATAAACGGTCAGAAACTACCATATAAGAGGTGGTTTCTCCAACAACTAAAAACGATCCAAAATAATAATGGCCCTGGACCATAACTTATGAACCACCATTGCCTATAAAACCAGATATGAGATGGTTCATTCAGACACAACCAACTCTCAAACTGAGTTCAAGCAAACCAGAAACAAACCAATCAGCTTAAGTTTTCTTCTCCAAGCCAATGGGTTCATACGAACTAGTGACCTTCGGAACCAAACGATTCATGTTCTCTTGACTAGTGCATTAGTCTAACCTTAGCACATAATTTCTCTCTCTCTCTCTCTCTCTCTCTCTCTCTCTCTAGCTTGGGATTTTATGTTTCATATGCCAGATAGTGTTAAAAGAGTTCTGATAGTGGTTTTTTCATTTTTTCTGAACGCAGAACCACAAAAGGCTCATTGTATCTTGGAAGCAATTTACCTATAACCTATTAGCAGATTCAACTATCGTGTAGGGCAAATAATGCTTTAAGGACAAAGTATATCATACTTTAAGGACAACGCGTATCAAACGTGATTCAGCCTATCCTTTTTTTTTTTTTTCTTTTTTTTCTTTTTTTTTGTTGCATATTTGTAATTTGAGATTAATTAAAAAAAAACTCTAACATGCCGGGCATACACATGCACGCAAACATAACACGTCCGTGACGGATTTAAAACCAACAAAGGGAAATGCAAGTCAATTTCATCCGTCAATGACACCTCCCACGTTTACCAAATTCTGGTCCTAACAGTCCTATCTAATATGTGGTAAGCCTCAACTGCACTGTGGGATTGTATCACCAATTGGAATATGATTGGGAAGTCTCATACGTTAACCACAGTCCCACCATCAAGGTTGGATGTGGCCCCAACCTCAGCCAGCACGGTGTGGCCCTGACCGTAGGGCCCATCTTGAAATATGTATTGTATATTCACGGCGTTTATCTGCTACTCCAGCTTATTTTAGGGTGTGTGACCAAAATCATGCAGATTCAAATCAACGTGGACCATACAATAGGAAATAGGAAATAATGGTGAAAAACTTTTAAAAACTTCTTGTTGGCCATAAAAGTTTTGGATCAAGCTGGTATTTGTTTTTTACCTTCATCAATTTGGATGACAAATAAACGTTACGGTGGGTGTTAGGAAGTTTTCAATGGTGAGCGTTCAATCACCACTATTTCCTATGTTATGTTCCACCTGAGATTTGAATCTGCTTAATTTTTGAGTTCATGGCCTAAAATGAGCTGCAAAAATGGATGGATGGCGTAGATATACAATATATACATCAAGGTGGGCCCCACGGTCAGGACCAAACCGTGTTGGGTGAGGCCGGGCCCGCATCTATTCTGCTCCAACTAATCAAAGGGTGACTCCAGACTCCAGTCACCTATATTCCTGTGCCATCTCCTATTCATGGCAAGATCCATCGGATCCACAGCCTGGATGGATCGCGAAGCATGTGCTTGAGATGACAAGAATCGGGGCTTGCAAAGCAAGGCCCAAGACCCAATAATTCCTCTTTTTTCTATAAACTGTCTCCTGGCATCCAAACGCACTCATGCCTCCAACTATCGTTTATGTTGAATTCTCGACTCAAACTCCAGATCCAGTGTAAAAGCTTCACACCTTTTTACCACGCATGGGAAAGTGTTATTTTTAAATGGTATATGAGCTAGAAAAGCAAAGAAACCACCTTGTATATGAAAAGCAGTTTCGCAAAAGATGTAAAACCAGGCAGTTCTTAAGCCTGGTTATATCCTTACTAGTTTCTCTTAGTAAAAAGAAAGGATCCTTCATTGATTCTCTGAAATTCTGGTAGAAGGCATCTGGAAAGAGATCTCGCTGCTAACATCTTATTGGATCCCCCCCCCCACCAAGGAATCTCTATATTGGGTAAGAAGAAAAGAGAAGTCCTTTTCTCATATCACACTGGGTGAGACCTTCTTCTTCTTCTTCTTCTTCTTCTTCTTCCTCTCTCTCTCTCTCTCTCTCTCTCTCTCTCTCTCTCTCTCTCTCTCTCTCTCTCTCTCTCTCTCTCTCTCTGTATATATGTATACTTATCTTTATCCTGCTTGCTAACTATTTGAGTAGTCTACTTCTAAATAGAAACGTTCATCGAAAAAAATGCAAGACCCAGAAGGCAATCCAGAACGTTTCTCACCCCATGATTGGCTAACCGATGATCCTGCAGCGGCCAGCAAGTCCGGTCAGAGCATCGTCATGTCTGTGTACCAAACGAAGATCACCGGCCAATGCCGTTCTGTTACAGTAACATGGTGCAAGAACCTCTTGGTTCACGGCCTTTCCATCTCTGTCCAAGGATCCGACAACCAATACAGCTGCAAGGTGGAGCTAAAGCCATGGTCTTTCTGGCGGAAACAAGGCTCTAAGCGCTTCTACGTTGATGGAAAACCAGTTGATGTCTTTTGGGACCTGAAGGCCGTTAAGTTTGGGAGAGACCCCGAGCCACAGTCGGACTACTATGTAGCAGTAGTTTGCGAAGAGGAGGTGGTCCTGCTTCTTGGGGATCTCAAGAAAGAAGCCTACAGAAAGACAGGATCACCACCGACCCTGTTCGACGCCATCTTGGTATCGAGGAAAGAGCATATATTCGGCAAGAAGAGGTTCTCTACAAGAGCTAAATTCCACGAGAAAGGAAAGCACCACGAGATCTCAATAGAGTGTAGCAACAACAATACCAAGAGGAGCAATTTCAGCAGTAGTAATTTAACAGAGTTGATGGAGCCCGAAATGGTGATAAGGATTGACGGGCATCTGGCAATTCATGTGAAACATCTGCATTGGAAATTCCGAGGTAATGAATCCATCTCCATTGGCAAATTTAGAGTAGAAGTGTATTGGGACGTCCATGATTGGCTTTTCATCGCTGGTTTGCGGCATGCTTTATTCGTATTTAAGCCAATATCATCATTACTGTCATCGTCATCTTCTTCGACGCTTGATACTCTATCATTGTCACAAACAGCTTGTTTCAGTTCAATCGATGCCAACGGTGTAGGTGGGCCACGGGGATTTTGCTTGTATCTGTATGCTTGGATGCTAGAATAATTGAATGAATGATCCACGACTTTTATGTCCATTCATATGGTTGCCATCGACGTTGAGCAAAGGATAAGAGCAGAACATGTTTTATTTCTGATAGGGGGGCCTAAAAAAGGTGGTATTATTTTAATTTAAAGACTACATTTTGAAGAATTGTTTTGTATTTTATTCATTAAGATGAAATGCATTTATACACAGAGGAAAATAATACCTATTGCATATCTATAAGACATTCCTAATTTATCTATAAAATACATGAGATTAGCCTAATCTACTCAATATCATTATAATATACTGTAAAAGTGGGCGAGCTGAACTTTGTATCTAGCAATTCGTAGTGAGATCTAATTGAAGAGAAATACTTCGATGCTCTGGCAGAACATGGTGGATGATACGCAGGCAGCTGTTACAAATTACTACAAAATTGCATACCTGGCTTGCAACTAATTCAAACTAACCGTTCAAATTATGGTTAACACTTTTGGATGTATAATGAACAAAATATTACTCTTTATATGATTATCTAACTATCAGGTTGTATTTTGAACTGTTAAAAAAGAAAAGCATCCAATGGTCTTATTTCAAAAAACAAGTATGAGGTTAGGATCGTTCGACCCATCTAATTTTACGATCGTAACTTAGTGACAATGGACTCTACAATTTTGTTGGTTTAATTTGAGTTCATATATGCCACGCGTATCTTTTCTGAGTGTCTGCGTATCAAGCTACAAACACATATGCAGCCAGAGCATCGAATGAAAAGAATGAACTGGCATTGCGGATGGAGACAGCAGAGTCATGGGTAGCCATCACATGGGAGGAGTGGACCCGGTTTGGGGGTTGGAAGTTAGTTACAGCTGGGATTGAATAAATGGGCATGGATCGAAAAGACGATCTGGTCACATACATGCTCCAAATAATTCAAATGTCCACGCAAGTCTGGATCTTGCAACACATACGTGTGTATACACACATATATAAAATAATAAAATACATGAACAGCGTATGAACCTTCACATATAGCCCAATTTTGCACTTTTGCTAAGTTGTCACATGCGTGGGACATTAGATCCGTGCAAAAAAAAAAAGCCACACCATGATGATTGACTGCCATGAAAGAAGGTAATTCAGTCATTAGTAAATGTAGAATTCCCATAAAATGCATCAATTTAAACGTTTTTAGGAATGAAAATAACTTGAATGCATAACCATGACTATTTTCTTGCCTGCATAGAAATAAGGAGAGTAATGAAAGTCAACTGGAGATACTAATACTCAACCATAAGAGGGAAGAAAACACTATGAGCACTATGAGATCTTGGCTGCATAGATACAAGTACAGAGACTAAAGAAAGCCTACGCTAGACGTTAGTTCTCAACCATTGAAGGGAAGAAAATACTCTAAACACCGTGAGATCTCAAGATTTGGTAGATTATGGTTCCTAAGAGGGAAGTAATTACTCCAGGGTAAAGGCATAATAGAAATGAGAGAAGTATCTCGAACGAAAAACCTACAACTATATTTATAGGACTTCATCCTCGAGATATCCCAATTAGAAACACACTCCAATATATCTAATGTTATGGTTGCAATTAGGTATGCCAAATTATCATGCTTCCTCCTAATAAGTAGACCCATTTTACACTCTCATGTCGATTAGATATAGTGGAGACCTTTGAGACTAGTCCTGCCATTAGGGATGACGTCATATTAAATCTATAAGTAGACCAAAAAGGATGCTTCACAGATCTCTAACTACTTATGTCACACCCCAAATTCAACTTTCGACGCTCATTCGCCGCAACCTAAATCTGTGACTATCAGTCTTCGTAGTTCTCCAATCTCGGCTCCTAACTTAATACGTCAGGTTTCAATCCTGAGATTCTATAAGGAGGATTTTAGGGTCTGATTTTTTTTTTTCCCTTTGTTTTCATAACATAAGCATCACCATAAGAGTACCATCAGAAAACAAGCACAGTATTTCCACTAAATCATTTCTTTCATATACAGTGCTGAAGGTAAATACAAAAGGTGAAAATATAAAAGTTGTGCACAACCTAACACCTCCTACAGTTGCACTCTATAGTAACTTAAAAGTTAAATCACGAGTGGGATGAGCCTACAATATATAGTGGAAGATACAACTCCTGAGCTCAATGTTGCTGATACGCCCTAGTATAACCTGCAGCGTAAGAAAACGCGCATAAGCTTCCTATGAAGCTTAGTAGAGTGCATATGATAGGCATGATAAATATCAGAGTAAGAAGTAAAGCATGATGATAAGTTTAAACCGGAACTCAGCTTAATCAGGTTACACGATCATGTGATATGGTATAACTAACCTACCAAGGCTATGCAAGCTTGCAATACAAATAACCAGCCTACCAAGGTTATATGCTCGTATTATGTGATGACCTACAAGGCCTAATTAATGTCACGTGCAGTTATCCAATGCAAGTATGCAAATCACCACATCCTAATACAAAATTAGCGATCCAAGTGCGAGCAGCTACATCACTGATACAAAAAACATCTCTAAAACGGGACATTACGGGGGACTAATACATAAGTAAGAGATCCCACATCCTCTCTACCAGGTACAGACCTCACTACTCACACAATTAGTATAATGCCAAAGCCTACTTGGTACAGTAGTGGACCCACTCATTACCTGATCAGACTCAACTCCATTTGCTACACACTTCTGGCAAGTCAAGTCAGACCTCATTCCAAACTGACCACGTGCAGTGGAAACATCGTCGTCTGGTACTCTGCATACTGGTGCATGATAAAACCACCCAGTCCTTGAATGAAGCACCCACATTGGTACTAAAGGGATCAGAGACTTCTCACCCAAGGACATCCTATGCGTTCAGTTTAAAGATCACATATTTTTCAGTGCCTAGTAAACCACAATGGAGCCGTGGTTGCAATGTAGTAACCATGTTATATGCGGCATGAGAAGACCTGTGCAGAATGCAACTATGCATGCAAACGTGGGATGACATGCCCATGCAAGTCTCCAAAGAGCACCCTAAAACTGTAGGGTCTCAAATGTAAAATCACCGTCAACTGGTAATGAAATGCGAACAACCACGATAGTCATGGCTGGGCTGTGATATAATATAATCAGATGAGCCAAGCATACATGATGCGATGAGTGAAATATACAATATGAGTGCCGACATGTGGTCAATCTACCACGAAGGGAAGGGGGTAATCGAGTCCAATGTTAAGCCCTGAATTATGCATATTCTAACCCTAATTCATCATACATTATGCATGGTTTATACTATTAGAAGACTCATCTTATGTATGTATTTGTGATTGTAATAAGGAAAGAGAGATCTCAATGATTTGATGCTAAAATGATCACTTTCAAGCACCTTGAAGATCAATAGAAGAAGAGTTAGGAGGTGGAGGAAAGAAGCAGGCAAGAAAGAAGAAGACAAAAGAAGAAAATGTGAAAAAAGCCTCTTAGACCAGTCGCTACAGTGCCTCGACCAATTGTCAGAAGGTTAGACCGGTCACCCGACCAATCTGAAAATTAGGCAACAGATGCTGCACTTGCTGGACAGTTTCTGACCTGTTTAAACTGATTGCTTGATCAGTCGCTACAATGTCTCGATCGGTCGGCAGACAAGTCAAATATTCCTAGAAATTCAATGTTGAAGTGCAAACCTTGCTGGACAGTTTTTGGTCATTTTAGACCGGTCGCCCGACCTGTCACTATAGTGCCTTCGGTCGCTACAATAAAATTCAGGAGCAATATTCTATTATGTTCGTTGTCTTTTGAGCTTCGACCGGTCGGAGCCCACCATCGACCAGTTGGCCACCGCCTCAACTTCATAAAAAATTACGTAAATCTCAAAGTTTTCAAGGTGATGCTCGATTTCTTCTATAAAATGCCACCTCCATTCTCTTCCTAAATCATCATAGGACGTGGGGAGTAAGGAGATCAAGTCCTAGGAGGCTTCCTAGCCTTCTATAACTAGTTTTTCTTTCTTTCTAATTCTAATTCATTGGTTTTCTTGTATTTTCTTTTAGTTATCAGTTAGAGCTGAGAGGTAAAACTTCTTAGTTTTTAATCATGTCTTAATGCTTTGATTTTGAATTTGGATTTATTATTTGAACAATTCATTAATGGTTTGAATAAAGTTGATAGTTTTAGATAATTCAGGGATCTTGTGTGCCATGTACATGAGTTCTTGTTGAATTTCTGAGATTAATCAGATTGGTATATGAGATTTTGGTTTGTGGAAGCCTTTAATTCATCGGATCGGTGAATGTTTCGAGTTCTCCATGGATTAAACAGTTGGATTTCTATTAGAACCAATTGATGAAGAGTTCATGTATCTTGTATGTGTAGATCTGAGATAGATGTTTTTGCTTGTTGATATTGGTTTAATTAGAGTTTAAATCATTGGTTCTAGTCAAGTCTAGTACTGACAGGATTTGATGAAGGCTATGATTATGATTTCAACTAGATTGGATAAAGGATTGGCATATACGATTGAGTGTGTCCAATACCTGGTTTTTATTAAGGGAACCAAATCAATGAACATGCACCTATTTTTTAATGTTTATATGTTTTAATTGTTTTATCTTCCGACTCGATAAAGATAAGACTTCGATTCTAGTTGTGTATTGAATCGAATCAATTGAATTAAGCATGGTTATAACTAGAACTAGATCCTTGATGCTCTATGTTTGCTTTAGATTATTTTTCTCTTAATTCTTAATTTAATTATTTTAAAACCAATTTCAGATTTAGTTTAATTAGTTCTAGAACCTAAGTACTTTAGAGTGATTAGATCTATCTTCCATATTCCTTCTCCGTGGATTGACCTCGGTCTCACCTAGT
This sequence comes from Liriodendron chinense, assembly GCA_003013855.2. Lineage (NCBI taxonomy): Eukaryota > Viridiplantae > Streptophyta > Magnoliopsida > Magnoliales > Magnoliaceae > Liriodendron > Liriodendron chinense. The sequence goes on along the minus strand of ML058372.1, from coordinate 906,228 downwards.
TATTACTACATCGCGGCCTTATACTTGGGGCTAACGAACATCCAACCTATTTGAGATAAGGTTAATACGAGGGGACACATATGAATAGTCGAGTCATAGTGCGAGATGTCGCTAGTTAGGGAATCTCGCACCAAGGGCTACAAGACATCCTATACCATTCCTAACAAGCATCGTAAGCCAGGATGATGAGCTCTTATTCTCAAATAGTCTCATACCTATTGGAGATGTTCACGAAGGATAGCACATAAATATTTACATTTGCACGACTACATCTTTAATGCTATATGAACGTGTTTATGCCATAATGGTCCCCAACTATCAATGGGTGAAACATGATGCATACTCAACACATATGCAGGATGGTTGTCAAAGCATATAGTATGTAGATAGCATGAAAGTATTTCAAATAATACTACATGTGGCAACAAGCTATACTAAAAAGTAGCATAAAAAGAGAATTCACATATAACACAAGCATACATAAATGAGGTAGGACCATAGATGGACGGTATACAACAATACAGACAATCAAATGGTGTCAATCAAGCCTCAACACCAAGATGACCCAAAAGAAAAGAAAATGAATGGTTGGATACACTACCGACACATCAAACGTAAACCCTACTCGGGCAAGTAGTATAGATTACACAAAATCATGCTGGGCCCCATGGTCCTACAATACAGTTGAGATACTCATCAACGAGTAGTCCATAAGAGGGATGACACGGATATGAGACATATACCATAGAATGTGCTACAAGACAAACAAACAATATGATAATGTGACATAAATGGTAGGGTAGTCTTGAAGTAGATGGACAACATGATGGGGTTTACAAAAGGACGATGGATCTAACCCATACATTAAGATATGCTCCACATGCTGGAGGGCTTAGATGACCTACTTACGTCAAGGATGGACCCCACACTCGTCCCAAAAGGCAAATGGATGGTGTGGATGAGATACACGCAACATTGTGGTCCTAATAGCTGGGTACAAGGGTAGGACACACTTCACGGGGTGAGTCATGTGGGTATACAACAAGTTGAGTTAACAAGGCGAGTTAACAAAGTGAGTCAACAAGGAGGGTTTAAGAAGGCGAGTTAACAAGGTGAGTCAATGGGGTGAGTTAGCAAGGTAAGTTGATAAGTACCTAATATTGTATAATTAACCCTGGTTGTTAAGGGCATTATCATTGTTTTCCTGGTTAATTATCTCTCATTAGGTGAATTTTCTGTCTTCAGGTGATCAGGAGAAGTTGGACAAAATCCGAGTCAATCAGGACGATTTAGTGCCCAAAAGTAATCAACGTCAAGTGTATGGCAATCCTGAGGAAAATCAGGGCGTAAAGATCGAAGAGTGAACCATATTCTGTGGTGGATCTGAAGTCTCAGAAGGCCTCATCAAATCGACATATTTTGGAGGTCCATCTGAGACATGTTATGATGATCGTGATCAAGGCCTTCATAAAAAAATGGATGATCATGCTTGGATGGTCAAGATTGGATGTCTATAGTTGGGACCAACTGTGCATCACGGCTGGCGACACTTTCATGAGCATCAGATCAAAGGCCCTAATCGACTAAGCACTTTGGACCATACCATCATCTCCAACAATCCAATCCATCCATCACGATCAGCTGGACACCAGTCATCCATGCACATCACAACCGTCCATATCCAACCATCCATCATCTGTGTAGGGCGGGCCAAGGTGGACACCACTATGTGCAGCAAGGATGGACGTCCACCAGCCTCACATGTGCCAGATCAACCAGGTGGGCCACACAGCAGTCCAGCTGCAGCTGCAGCTACTCAGCATGCAATCCAATCTCCACCGTCCAGCAGCTGCCGGACGTCCATTCACATCAATGGCCAGCGCTGTGGACCCCACATGCCATCCACGTCTGATCATCTCAGCCGCTCATGGCTGCATCATCATCCAGCCGTCCACCTCAATTCCAACCAGCAAGTGGACGTCAACACCATCTTCATCTCTGCCGACCATCAATGTGGAGCCCTTGTCCGTCCAAGCAGCAGCAAAAACCTCAGCCGTCCTTCATCCAGCGGACCCACATGTGCAGCAGCAATCAGCAGCCGTCCATCTGTCCAGATGGTGGACCACATTCTCCAGCACGTGTGGAAGCAAGCTTCAACCATCCAGCAGCTTCCTTCATCTCCATCCAGTGGCCAGATGATTATCATCAATGACGTCAGGTGGGACCCACATCACGTCTAGCATCGAACATCCCTCCATCTCCACCAGCTCCATCACGTCCAGCAGTTGAAGCCACATCTATCCAGCCGTGCATCCAGCTATCAAAGTGGGCTCCACCAACTTTCAATCATCAAGCCGTCCATGTCCAACCTTTATCCAACGTCCACCAGATCCAGCAATCCCACATGTGCAGCACATGCAGAGTAGTTCGTCCATCCATTCCAGCTGCAAGAGATGGCCATCCAACGTTCATCTGGGCCTCTCCACCAACCATCAATCATCATCTCATCCACTCTCCATCCTAGCCGTCCATTGCTCCAGTTGGTGGACGATCAAACACACCAAGCTCTAGCGTCCAACACCCTCAAGCTTCAACCACCATCCAGCTACTGGTCCAATCAACAGAGATCAAGACCGTCCAGCAATTGGACCATCCAGATAGCTCCAGCACGTGCAAGAAGACTCAAACGATCAGCATCTCAGCCACACTTGCAATCTGACGACTGCAGTTGCCTTCACTCCAGCTACATCAGATGGACCACACACTCAAATCATCAGTCGTCCAAAGTGGCAGCTGCAATGAAGGACAATTCAAGCCGTCATCTCAACCGTCCATGCGAATCCATTTCAGATGAAGCATCATCCAGCGTGTGATCAACCCTGATCATCAACCATCCACCAGTATGCTGCACAAAGATATCATCTTCAGCCGTCCAACAAACTGAACTCCGGCACACATACAGTTGTGGAACCCATCTTCAATGAACAGTCCAGATTGTCCAGATTCTCCATGTGAACCCAGTCAACTCCAACTCATGTGGACTGAGTTAACTCACCTTACCATCTTCCATCCTTGGGCCAAGCAAATGCCACCTCATCATCCAAGCCTCACTCCAAGCCCAAACCTAAAAGAAAAGTTGCTTTAGGCTTGGAGTGACACCTAGGATTGGAGTACTTTTCTTGCCACATGTCACTCCAAGCTTAACTCCAAGCCCAAACCTAAAAGCAAAGTTTGCTTTGGGCACTCCAAGCCTAACTCCATTCCCAAACCAAAAGAAACTTTTGGAGTGCCACCTAGGCTTGGGAGCTTCTCATGAGGCTATAAAAGAAGCTCCTCTCCCTCTCATTCTCATCATCCCATCCTCTACAACTCCTCCCTTCTCTTCTTTAGTTTTCTTTCTTTCTTTTGTAGTGTAGAGTAGTGTAGTTTTTCCTTTGTAGAGAATTTAGTCTTCCATTGTAGCATGGTTGGCTAAACCTCTAGCTAAGGCTAGGGGTGAAGCCTTTGAAGAAATTTACAAGCCTTGGTTCTTTTGGTTCAACATTGTGTGGTGTAAATATTGGAGTTCTCTTTGGTTGATTGGTTCGGTTATCCACCTCGGCGGACGCTATTGTTGTGCAAGCCCCTTGATCCATCGTCGACTCCGGGCACGTTGGATGCTTGGGATCCCTTGCATACCAATTAGCTAGTTCATGATCGATAAAGTCCCTTGATCCATCGTCGACTCCGGGCACGTTGGATGCTTTGGATTCCCTACGGTCATCGAGCTAGTGCAGGTAAAGTCATCGATCTGTAAAATCCCTTGATCCATTGTAGACTCCGGGCACATTGGATGCTTTGGATTCCCTGCGATCGATAGATGAGATCTTAAAGGTTGGATCGGTCAATCAAAGCCTCCTATCTTGTAAGTATGCATTTGATCGTGTGATTTGTGATTTTATCGGTTGACTTGTTGGCAAAGTTGTTGATCTGTACAATTCCTTGATCCATTGTTGACTCCGGGCACAGTGGATGCTTGGAATTCCCTGCGATCAACTAACAAGTGCTTCATGGTCAAATCAATCGGTTCAGATCACCATCTTTTATGAAATATGCGAATGGTTTAACTATTTTATCTTCCAGTTGGAATGAATCTTTATTCAATTCCAGTTGAGTTATAGTTGGACCAACGAATCAAATCTTGTGAATGAATCAAAGGTGGATCCCTGATGCCTTAGCCCCTTTTCTATTTCTGTCTTCCACCACACACAACTTGCTCCACTCTCGTGGATAAACCAGATTTCATCTCACTCACCTAAACTAATTCCTCTAAGTGCTCTTAACCCCAATCCCTGTGGATCGACCTCGGTCTTACCAAGTATTTTACTACTTCGCTACCTGCACTTGGGTGTGCAATCTTCGAATTGTAGCATAAGTCCTATGACTTAGATCAAGCGGACTTTGGGGATTTCCATGCATCTAGATCTATGTGAACTTTCAACGGGTTGGGTAAGTAAACATCAAAGTGGGCCACTCTAACAGGCTGGATGGTAATTAAACATTACAAAGGGCCTATAGAAAGGTTTCAACAATAAAGACTCAATAGTTGCCATTTGGTGTGGTCCACTAAGCTTGGATCTGACTCACATGGGTAAACACGTGTCAAGGTGGTCTACACAATGATCAGTTGGTTGAGTCAAAACACACATAGCATGCGAGCCACATAGTGAGGTAAGATACAAGCATCATGTTGGGTCCATACCTAGACAGCATGGATATAAACCATGTACATATAAGTGGGTCTAAAGTGTGGACATTTTGGATCAAGCCCAAAAATCAAGGCGGTCTCGATGGACAGCTAGAACATGAGCAAACATTATGGTGTCCCATGGCCAACATGGATGACACACGCATATCAAGGTGGACCCCGAGGTTGGAGATAACCCTACAAACATTTAAAATGGCAAATAAACATTACAAAGGGCCCTTGGAAGGTTTCCAACCACCACTGTATCTACGGTGCAGTCCACAAAAAAGGGCCCTCACGCCCTTAAAATGATAAGGAAAAATAAATGGGTGGCATGGATAAAGCAGATACATCATAATGGGACCCACAGGGTGGACCACCTGCTGGGCACATGGTACCCATTTGAGGGCTAGGAAATTTTGAATCAAGTTGATATTACGTTTTCCCCCTTCTTCCAAACTCGTGCCACAGGTCTGGATGGCAAACAAACATCATGGTGGGTCCACAGACCATACGTGTGGGATGCCCACCCAGTACGACTAGGTGACTATATGAATAGTTGTTGCACCCTATTCTGCTTGACTCTACAAGAGCCAATGAGGAGAGGACAAGTGTGATTTTACAAGTTTGTGTAGTGAACTCATGAAGTTGCGGATGAGATTATAACAAATTTCATGGTGACACAACTAGCATTAGCTAGATAATGCCACAGTACCAATAAAGCAAGAGCGAACGCATGAACGTGGCCGAGTCAGCAAAATGGTTGCAAAGATAGGTGGTGGACGAAGAAAGATCTGGAAGGCCAATCGTGTTGAGTGAGGCGTTATGAGCCTTAGATCGTGTGAATTTTGAAGTCTATAAATAGTGTAGGAAAACGATAGAGCAAGGAGTCCAGTAACAACCAAATCAAATCAGATCCCAATTTATCTTTACAAGTATCATGCTCCTTAGCATTTTACTCTTTACATTCTTAGGTGTAATCAACAGTTTCATTTTCATTAGCATAATTTCATTCTTTACATTCCTTAGTATAAGTTGTGAATTTACGTTCCATAGCAGTAAATCCCTAGCAGTAATTTAGCAGCCGATAATTTTAGTTGTACTCCAAGTCTACATACACTTATATGCTGGACTTATCTTAATAGAGTGCTTTATTCGGAATGGTGGTCTGTGGCTCATTCCATGCGGCTGACTGTAAGTGTTTCCTTTTCTTATTTTATCTGTATTAAAAAGTCATTTCGTACGGAAGGCAGATGTATAACCTATCATTGGAGGACGAACCCCACCCTTCAAATATCACCTGATTATTGAAAAACAACTGTGCAAGTGTCTGAATAGGCAACTGATCTATACAAATTCTAGTCGTATACTGTCGATCCCGGTGTATCTGCCTATCTCGGTGCTTGAGGTCATTGTTGTTCAGTTTGAACCGAGAGGCACAATCGATTCTGGCACGCCCACACACAACTCGCACGCATGGACGAAAATAGTGAGCAACATATTTTTAGAAATGGTGTGTTGGCAACTTCCCTTTAATTTAAGGGATTTTGTTGACTCTTGGTTCCAACCACTTTATTAAGTTAAATAAAGCCATCTTTACACCATCTAATACATTGATTAGGGATCTTAAGCATAGTCTATTAAGACTTAAAGATTTTATAGAAAATAAGAGGTGACTCTCTCTCTCTCTCTCTCTCTCTCTCTCCTTATTTTAAGGAAAAACATTAACTTTTATGAAAAAGTATTGCTTACCTTTATTAAGACTTATTAGTGTTCACTCACCTCAAGTGCAAGGCTGCGATGTAGTAATAATTCTTGGTAAGACCGAGGTCGATCCATAGGGAATTAGAAAAATAGTTCTAAAGTATTCCAGTAACTTTAATTGGAACAATTTGAGATTTAATTAAGAAAACTAACTCAAAATAGTAACTTAGAAAATTCAGTAATTTAAAAAAAACTAAGGCTTTTAAGGATTCACTTGTAGCAATCCATTGTCAATCCAATCAATCCAAGCATAAAATACAACTAGATTCGAAGTTTCATCTCTCATTTAGTTGGAAGATAAAGCATTGAAGCACATTCAATCCCACTTAAGTTGAACTTTCAAGTTCTAGTCCTATTCAATCACATAACATTCAAAATCATAGCCTTCGGAGTAACAACCATGCATATGGACTATGGAATGCTCAAGGGTTACCATAATTTAAATCTAATCAAGCCAAACATGATAATCTCAGAGAATTATAAGGAATCCATGTCCAGAGCACATAAACTCTCATAAAACTTCTAAAAATATTAACTTTATTCGAACTAGAACATTTAAAATACAAACTTAAAGTGAAAGTACTTGAATCAAACAGAATTAAACATGAAATTGGCCACAAGCTTCACCTCTCAGCCCTAGCTGAGAGATTCTAGCTGAGCATTGTCATACTACAACTAGAACTCAATGAAAAAGACATAAAAACTAGAAAAACCAGATTTGACAGAGTTGTGGATTCTTCATAGTGCGCTCCTTCACTTCCCACGACCTCCAATCTTTTCTAGGATTCCTTTAGACGAAGCCTTAGGTACCCTTTTATAGAATAGTACGGAAGATTCCAGATTGCACAAGGAATCACGGAGTTGCGCAGAGAAAATCGGAGCTTGTAAAACAAGCTCTGTTACGCAGACGATCGATCGGACGACTGGTCTGAGCTCATGGACGACCAGTCGCACGACCGATCGTAAAACGTCAAAAACTGTCTAGTGAGATTTTGAAAATTCCTCCCCCTTTCTGTTGAGTGCTCGACCGGTCTGACGACTGGTTTGAGTTATGTGAGACCGGTCTGACGACCAGTTTGTGTTGGTCCAGTGAATGGGGATCTCTGTTGAATTACAGACCAGTCGAACTGACCGGTCCTATGTGTTGGCCAACCGGTCGGACGACCGGTCTTCAGTGCTGTTTGTTTTGCACTTCTTCTTCGTTCTTTCTCTTTCTCCCTTGCTTCTTTCTTCCATCCTTTAGCATTTGGTTCCTTGATCTTCAATGCCTGTAAAATGCTCTTTGTAGCCTTGAATCAGTGAAATCACCATCTCATTCCTACAATCACAAATCATGTATTAGATGGGTCCTTTAAGCGTGCAAACCATGCATAGAATGTGATGTAATGGGTTAGTTAATGTATAAATTAGAGGTTCAACACACCCCTCAATCTGCATTTTGCTAGTCTTGAGCAAAACATGCATGAAACAAGTTCAAATCTTCAAAATCTAACTCTCCTTCAGAAACTATGATTCTTTACATCCCAAGACACACAAGTGTAAAAAGTTAGAGAAACTGGGTGATAGAAGCTGAAACCTTAAACTCTCACAACATAATAAGTGTTTATATAGAATTCCTGCTGATTGATTGATAAATAGAAGAACTTTGAACAAATTCACCCTAATGTGCATAATGATGGCTCATCTCATGAGTTTATAGGACCATCTTCTTCATAGATAAACTAAATTATGGATCTCAAGGTGTACAGATCAACAACAGGCCTATGACAGGAATTTACCTTACCGTCCTTCCGACGGCTTTCACACTAGGTCCCATTTCTGGCTTTGGTTACGGGTAGACCATCCTCCGGTTGGTAATAGGTAGCCCCTTTCGGAATTTTTCACCATATTTTCAATCATTCCCATATTTTCATCATTCCTTTCCTTTTTTGTTATATATTAGATAGGATTTTTAGAAATCCACATCTTTCGTTATTTTCCCATGGACAAGGATGGACAAAGTACCCCGGCTTGGTTCCTCAACACCTCAAATCTAAGTCTAGCTAATCCACAAATTTATATAATCCTTTCAAACCATGAGAATCGTGTAATGTGAACTAGGTGTAAAAAGTGTTCAAATTTTCTATCAATCATATAAATAGGGGAATTCACATATAAAACCATTATATTAAAGGTAGTTCAAGACTTTCAACATCACTAACTTCGTATCTCCTTTTCTTATACTCGTATCATCCTGAATACATAGCAACAAAATTTTCTAAAAGAGTTTTGAATTTCTAGAAAATTCAAAAAAAAATTCAACAAATAATGCTCGAAATGTCCACAAACTGCTAGATGAGTAATCTCATCTCACCCCCCAACCAAATCTTGCATTGTCCTCAATGTAAAAGATATGCAATTAATAATAACATGAGAGCAATGTTAAAAATAAAGGAGAGTGGAAACTAGATCACTTGATAGAGTCGATCATGGAAGTCTACAACTCTAGCAACTAAACTACTAACGAGATAAACCTAAAACAAAAAATCAAACAAAACAAAATCCTACGCTATACCTCCGTCAGAGTAGGAGATCAATCGTCCTGATACACAGGATCATCCAAAGTGATGGACATGTCCTCTAAATCAAATTTCTCAACGAATGGTTTAAGGCATTGTCTGTTCACTTTAAAACAGTTACCATTCGCCGTATTCTCTACCTCAACAGCCCTATGGGGAAAAAACTTCTTTAACAATATATGGGTCGGTCCATCGAGATTGTAATTTTCTCGGAAAAAGATGAAGTCGAGAATTGTATAAGAGCATTTTTTGACCTTCCTGGAAAGACTTCCTAAAGATGTGCTTGTCATGGAATACTTTCATCCTACTCTTGTAAATCCTCGAGTTCTTATAAGCATCGTTCCGGATCTTGTCAAGCTCATTAATTTGGAGTTTGCGAAGTGAGCTAGCCTTGTCAACGTTAAAGTTCAATGCCCGAATTGCCCAATAGGCTTTATGTTCAATCTCCACAGGCAAGTGATAAGCTTTCCCATAGACAAGTCTATAGAGGGACATTCCAATGGGAGTCTTGTAAGTGGTACGGTGAGCCCAAAGAGCATCGTTTAATCACAGCGACCAATCTTTACGATTCGGCCTCACTGTCTTTTCCAAAATTTGTTTAATTTCTCGATTGAAAATTTCAACTTGCTCACTTGTTTGTGGGTGGTATGGGGTACTCACCTTATGTCTAATGCAATATTTCTTCATTAAGGCTTCGAAATGCCTATTGCAAAAGTGAGAACCGCTATCACTAATGATGGCTCGAGGCATTCCAAATCTGAAAAGTATGTTTTCTTTAAGGAACTTTAGAACCAGTACGATGATCGTTAGTTCTACATGGAATAGCCTCTATCCACTTGGACACATAGTTTACGGTGAGTAATATATAGACATGTTCGAAAGATGAGGGGAATGGTCCCATAAAATTGATGCCCCAACAATCGAAGACTTCAAGATGTTGAATTGGGGTAAGATGCATCATATTTTGACGGGACAATCGTCCTACCTTTTGACAGCGCTCGCATGCTTTGTAAAACTCGTGGGTGTCCTTAAATAGGGTAGGCTAATAAAAACCACACTGCAAATTTTAGCTGTGGTTTTCTTGGTGGAAAAATGACCCCCACATGCTTGATCATGGCAAAAGGAGATGATAGAATTATGTTCATTATTAGGGACATATCTCTTAATAATTTGATCTGGACAATATTTAAAAAGTAAAGGTTCAGCCCAGAAAAAATTGCGCACTTCCCTTAAAAATTTTCATTTATCTAGTGTAGTCCAATGAGTCGGCATCGCACCTGTGGAAAGATAGTTTGCAATATCAGCATACCATGGTGGATGCATAGCAACAAAGAGTTACTCATCAGGAAATGAGTCCTCAATAGGTGACTCGTCAATGGAACTCTGTAAAACTAGGCGGGATAGATGGTCCGCCACCACATTCTCTACTCCTTTCTTATCTTTGATCTCTAAGCCGAATTCTTGAAGGAGTAGGATCCATCTAAGCAAACGGGGCTTAGCATCCTTCTTAGAAAGAAGGTATTTCAGCGCTGCATGGTCCGTGTAAACTATAACCTTGGATCCTATCAAGTACGCCCTGAACTTGTCCAAGGAAAAAACAATGGCTAGGAGCTCTTTCTCCGTAGTCTAGTAATTGACTTAGGCAGGGTTCATGGTCCTACTCGCATAGTAGATAACGTGAGGCTTTTTATCCTTCCTTTGTCCTAACACCGCCCCAATAGCATAATCACTTGCATCGCACGTCAATTCAAAAAGAATGGACCAACCGGTGGTTGCATAATAGGAGCGGTTGTCAACATGTCTTTTAGCTTTGAAAAAGCTAATTGACAATCGGCACTCCACTTGAATTGGTTCTCCTTTTAGAGAAGGTTGTATAAGGGCCTAGAAATATGACTGAAATCCTTAATGAACCTTCTATAAAAACTGGCATGTCTAAGGAAGGACCACACATCGTGTATGCTCTTGGGTGGTGGTAGGTTGGACGAGATGATATGTCTAAGGACTATTCATCTTTGTACCATAAAATGGTACTTCTCCCAGTTTAAAACAATGTGTTTCTCCTCACACCTTGTCAAGACCAACTTCAAGTGATTAAGGCACTCTTCAAAAGTACAACCAAAAATAGAAAAATCATCCATGAATACCTCGAGAAATTCACCCACCATGTCTGAGAAAATACTCAACATGCATCGTTGGAATGTGGCGGGTGCATTACATAGCCCGAATGACATTCTTCGGTATGCGAATGTGCTGAACGGGCATGTAAAGGTGGTCTTCTCTTGGTCTTCTTGGGCTATCTCAATTTGGTTGTAACTGGAATAGCCATCTAGGAAGCACTAATAGGAGTGAGCTGATCCATGAATGGGAGAGGGAAGTGGTCCTTCCTAGCGATCGTTTTTAGCTTCTGATAATCGATGCACATACGCTAACCGGTGGTCACTCTAGTCGGTATAAGCTCTTTGTTGGCGTTTTCTACGATGGTAATACCGAACTTCTTAGGGACAACTTGGGTAGGACTCACCCATTGGCTATCCGAGATGGGGTAGATGATACCCACATCTAGTAGCTTTAACACCTCGACTTTGACAACCTCCATCATATTTGGATTTAACCTTCTTTGAGGTTGTCTAGTTATTTTCGCGTTCTCTTCGAGGTGTATATGGTGAGTACATACCGAAACATCTATCTCTTTGAGGTCTGCTATTGTCCATCCTATGGCTCCCCTATGTTCTTTGAGTAGTTTAATCAATTTGAGCTCTTAGTCTTTTCCTAGGTGCAAGGCGATGACTACCGAGAACGTTTCTTCTTGACTCAAATATACATATTTCAGCTCGGATGACAATGATTTAAGGTCAAGCTTTGGTGGTTTGATGTTAGACGGTAGAGGCCTTGATGTGGTTGGTGGAAATCTTTCAAAATGGGGCCTCCACTAGTTAGTACCAACTACCGGTTTCTCAATATTCAATGCTTGCACAGTTTCACTAATAATGGGGTCTTTGGAATCCTCGAAATGTGCCAAACATGTCTTTAAGCTTTCTAGTGGTTCAAGTTGGCGGAGCTATTCTTCTTCAAAAGATTCTAGCATGTTTACCTCGAAGAGCTCATTGTCATCAATATCCCTATGCCTTTTGCCCAAATGAAACACATTCACCTCCAATGTTATGTTTCCAAAGGACAATTGCATTACCCCATTCTGGCAATTTATAATTGCGTTTGATGTAGCAACGAATAGGCGGCCTAAAATCACCGGTATTTGAGTGCTAGCATCTACAACCGGTTGCGTATCTAAGACGATAAAATCCACCGGGTAGTAGAATTTGTCAACTTGGACTAGAACATCCTCAACTATCCCTCTCAATACACGGATAGATCTATCAGTGAGTTGTAATGTGGTTTTGGTGGATTTTAATTCACCAAGAGCTAATTGCTCATATACCGAGTACGAGATCAAGTTTATGCTTGCCCCCAAGTTTAGCAATGCGCATTTAATCCGGTAGTCACCAATGACGCATGAAATTGGGGGGCTATCGGGATCCTTGAAATTTTTTTTTTTTTTTTGGGGGGGGGGGGGGGGGGGGGGTCTTTTGACTGAGAATGACACTGACTTGCTTATTTAAAAAGGCCTTTTGTTGCACATTATATTTACGTTTGGTTGTACATAGTGCTACAATCCGAAGATTGCACACCTAAGTGTAGGTAGTGAAGTAGTAGGTACTCGGTGAGACCGAGGTCGAACCACATGGATTGGGGTTAAGAACACTTAGAGGAATTAGTTTAGGTGTGAGAGATGAAATCTGAATTATCCATGAGAGTGGAGCAAGTTGTGTGTGGTGAAAGACAAAAATAGAAAAGGGGCTAAGGCATTAGGGATCCACCTTCGATTCATCCACAAGGTTTGATTCATTGGTCCAACTATAACTCAACTGGACTCGAATAAAGATCCGTTCCAATCGGAAGGTGAAACGGTTAAACCACTTGCACATTTCATAAAAGATGGTGATCTGAACCGATTGATTTGACCATGAAGCACTCGTTAGTTGATCACAGCGAATTCCAAGGATCCATTGTGCCCGGAGTCGACAATGGATCAAGGAATTATACAGATCAACAACTTTGCCAAAAAGTCAATTGATAAGATCACAAATCATATGATCAAATGCATACTTACAACATAAGAGGCTTTGATTGACTGATCTAACCGTTAAGATCTCGTTCATCGATCACAGGGAATCCAAAGCATCTAATGTGCCCGGAGTTCACAATGGATCAAGGGATTTTACATATCGATGACTTTACCTGCACTAGCTCGATGATCATAGGGAATCCAAAGCATCCATCGTGCTCGGAGTCAACGATGGATCAAGGGACTTTATCGATCATGAACTAGCTAATTGGTATGCAAGGGATCCCAAGCATCCAACTTAGCCGGAGTCGACGATGGATCAAGGGGCTTACACAACAATAGCGTCTGTTGAGGTGGATAACCAAAGAGAGCTCCAACATTCAAGCACAACTGTTGAACCGAAAGAACCTAAGCTTGCAAATCTCTTCAAAGGCTTCACCCCTAGCCTTAGCTAGAGGTTTCGCCAACCATGCTACAATAGAAGACTAAATTCTCTACAAAGGAAAAAACTACTCTACATTACAAAACTAAGAAAGAAAGAAAGAAAAGAGAGAAGAGAGGAATTTGGATTGTGGGATGATTGAAATGGGTGAGAGAAGTGATCCTTTTATAGCTTCTTGAGAATCTTACGTGGCACTCCAAGCCTAGGTGGCTCTCCGAGCAAATCTCCTCTAGGTTTGGGCTTGGAGTTAGGCTTGGGATGACATGTGGCAAGAAAAGTACTCCAAGCCTAGGTGTCACTCCAAACCTAAAACAAAGTTTTGTCTAGGTTTGGAGCTTATGGATGGAAGAGGATGGAGAAAGCATTTTCTTGGCCCAAGGATGAAAGGTAACTAGGCGAGTTAACTGGGTCCACATGAGTTGGAGTCGGCTGGGTCCAAAAGCTGGACATGGAGAATCTGGACAATCTGGACCGTCCATTGAAGATGAGTTGCTTCCAGATGGTGGACGGTGTTGTTCATGCGCGACCTGTGGATGGACGACTGAAATTCTGTTCTATGGCTGGGATTTGATCTCCATGGTTGCATCGTGGAGATGTCATCTGCTGGATTGAAGGCTGGGATGCATGCCCTTTGTGTAGACGATGGTTGATGGAAGTGGGTCCATTAAGCTGGTTCATGTGGATGGACGACTGATGATGTATCTGTGTGGACGAGTAAGGGCTACTGGGCGAGGGAGCAGTTAGTTGCTTGGACAACAAGGATTTGGGGTCCACTTGTGGACGGTGGATGAGGGTTGAAACTGGCCGTTGATTGGGCTTGGCAGTCACTAGTTGTTGAACGTGCAAGATGGGACACATCCTACTGAAATATGTGTGCGTGCATCATGTGATTAGGTGCTCGATTATCTGGACGGTGGAGATCAGGTGGGCTGCACGTGCTGATGAAGGACGTTAAGGAGTAGCTGTACATGTGGATGAACAACATCCATAGCTGTTGGACGGACGTCCACTGCTGTTGTGATGGACGACTGGAAATTGAAGATGGTGGATGGCTGTGCTGATGAACAGTGAAGATGGGGTCCATCACAGCTGTTGGATCTGCTGTCCATTGGATGGTGACTGAGGGAGGAGGGCTGCACGTTGACTGATCCTGGGGTCCACCTTGCTGGCATGTGTGAAGATGAAGTTCCATGGCTGGCCTGCTCATGGACGGTGCTGGACTGTGGTGATCGTGGACACCTTGATGAAGGTCGTACGCTGATGCAGATGGACGGCTAATCATGTAGGGTCCACTGCTGTATGGATTTGCTGATGGATGGGTGCAGCTTGTGGACGGTTGAGACGTTGCCGTGATAGCTGTTCGTCACATGAAGATCGATAGGGACAACTTCTGTTGTCCGTTGATCGCAAGGCTGAGTTGATTGCACGTGCAGGCTGATGGATTGATGGTTGATGGGCTGCACGGGTAGATCTTGCACGTTGGCTTGTGATGAAATGTGTGAATGGTGGAGATGTGACGTCCTTGTTGGTCATCTGATATCATGCACGTGCCGAGGTTGTCCATTGGATGGTCATTGAAGATGGGCCCCGGCCAATTCTGGACTGTACGCTGGCCCCATTATCATGTTTGATGGATGTGGAGATTGGATGCAGCACCATGGTCGATGGGGATGAGGGGTCCACAGTGGCAGATGATCAGGGCCATTGATCTGATGCTTATGAAATTGTGGCCGCATAGCTGAATGTGATGGCGTGGATTGATGGATTACTGATGTCACATGTTTGCCATTTGATCACGATCATACAAACAAGCACAACCTAGATTTCTAATGAGCGGTTGTGATGTGGTCCACTGTGGAATATGATCCATCCTTTGATCTTTACGGCCTGATTTCCTTCAGGATCGCCTCATACTTTATCTTGATCACTTTAGTGCCTTTAATCGCCCTGATTGGCTCGAATCTTTGTCCAACTTCTCCTGATCACCTGAAGATAGAAAATTCACCTAATCAAGGATAATTAACCGGAAAAAATAATGATAATGCCCTTAACAACCAGGGTTAATTATACAATATTAGGTACTTATCACATAGGTCCTTTAGAAACTTGGTATAAGATGGGATTTGTTTAATGGCATTAAGCAATGTAATGTTTATCTTGGTGCTTGTCTGAAAATCTCTAAAATATCATGAGAGTTTGGATGAACAAATCTTGAAGGGAATGGTGTTACAGGCTTATAAACGCGTTCCGTTTCTTGTGGGGCTGAGTTAGATCCGTCCTCATCCTCAGAATTTACCGAATCATTAGGCTTGTCAGCCTTCACCGGAATAGATTTGTCAATTTGCTTACCACTTCTAAGAGTGGTGACAGATTTGGCTTACTCCACATGTTGGTTGCGGAGATTAGGGATACTTACTTCATGTATTTGCTTTGGATTGGGCTGAGGTTGGGCCGGAAAGGTCCCTTCCCTAGCATTCAAGTGTCCCTTAATCTTATCAACCGAGACTTTAGGCTCTTGGAACATTTGCTGATTTGATTGATTGATTTGCATTTGCTCTTGCATAAACGCCTTTAGAGCATCCTCCATAGAGAATTGAGGTGGGGCCATGTTTTGCATGGGTGACCCTCCTTGAGAGTTGGTAGGATTATCCGTGGGATTATTCTTCCAACTGAAATTTGGGTGATTCTTCCAAGTAGAGTTATACGTGTTATTCACCGGTCCATTAAAAGGCCGTTGATAACCATATGTGACATTTGCATGTTCTTGTAACACCTCTTGAAATGTAGGAATTGTAAGACAATCTTGCATAGCATGTATATTAGTGGCATAAATTCCATATATGTTCTCAATAGCTTCATTGGACTTTGAAACTCCACTCTTACTAAGTTCTATGGCTTTGATCTTCCTTGTGAGGTTGGCTAGCCTTACATTTACGTCATCTTCTTCTTTAAGGATGTAGATGCCTCCTTTGTCCTTTTGTTGAGGAGGATTGAGATTACTGGATTTGTTCGAAGTATCCCATGATTAGGCATTCTCGGCCAACATGTCCAAGTAACTTCAAGCTTCATCAGGATTTTTACTCATAAACTCACCATTGCACATCATTTCTACGAATTGGCGCATGTTGGAACTTAATCCATCATTTAAGAAGTTTATAATTCGCTAACTTTCGTAGCCATGATGTGGGCAAGAAAGTAGGAGGTCCTTAAACCTTTTCCTAACATTGGAAGAATGACTCATTCTCTTTAACCAAAAAGTTCATTATGGCTCTTCGTAGGGTGTTTGTTTTATGAGTCGGGAAGAATTTTTTTAAGAATTCCCGGATCATCTCATTCCATGAACCTATCGAATGTGGTCTAAGAGAGTGAGCCAACTCTTGGCTCTTTCTTTCAATGAAAAGGGAAAAAGTTTAAGTTTAATGGCATCTTCTAAAACATTAGCATATTGCAAAGTAGCCACCACTTCTTCAAATTCCTTTAATTATAGGTATGGGCTCTCAGAGTCTAGCCCATGGAACTTTGGCAAAAGTTAAATCACACCCGGCTTTATATCAATGTTCCCCCCGGTTGGTGGTAAGGCCACGCACGAGGGTGTAGTTGTACGGGCCAGTTGTAGGTAGTCCTGTAAAGATCTCATTAGAGGAATATTATGTACCTCATTCTCTCCTACTCCCTCTTGAATTACGTTTGTAATTAGAGTAGGGAGGATGATTCCTTGAAGGTGTTTGATCCATACTCCCCAAACTATCACAAAGCTCTTGGTATTTTCGAACTCATCTATGGACTGATAATGGTCCAACTAGACCACCTTCGGATTGGAGATGATTGGTGTGGTCACGTTCCCAACGGGACATAAACCACACAACTAAGATCTAAACTACTCTTAAGTCCTAAAACAGAATTTAACAAAAATCTGAAAAAAAAAATCTGTAAAAAGCACTAAGTTAGAAGGATATTACCCGATTCACTTGAACTATGGAAGAATTCCTACAAAACAAAACAACTTGTTAGTCCTAGGAAATCGGAAAAAAAAAATTATTTACTTCTACTTCTACAGCCACTAAAGCAATGGTACTTTGCGCATGATTGAATCATAACATGAGGCAAGGAGTAGATATTATTCGTATATGTTATCTCATGAGCCGTGGTTGGTGATATGGACACTAAACTCGAGCTGTCGGTCTATGCCGAGTTGCTTGCGACTCCCCATAATGACCTTTGAATTTCTTAAATTGGCTGGATGCTAAATTTACTTAATTTAAGGTAAGATTAATCATGCATTCACTTAACCCTTGGGCGTTATAATGGAGAAAGTGTTGGCTAATCCTGTTTCTCTTGTTGTGCACTATCTAGTGAAAGTGTTGGCTAATCCCGTTTCACTAGTTTGGTTTTAGAGTGTGTGAGAAGAGTGGAGTAATTTTCATCCTAGCAAGAACCTCTAGTGAAAAGTGGCTAGTGAGAAGAGTGGAATTAGTCCCGTCTCATTTAGTTAAGGTACCTTAGCCAGAGCATGCATAACATGCATCACATTAAATAAGATTTTCTCATGTATGTTTTATTTGGGTTTAATTTTCATGCTTGCATATTATTGTGTTAATCTTTGAGGGTAATCCTCACTGAATTCATCGCGAGCAACTCACATCCTCATGGGATGGTGTTTTAAAACACCAACCTAAATATTGCAGGTGACGATCCAATGTTCAATTCGTTTTAATTCAAGCACCTTTACTTTAAGTTTGGATTTTTAAGTTCTAGTTTAAATAAAGTTTGTATTTTTAGAAGTTTTATAAGAGTTCATGTACTTCGGATATGAGTTCCTTGCAATTCTCTAAGATTATCATGTTTGGATTGATTAGATTCAAACTGTAGTAACCCTAGAGCATGCCATAGTCTCTTGGCATGGCTGTTACTTTGAAGGCTACGAGTTTGGATTCTACATGCTTAATTAGAACTAGAATCTGAATTCCTGACTTAAGTGGGATTGTGTGTGATTGAATGATTTAACTTCCAACTAGATGAGAGATAGAATGTAACGCTCCGGATTTACCATAGTTATTTTTAAATTTTCTGAAATTTATTTCTAATTTTTTTATATTAAATATCGACCGTAAATAGTGAAATTTGAATAACGGGACATCTGTAAGAGATCAGATAGAGTACCCTTTATTAAAGTTGCTTAGAATGACCTCATTAACAACGTAGAAGAGTTAGATTTCGCTAAACCTAAAGATTTACAAAAATTACAAAAATGCCATTAGTTAAACTTAAGTTAACCTGCCGTTTTTAATTACACTAGTTTATAGTGATCATTAAGATGCAAAACCGTAGACATAAGTGTTTGGGCACGTTTTAACTGTACACGTCAAATTTCAGCCCTTCAATCATCCTACAAATAGGTAAATCAGAAATTGGTCTATAAGTGGGTCATTTGATCTCGAATCTAACCGATTTTTGCTGTCACCCCCTAAAACTACACTGCCAACCTGTTAGTCGAAGTGGATTTCATATATACATCACAGTGGGACCCACTGTGGCCAAACCCGCTGTCCGAGCCGACTAGCCCGTGATCGACCTGACGGGGTTTTATATAGCATACGCGCTGTGTGTCCGCTGCCACTGCTGGCTGTCCAAGCCGTCCTTTTGGGGGGATGTTTCAAAGATCTGAACTGTCCATCTTCTTTTTAAACCATCAAAATCCCCTGCTACCAAATTTCATCTCATTCCATCACGAATCCAACCCGATCTCTTCTTCCCTTCTAACTGTTGGAAACTTAGATATTCCAATCTAGGAAACCTCTTGGCATGTGAACTTATGAAAGCTTCTAGAGAATCCTAAGGATCCTTTCTAGCTAATCAACGTGGAGAATCACCTCAAAAGCGAAAGTTTCTCCCACCTTGTGTAGAAATTCTCTAAAACCTTCTCTTGCGCTAAAAGCCGATCAAACGGCCGTGGACCCTCAGTTTGTGGACCCTACCTGCCTCATTGGACCCATCTAAACCTACCCTAGGTGTCCAATTGTCAGATAATCATTTGTTCAAAATTTTCTAATTCTAATCTCATTATTTCCTATTTTCTTCTCATGGACCATTCATGCTTAGTGGGCCTCATTCCAAAATCTGTCATAACCATTTTATAGCTCATACTTAACTTAACAAACATGTGGAATCTCTCCTCAAACCATGTTGTGTACACTTTCTAAAACGGTTAGAAAAATAATGTACGTTTACTTTAAACCACAACCATACATCCAAAGATGGTGTAGCTTCCCTAAAACCCTAATTCTGACCCTACCTCGATATATAGGGCCTCTCCTAGCCAGAGGTGACCCCCACCCACGAATTTGAGAGAGAAAGAGAGAGAGAGAGAAAAAGAGAAAGAGAAAGAAAAGAGAGGAAAGAGAGAGGAGTGTCATTTTGCTATTCTTTCATTAATCATATATCTCTAATAGGTCGAAGATCATAAGGTGAGAACTCCTTTAAGATTGGGTTAATAATCTCATGTTTTGAAAGTTGATGATTTTCATATGCTTTTGTTTACATGTGCTTTTTTGTTCTCTCCTTAGTAAGTCATATATGAATGCTTTTAGATTCCCTATTCTCATCTCATGGTGATGAGAACGTTTCTTGGACTTAGAGAACCAACAAAAAAATGGAATGTTTGTTGTACATATGGGATTTGTGTAACCATCTTTAAAGGGACCACTTTTCCTTCCATATTGTATAAAGAATAGTTGTGATTGTCTAATGGAGATTCTTATTATGTTGTATTCCATTTATATATGTGGATGGACACTGATCTGTGATGATGAATATCGGAACACTTGGTTAAGAGGTTGCCCTAACCTGAGACGGTGCTTTTAACTTGTCCGGTTAAGTGGCCACCCTGATCTGTGGTGGTGGTATCAGATTACCCGATTAAGTGGTTGTTAAATCAATCTATTATTATTATTATTATATTTATTATTATTATTATTATTATTATTATTATTATTATTATTCCTTAAGTTGTTAAAGATCTCTATAAGATTATAGTTGAGCATGGTTGTTATGAACCTTGGTAGCACAAGCCACCATCCTAGGATGTGATGCGTCGGTTACAATTGTTTTGATGAGTGATGAACCATGAGGAAGGATGTGGTGGTACCAAAGGTCGGTTGTACGTTAATTGACTTAGTGTAAATTGGTAATAATAATAAATAATAGTTAACTCATGCATGCACGTGGCTCTATGTAGGTGTATGGAATTGAGAATAGGGTAGAGCATCCTACTTCTCTCACACACTATCACGTGTAGATTTAGGCTATGAGCGTCCCGTTTCTCACGTGGTCGGGCAAAACTATGAGCTTGTGTGTCCCAAACCCCTGGCGACATGTCTAAGGATTCTTAGGGTGGGACATGCATTATCATGCATTGCATTAAGTAAGAGTAATGGATGTTTTGTTATGATTTTTATGCGATTATTATTCTAACCTTAAAGTAGTTCTTCACTATGCCGCTTTTGACGGTGTCTTTGTGGAAAATAATTTAGAACATACAAGTGACGATCCTCAGGAGCCCGAGCCTCAAGGAGACGATTATGATGGCTTGTGGGAGCAAATGATGGAAGATGAGACCGCATACTCATACATAGTTCTAGCATTTATTAAGTATTTGAATTTGTAATAAGTCCCAATGGGTTAACGTAGTTATGAACATGGTGATTGATTTAATGACAGTTACATGGTTTGATGATTTAGTTATTAGTTAATGAAATAATATATAAGTATGGTTCCGTTGTCTTGCTCGTGGTTTCCAAATAGTGTGAAATGTGCATGTTTGTGTGAAAATTATGTAAGGGGTATAACCCTCACACATTCCAAATAACCTTGGGAATTCGGCCGTCGTGATGTACACGGGAGCCGAAATCTCGAGGTGTTACAAGTTGGTATCAGAGCAAAATGGGACCTCTGGCCGAGAAGCCCAAATCCATATCATAATTAACTCATCTTAGGGCTTGGGTCCCTAAGGACTAAAAACAAATCATTTAGATTCCATCCTATTGATTGTATGTGATGTTATGAACTTAGAGATCCACACTTAGGTTCCTTGAAATTACTACAGTAGCCATGGAGCTTAGAAATGTCAACATTTTAGGATTTTTAGAAAGAAAATTTTCATTTTTTTTAAAAATTTTGGGGCTCTCATCTATTCCCTATATTTGAATCAATGATTCATTGAATCTTGTGAATTTTCTCCATAAATAATTGGGAGTAACTATTTTATTTCTAATTATTTTAATTAGGGTAGATTTCTAGACCTAGCTATAATTCTAACATTGGAAAACGTATTTCTAGATTTCGTAAATTTTTATTAATTTTTTGGAGATTCCTAACTCAGTCCCCAATATCCCTATAAATTTCATATCAATCTGATGTATAATTAAATCAGGAAAATTCCGAAAATATCACAAATCCTGCGTAAAATTCTGCTAATCTGTTACGTTTTTCAGACTTATGGGAGTCAGAACTAGACTTTATCATGAGATTTTTATTCTAAGAAAAATTTGAGGTATTCCCCACCTAATCATCTATCTACCCTCTAAATTTCAGAGGAAAAAAACTTCTGGTTTGAGAGAAAAAAAATCTTAGAGCGCGATCAGGTACTGGGTATCATATTCCCTAACTACGAGCTAGGTGAACCTCTAACTCTTAACTTTCTGATTTGAGTTCATTAGTTTTCACCTTAGAAGAGCCCTCTAACCGATAGAACGCTTATTTTCAGCTTGATGGCCCCTAGGAGGAAATCTTCGAGAAACGTTTCCGCAGCCTTACCCCAGCCTGACTCACCACCCATGGCTAACACTGCGAGTCCTAATACAAATCCACCAATGACTTCATTGGGAGGAAACTCCAATGCTCCACAACCTTGGGAAGCCATGTTAGGCGCACTCGATCGCCTCACCGGTATCATTCAACAACAATAGGCCCAACAACATGAGCAGCAGACTGGACACCAGGCCACCCTTGAACAACTGATAACGATCGTGATCCCTGGCCAAACTCCGATTCCAACCTCTACTCAAACCGCACCTCCACCTCTAGTGGAAACCCAGACAACCACACCAACACCCCAAAATTGGCCTGAAACG
This sequence comes from Liriodendron chinense, assembly GCA_003013855.2. Lineage (NCBI taxonomy): Eukaryota > Viridiplantae > Streptophyta > Magnoliopsida > Magnoliales > Magnoliaceae > Liriodendron > Liriodendron chinense. Next base: position 883,487 of record ML058372.1, on the reverse strand, counting down.
CTTCAAGTACCCCTAACACCTAGACAGGCTCCCCCGCCGAATCAACCTCGGTTCATGCTTCCTAAAGAAACCATTCTGATTGAGAAATTCCTAAAGTTACATCTTGAGAAGTTCTATAGAAACCTTGACCCTACCAAGGCAGATTATTGGCTCAAGTAAGTGGTTAAGGCATTGGACACCCTGGCTTGCCCCATTGCAACACTGAGTGACCCTAGCTGCATACCTATTAGAGGGGGCGGCTTACGTTTGGTGGTAGGCAGTAAAAAGAAGAGTCCCAGAACGATTCCACTGAACGTGGGACTGTTTCCATGCCAAGTTCTATGAAAAGTTTTTCCCTGAAGCATATAGGAAAGAGAAGATGTTTGAATTCCTAAAATTAGAGCAAGGTAACCTCACCGTAGCCCAATATGAAGATAAATTTACTGAGTTGTCAAGTTACCTACCCTCAGCAGTAGAAGACATGGACTACAAGATCCACAGGTTCCAGGAAGACTTGAGGCCTAGTATTCGATCGAAGGTTAGCATCTTGAAGTTGCGTACTTATGAAGAGATCGTAGATCGAGCAATGATCGCTGAGAAAGACACTAAACGCTATATCCAGCAGCAAAATCAAACAAGGTAAGTAGGCCAGAAAAGCAGAGCAATACTAAATCTACCTTCCATTCTTGATAAGAGACCAAGACTTGCACCAACTAATCAATAACAAAACTGGGACCCGTTCAGCCGTCACTACTACGGAAAGCTAGGACACAAGGCCATTAATTGTTTCAAGAAGGCTGTAGATGAGAAGAATGCCTTCCACCTAAGGGGAGTCAACCACAACAGTAGAATCAAGCACTCAGACCACCTGCAGCAGCCCATCCTCAAATGCAGAAGAGAAAAGCACCAAATCCAAACCAAAAGCAATAAGGAGATCTCTATGTTATGGCTCCACCAGATAATGTGGAAGAAGACCCCCACACCATCGAAGGTATTATTTTTATCGGTGATGACCTAGTAGTTGTCTTATTTGACAACGGTGCCTCCATTTCTTTTATTGCTGCATCAGTCGTAGCTCGATTAAGCTTAAAGGTAGAACGCTTAGGTGAATCTGTGGTCATAGCAACACCTATCGGTCGAATTGTAGAATTAAGAAAGGAATGTCGAAGATGTCCTTTAAATATTGATGGAGTCAAATTCAAAGCAAATCTATTTGTATTGAACATGAAGAACTTCGACGTCATCTTGGGAATGGACTGGCCCTCTGAGCACTGGATGAACTTGGATTGCCATGCCAAGACCATATCACTTTCTCTCCTAAGCCACGACCCGATAGTGTTCCAAGGTAAGAAGAGGAAGAAAGTAATTGAACGCTTGATGTGTGTTGGAGAATCGGTTGAACTATCTATCGACCAAATCCCCATAGTAGCTGAATTCCCTGAAGTATTCCAAGATATTCCTGGTCTACCCCTAAGCGTGAAGTAGATTTCTCTATTGATCTCGTGCTCAGTACGACACCTGTAGCATTGGCAGTGTACCGTATGGCTCCTGTAGAGTTGCAAGAATTGAATAAACAATTAGAAAAACTCCTAGAGCAAGGATTTATTTGCCCCAGCATATCTCCCTGGGCCACGCCTGTCCTCTTTGTACGGAAAAAGGATGGTTCGCTTCCCGTGTATTGATTATAGGAAGCTAAACCAAGCCACTATTAAGAACAAGTATCCTCTTCCAGCGCATAGATGATCTTTTCGACTAGTTAAGAGGAGCCTAGTTCTTTTCGAAGATTGATTTAAGGTCCAGGTACCATCAGCTAAGAGTGAGAGAGGCATATATTTAAAAAATGGCATTTAGAACGAGGTATGGACATTATGAGTTTGTTGTCATGCCCTTCGGACTGACAAATGCCCCAACTGTATTTATGGACCAGATGAATCGTATATTCAAGCCCTACCTAGATAAATTCGTTATCGTTTTCATCGATGATATCCTCATCTACTCGAAGAGTAAGAAAGAGCACGTCGAGCATCTAAGAATAGCTCTACAGATGCTGAAGGACAATTAATTATATGCTAATCTAAAAAAATGTGATTTCTGGGAAGAAGAAGTGAAGTTCCTTGGTCATGTAGTCACCCGCGATGGGATAGCAGTCGACCTAATCCAAAGTCGAGGCGGTCTGTCAATGGATCCAATCTACCTCAATCACCGAAGTGCGAAGTTTCTTAGGGCTCGCAGGATACTATCGTCGTTTCATCAATGAATTCTCAAAGATCGCTCGCCCCTTGACCGAGTTAACTAGGAAGAATACTCGCTTTATCTGGAGCACAAAGGCAGAAGAAGCTTTTCAAAGGCTGAAAGAATTATTAACAATAGCCCCAGTTTAGTATTGCCCGAAGGAGTAGAATTTGTGGTCCATACTGATGCCTCATGAGCAGGCTTGGGTTGCATATTGATGTAGGCAGATAAGGTAATGGTCTACACCTCTGGCCAGCTGAGACCACACAACCAGAATTATCCCACGCACAACCTAGAATTAGCAGATGTGATCTTTGCCTTGAAAATTTAGAGACATTATTTATATGGGGAATAGTTCAAGTTAAACATCGACCACAAGAGCCTGAAGTACTTGTTTCAATAAAAAGATTTGAATATGCGTCAATGAAGGTGGATAGAGACACTCAAGGATTTTTAGATAAAGTTGTGCTACAACCCTGGGAAAGCTAATGCAGTGGCTGATGCCCTTAGTAGGAAGAAGGTGCATGAGACAATAATGTCTTGCATCTTCAAGAAGTGGAAATGCTAAATTTTATAAAGGATTTTAATGTGAAATTAAACATTGGGAGCCAAGTAGTGAAAGTGAATAATATTGTAGTAGAACCGACCTTGATGCGTAAAATCATTGATGCTCAGAACCAAGACGACAAATTGCAGGAAATAATGACAAAATTTATGACCAATGAAAGAAATGTAGATTGGCGAATTGGATCAGATGGGGGCATACATTTTTGCGACCATCTATGTGTACCAAATAAACTAAGTTTGAAGAAGGAAGTGATGGACGAATCACATCGCTCGAAGTTAACGATTCACTCGAGGAGCACGAAGATGTATTAGGACATGAAAAGGCAGTACTAGTGGAAAAACATGAAGCGAGAGATCACATAATACGTATCTAAGTGCCTCACGTGTCAACAGGTAAAGGCCGAGTACAAAAGCCAAGAGGATTGTTGAAATAACCGGAGATTCCTACGTGAAAGTGGGAGCACATTACTATCAACTTCATCACGGGTTTACCCAAGTCGAGAAAGAATCATGACGCCATTTGGGTGATAGTAGATCGCCTCACCAAATCAGCTTACTTTGTCACAACCCGAGTATCAACGAAGGTATCAGAATTGGCAGAGTTGTATGTGAAAGAAGTTGTACGTTTACATGGGGTACCAGTATCGATTATATCATACAGAGATTCATGGTATACGTCATCATTATGGTTAAAGATGCAACAAGCAATGGGAACGTCGCTCAAGTATAGTACAGCCTACCACCCACAGACGGATGGTCAGACAGAATGTGTGAACCAGATCCTGGAAGATATGTTGCGAGCATGTGTGTTGGACTTTAAGGGAACTTGGGAAGATTACCTACCTCTGGTAGAGTTTGCCTATAACAATAGCTTTCAGGCAAGTATAGGTATGACACCATTTGAAGCATTGTATGGCCGCCCTTGTTGTACACCTCAATGTTGGGCCGAAGTAGGAGATCTAAGCTTGATTGGGCTGGAAATTGTCCAAATTACATTAGAAAAGATCAACATCATTCGAAAAGCCTAAAAGTAGCTCAAAGCAGGCAAAAGAGTTACGCGGATAATCGACGACATGATTTGGAGTTCAAAGAAGGGGATCATATATTTTTAAAGATATCGCCTATGAAAGGAATGCTGAGGTTCAGACAGAAAGGAAATTTAGCTCCGCATTTCATCGGACCATTCCAGATTCTCCAACGAGTTGGTGAAGTAGCCTATCATCTAGCCTTGTCCCCACAGCTAGCAAACGTCCATAACGTTTTTCACATATTGATGCTAAGGAAGTACAATAGAGACGACGCTCGGGAAAAAATCAAAGTACTTAGTGACGGTTCATATATAAAAAAATCACTACGTATCGTGGATTGAAAAGAGCACATTCTGCGAAGGAAAGTCATTCCACTAGTAAAAGTCGTATGGTTGTTTCACGAAGAAGAGGAAGTAACCTAGGAGTCCGAAGAAGAAATGAAGAAAGCTTACCCGCACCTTTTCACCGTACATTCAGGTAACTTTAATGATGAAGTTTAGTTTTAAGGTGGGGGGAGTTGTAACGCCCCGGATTTACCATAGTATTTTAAAATTTTGTGAAATTTATTTCTAATTTTTTTATATTAAATATCGACTGTAAATATTGAAATTCAAATAACGGGACATCCGTAGGAGATCAAATAGAATACCCTTAATTACAGTTGTTTAGAATGACCTCATTAACAACGTAAAAGAGTTAGATTTTGCTAAACTAGAAGATTTACAAAAATGACAAAAATGCCATTAGTTAACTTAAGTTAACCTACTATTTTTAAGTACGGTAGTTTCTAGCGATTATTAAGATGCAAAACCCTAGACATAAGCATTTGGGCACATTTTAATCGTACACGTCAAATTTCAGCCCTCCAATCATCCTATAAATAGGTAAATCAGAAATCGATCTATAAGTGGGCCATCCAATCTCAAATCTGGCAATTTTTGCTGTCACCCCCTAAAACTACGCTGCCAACCTGTTGGTAGGGGTGGATTTCATATATACATCACAGTGGGACCCACTGTGGCCAAACTCACTGTCCGGGCCGACCGACCCGCGTCAGGCCCGGCGGGGTTTTACACAGCGTACGCGGTGTGCATTCGCTGCCACTACTGGCAGTCTAAGCAGTCCTTTTGGGGGGGGGGGCGTTTCGAAGATCTGAACTGTCCATCCTCTTTCTAAACCATTAAAACCCCCTCCTACCAAATTTCATTTTATTTCATCGCGAATCCAACCCAATCTCCTCTTCCCTTACAACCGTTGGAAACTTGGATCTTCCAATCCGAGAAACCTTTTCACATGGGAACTTAGGAAAGCTTCTAGAGAATCCTAAGGATCCCTTTTTAGCTAATTAACGTGGATAATCACCTCAAAAGCGGAAGTTTCTCTCACCTTGTGTAGAAATTCTCTAAAACTTTCTCTTGTGCTAAAAACCTATCAAACGGCTGTGGACCCTCATTTTGTGGACCCTACCAGCCTCATTGGACCCATCTAAACCCACCTTAGGTGTTTGATCGTCAGATAAACCGTCCGTTCAAAAGTTTTTAATTCTAATCTCATTATTTCCTATTTTCTTCTCATGGACTGTTCATTGCTTAGTGGGCCTTATTCTAAAATTTGTCATGACCATTTTGTAGCGCATACTTGACTTAACAAACATGTGGAATCTCTCCTCAAACCATGTTGTGTACGCTTTCCAAAACGGCTCGAAAGATAATATATTTCTACTTTAAACCGTAACCATTCATCTGACGATGGTGTAGCTTCCCTAAAACCCTAATTCTAACCCTACTTCTATATATAAGGCCTGTCCTAGCCAGAGGTGATCTCCACCCATGAATTTGAGAGAGAAGAGAGAAAGAAAGAGAAAGAGAAAGAGAAAGAGAAAGAGAGAGAAAAAGAAAAAGAGAGAGAAAAGAGAAAGGAGTGTCATTTTGCTATTCTTTCATCAATCATAGATCTCTAATAGGCCGAAGATCATAAGGTAAGAACTCCTTTAAGATTGGTTTAATAATCTCATGTTTTGAAAGTTGATGATTCTTATATGCTTTTGTTTATATGTGTTTTTTTGTTCTCTCCTTAATAAGTCATATATGAATGCTTTTAGATACCCTATTCCTATCTCATGGTGATGAGGACGTTTCTTGGACTAGAGAACCAATAAAGAATGGAATGTTTGTTGCACATATAGGATTTGTGTAATCATCTTTCAGGGGACCACCTTTCCTTCCATATTGTATAAAGAGTAGTTATGCTTGTCTAATGGAGATCCTTATTATGTTGTATTCCATTTACATATGTGGATGGACCCTGATCTGTGGTGATGAATATCAGAACACCCGGTTAAGAGGTTGCCCTAACCTGAGACGATGCTTTTAACTTGTCCAGTTAAGTGGCCACCCTAATCTGTGGTGGTGGTGGTATTAAATCGCCCGATTAAGTGGTTGTTAAATCTATCTATCTATCTATCTATCTATCTATTATTAATATTATTATTATTATAATATTTATTATTATTATTATTATTATTATTATTATTATTCCTTAAGTTGTTAAGAATCTCCATAAGATTATAGTTGAGCATGGTTGTTATGAACTTTAGTAACACGGGCCGCCATCGGGCGATATATATATATATAAGAAATACTAAGCAAAAATTAGGGTGTTACACATCCCAGGATATATATATATATATATATATATATATATATATATATATATATAATTAAAATTGAATTTATATGAATTTTACCTTTTGTTGTGAACAACGTACTAACTATAGGTATTTCTAGGTGGACCCCTTTATTAAAGTTGTCTAAAATAACTCCCGGAGTAAGATGGACGACTTAGATTTCGAAAAAAAAATGATATTTTGTAATAATTACGAAAATGTCATTTGTTAAACTTAAGTTAAACCCACGTTTTTAAGTACGCTATTTTTCCACGCTCAATTTCTCGCAAAAATTTGGATATAAGCTATTGGACACATTTGAACCATACATGTCGAATTTCAGCCTTCTGATCATTGTAGAAGTGCCCCAATCAGAAATCGGGCTATAGGCGGGCCACTTGAACTCGGATCTGCCTCATTTTTGGAGGGGCACCCTAAAACTAACCTGTATACATGATGGATGGGCTGGATTTCTCACAAGCCTCATAGTGGGACCCGACGTGCATTGAGTGCACAATAAGTGCACGGTCAACCTATGTTTGACCGATCATTTCTCATAAAAGTGGAAAAAATGGAAATCTGTCTCTTCTCTCCATGCATAACCATTGCCCTCTCCAATTGAACTATGTATGGGACTCATATTGACAATCTGAACTGTCTAGTCTCTGGGTAATCATCATAAACCCCTGCCCATGAAGTCTTTTCACCAATCAATCACCACACGACCCGATCTAATGGCCCGATCAAACCGTAGCTTTCTTGAAAACTTCATCTGGGCCATCCGCTATGCAAGGGAGGCTAAGATTCTCTCACTATGCTCTAGTAGACCCCATCTAGCTAACCAACAAGTTCTTTCTCATTGAAAATCAAGATTTTCATCTCTTGCAATCCACCACCCAAATCTTTCTCTAGCATAAACCACCGACTAAACCTCTATGGAGCTTCAATTTGTGGACCCCACAAGCTTCCTTGGACCCATCTAAATCATCTAGAATTGTCCGATCATCAAATAAACCCCTCGTGCAAAGAACACCATTCTCACCTCCCTTTCTTCCTTGTTTTTCACCGAGACCATTCATCCAAACATGGACCCCACTCCCTGATCTATCACGACCATTTTGTAGCCCATCCTCAATATACCTAACCTCCAAAATATATCAACCATCCATCTTGTGTGCACTTCCCAAAATCGGCCCAAAACTCATTTTAAAACCTTCCGTTACACATCCATATGCATGTGTGTGCATGTATGGCCTCTTCCTCCAATCTAGAAACGTCCCCTCACCCCTATATAAATCCCACAGCAAAGGAACCAAAACCATTCACATTTTGGTGAGAGAGAGAGAGAGAGAGAGAGAGAGAGAGAGAGAGAGAGGGCACTATTGTTGTTGCCTATCTCATCTCAACAAGAGAGGAAAGAAAAGAAAGAGAAGAAGGAAAAGAAAGAAGAAGGGGAGAGGGGGAGAGAGAGAGAGAGAGAGAGAGAGAGAGAGAGAGAGAGAGAGACGCGCCTTGGTGGATTTTTTGATTCCCCAACAACCCATATGCCCTCTAAACACGCCAAATAGGTGAGGACTTCTTTAAGTTTAATATAATGGTTACATGTCTTGGTTATTGTGTGTTATGTTCATGTATGTTATTGTTCTCAAATAATTTTTTTTCTTCTCACATGGTTACGTAAATGGTTTAGAATGCCTTATGCCCATCACTCGATGATGTGGTCATATATTAGAAATGAAAAACAGACAAAATAATGGAATGATTGTACACATATGGGGTTGTGTAATCACCTTTGAAGGAACCACCATCCCTTTCATGTAATGTTGAAGGTTGATTTGTATAGCCTAATGAAGATCCTTTTTATTATGTTATTGTAGTATCATGGATGAACCTTGATCTGTGGTGGTGAATATCAGGACCGCCCAGTTAAGAGGTTGCCCTAACCTGAGACGGCACTATTAGACTGTCCGGATTAAGTGGTCACCCTGACCTGTTGTGGTGATATCAGACGGCCCGATTAAGTGGTTAATAAATCCTTTCTCTTTTATTCTTTTATCTGTTTATGGATCTTCATGAAGCTATGAGTATACATGTGTTGTCATGAACCTTGGTGGTACGACCCGCCATCTTTAGTGGTGATGTGTTGAGTATACCTACTTTGGTGGATGATGAACCATGGGGATGGTATGGTGGTGCCTAGGGTTGGTTGCATAGTAATTGGTTGTGTGTAAACCTGCAATAATAAAGGATGGACTAATCTCATGCATACACTTGGCTCCATGCGAGTGTACGGAATTGGGGATAGGCTAGAGCGTCCTACTTCTCTCATACACTGTCTCGTGAGATTTGGGCTATGAGCGTCCCACTTTTCTCTTGGTCGAGCAAAACGATGGGCTTGCGTGTCCTAAAAACCCTGGCGGCTTATTTTAAGGAATTTTACGCCAGGTCATACATATCATACATTGCATTAAATAAGTATTATGTCTATTTTGTTATGTTTTCATGTAATTATTATGCTAACCATGAAGATCTTCACTATACCACTTTGACGGTTTCTTTTTGTGGAAAACAATATAGAACATGCAGGTGATGATCCACAGGAATCTGAGCCTCAAGGAGACAACTATGAAGGCTTGTGGGAGCAGATGGTGGAAGATGAGGCTACATTATTAATTGAATTATCATTTGTTAGAAGTTTTGAATTTATAATAAGTCTCAGTATCGGGAGACATAATTATGAACATGATTAATATTTGATCTATTTAAATGGTAATTGTATTCGATGAATTAGTTTAGTTAATAAAATAAGAAGTATGTCTCTGCCATCTTGCTCATGGTTACTAAATTATGTAAAATGTGTATATTTGTGAGTAAATATGTAGGGGGTATAACTCTCGCTTATTCTAAGTAACCTTAGGAATTCGGCCGTCGTGTTATACACGAGAGCCGAAATCTAGGGGCGTTACAGGATGTGATGCATCGGTTACGACTGTTTTAATGAGTGACGAACCATGAGGAAGGATGTAGTGGTACTAAAGGTCAGTTGTACGTTAATTGGCTTGGGGTAAATTAGTAATAATAATAAAGAATAGTTAACTCATGCATGCACGTGGCTCTATGTGGTGTATGGAATTGAGTATAGGCTAGAGCGTCCTACTTCTCCCATACACTGCCATGTATAGATTTGGGCTATGAGCGTCCCGTTTCTCAAGTGGTCTGATAAAACTATGGGCTTGCTTGTCCTAAAACCCCTGGCGGCATGTCTAAGGATTCCTATGCTGGATCATGCATTATCATGATTGCATTAAGTAAGAGTAATGGATGTTTTGTTATGATTTTTATGCGATTATTATTCTAACATTAAAGTAGTTCGTCATTATGCCGCTTTTGACAATGACTTTATGAAAAATAATTTAGAACATGTAAGTGACGATTCTTAGGAGCCCGAGACTCAAGGAAACGATTATGATGGCTCGTGGGAGTAGATGGTGGAAGACGAGACTGCATAGTCATACATAGTTCTAGTATTTATTAAGTATTTGAATTTATAATAGTCCCAATGGGGGGACGTAGTTATAAACATGGTGATTGATTGAATGACAGTTACATGGTTTGATGATTTAGTTTAGTTAATGAAATAATATATAAGTATGGTTCCGTTGTCTTGCTCGTGGTTTCCAAATAGTGTGAAATATGCATGTTTGTATGAAAATTATGTAAGGGGTTACCTCACGCATTCCAAATAACATTGGGAATTAGGCCATCGTAATGTACACAAGAGCCGAAATCTCAGAGTGTTACATAGAACTTCAAATCTAGTTGTGTCTATGTTTGGATGAATGGATTGGCATTGGACTACAATAAGTGGATCCTTAAAAGCCCTAGTTTCTCTTTTAATATAAGATTTTCCTTAAATTAATGTTTTGGTTCTAGTTCTAAATTTGAAGTCTAAATTGTTAAAATTGAAGTTGCTAGAATGGTTTGGATTGGGTTTACCCTAATTCCTTGTGGATCGACCTCAGTCTCATTAAATTATTACTACATTGTAGCCTTGCACTTAAGGCGAGCGAACAAGTTTTTGGCGCCGTTGCCAGGGAATAAGGTTAAACGGTTCTAAATTGTTTTAGTAGCTATAGAAGAAGAATTAGTTAGGTGGGATTTTTCTGTTTCCTTAGGACTAGTTTACTGATGTCCAGAACTAACAAGCTTGTTTTAATTTGTAGGTATTTCTTCTAGTTCAAGCACATTCGGTAATATCCTTCTAACTTAGAACTTTGTTTATTTCAGTTTTTATAAATTTTTAATTTTTGCAGATTTTTGTTTTAGGATCTAGGATTTAAGTTTAGGTTTAGTTCAGATTTTTGTTTGTGTGGTTTATGTCCTGGTTGGGAATGTGACCACATAAATCGTCTTCAAACCGAAGGTGGTTTAGTTGGACCACTGTCCTTCCAAAGACGAGTTAGAAAATATCTGGAACTCTATGAAAGTTCGGAGAGTATGGATCAAACACCATTAATGAATACTCCCCCTCCTACTCTAACTACAAACGCAAATCAAGAGGGAGTAGGAGAGAATGAGGTGCACAATGATCCTCCAATGAGAGCTTTATGTGATTATCTACAACCGGCTCGTGCTACCACACCTTCATGCATGCTTTTTCTCAAACAATGCTGGGACAATTGATATTAAGTCGGGGGTAATTCAACTTTTACCTAAGTTCATTGGGCTAGATTCCGAAAGCCCATATCTACATCTAAAAGAGTTTGATGAGGTAGTGCTACGTTGCAATACAACAATGTGACGGAGGACGTAGTGAAATTATGTTTATTCCTTTTCTCTTTAAAGGAAAGAGCCAAAACATGGCTTCACTCTCTAAGACCAAGGTCGATTGGGACATGGACTAAGATGACCCAGGAGTTTTTGAAAAAAATCTTCCCAGGTCATAAAACAAATACCCTTCGACGATCAATAATGAATTTTTCTGTTAAAGAGAGTGAGACTTTCTTTCAAAGTTGGGAGAGATATAAGGACCTCCTACTTGCTTGTCCACATCATGTCTACGAGATTTGGCGAATCATTAGCTTCTTCTATGAAGGATTGAATTCAAATATGCACCAATTCGTAGAGATAATGTGTAACGGTGAGTTCATGAGAAAAGATCCCGAGGACGCATGGAGTTACTTGGACATGTTGGCTGAGAATGCCCAATCACGGGATACTTTGGACAAACCTAGTAACCTTAAGCTGCCTCAACAAAAAGAAAAAGGAGGGATCTACATCTTTAAGGAAGGAGATGATGTTAATGTTAAAATAGCTAACCTCACAAGGAAGATAGAGGCTATGGAATTAAGTAAAAATGGAACTTCCAACACCATTAAAGCTATTGAAAACGTGTATGGAATTTGTGCCGCTAATGTACACTCTACGCAAGATTGTCCTACAATTCCTGTGTTTCAAGAGTTGCTACAAGAGCAAGCAAACGCTGCATATGGTTATCAACGATCCTTTCAATGGACAGGTAGGTAACACGTATAACTCTACTTGGAAGAACCTATCCAAATTTCAGTTAGAGGAACGATCCCACGGCCAATCCTACCAAATCTCAAGGAGGGTCACCCATGCAAAACATGGCCCCACCTCAATTCTCAATGGGGGATACTTGAAAGGCGTTTATGCAAGGGTAAATGCAAATCAATCAATCAAATCAGCAAATGTTTCAAGAGCTTAAAGTATCGGTTGATGAGATTAAGGTTTGAATGCTTGGGAATGGACCTTTTCGGCCCAACCTCAGACCAATCCTAAACAAGCACATGAAATCAGCGCAGCTAATCTCCCCAACGAACATGTGGAGTAAGCAAAATTCATCACCACTCTTAGAATTGGTAAACAAGTGGATAAATCTATTCTAGTGAAGGCCAACAAGCCTAATGATTTAGTAATTTCTGAAAATGAAGATGGATCTTGCTCAGCCCCACAAGAAACGGAACACATTCATAAGCCCGTAGCACCATTCCCTTCAAGATTGATTGCTCCAAAACCTCTCCTAAACTCTTATGACATTCTAAAGGTTTTCAAACAAGTTAAGATCAACATTCCATTGGTTGACGCCATTAAATAAATTCCTTCCTATGCCAAGTTTTTAAAGGACTTATGCACAACCAAATGTAAATATAATGTGCAACAAAGGCTTTCCTAAATGAGCAAGTGAGTGGCATTCTCACCCAAAAGACCCCCCAAAATATAAGGATCACAATAGTCCCACAATCTCATGTATCATTGGTGACTACTGGATTGAGCATGCATTGCTAGATTTGGGGGCAAGCATAAATTTGATCCCATACTCGGTACAGGAGCAATTGGACCTTGGTGAATTAAATCTGACCAAAACCACGTTGCAACTCGCTAATAGATCCATCCATATACCAAGAGGGATGGTTGAGGATGTATTGGTCCAAGTCGACAAATTCTATTACCCGGTGGATTTTATGGTCTTGGACACACAATCGGTTACGGATACTAGCACTCAAATACCAGTAATTTTAGGTTGCCCATTCTTGGCTACACTGAACGGAATTATAAATTGCCAGAATTGAGTGATGCAATTGTCCTTTGAGAACATGACATTGGAAGTGAACGTGTTCCATATGTGTAAAAAGCAAAGGAAAGAGGAGAATGATGAGCTTTTTGAGGTAAACATGCTCGAATCCTTTGAAGGAGAAGAGCTCCTCCAACTTGAACCACTCGAGAATTTAGAGACATACTTGGCATACTTTGAAAATTCTAAGGATCCCATCTTGTGTGATATTGTGCAAGCATTGAGTAATGAGAAATTGGTAGTTGATCCTAGCCGGTGGAGGCCCCATTTTGAAAAATTACCACCAACCACATCAAAGCCTCTACCGTTTAATATCCAACCGCCGAAGCCTGACCTTAAACCATTGCCATCCGAACTTAAATATGTATATTTGGGTCAAGAGGAAACATTCTCGGTTGTCATAGCCTCTCACCTAAGAAAAGACCAAGAGCTTAAGTTGATTGAGCTTCTCAAAGAATATAGGAGAGCCATAGGTTGGATAATAGTAGACCTCAAGAAGATAGACTCTTCAGTTTGTACTCACCGTATACACCTCGAAGAAAATGTAAAAACAACTAGACAATGTCAAAGGAGGTTAAATCCAAACATGATGGAGGTTGTCAAGGTCGAGGTGTTAAAGTTATTGATGTGGGTATCATCTACCCCATCTCAGATAGCCAATGGGTGAGTCCTACCCAAGTTGTCCCTAAGAAGTTCGGTATTACCATTGTAGAGAACGTCAACAACGACCTTATATCGACTAGAGTGACCACCAGTTGGCGTATGTGCATAGATTATTGGAAGCTAAACACGGTCACTAGGAAAGACCACTTCCCTCTCCCATCTATGGATATTCATGGATCAAATTTTGGAGAGGTTAGCGGGACACTCCTATTATTTCTTCCTAGATGGCTATTCCGGCAACCAAATTAAGATAGCCCCGACAGACTGAGAGAAGACCACCTTTACATGCCCGTTTAGCACCTTCGCATATTGAAGGATGCCATTTGGACTATGTAATGCACCCGCCATATTCCAACGATGTATGCTACGTATTTTCTCGGACATGGTGGGTGAATTTCTCGAGGTATTCATGGATGATTTTTCTGTTTTTGGTTGTACATTCGATGAGTGCTTCAATCACTTGAAATCAGTCTTGACTGTGTGTGAGGAGAAAAACCTTGCCTTAAACTGGGAGAAGTGCCACTTCATGGTGCAAAGATGAATAGTCCTTGGACATATCATCTCGTCCAATGGAATAGAGGTAGATCGGGCCAAAATAAACATTATTGCTAATCTACCACCACCCAAAAGCATACATGATGTGTGGTCCTTTCTTGGATACGCCAGATTTTATCAAAGATTCATAAAGGATTTCAGTTATATCTCTAGGCCTTTATGTAACCTTCTCCAAAAGGAACATTAATTCGAGTGAAGTGCCGAATGTCAATTAGCTTTTTCGAAGCTAAAGGACATGTTGACAACCACACCTATCATGCAACCACTGGATTGGTCCATGCCTTTTGAATTGATGTGCGATGCGAGCGATTATGCCATTGGGGAGGTGATAAGCCAAAAGAAGGATAAGAAACCCCACGTTATCTACTATGCGAGTAGGACCTTGAATTCCGCCCAAGTTAATTACTCAACTACGGAGAAAGAGCTCCTAGTTGTTGTTTTTTCCTTAGACAAATTCAGGCCTTACTTGATAGGATTCAAGGTTATCATCTACACAGATCATGCAGTGCTGAAACACCTTCTTTCTAAGAAGGATGCTAAGCCTCATTTACTTAGATGGATCCTACTCTTTAAGGAATTCGTCTTAGAGATCAAAGATAAGAATGGAGTAGAGAACATGGTGGCGGATCATCTATCCCGCCTAGTTTTACCTGATTCCATTGACAAGTTAGCTATTGAGGACTCATTCTCTGATGATCAACTCTTTGTTGCTATGCATTCACTGTGGTACACGGATATAGCAAACTATCTTTCCACAGGTGCGATGCCGACTCATTGGACTGCGCAGGATAAACGAAATTTTTTTAAGGGAAGTGCGCGGATTTTTCTGGGATGAACTATTACTTTTCAAATATTGCCTAGATCAAATAATTAGGAGATATGTCCCTAATGATGAATAAAAAATTTCATCTCCTTTTGTCATAGTCAAGCGTGTGGGGGTCATTTTTTCGCCAGTAAAACCACTGCAAAAATTCTACAATGTGGTTTTTATTGGCCTACTTTGTTTAAAGACACCTACGAGTTTTGCAAAGTGTGCGAGCGCTATGAAAAGTTAGGAGGATTGTTCCATCGGAACATGATGCCTCTCAACCCAATTCAACATCTCGAAGTCTTCGATTGTTGGGGCATTGATGTCATAGGACCATTCCCCTCATCCTTTGGACATATCTACATATTGCTTGCTGTAAACTATGTGTCCAAGTGAATAGAGGTGATTCCATGTAGAAGCCAATGATCATTGCACTGGTTCTACGATTCCTTAAAGAAAACATATTGTCCAGATTTGGAACGCCTTGAGCCATCATAAGTGATGGTGGCTCTCACTTTTGTAATAGGCATTTCAAAGCCTTAATGAAGAAATATGGCATTACACATAAAGTAAGTACCCCATACCACCCACAGACAAGTAGGCAAGCTGAAATTTTCAATCAGAAATCAAACAGATTTTAGAAAAGACGGTGAGACCAGATCGTAAAGATTGGTCATTGAGATTAGTTGACGCTCTTTGGGCTCACCGTACGGCTTATAAGACCCCCGTTGGAATGTCTCCCTATAAACTTGTCTATGAGAAAGCTTGTCACTTGCCCGTGGAACTTGAACACAAAGCTTATTGGACAATACGGGCATTGAATTTTGACATTGACAAGGCTAGCTCGCTTCAGTAAACTCCAATTGAATGAGCTTGACGAGATCTGGAATGATGCTTATAAGAACTCAAGGATTTACAAGAGTAGGATGAAAACCTTTCATGACAAACACATCTTCAGGAAAACTTTCCATGAAGACCAGAAAGTGCTCTTGTATAATTCCCGACTTCATCTTTTTCTAGAAAAATTGAGATCTCGATGGATCGGCCCATATATTGTTAAAGAAGTTTTTTCTCATAGGGCTGTCGAGATAGCGAATGTGGCGAATGGTAACTGTTTTAAAGTGAATGGACAATGTCTTAAATCATTTGTCAAGAAATTTGATTTAGAGGATATGTCTTTTCCTCTAAAAGATCTTGTATATCGGGATGACTGATCTCCCAGTCTGACGAAGGTATAGAGTAGATTAGGTTTAGTTTGTTTTCTATTTTAGGTTTATTTCTTTAGAAGATTTAGTTGTCGGAGGTGCATTTCCACGATTGACTCTCTCAGGTACTCTCGTTCTCACCTTATATTTTTATCATTGCTCTCATGCTAATGTTGATTACATATCTTTTACATTGAGGACAATGCAAGATTTGGTTGGAGGGTGAGATTCCTAGACGAATCTAGTGTTTTGTAACATTTCGAACAATGTTTGTAAAAAAAAATTCAATTTTTCTGAAAATTCAAAACTCTTTTAGAAAACTTATTTTTATGCACTTGGGTGTCATAACTATGAAAGGATGAGAAATGAATTGATATAATTTTAAGATCTCTAAATTAGCTTAAATGTGATGGTGTTCTATATGAATCCCCCTATTGAGTTAATTGATAGAAAATTTGAACATTTTTTTAGCCCTAGTTCACGTTACATGATTCTCATGGTTTGAAGGGATTATTATATTTGTAGATTGGGTAGACTGAAGGTTTGAAGTGTTTAGGAACCAAGCCGAGGAACTTTGTCCATCCTTGTTCATGAGAAAGAAGAATGGAAGATATGAATTTCTAAAAATCCTATCTCATGTTTATGAAAAAAAAGTATGTTTATTATTGAATATTTGTTGTTAAATTCTGAAAAGGGCTACTTATTACTAACTAGGGGATGGTCTATCCGTAACCAAAGCTGGAAATGGGAAGTAGTGTGAAAGCCGTCGAAGGAACGATAAGGCAAATTCTTGTCATAGGCATTTGGTTGATCTGTACACTTTTGGATCTCTTGTTTTACTGATTTATGAAGAAGGTAATCCTAGAATTTCATGAGATGAACTTTCACAATGCACACTAGATCATACTCATTCGAATTATTCTATTTGTCAATTAATCGATGGGGATTCTATGTGAACACTTATTATATTTAGAGAGTTTAGGACTTCAATTTCTTATCACTAAGTTTTTCTGAATTTTATACTTATATGTCTTGAAGTTTGTAGAAGTATGGTTTCCAAGAGAGAGTTGTGTTTTAGAGAAGTGAATTTGTTTCACGCATGTTTTGCTAGGGACTAGCAAAATGCTGGTTGGAGGTGTGTTGAGCTCTTAATTTATATATATTCTAACCTCATTTCATCACATTTTATGCATGATTCGTATTATTAAAAGACTAACTTAATGCATGTTTGTGATTGTAAGAATGAGAGAGAGAAGTTATGAATTTGAAGCTAAAAGGATCCCTTTGAACTACATTGAAGACGCTAAAAAGGAGCCTTGAAGAATCACATCAAAAAGACCTGGATTAGCCAGAAGGAAACAATGATTCAGAGAACACAACAATCGGCCGTCAGGTGCCCGACCATCAGTAGATCGGGCGCCCGAAATTCAAAGAGAACTCACCAAAACGCACTGGACTATTTTAAAGTATGGTCGGACGCCCGACCAACATAGACCGATGTAAGTGCGTAAATTCTTACGCAATTTGAGGTGGTGGGTATTTTTTTTTTTATAAAAGGACACCTTGGCTTCCTTCCTAAATCATCATAGAAGGCTTAGGAAGTAGTGAGAGGTGGAGAGAATCGTCGTGGAGTATTCGCAACTCCTCTAACTAGGGTTTTTATTGTTTTTCTATGCTTTCAAGTCGTTTTTCTTTTGTTTTTATTTCAAGTATGATAATGATTGGCTAGAACCTCTTAGTTAGGGCTAAGAGGTAAAGTTTGTAATTAGTTTCAATGTTAAATTCATTTTAATTCAAGTACCTTTACTTTAAGTTTGGATTTTTAAGTTCTAGTTTGAATAAAGTCGTATTTTTAGAAGTTTTATGAGAGTTCATGTACTTCGGACATGAGTTCCTTGTAATTCTCTGAGATTATCATGTTTAAATTAATTAGATTCAAATTGTAGTAACCCTAAAGCATGCCATAGTCTCTTGGCATAGCTCTTACTTCGAAGGCTACAAGTTTGAATTCTACATGCTTAATTAGAACTAGAATCTGAATTCCTGACTTAAGTAGGATTGTATGTGATTGAATGCTTTATCTTCCAACTAGATGAGAGATAAAACTTCAAATCTAATTGTGTCTATGCTTGGATGAATGGATTAGCATTGGACTACAACAAGTGGATCCTTAAAAGCCCTAGTTTCTCTTTTAATATAAGATTTTCCTTAAATTAATGTTTTAGTTCTAGTTCTAAATTTGAAGTCTAAATTGGTAAAATTGAAGTTGCTAGAATGGTTTGGATTAGTTTACCCTAATTCCCTGTGGATCGACCTCGGTCTCATCGAGTTATTACTACATCGCAGCCTTGCACTTGAGCGAACATCTACAAGAGTCGAAATTTCGGAGCGTTACACTATAGGGGCTGACGTTCGTGTTGCAGTGGATGTTCCGCCTAGACCCTTCTTCTTAGGAGGCATCGTGAAGAAGAAGGAGATTTGAACTACGACAAAGAAGTGAAGCGAGAACAATCTAGTCGTTTCCACGGGCGATGTTAATCTATTAACACTAAAAATTGGGTAATAGATGTTGATCAAGGACCAACTTTAAATCTTCGCCGCTCGATGAATTGGTGGAGATGGACGATTCAGATGATGGGACTTAAGGTCACAAATAGAGAGATCGTGATGGGGTGTCGGTCGTACCGGCGAAGGACCCTCTGATGCTTAAGTCAACAAGGGATCAATGATCCACATAGTGCCTAAATGTATATTGTGTACCTGGAGGTGATGTGGAAGGGTCCTTATATAAATGGTGATGATCCACGATTCACGGTAGTGAATCTGCCGATTCTATTTGAGGAGACGTATCTAGATGAGAGACTGTCTAGGATATGTTTCCAGATTGGGAGAGATTATCCTTATCACGTTTGGATCCTGTTTATCCCGGGATTGATCGGTATCTCTGTATGGCGGCGCGTAATGTGCTCAGATCCGAGGACATCTAACATCCTTAGTTGAGATGTTTTGTAGTTAGAGAAGATATAGATAACTGAGGTTGAGGCCTCAGTTCTATGGGATTTGAAAAATAGGGATGGCAAGGAAGACGTTTGTTCTTCTCTATGGTGATCGGTAGATAAAGGATATATGGCTCAGTCCAATGTCCGTCGCCTGAGGCCGAGCCTAAGGACTAAGGTCCAATTCCACTATCTGAGACTGAAGCCAAGTGCTTAGAATCCCGTATGTTGCCTGGCACCGATTCCGAGGCCTTAGGACTTCATCTGTTATCTGAGGCTGAACACGAGGTCCCTAGAACTGTATCTGTACGCTTTATGCTAAATATGAAGGTTCTTCACCTTCACAAGCTTGGATCCTTTAGTAACATGTGTGGTGATGTAACTTTAGTGGGGCCACATATCTAAGATTGTGCATCTTCATGTCCATGATTAAAGACCTCATCGGATTTACCCATAACAGTACCTGATTTAAATTAAATCATATTATCTCCATTTTTTTTATGATCGACAATCCTACGTTCCACAAACTTAGTTAAAATTGGTATATGAGACAACCTATGCATCAAATTTTATTTATTTATTATTATTTTTTTTTGCTAAATTGTAAGGCCCCATTCATGAAATTGGATTCAGTTTTTCGCTCAGCGTAGGGCCCATGAATGGAAGCCATTCAGCGCAGACCTCTCATAATTGATGAATTGGCGATCCGACCCTCCTGAATTGTGGATCAGGATGATTTTCTTCCCCCAGGACCTACAAAGGAAAGTTGCACATGATGTCCGAAGTAGAAAGGTGCACTTGCCAGCCACAGTAAATGGGAGCTGTTGAGAGGAGCCGAGATGAATACTGTTAGAGCATAAGAAATATATGTGTAGCTGCGTGGAAGTACACTAGCTAGAGGTAGATTATCTTATTTAGTAATTAAAATTTTACCACACATGCGTATTTGAATAAAAATCTAACTACAAAATAAAACAATCCATGTATTATGCTATCTGTGCTATTATCTAACAAATATGACTTTATATATATACAGGAAGATTATTACCAATATTATGAAATATCATACATAAATCAAGTGGTGAAAATGGGAGGAAGAAGCTTAGATCTCTTTCCCTTAACAAGCGTGGTGGTGTCTGGGAATGTCCCACCATCCTCCCCAACTTCCTCAACACATCCTTCCTTTGTTACCCTCACGGGATAGTTTACAAGATGCACTCCTTCCATGTCTACTACATCCTCCCCACTGTATACCCTCCACATTTCCTCTGCAATGCCTACCATCCTCTTCACACACTCTACGCTTTCCGGTTCCAGGAAGACTTGCTCAATCCGCCTGGTGTGCTCGTACCAAAGCGACATCCGATACTTGTGAACATCGCTGCTGCCACTCCTTTGGCCGGTGAAGTCAGGCTGATGGCATCCTATTGCTATCTCAGTGTCTCTTCTCCCATCCATTGACCGTTGGTTCACATTGGCCGACCCTATCAAGATGTACTCATCGTCCACTGGCCCACCATACAAAAAATAATAATAATAATAAATAAATAAAATAAAATAAAATAAAAAGTTACCATCACCTTCTGCGTTAAATGTAGACGATTGCTTAATTAATGCATCCCAACGTACATCAAGAACTGAGCCGTTGGATTTGAGCCGTGAAAAAGGCATACATCGTTTATAATTAATAGGGCTCCTCTAGGGTGGTGAGTGATGCCTAAAAATACAATCTGATAGAATATTCAACCCATTGATTCCACAAATGCACGTGCTGAATGTTCACTTTCAAAGCAAAAGAACCAAATTACCATAGGGTTGAAATAATCAAATTGAGAGCTTTTTTTTTTTTTTTTTTTTTTGTCTTTCCACCGTCCAAAGTGAGATTTTGTCATATCAACGGTTTAGATCATTGGAAAATGACCCAGAATCAAAGGTTAAAAAGCCCGCATTATCGTACCACGATTCCTCAGGATATATTCAATCAAAGCTCTCAAATATTTTATGCCTCATGCAATTCAAGTAAACTTTTTAACCTCTCACATGACATGACCATCTTCCCTACCAATTAGGCAGAGCAATCTAAGCTGTTCGAATAGTGGAGCCCACTCTAGATGGTTCATATCTCAACAATACAACGATGAATCATTACTTCTATCTTCTTCTTCTTCTTCTTTTCTTTTTTTTGGCTAAAATGTGGGCCGTTTTATTGAAAATAGTCTACAAGAAAAATACCCATTAATAAGACTGTTTGCATTGTCCAAACCTAGTTGATTTTATGATATGGCTCTTCCGGCCGGTGAGAGCACCTTTCAGGTTACAGCACGTGCATGCCACATGTAAATTGACAGTGTGCATGTACACGTTGCGAATGATCATACTAGGGTGCGAATTTCTGTTTGAGCGCACGCAGGACTACACGGTCGCTTGTGGCCATTGTATGGGCAGGCTCCACAGTGTATGCTCAACACCCCAGAATAACCACATGGATGATCAGATCCCTCAGGTCAACATCATTCAAATTGAACAGTAGGTGTAAGAAGGATCGTACTGTCCATTAATTTGGCAGGAAATGAGCACCCGACAAGTACACAAGAAAGGCTGAAAAAGACACTGGTGGAAATAATAAGGAAAAGACTTAATAACCTATATTATAATTGATAATGCTGTCCTTTATAATGTTGAATGGCTGGGTTTCGTGTAGCCAATCCCAATTAATTGGGATAAGGCCTGAATGATGATAATTATAATATGGCTATTGTCACGTATCCCACAAGCAAAGGCAAGAAAAGACGTAATGACCTATGCTTTAGCTCAGAATATGGCCCTTTACAACGGACATGGATTGCTGGCAACCTAATATGGTCCCATGAAAGAGCACGATTGGCACTCTAACATAACCCATGAATGAAAAATAAAAACTTCCTAGTTAAAGAGCACGCTAAAAAGGGCAAAAGTATCATTCCACTCATGGGGATCTTTGATTTTCATTACAGGTCGACCAGCTAGCAATTTAAATTGGTATACAACTCCGAAGATACAAAATCAGTGGGTAGATCTTTAAACTCCCTCATATTCCTGAAAATATCACAAAATATTAGAATATATCAATGATATATCGATACATTGTGATATTTTAAATATAGTACAGTATAAGTTTTTGAATATCATTAGATCACACAGAATGCTTATTGGACAATGCTGCTTTATGAAAAGTGTCTCACCTGCTATCCTATCTAGAAGATGCCTAAGCATTTCAACAGCAAGTTTCAGGTTTGAGTCCGAAGGGGACACTAACTCTACGGGTGGGTGGTGCATCGTGTGACTAGCCATGTGGGTGCATTGTACACCTAACAGAGGTGGGTGCATTGCATGACTAAAAATAAATGCTTTATGAAAAGTTCTTGTGATTTTTATTCTCGGGGATTAGATTTGTTAAAAGGGTTTCAAAAAGTTCTTGTGATTTTTATTTTATTTTTAAGAGAAGGGGATTTGGGTGGAGAAATAGAGATTGAAGAGTAGACAGGGCCAAAACTCAATCAGTGAGCTTTTTCAATTTAAAGGATTTTTCTTGTTTAAATGATTTTATCGATGGAACCAAGTACTAATCTATGAATTTGCATGTTTTTCATGCTCAATCATTGAATTTTACTTCTGATTGTTTATTTTGACAAAAGAAAAAATTTGTGGAAAATCCCAAGTTCGCACTATTTTACCCATTTAACTTGCAATTAGAGGATAAAAAAATTACGTAAGAATGCTTGCTAGCTAATTTAGCACCTATTTGGATATACTCCCTTAAGAAGAATATTTTTTTACTTTTAAATAGAAAATAAGCTACTTATTTAACACCCCCCCCCCCCCCCCCCCCTGGGGGCTTTACATGATTGGTGGTGGACATTAAAGGTCAGCCCTACATGATGGACAATTAACATTAATGATGGGCTCCGTATGATGGATGACCCACTCATGATGGGCCCCACATGAAGGAGAAAGCACATCCAATGTCCGACTTGATGTAGGTCCACATCCTAGGTGGGGCCACATCAAAGGTCGCTCTGGCTGGGCCTAATAATTAGACTAAAATGATGATGACGATGATACCTATCATAAGCTTGGAATGAACGTAGATCATGAACCTCCTATGCCTCTGTGCTCTCCAATATTGGCTTGTGTGCTGAGGCGAAGATGGTGGAATAAACTCCCCTCTCGTCACCTTCTCCCTGTTGGCTAGGCAGAAGAAGTTCAAGTAATCTGTCGGGTGCACTCCCACACCGCTTTCGCCAATTGCTTCGCCAATCAACCGGTACATCATTGACATCGTCAGCCTCGTCCAGTGCAGTATGTCTTGAACAGGTTCGCTCTGCGGTATCCCTTCAGGCCACATCGGGATCACAATGTACACTGCAAACCGCTCTTTTGACCGTATCTTACTCACCAACTTGAGCGCTATCTCCACCGGGATCAAGTTCTTGCACCCGCAGCTCCGATCCTTTTCCCACATATGGCAACCTCCTATGAAGTATTGGTTCTCAATGTAAATAAACCTCTCCGCCCTGCGAATGGCTTCCACATAAGCTGCATGGATGCTGCACTCAGCTACACAGACATCATCTGGCAATGGGCCTTGCCGAGATGTGGTCGATTGATCGAAAGACTTGAACTTTCCAACTGTAATCATGTCCTACCATGATGGATGGTTGGCTGAGATGGGATATCTCATTGGTGGATACTAGCAAAGCAGGCTCGCATTGTTTCATCCAACGTTGCTCGAAGTTTGTCAACACATCCCAAGCAGCTTGGCCTTTGATGGAGGCATGGGTGTCATGCCAGGGCTCTCGTGGCCCACCTCGGTGGAGGCTAGCGCCGTCGAAGTTGATCTGATAGAAATCATCAGCGTGGGCTTCGGTGTTGAGAGTTCGGAATAACGAGTGCTCCTCCGTGTCATAGCGGCCATCGCAGAGATCCAAGCCACCGACGAAGCTCATGATCTCTCTGTGGCCAAGGCATGACTGGCTGTCCACGGTGATGGTCTTTTGGTGGTGGGCAAAGGATGTAGGGAATTTATGGTGCATCCTCGGGCATAACCGGCACACCACCTTCGAGTGCTTGAAGTAGTCCAAGGCGTCTTGATCGTGAGTTCTCATCACCCCTTTGTTCTTGATGATGGGCAGAGATGTTTCATCGTCCCAGAGCATGACCCTTACTGCTACTCCCTCCTCTGCCTTACGCTTCAACAGCTCCCCAATCGTAACCCCCTTTGCATGTGGAATTTCAGTTTCTGGATCTCTTACCTTCGTACAAACATTAATGTTAGATCGGTATTAGCTTACACATTGGAGAGAGTTCATATATCGATTGTTAGAGCAGCATTGCATTTGGATACACTATGGAATTTAATTGTAATAAAATTGCATTGCCATTTTGATTTGGAAATGACCAAAATTGCAGTAACCTTCTTCGGCATTTAGTCTCAACTCAATTCACGTGTCCATCCAAACTAAGGGCCCCTATGGCCGGGCTTGAACCAGGCCAACCCAAACAGTTACGACCCAAGGCTCAAGCCCATAATGGGACAATCATTGGAGACCCAAGCCCGAGCCCAGAAATTTTGGTGGGCCCAGGCCTGGAAATTGACAGAATCCTTATTTTCCCACTTCAATGTTTCTAATTATATACTGATCAAGTGGGCCACACATGCACAAAGAAATAGTCATTTTAGGGGAATGAAACCAACGGTCTGTATTCAAGATAGATGGCTTTCCAACAGATGATCCGAATGGCATACTTGTAAGATATAACACATGTATGTATAATGTTGAGTCGGGCAGGCCTGGTCGGGCTAAAATGACTCGAGCCCGAGTCCGACCCAGAAATTGGTCGGGCCATGCATGCAAGGTCCAAGCCCAGGCCAAATCCGAGATGGGTTTGTCGGGTTAGGCAGCTACGTACCCCTCCATTGCCACACATAATCCAAACGGTACACAAATGGGATTTTAGTTCATATATCTTGCGAATGGACGATGCTTACCAGTACTATCTTAGGGTTGAGAGACCAGCCAGCTATGTATATCAAATGCATGGCGCCGTCCATGGCCTTGTAGACATCCTCCCACAGCTTCCTTGACTGGTACATCTGCCCTCCATCCATATGAAGTGGTGGTTGAAAACAAGGCCTGTGGTGAGCATCTTGATACAGTGTGACTGTGCAATTGGAACGTTGGTGGAAGGTCACGCCCCTGGTGATGCCTAAGAACGTGCCATGTGCAAGTCCTTTACCCCAATGTGGGTCGGATTCTGCATGCTTGAAACGTAGGCGGAACCGGAGTTTGAGTTTCGGGATCGGCTTTCCTTTCACCGTGAGGAGAGGGAAGAAACCATCATAAAGGGCAGCATTAGTTAACATCCGGTGGGCCGGGATGTGGATCTTGCCAAGGATGGAGAATCTAGTCCTCAGTGTTATGACTATCATTGTCGAATCAGAGGAATGAGCACAAAGAATTTGGAAGGACTGGTTCCATACACGGTCGAGCTCATGGGTCGTCTCTGCTACTTTGGTTTCATTGAGCTTGATGGTCACGTATGAAGGCTTCTCTCCTACGCATATACACTGCAATGCATCCTGGTTTCCTTGAATTTAGTTAATTTAGAGAAGAAAATTGTCGGTAGATGGTCCACAGTTGAAAAAACAAAAATTAAGAACGACTATCACGCAATCCTAACCTTTAAAGAAACGGTATAAAAACAAATTGACGGTCCACAATCAACGAGGACGGTCAGGATTTTTTAACACACTGTGTATGTTTTGTATTGTGGTTCATCCATGTTTAACATTGAACCAAAACACTGGTCATCATGGAGACAAATGGGAAAGCTTCTACTCTGACTTCCATATATACATGTGTATACCAATTCCCAAGTGTACATTATGTACTTATGTATACTTTAGCACATGCATACGCATCCATATAAGAAAAGGCGATCATATACAGCAGCTGTGTGTGAAGCTTCAGATACAGCCACAAATATGTCACGTGTAGAATATCCAATCAGTTGAAAAGGTGGGCCACAATATGATGAGCACTTGATTTGCAAATGAGGCCGATACACTGATTAGGTGGGCCACGCCATTGCACTGAGTCATACCATACAAAACCGCTTTACAACATAGTTTGAAAACCAGAAAAGTCGACTCACTTCAGCTGGATCAGGGTGATTTAAGGACTCGATCGACCTAACTTGACTCAATATTTAATAAGTATGAATTCAAAAAATTAAGAATAGGTAGTAGATATAAAATGCAAACATTATCATCAAACCACTCAACAGTGTGCTGCTTAAGCTCATCTTACCTCTCACTGTGACTCACTGAGTGACTCAGTTCCATTCACTAGAAGTGGTCCAGTTGACTCGATGATTCGTCCGAGTTGGGATTGAGTCAGATCCAAGAATCAGTTTCCCAGTGACTCAGCTCGAAATCTTTATGAGTCGAGTTGACTCAACCGAGTTTGGACAGTCCTGATTTTCACCCTAGGCGATCATCATTGTGGTGTGGTCCACCCATTTCATGGATCAGACATTCTACGTGAGCAGAAAGGATCTATCTGAAAGTTTAGACATAGTCATTTGGCTCTATATAATACTTACGCTGCAGGGAAATGATGGATTGTAGGCTGTAGCATAGAAGATGGAAGCTTCAAGTGTTCCATGCAGGAATTTGGAGAAGTTTCGTTCCATAACCAAAAATATGTTTGAAAAGTTGTGATCACTGTAGAAGAATCTTCAGATGTAGCAATCCTTACATAAGGAAAGAGAGGAGGGCTTGCGTATGAATGTATAAATAGAAGGGGTGAGGATTATCAATTTCTTGGATGTGAATAACAAGTCAAATGCAAACTTGGACTGCAATGGAAGAGGTCGGGGTTGGAAAGCTTAAACGGGTCTGCACTTGATTTCTTAGAGGCAACAGCTGGAGTGTGTGATAAGTTACTTCTGTCCTCGTCCCTTAAACATCAATCAATAAAGTTTTCGTCTATACCATTTCGGGCAGTGGTTGGATGCGTTTGGCATACATATTCAATTCTACCCTTCTTTAAGGAATTTTCATTTTTACAGTTGAAAATTGCTGATATGCAGCTCCTTTTGACCATTGATCTGGTGGGCCACCAGGGATTTTACTGAAATAGCTGCTAATGTTTGAACATCATGTTTTTCTGAGTTTGTTCTGGCTAAATCGGCTGCCGATCTCTTTCCAATCCCGCTCTTCTTAGAGCATGGCCTGTCCAAGTTGTGTGGCCCACCATTTAAAGAATCTGATCATTGTCTAACTCCAGCAGTTGCCATGGATGGAATCCAACCCGCGTCTAAACATAGTTGGCCGATGAAGCTGACGTGATCAAGACAAACAGCTGTGACCACTGTATAGGAAAGGGCACCAAACAGAGACACACCAGAAGCCTGGTGACCCCCAAACAGCTAACATATGAAACGGTTGGAATTTTTATTCAAAATCAAAATGCTTATGGCTTTCCATGAGAGCCTACTTAATTATCAACAAGCGAACAACCTTCTACAGCCCAGTAACTTTCCTACTAAGGGGAAAGCCTTATGCTCTCCTCCAATCTAATCCCTTCGTTAATCTTAAGAATGAAAAAAAAAAAAAAAAAAAAAAAAAAAAAAAAAAAAAAACTAAGAGATAACTTGTAAATGTTGGAAACGGACGCCTCAAATCTCATTGCACAGAGGCCACCGACCGGTCAGTCACGGTGGAGATCAAACAGCAAAGTTGCTAGAACGTTTTGGGCATTACCGGCCGACCGGTCGGCAATTTCCTTGTGGTAGTAGGTTTTTTGCGCGGTTTTGCACAAAGAGTTTCTAAACTCGATTTTCTCCTATTTAAGGAGTATATTACAAGATTAGAGTTATGCCTAGATTGGAAAGGGTATTGAGAGAGGTTCTAGGTGAGAGAAAGAGATTGAGAATAGAGTTTTCTTCTTGGGAAAGCTTGGGATTTCTCTTGTGGGCTTGCGATCTTGGGTTTTGGGTTCCATCTATTGTAACTTCTGATATTATAGTAGATTGGTGTCACTTTGTGCCGTGGTTTTTTACCCGTGAGGGGTTTTTCCATGTTAAATTCGGATTATCTATGTGTGGTTTGTTGCATGCACTGTGATTACCTTATGTTGATTGTTTGATTCAATTTGCTAATGTGTGTTTAGCTTTGCTTCCACCACCAGCCTCCTATCCCAACAACTGGTATCAGAGCGATCGTTGGAATGTAGCAGAAATTCGGATTTGAGATAAGAGCATGACATCGGGCATGAGGCTTGACATAGAGAAGTATTCGGAGAAAAATAATTTTGAACTTTGGAAGGTGAAGATGAAAGGTCTTCTAGTTTAGCAAGGATTATAAGGTGCGCTCCTTGGAAAGCGACCGGAGGCTATGAAAGAAGAAGAGTGGAAGAAGATCGATGAAAAAGCCAATATCTCAATCTAATTGTGTATGACAGATGAGGTCTTGTATAACGTCATGAAAGAGAAATTGCGGTTGAAACATAGGCGAAGTTGGAGAATATCTACTGAGAAGAAATCTCTGAAAAATCACATATATTTGAAGCTTCGGTTGTATAATTTGAGAATGGCGGAGGGGGCCGATGTTGAAAAGCTACATTAGCAATTTCAATAGGCTTATTTGCAAGTTAATGGATGTAGATAAACTGATGAAGGACAAGGATCAAGCGTTTATCCTATTAAATTATTTTCAGAATCATATGTGCGCAAGTAGGGAGACTATTGGTGTGGAAACCGTTATCTCAGCCCTTCAAGCGAAGGCGATGAGAAGGAAAAGCAGCGACATGGGTCCCTCTACGGATGAGGCACTGGTTATGAGGGGGAGGAATTCTGAGCTGGGGTAGAGGATCTCCATCATCGATATCTAAATCAAAGGGCAAGTGGAAGTACAAGGTAAGATGCTGGAATTGTGGGGAAGAAAGGCATGTGAAGAGGGATTGTTCAAATCCCGGAAAAAGGCAGGAGAAATCTGAAGATTCTTCTAGGGAAGGGGTCAATACCGTAGAAGACGGTGGTGATGTTTGTGATGTATTGACTGTATCCGGCATAGAGTCTCTTAGTGGAGAGTAACTCTTGAATTCAGGTGCATCATATCATGTATGTCCTGGACGGAGTTCATTCATGGCATACAGGGGAGTATGATGGTGGATCGGTTGTTGTGGGTGATGGCTACGCCTGCAATGTGGTGGATATTGGTTCAATGCACATTAAGATGTTCGACGGGGTCGAACAGATCCTTGAAAGTGTGAAGCATGTCATGAAGAGGAATGTGATATCTTGTTGAGCTCTTAAATGTGTTTATTCTAACACTATTTCATCACTAACTCTACATGATTTATACATTTAAAGTCATATCTAATGAATGGTTTTGTGATTGTAAGTAAGCGAGAGATGTCATGCATTTAATGCTAATTTGAAGGATTTTGAGTGATTAAAAGACCAAGCTTTGATGAGCCAAAGAAGAGAAAGAAAGCCTTAAAGGAATCAAATTAAAGTCCTTGATTGTCCTGAAAAAGCAAAATGCAAAACTGTAGGGCTAGAAAAGTAAAATACAGAAAGTTCAGAAAATAGCCCTGCTGGAGAGAATTCTAATCAATCGGAGTCCTATCGAAATTAGCTCTGATCCATCGGAGTCATATTAGAGACCTATCGAAAATACAGATTTTTCCACAAGTCTCTGAACATATTTCCGATCAATCAGAGGAATTTCGATCCATCGGAAGGGGGTGCTTCGATCAATCGGAGATAAGTCCAATCAATCGGAACTGTCTACGCAAGTGCGAAATATTTACGCAGATTCTCGAAGTTTCCAAGTCGGTGCGGGATTTATCTTATAAAATGCCACTTCCACTCTCTTCCTAGGGTATCTAGCAAGGTGGGGAGCAAAGGATTCTAGACCTATGAGGCTTCCTAGCCTCCTACAACTAGTTTTCTTCTTCTTTTAGTTCTATTCTAGTTTGTTTTTAGGACTTTTCATTAGTTAACCTCTTAGCTAGAGCTAAGAGGTGAAGCTTATAGTTTTCTAAGCTGGTTTTATTCGTTTTAGGGTTTCATGGATTGATTTTTAATGTTGAATAATGGTTTCATTAATTTTAAGTTAGTTTTTCTTAATCTTATAATGACTCATTGATGTTTAGAAGAACTATGCTTATTTCTTAGTTGTTTTGCAAAGTTCTAGACATGTACACTCCGAGGAATCAGATTCACTACACTCTAGACTTGGATCTTTATGTGAGAATTTCAAGCCAAAGTTCTATCTTTTCTAAAAAATCTGAGATATGTATTGAAAGTTAATGTGATTTGAATCAAGTTCAAATTATGATATTAGTTAAGTCTAATGGCAATGTTTGATGTTTATCATAGTTGTGATCTTAATCTATTAGAACTAGGATTGGCTTATGCAATTGAGTGTACTCAAGTCCTAACTTGAATTGAGGGAATTATGTTGATGAACAATACATGTATTGGATTGTTTTGATAATGTAACCGCTCTAATTCGGCTAGATAGGATTTGATTCCGATTCTAGTTGAATAATTGAGAAACCTATACGAATTATACATCAAGGAAAACTATAAGTGGATCCTTGATGCTCTAGTTATTCCTTATTATCAGATTTTTCAGTTTCATGTTTAAAATCGATTTCATAAACCCCTCTTAAGATTCTAGTTATTATGATACTTCGAATTATTTACCTCCTTCTTTGTGGATCAATCTCGGTCTTACTGAGATTATTACTATATCATAACCCTACACTTAGGGAAGCGAATAAGTTTTTAAAGCCGTTGTCGGAGATAGGGGTTAAACGATTCTAATTGTTCTAGTAGCTATAGAGTAGTCTTAGTTAGGTATGATTTTCAATTTTTCTAGAAGTAGGTTTTCTGATTTTTTTTTTCTCTAACAATTTTCTATTTGTTTTTTCTTTCTGTTTTGTAGGCACATAGTTACTGACATAGCTATCACCTTCACAGGGTAACATCTCTCCATCTCCTTTTCTTTTTCCTATATTGGGGGAGTTCCCAATTTCTTTTAAAATTTCATTATGAATGATTGGATGGGTGGACTGTCTAAGTATCTTTTAGAAGATGAGATGTCGGACCATGGAATCCAAACTCTTTATGATTGGAACCATTATAAGTATGAGTATTTTTTCTGAGATTCAATCAACATCCACTACCCCCCATCGTAGAATGCTACGTGATTACTATGATACATATGATGAGACATTGCGTAAGACGATGGGAGAGTACTGGAATGAAGCAAAATCGAATAATGGTTAGCCGGGTAAAAACTATGTGATTACTGGATTGAAAATAAAATGAAAGTTTCATCGAGTTTGACAGGAGGTAAGAATAAGAAAAAGAACTGGGGGAGTAATGACCAACCGGTAAAGACATTGCGTGATCACTTGTATGGTTATGCCTATGAACCATCTTATCAATCTTCGTCATATAACACGTATGATCTTTATCGGGAGAGTCATCACACCTTTAGTCCAAGCGAAGAACCAATCATGGTCATCGATAATCATTCTAAAACGTCTTCCTCTTATGATAACATGTACATACAAATCCTTAAGGACTTAGAGAAAGAGTACGAGTATGAGCAATCGATTCAAAACCATTCGCCATCTCTTGAAGACATTGAGCCCGAAATTGGGATCACTGATTCAATCCACAACAATGGAGAGGATGAGGCTATCCAAGCCTAACCTTCTCCGAATTTAATGACTAAACTTCTAGAGGATATTGATCTTGGTGACCCCAATATCACCATCGATTATGGTGAATCAACTATCACTTTTACATATCCTGATTTTAATGATGAAAAGATTTCAATGATGGTTGACAAACCTGAGGAATCCATAAAATTTGAATTGATAGTGAGATTACCTACAATGAGGGTTCAGTGGAGGATTGTGAGCCCATGATTCCTTCTTCCCAAGGGTAGAATGTTTATGAATCTCCGGAAGATATTCTTGCCAAAGAGCTTGTCGAGGTTGTTATTTGTTAGTCACTCCACTAACTCGACATGTTGAACTTTAATGTGGAGAATGAGACTACCTTGAGTGAAAATTCAGATTCTTTGGACGAATGCTTGGCTTACTTTGAAAATTCAAAAGACCTCATTCTTCAAGAGATTGTTAAAGCCTTGCACACTTCCAACTTGGTTCCCCATATTAGTTGTGAGGAACCTAGTTTGGAAGAATTCACTCCATAGAGTGCAAATCTCTCACCATAGAAACTGAATTTTTACACTTACTTAGGGAAGATGAAGAGCCTTCATTCGATTATCTCAACTTCCTAGAGGAATGCTTAGCCTACTCAAATGATCTTGATGATGAGATGATTAAGGAGTTGGATAGTTTGTTAGACACGGTGTTAGTGCCTGAAGAGCACCATACCACTGATTTACATTCTTTACCATTGTTTGTGGAAGCACCGTCAATTCTGAAATTGTGGAGGGGACAACCCTAAACTGAAGAATACCTAATGAACGTCTCTCCACCATCATGGGTTCTTCAGCCCATTGAAAATTTTGATTAGGATGACTCATTTTTAATCAATCACAACCCAATTTAGAATATGAGGAGATATCTTTTTGTTGCCTTATCTCCTCCCATCATGCATGTGGTGCATATAAATATTGAACTTCAATGAAGAAAATCACCCATGTATACTATCGAGCAGGACTTTAGATGGTCCTCATGAGAAACTTATTGAAATTCATGAAGATCGTGCTCAAATTTGATCATGTAGTCGATCAGACTAATCAAAGGTAGGTAGGTAGGTTAGGATTTATTTTTTTGCATTTAGGATTGAATAAGTCTCATCGAGACAATGGAAGATGCTAGAATTGATCAACTTGCTTTAGGTACTCTCGTTTTCACTCTCCTTTGTTTTATGTCACTGCTCTTATATCTTGCATATCACATATCATGTTACATTAAGGACAATGTAAGATTTTTGTTGGGGGGTGAGATTCCTCAGATGAATCTAGCTAGTTTTTGTGACATTTCGAGCAATATATGAAGAAAAATTTTAAATTTTTTTGAAAATTCAAACTCCTTTGAAAAACTTTGTTTCTATCCATTCGGGATGGTGTAAGCATAAAAAAAAAAACAGATACGAAATGAGTGAGGTTGAATGTCTTAAACAATCTCTAAGACAATAGTTTTATATGTGAATTCCCTTATTTATATGATCGATAGAAAATTTGAACACTTTTACACCTAGTTCACTTTACACGATTCTCATGATTTGAAAGGATTATGTAGATTTATGGATCGCTTAGGTTTAGATTTAAGGTATTGAGGAACCAAGCCGAGGTACTTTGTCCATCTTTGTCCATGGGAAAAGAACGAAAGATATGGATTTCTAAAAATCTTATCTAATGTGTATAAAAAGGAAATGAATGATGAAAATATGGGAATGATTGAAAATATGGTGGAAATTCTGAAAAGGGCTACTATTACCAACCGGGGGATGATCTACCCGTAACCAAAGATGGAAATGGGAAGTAGTGTGAAAGCCGTCGGAAGGACAGTATGACAAATTCCTGTCATAGCTTGTTGTTGATCTGTACACCTTAGATCCCTAATTTCGCTGATCTATGAAGAAGATAATCCCGAAAATTCATGAGATGAACATTCACTATGTACATTAGGTTAAATTTGTTTGGATCCTTCTATTTACCAATCAATCAGCGAGAATTTCATATGAATACTTGTTATGTTTTTAAAAGTTTAAGGTCTCAATTTCAATCACCCAGTTTTTCCTTATTTTTGCACTTAAATGTCTTGAAGTGTATAGAAGCATAGTTTCTAAATGAGAGTTGAGTTTTTAAGGAAGTGAATTAATTCAAGCATGTTTTACTCGGGACTAGCAAAATGCTGGTTGGGGGGTGTGTTGAGCTCTTAAATGTGTTTATTCTAACCATATTTCATTATTAACTATGCACAATTTATACATTTAAAGTCCAATCTAATGAATGGTTTTGTGATTGTAGGTAAGAGAGAGATGTCATGGGTTTAATGTTAATTTGGAGGATTTGGAGTGATTAAAAGACCAAGCTTTGATGAGCCAAAGAAGAGAAGGAAACCCTCGAAGAAATCAAGTTAAAGTACTGAATTGTCCTAAAAAAGCAAAATGCAGAACTATAGGGCTAGAAAAGTAAAATGCAGAAAGTTCATAAAATAGTCCCTGCTGGAGAAAATTCTGAACAATCAAAGACCCATCGAAATTGGCACCGATCCATAGGAGTCATATCGGAGACCCATAAAAAATACAAACTTTTCCATAAGTCTCTAGACATATTTCTAATCAATCAGAGGAATTCCAATCCATCGGAAGGGGGTGCTCCGATCAATTGGAGATAAGTCCGATCAATCGAAACTGTCTGCGTAAGTGCAAAATATTTACGCAAATTCTCGAAGTTTCCAAGTCAGTGCAGGATTTCTCTTATAAAAGGACACCTCCACTCTCTTCCTAGGGTATCTAGCAATGTGGAAAGCAAAGGATTCAAGACCTAGGAGGCTTCCTAGCCTTATACAACTAGTTTTCTTCTTCTTTTAGTTCTAGTTCTAGTTTGTTTTTAGGCTTTTCATTAGTTAACCTCTTAGCTAGAGCTAAGAGGTGAAGCTTATAGTTTTCTAAGATGGTTTAATTTATTTTAGGGTTTCGTGGATTGATTTTTAATGTCGAACAATGGTTTCCTTAAGTTTGAATAAAATTTGAGTTAGTTTTTCTTAATCTTATAATGACTCATGGATGTTTGGAAGAATTATGCTTATTTCTTAGTTGTTTTGCAAAGTTCTAGACATGTACGCTCCAAGGAATCGGATTCACTACGCTCTAAACTTAGATCTTCATGTGAGAACTTCAAACTAAAGTTCTATCTTTTCTAAAAAATCTGAGATTGTTAAGCTCTTAAATGTGTACATTCTAACCCCCATTTTATCACTAACTATGCTTGAAATACATAATTAAAGACTCAACTAATGCATGGTTTTGTGGTTGTAGGAATGAGAGAGAGAATTCATCAATTGGAGGCTTAGAGACGCTGTTTACAAGCATTGAAGATCAAAAGACCAAGCACCAAAAGGTGGAAGAAAGAAAGCAAAGGAGAGAAGAAAGAGGGCAGAAAAAATGCACAGCAGACTGGTCGTTCGACCATTCTGAACACTCAACAGGAGTATCCCTGCTGCCAACATTACTCGACCAATCACGACCGGTCGTCCACTACTCAGACCGGTCGTCCTACCGGTTGTTGAATAAAATTTTTTGTTCGAATTTTCAGAAAACTCTCTGGACCGATTTTAGCCTTTTGCGACCTGTTGTCCAGTGAGCTCAGACCGGTCAGTCCAACCGGTCAGTCTGCGTAACAGAGCTTCTTCTACAACCTCTGAATTCTGCTGCGCAAAGCACAGTTTTTGTGAAATTTCTCAAAGTTTCTTCGCACCAAGGGCTCCAAACCTATAAA
This sequence comes from Liriodendron chinense, assembly GCA_003013855.2. NCBI lineage: Eukaryota > Viridiplantae > Streptophyta > Magnoliopsida > Magnoliales > Magnoliaceae > Liriodendron > Liriodendron chinense. The sequence continues at coordinate 847,648 of ML058372.1, read as the reverse complement.
AGGACTCATCTAGCTCGTTCCTAAGGCATCTTAGAAGAGAATTACCATGGTGGGAGGCGGCGGAAGTCGAATTCGGAGTTCTACAACTCCTAGTTTGTTCTTCTAGTTTTATATTTTTCTTAGTTACTTTCATGTTTCCTTGAATCATGAACGACTAAACCTCTTAGCTAGGGCTAAGAGGTGAAGTTTGTAGTGAATCTAAGATGTTTTAATTCATTTGTTTTGGTTTCAAGTTGGATTATTAGTGAAGAACAATGGTTTGAAGTTTGAATAAGTTCTAAGTAGTTTTTCTTAATCTTATGATGGCTCATGGATGTTTAGAAGAATTGCTTGAGTTCTTAATTATTTTGAATGGTTTTAGACCTGTATGCTCCGAGGAATTGGATTCAATACGCTCTAGGACCTTTGATTCTCGTATGAAAACTTCATGCCAAGAGTTCTATATTTTTCTGGAATTTCTGCTTATGTGTGATTGTGTATGTGATTTGAATGAAGTTCAAATCATGATCTAGTTATGCTTTGTGACAGAGTTTAATAATGATTATGATTGTGATCTTAATCTATTGGAACTAGGATTGACTTTGCTATTGAGTGTGCTCAAGTCCTAACTTGAATTGAGGGAATCATGTACTTGAATTACACATATGACCGATTGTTTGTTTTAACTGCTCTATCATCCGGCTAGATAGGACTTCATTTCGATTCTAGTTAAGTAAGTGAGAAACCACAGCGAATTAAGCATCAAGGATTGCTACAAGTGAATCCTTGAACTCCTAGTGCTCTTTATTATTGATTACATTCAGTTTTAGTTTAAAATACCTATCTATATTCAATTTCAAAATCATGTTTAATTAGTTCTCAATTAGAAACCATTTGAAATGTTTTGTGAGTTCCTACACAAGTCCCTGTGGATCGACCTCGGTCTTACCGAGATTATTACTACATCGCAACCTTACACTTGGAGAAGAGAACAAGTTTTTGGCACCCTTGCCGAGGACTTTGACAGTTTTTCACAAAATTTCTGAAAACAGTTTCTATATGAGATTTTTAGGAGTCCTTTACTAACTTAGTTTGTTTGCTTTGTTTTGTTTTTGCAGAAATTCTAAGAGTCGAAGTAGTCACTTCAAATCAGGCTTTTCTAACCCTTTTTCTTTTTATTTTTCTGAGATTTGCATGCCACATTGGGTTCGGGATTCTAATAATTGACTCATTAGTGAAGGGGGAATTGCTAAAGGGATTGATAGGGAACCACGTGCTAAGAAACATTTAGATTCTCCAATTTTGTCTGAAAGTATGGCTGGAAATCAATCCAACCATATGGCCAATCAAACTATGGGCCAAACCGAAACGAGAGAGAATGAGGTTGAGAATGTTCCACGACCTAGAACACTACGTGATTACTTGCAACCTGCAAGATCGAGCACTCCCTCATGCATAGTTTTTCCACATAATGCAGGGAACATAGATCATAAACCGGGAGTAATCTAACTCCTTCCCATATTCCATGGACTAGACAGTGAAAGTGCCTATCAACATGTTAAGGAATTTGATGAGGTGATAACCACAATGCACTTTGCAAATGTAACGGATGATGTAGTGAGACTAAAATTATTTCCTTTTTCCCTTAAAGAGAAAGCTAAGGCTTGGCTTCATGCATTAAGGCCAAGATCAATTGGCACATGGACTGAGATGACTATGGAGTTCATTAAAAAGTTCTTTCCTACTCACAAAACGATCATGTTGAGGCACCTTATCATGAATTTTGTTAAAAAAGAGGATGAGACCTTCTTCCAATGTTGGGAGAGGTTCAAGGACTTGTTAAATGCATGCCCACATCATGGCTATGAAATTTGGCGGGTAATAAGCTTTTTCTATGAAGGACTGACTTCACCCATGCGCTAATTCGTAGAGATGATGTGCAATGGAGAATTCATGAATAAGGAAGCCAAGGAAGCATGGGACTATTTTGATGAATTGGCCGAGAATGCACAATCTTGCGATACATCTAGACCAACAAATTCCAAGACAAGCTAACAAAAGGAAAAATGAGGAATTTTTGTCCTCTCAGAAGAAGATAACATAAGTGCACGTGTTGCTAGCCTCATAAGAAAAGTCGAGGCCATGGAATCGAAGAAAGGAGAGACGATTAACTCAAAGGACGCTGAAATTGTTTGTGAAATTTGTGGCGGAAATCAACATGCAACACAGGATTCTCCCATAGTCTTTGCATTCCAAGATATCTTACAAGAACAATCAAATGCCATAAACAGTTATCAACGGCCATTTAGTGCTCCAAACTCAAACACGTATAACTCTAGTTGGAAGAACCATCCCAACTTTAGTTGGAGGAATGGACCAACTGCGAATTCAAACAACACCCCCAAGCTCAACCTTTACGAGGTCCATCCCTAGTAATCACACCAAAAGCTACGCTAGAGGAGATGTTGGGTGCATTCGTATCGGTTCAAGTTGAATATAACAAGACTAATTCTCTGAAAATTGATGGGTTCATGCAAGAGCAACTGAAATTCAATCAAAATTCATCTCAAGCCATTAATAACTTGAAACCATCAATGGCTAGAGTTGAATCTCATCTCAGTGTTAGGGAGAAAGGCACACTTCCTGCCTAACCTCTCCCTAACCCAAGAACCCAATTTGAGATATAAGACACAAGCTCGTCATCCCAACATACGGAGCATGTTCAAGCTATCATCCACCTTGAGAAGTGGAAAAATAATCGATAAATCTAATCCGGTGAAGGCCCTAAAGCTTAATGATCCAGAAATTTCTAAAGAGGATGATAGCCTGAACAACACTCCACATGAGAAAGAACCGGAAAGGCAATACAAGCCGGTTGCCCCGTTTCCCCAAAGGTTGATTTCACCTAAACCTTTAGACAAAAACCTAGAAATCTTAGAGGTTTTTAAGCAAGTGAAGATCAACATTTCATTGTTGGATGTTATAAAACAATACCATCATATGCCAAATTTCTGAAGGAATTGTGTACAGTCAAAAGAAAACACAATGTTCATAACAAAGTACTTTTGACTGAGAATTTGAGTGTTATTATCAAACAAGAGGTGCCCCAAAAATATAAGGATCCGAGTAGTCCAACCATCTCATGCATCATAGATGACTACCGAATCAAACAAGCCTTACTCGATTTAGGGGCAAGTGTTAACCTCATCCCATACTCGGTCTATGAACAACTTGGGTTAAGTGAATTGAAACCCACCAAAACCACACTCCAACTTGCTGATAGATCTATTCGTTTACCGAGGGGATGATTGAGGATGTCTTGGTCCAGTCGATAAATTCTACTATCCAGTAGATTTTATAGTCTTGGATATACATCTCGTGATAGGTACCAGGTGCTCAAATTCCTGTCATACTAGGCCGCCCATTTCTAACTACTTTAAATGCGATTATCAATTGTAGAAACGGGCTTGTACAAATGTCCTTTGGAAATATGACACTTGAACTGAATATATTTGATTTATGCAAACAACCACGAGAAGTTAATAACGAAGTCCATGAAATGAATCTAATTTAATCATTCGTGGAGAGTACATCCCCCTTAGCATTTACTCCGATCCTTTGGAGGCATGTTTGGCCCACTCTCATGAGATTGATGATGACATGATACGAGAGATGGATTTCATTTTGGATGTTATGCCGGTGCTTTATAATAAAAGATGGAAGGCATCATTTGAGCCTTTGCCCGTAAGCGAGAACAAGTCCCTTCCATCTAATATCAAGGCACCGAAGCTCGACCTAAAACCATTACCCACTGATTTGAAATATGTTTATTTAGGTCGAGATGAGACGTATCCGGTGGTGATTTCTTCCCACTTGGGTGAGGAACAAGAGAGTAGGCTAATAGCTACTCTAAAAGAACATAAGAGCGTCATCGGATGGTCAATTGTGGATCTCAAAGGCATAGACCCACTGATTTGTACTCATCGCATACAATTTGAGGAAAATGCCAAGACATCTAGGCAACCACAAAGACGCCTCAATCCAAACATGAAGGAGGTGGTTAAGGCTGAAGTGGTGAAACTATTGGATGTGGGTATCATCTACCCAATATCCGATAGTCAATGAGTGAGTCCAACTCAAGTGGTGCCTAAGAAATTCCGGAATAACCATCATAGCCAATGCCAATAATGAACTGTACCAACCAGAGTCACTACCGGTTGGAGAATGTGCATTGATTACATGAAGCTAAATACAGTCACAAGGAAAGACTACTTCCCCTTACCATTTGTTGATCAAATTTTAGAAAGGTTGGCGGGTCATTCCCATTTTTGCTTCCTTGATGGGTATTCAGGGTATAACCAAATAAAGATTGCCCTAGATGACCAAGAGAAGACAACATTCACTTGTCCATTCGGCACTTTTACTGATCGAAGGATGCCGTTTGGACTATGCAATGCCCCTGCCACTTTTCAGCGTTGTATGTTAAGTATTTTTTCTGATATGGTGGGGACGATTCTCGAAGTCTTCATGGACAATTTCTTTGTATTTGGTTGTAACTTTGATGAGTGCCTTATGCACTTAAAAACTATTTTGAAAAGATGTGAAGAAAAGAACCTCGTGTTGAATTGGGAGAAATGTCACTTCATGGTTCAAAAGGGAATAGTCCTTGGTCACTATCATCTCACAAAATGGAATTGAGGTGGACGAAGCTAAAATCGATCTTACCTCTAATCTTCCACTACTCAAGAGCGTACGAGATGTGTGGTCCTTTTTGAGCACATGCCGGATGTTAGTGAACTAATTAGTGCATCGTATTGTTAATTCCGTGATTGTGTAGGTCAGTCGAGTCTGGTGAGCCCCGATAAAGATTGAAGACTCAAGACTTGAAGACCAAAGCAGCTTTCCGCACTCAAGTTCAAGTCAAAATAAGTTCAGAAGGTAAGTTGCATATAGACAAGCCCATAAGATCCCTAAAACACCCTTATTTATGGCATTCTAAACATACTAATCTTAGCCATTTAATCCACGGTCTTAAGGTCAAGATGATCAGGTCTTGGACCTTCATTAAGTAGGTGTCAAACTATAAAAAACAATAGGAATATCACCTTAGTGGGGCACAAATAGTTCAGCTGCAAATCAGCTTGAATTTGGGCTAGATAAGGCCTTCCGACCAGCCAGCCGACCAGCCGGTCACACTGGTCCTTGACCAGCAACGTTGAAAGAAGATATCATCAATCAGCCGACCGGTCTAATGACCAGTCTGACAGCAGGTCAGATGGACGATCCGACCGGCCGACATGCGAATATTGTCCAAATACAATGTGGGACAGGTCTGCCGACCGGTCGGCCAACAGGTCGGACAGCAGGTTGGCTGCCCTATCCGACCGGTCGGCCTAGCAGGTCGAATATGCCAAAATTGGTCCAGCAAGTTTGTGGTTTCTGGACCACTACCCGACCCATCTGAGGGCAGGCCAGCTGACAGGTCGGACCTCAAATCCGACCGGCCGGAGGGGGTCCCAGGCAGGTCAGAATATGACCATTTTATATCCGTTTGTACTCGTTTTTAGGCCTATATAAAGGCATTTGAGGCCTTTAATGTGAGAGCTTGCACACCTCATTGAGAGGATTGGAAGGAGCAATTGAGAACATTATCTAACCTTCCTTTGTTCAACATTGCTTAGAGTTCATCACTCAAACCAAGTGATTCATGGCACTTCAATGAGCATTCAAAAGCTTGATTTGAAGATTGAACTCAAGCAAAGTATTCATGGATGACCTAACCCATTTTGTTAAATCTCTTGGTCTTCAATAGCCATGAATACTCAGAGTTGGTAGTTCTTATCATCACCATTGTATTGAATAGGCAAAGGGAACTCCAACACCTCCCACCTACCCGGCACTAGTCTAAGATCATCATATGCATTGGTAGCTGATTGTGGGAGCTTGGAGAGGAGTTAAAGCATTCATGGAAGCTAAAGCTACTCAACGGCGATGAATCAGGGCTCATCTCTTGTAAGTGTTTAAGCTTATAGAGTCCATTGTTTGATTCCCCCTTCTTGTTGAGATTGGGGTCTAGAGATTGTGACCCAATCTTGGAGTTGTCCTTTTGTAGGACGTGGAAGTCTTTGCGTAGGCCTCCGATACGGGAGAATACGTGTGTTATCCTTGTGTAGGAATAGACCTTGTGTAGGTTGTAAAAGTTGAGAGGTGAACCTCATTTAAAACCTCCGATAGTGAATGCCGGTGTACTCAAAGGAGTTGAATACTTGAACCGGGAGTGGAGTAGACTTATCGTCGAACTACTATACATCGTGTGCAATGTGGTGAATGTATTATGTCTATTATTATCCCTTGTTGATCAATCTTATAAGTGCTTAACTGTATGCCCATCTTATGTTACAAGCATGCATATGAACTGTTTGACTAAATGCTTCTCTTAGTATAGTTGTCAATCGAGTTAGATCTTGTGTGTTCGATTGCTTTCATTTACATGTACTTAATTGTTAAATTATAGTATAAATGCAATTGAGTTTTTAAATTCGTAAGAAAATTTAAAAAGTCCTATTCACCACCCCCCCCCCCCCCCTTCTAGGACATAAGCATACCTTAAAGCTTATCTCACTAGCGGTAAAACCGCAATTTCACCGGATTCTATAGACGGTTCATAAAGAACTTTAGTTCACTCTCTTGTCCTTTATGTAACCTACTTCAAAAGGAAAACTCATTTGAGTGGAATGAAGATTGTCAAAATGCCTTTGATAAACTTAAAGGTATGTTGACATGTGCTCCCATAATGCAACCACTTAATTGGAGCCTTCCTTTTGAAATTATGTGTGATGCGAGCGACTATGCTATTGGGACTGTGTTAGGCCAGAGAAAAGAGAAAAAGCCATGCGTCATCTACTATGCAAGTAGAACCTTAAACTCGTCTCAAGCTAACTACACTACTACAGAAAAAGAACTTTTGGCCGTAGTTTTTGCTTTAGACGAGTTTAGGTCCTACTTGATCGGATCCAAGATTATCATATTCACCGACCATACCACGCTTAAGTATCTTCTCTCAAAGAAGGATGCTAAGCCACGCTTGTTAAGATGGATCCTTATATTCCAAGAATTTGACATAGAAATACGTGATAAGAAAGGAGTAGAAAACGTAAGTGGCTGACCATCTCTCTAGACTTGTTCTCACTGATTCCCCTGAGACGACCGCGATCAATGACATGTTTCCTGATGAACAACTTTTTCAAATCTCCCAATTGACATGGTATGCGGACATTGCTAATTATCTTGCTACAGGTACAATTTCGACACATTGGAAAGAGCAAGATAATGATAAGTTCTTCAACGAGGTGAGAAAATTCCTATGGGACGACCCATACTTATTCAAGTATTGTCCCGATCAAATCATAAGGAGATGTGTGCCAGATGATGAACAACAAAGTATCATCTCCTTTTGTCATTTTTAGGCATGTGGTGGCCACTTTTCGCTAAGAAGACCACAACAAACATTCTGCAATGTGGGTTTTATTGGCCCACCATGTTCAAAGATGCCCATGAGTTTTGTAAAACGTGTGAGCCTTATCAGAAATTGGGAGGAATATCCCGTAGAAATATGATGCCACTCAATCCCATCTTACCAATCAAAATTTTTTATTGTTGAGGCATCGATTTTATGGGTCTATTCGCATCTTCTTTTGAAAATTTATATATTTTGCTTGCCATCGATTATGTTTTAAAATGGGTCGAGGCGATTCCATGCCGCAACAATGACCATAAAACAGTCATTCATTTCTTAAAAGAAAATATCATTTCCCGATTTCGAACACCTGGAGTCATTATAATTGATGGAGAATCTCATTGTTGTAACCGCCCGTTTGAAGCTTTAATGAAGAAATATGGCGTAAATCACAAGGTGAGCACTCCTTATCACCCACAAATAAGTGGACAAGCTGAGATATCCAACAAGGAAATTAAACATATTTTGGAGAAAACGGTAAACCCCGATCACAAAGATTGGTCGCTTCGACTTATCGATGCACTTTGGGCTTACCAGTACTGCTTTCAAGACCCCATTGGAATGTCTCCCTATAGACTTGTCTATGGGAAAGCTTGTCACTTGCCCATGGAGTTGGAACATAGGGCATATTGGGTGATAAAGAAGATAAATTTTGATTCTGACAAAGCAAGCTCGTTGCACAAACTTCAATTGAATGAACTTGCGGAACTCCGAAACAAAGCATATGAAAATGCGAGAATTTACAAGGATAAGACGAAGGTGTTCCATAATAAGAACATCCTTTGTAAGACCTTCACGATTAATCAAAAGGTCCTTATGTATAATTCTCAGCTCCATTTATTTCTAGGAAAAATTGAAGTCTCGATGGACCGGTCCTTTCATTGTGAAAACTGTTTATCCATATGGGACCGTCGAGTTGTTGAATCTAAGGAACGGTAATATATTTAAAGCGAATGGTCAACGATTAAAGCCGTTCTTTGAGAATTTTCCTTCAGAAGGTATGTTCATACCTCTAACTGATCCTGTGTATCAGGATATTTGATCTCCTAGTCTGATGGAGGTATAGAGTAGTTAGGATTAGGATTGTGTTGCTTTTGGTTTGCTCTTTCATAGGTTTGTTAGAAGGAGGTAGAATTCTAATTTTTGTTCTCTCAGGTACTCCCATTCCTCACTCCCTTTATTTTATAATTGCTCTCATGTTTTGCTTATTGCTGTTGGGGTCCCAAAATGTAAGGGTCCTCAAGACAAACAAAATGGCCACACACCTCCAAAATACCCTCCGAACGCACGTAAAACGGAGATTTACAAAAACCCCCTTGGCTAATTTTGGCTGAAATCTCTGGCGGGCCCCACAAATCACCGTGATTGGAACCGTCCGAAATCGAACCCATAATTTCATTATGATTTATGATGTACAGTATATGTGATTTCATTATCAAATGGGCCCCACAAACCCATTGAAATTCAAAACCCAATTCGGAGCGTTCAAAAGTCCATCAATGCACCCATAAAATCGGACTCCCACGCATCCATAAATTCAGGTACCCACACACCTGAAAAATCAGCAACAATAAAGATCGATTTAAAGGTTGCATGGAGTCCCACGCACCCCAAAAATGGGTCCATGCACCCATAAATTTAACGCATTTCAGGATTTTCATTTAAGGGTGTATTGGTGTCCCACGCACCCAGAAATGCCCCCACACACCCGTAAATTCAACACATTTCAGGATTTTCATTTAAATGTGCATAGAGCCCCACGCACCCGAAAAATCAAAGTCCCACGTACCCAAAAAATTAGATATTTCCATAACACATTTTTGGATGCGTTGGACCTCCGCACGTCGATTTTGGGGTGCGTTGGAGGTATTTTAGGGGTGCGTGGCACGTGGCAACCCCTGATTGGTCGAATTTCGGTATTTTCAGGTATAAATACCCTGTTCGACTATTCATTTGTACATTTTTAAGAGAGAGTTATTATCCTCTGGATAATTGAGATTTCCGCCGAAAACCCTTGCTGGAATCCCTTTCCGATCATCAGAAACCTTTCCTAGTCACCGGAATCCCTTTCCGATCACTGGTGTCCCCATCAGAAGGTTACTTCGACCACCACAGGTCCGGATTATGAAAAAGAATCATAAGTATGGGCACGCGTCCGTAAAATGATGAGTCGGACAAGTTCGTCGGGCTCCCACACACCCAAAAAATGGTCCATGCGTCCATTAATTCGATCTAACTCAGACAAGTTTGTCGGATTCTTAAGCACCCAAAAAATGGTCCACACGTCCATAAATTTGGGTCGCATGCGTCCATAAATTCAAGATGATTCGGACAAGTGCTTTGGTGTCCCACGCACCCGAAAAATGCCCCATGCATCCGTAAATTCGTCAAAAATCAGATCGTTAATTTAATGGTGCATTGGAGCCCACGCACCCATAAATTAGGTCCCACGCACCCAAAAAATTAGCGAATTCCAAAAGTGTTTACAAGTGCACCGGACTCAATTTTAAGTATTTTCAAGATCTGTTTGAGCCTATTTTGGGTATTTCGAGTGTTCCGGACATAATGGAATGGTCAAACGAACGTTCCGAGATCTCTAAATGAGCAGAATTGTGTGTCTTCGAGGCAACGCGATGAATGAAATGACTTCTCGGAAAAGAAGCCGTCAGCATCCAGAACTATGCAAATATATCATTATTCATATGTACCGCAAGATATGACCTGATTAGGGTCGAAAGCTAGACAAATGGGATTATGGTTATCACAATAAACCATACCAAAAGATTTTCAAATCTTTACAAAACAATTGTTATGAACTGCCGCAACACAACGGTCGATGCCCTACCCATTCAAACGGCGTCCGTCGGTTGGGCTACTTAGGTACACACAGTTGTAGATTGGACTTTCCAAGGTCACCTGTCCATACATGACAGGCGCGGGCCCAGAGTCATGCTTCTCATCCATAAACCCTGATAGTCTCAGTCCGGATCCCCGATCAAAACATGAGACATAGACATCTGACCAATACAAAGATGGTTCAATCCATAAGAAAACAAATACAGGTTTCTACGACCACAAACTCTAAGACCAAAGTCCCTACTGACTAGTCTTCTACCTTTTAATCAAGGGTCATCGATCATTTGATGTAATTAAGGGCTCGTACCAGATCACGGCCTGGAATGTACAAGATCTCAGAATTTCTGGAATAAAATTTGCCTTGCAATATTTCTTCTTGTGTACCTTTTGTGAATGCTTGTGATTGTCTATGAATGTTTTTATTACTCAAAACCCTTGAGCAACGATACACAGAAAATGTCCTTGCAGCATTTTTAATTCTAACAAACTGGCGACTCTGCTGGGGACCGAACAATACTAGAATCTCTGGTTATGTCTGAGTATAGAAACGCTCTAAGATTAATCATTTGCAAATATGAACGTGTACGTAAGATATTTATGGCGAGGCATAATGTTTCGGCGGCCTCGGGCGCCAAACTGGCGACTCTCAATGGGAACGTTCTTCCCTTCCTCTTTAAGGCAATAGAAGGTAAATTAAAGGTTTTCAAACCCATGAAATTCCACAACTACTCGTATTTGTCTTCTTCTTGCTTATTTCTGTTAGTTTATGCACCGCGATCAATGGGTTCATGCTCCCGACCGCATTTATGAACTGTTCTGATGATTTTCTAACACTGCGGAATTAACGAGATACTAAGCAGATAGAAGAGATAGCATACTCAATGACAAGTCCATGCATCTTCCTTACCGCCGGGGGTTTCAGCTTCCCCCGTTTCACCACGACCACAATAGCCAGTTCCAACTCAGAGTGGAAGTTGGTTGAAACCCGAAGATAAAAGGAACAGAAGAAGGAAGCCATCATAGCCGCATATAAGAGAGTGAATGTGGCGAAATCTCACCCGATGGTCAGGAAACAGTGGCAGCCGAAGATCCCTATCAACAGCTAGGTCATATCAGCCAAGCTCGTAGTCCCTGCAATGACAATCGAGCAGTTCCCACTGTTGTCCGAGACCGCTCGCACCTCGCAAAAACCAACCAGGCCTGCTCATGTAAAGAAATCCAAGCCCATGACAGTCTTCGAACCTAGGCGGAGGCCGGTTCAGAAAATCCCGTCGGCGCAAGTGGCAATGGTCTAAGTGGCTGGAGAAGAAGAAGAAGGACCATATGAAGCAGAAGAACTACCTTCATTCTAAGATCAGATCGACAGATTGGTTAAGGCTAATCACAAGACAAACGATCGGTTGAGGGCTATTCAAGAAGCCCTGACCACTTTGATAGCCTAGAATGCCACCAAAAGTATCGCGTCGCCCACTCGTCAGTCAGCAGAGGAATACCAAGGGGCAGCAGAAGGTCTGGCTGAACCTAAACCACCCATCCAACTCAGAGTCGTCCCAACAGAAAGTGCACCGCTTTCTGCATCGCACATGTCATGAGAAGATTTATCCTAGACGATAACCCACATGATGCAACAAGAAAAAGAGAAAGAGAGGAGAGGCAGCTATAAATATCGAGTCCCGTACCCACCAGAGGTAGAAGAGGTACCATTCCCGGCCAATTTTAGATGCCCGGACTTCAGAAAGTTTGATGGTAGAGGATTGCAGGAAGAACATATCACCCACTTCTTGACTACATTAGGAAATTGGTCTGCGGTCCCGCAGTATTGCATGCGGCTATTCGGATCAACCCTGACAGGGAAAGCCTTTCAATGGTACATATCGTTACCAACCAGCTTTATAAGGACATGGGAGCAAATGCAGGACACCTTCATCTCAAAATTCTTTATGACAGAGAGGGAGATCTCATTAACAGATCTAGCATTAGTCAGGTAGAGAAACGATGAACCAATTGAGAAGTTCATCGACTGATGGGAAACCACAGCAGCTCAATGTCGTGAATTACTCAGTGAAGGTGAGCAGATAAAGATGTGCCTAAGGGCTCTGGACCCTATGATCTCGTACGGATTGTCAGGCAATACCTTCAACTCCTTTTGCGAGCTGGCGACGAAAGCGCATCTGGTGGAGGAAGCGGCATCCAGGGTAAACTTCAGACCCAAGAGACAAAAGAGAGAGATAGGAAGAGTAGTAGAAACTCATCAGGTTGATAAGAGCAGAAATCAGAAAGACCGCAAGCGTCCCGCTATCGATCACAAGCCAAAGACAAAATCAACAGTTATACAAGACAAGGGTAAAAATCCCTATGCACCCAAACGCATATCGATAGCCGATAGAGAAAGGGCGAATGGCCCGTACACATTTGATATGGCCGATTTAGTTCCGATCATGGAACAATTGATCGAAAAAGGCCTGATGTGCTTGCCAGAGCCTGTCCGTCCCCATGAAGTTGGACGAATAAATGACCCCAAATATTGTAAATATCATCAATGCATCAGCCATAAGACAGAAGATTGTTTCTCCTTGAAGGGAAGGTGTTAATGTCAGATTTCGTAACAGGATCCTCCGGATGCTCACCTTCTCTCCAACACAGATTTTCTCCGCCAAACCTGAAAGAAGACAGACAGCAACTAAGGGTGGCTGGGGTCCAGCCGTTAGCCCTCCGATGCTTAAGTCAGGCCAAAGCAAGAAGAAGAGTAACCAGGCTAAAACAGGACAGGGATTGAATATTGCGTGTACCTTTCCCATAATGGAGTCGTCCCTTTATATAGATTTGAAGCGGTTCAATCTGTTACGCAAGATATTGAGATCCCGTTGATCTCGTGTACGATACTGAGATCTTGCTGATTTCGTGGGATAAGATCCTATCTTTAGAGACGAGATCCAACCCAATGACTTATTTCAGTAATCACGTTCCTTGATGGCAATCCCTTGAGATCCGGAACCACCAGAGAAGATAAGCCCAAAAACCGACCTATACGGGCTGCCGGTAGGCGTAGTAATAGCGTTGATTGCTCATGTTGAGCTGGAAGTCGTAGTTGGAGTCATAGCTGCCGAAAAGGAAGGAGACGCCGAAAGGGCGGAGACCACCGCGCTGGATGTCACTCTGCTTGGAGCCGTCGAGGGATTTGGACAAGCTGCTCGACGGGAATCGGGTGCTGGGATTACAAAGATCGTCCAAACCAAAAACAAAGACTCATGATTGCTCTGATTCGGGAGCTGCTCGTGTCAGGACTGCTCGCATCCGGGAGACGCGACCCCTTCTGGTGAGCACGAGCCGAGCTGCTCGCATCCGGGAGATGCGACCCCTTCTGGCGAGCACGAGCCGAGATGCTCGCATCCGGGAGATGCGTCCCCTTCTGGCGAGCACGAGCCAAGCTGCTCGCATCCGGGAGATGCGACCCCTTACCGCGAGCACGACCTGGACTCCTCGCATTCATATTGCCGCGATCCTTCACTTCTCGCCAGACTATATTTGCCTACAACAGATGCCCCCCAAACCCTTGGTATTGAGGAACTATGCCAAGGGTTTGCTAGTGCTGACAGCTGAGTGCTGGGAGACAATCGCGCATGATTCACTTAACGTGCTTCCGCATTTATGATGGCCAGCTTTCGCGCAGCTTTTTCTGCCGCCAGAAATGAGGCGTCGGGGGCCACGTGTTTTCGTATTTAATGCTAGCGTCCGTTCGTCTGGTGTGCCGGATGAGAAACTGCCGCGTGTCCAGCAAATCAGACGGGATGATTGCGTACAAATACCGGACTTAGAAAAAATTCCTTCATTTTTGAATTTTCAGCTGCGGGGCTCTCTGCTTTCTTCTTCTTCCTTTGCTTCTGGTGCGAAAAACCTCTTCACAGAGGTAGTCTTTCTCCAACTTTCTCCCTTCATCTCTGCTCCCTTCATCTTTCTTTCTTTATTTGTATCAGAGCCTGGATCTCACGCTCGTGTTAGGCGGGATGTCGAAGCAGCTCGCCGCAGCGTGGAGGATGCGGAGAAGAAGAAAAAGACCATGGAAGCAGGGTCCAAGGGCGGGACCGCTTGGTGAAAGCTCTGGAAGTGCAAATCGCCAAGCTGGATGAAGAGAAGAAAATTCTCCTCGTCAAAATCCAATCCCTGACTGAGCGCTTTCAGTCAGTGGATCTCCAACTCACCAAGCTTCAGGAGCTCCACACCAAGAGCGAGAAGGAGAAGGAAATCTTTCGCCAAGACAAGATCCAGCTTGAAGGGTAGCTCAAGGATGCTCGGACCAAGCTCGAGGAGACCCAGAAGAAGCTCGAGGAGGTCCAGCAGCAACTTCACCAGTTGAAGGATGACTCCATCCACTGGGAAGAAGAGCGAGTGGCCCTCGTTCAAATGGTATCTGATGAGGGTCCTCGCGCAGTTCAGGAGTTCCGGACTTCTCAACTTTACGATGAGGAGCGATATGAAGCATATATCGCTGGTCGCGATTTTACGGTCAGAGTTATGCAGCTGATCACTCCAACTTTTAACGTTGAGGAGTTCGACAGAGTGGCATTCGAGGTTGCAGCTAAAGAACGGGCTGCCGCTGAGAACGAAGTCACCGGGGCAACAGATGCCGCTCCTGCTCCTGAGGCTGGTCCTGAAGCTGAGAGCCGCGAGCCTGCGCAAGATGAGGATGACCAACCCTGACCTCGGCAGCTTCCTATATCATGTTTTTTTTTAGAAGAGATTTGTAATTGTCATGACCTTTGGGTCATTATTTTAATGAACATTTACTTCTTCAGTGTTGTGTATTCTCCTATTTCCTTTCTGCTTTGTGTTGATCCCATCTGACTCATCCGAGGATGCTATCCTTATTCGAGCACGAGCTGCGCTGCTCACAGTAAGGGTACGGACTGCGACCCTTGAATTCGTGCACGAGTTGCTCTGCTCGCATTCTGGAAGTGCGATCTCTTTCACCAGTGCGAGCATCTAATTCATGAAAAGATGAATTAGACTTAATCCAGAGGTCGTGTGACCGTGTCCGCGTTGAGATAGACTGATCTATCGATTGAGATTCTGATTCCACCAAGGGCAAAAGATTGGTCAAGAGAGCACGTATGCTCTCTTCGGGGCTGTTTTTAATCCATAAAATGGAGAAGTAACCAATTAATAACAACTTCAATCCTACCAAGGGTAGGCAATTGGCCAAGAGGATGTGTATATTCTCTTTGGAGCTATTCGAGTCCAAATAAATGGAATAGCGACCAAAAGATATCTTCAAATTTATTCATAAAATGTTGTTATGAACTACATCAAATCTAGGGGAAGTATTGTAGCAAACGCTCCATGTGCCAAGGGCGACGCACGGGTCTGCCCTGCATGTCTTCAAGATAATAGGTACCGGGTCACACAATCCTAATAACCCGATAAGGGCCTTCCCAATTTGGATCCAGCGAACGAGAAGGGACTCCGAGCTTTTGTCTTAGGACCAAATCTCCAAGCTGGAAGGATCTAGGCCGCACCTTCGCATTTCGATAACGAGCAATACGTTGTTGATATGCTGCCGCTCGTACTTGGGAGGCGTTTTCACGTTCTTCCAAGAGGTCGAGATGAAGGCGAAGGTCTTCCTGATTACTCGCGGGGTCATATTGCTCGATCCGATACGAGGGCACTTGAATTTCCACTGGTACTACTGCGTCGACACCAAATGCTAAGGAAAAAGGGGTCTCACCCGTTGACGTACAAGTGGTAGTCCTATACGCCCATAATACTTCTGGTAGAAGTTCTGGCCATTCACCTTTGCATTCACCAAGCTTGGTTTTTAAATGGTGCTTAATGATTTTGTTCACTGCCTCGACCTGCCCATTCGCCTGAGGATGATATGGAGAAGTGCGAAGATTACATATCTTCCATTTGTCACAAAATTCATCGAAGGCCCCGTTGTCGAACTGCGTTCCATTATCGGTAATTATGGTATGAGGGAGTCCGAAGCGGCATATGATATTTCTCCATATGAACTTGGTAGTTTGTTTCTCAGTAATCTTGGCTAATGGTTCTGCCTCGGCCCATTTGGTGAAGTAATCAACCGCTACAATCGCGAACTTATTTTGTCCCTTGCCCATGGGCAAGGGTCCAATGATATCGACCCCCCACTGAGCGAAAGGCCAAGGGCTGTCAACTGGAGTCATCCGTTCGGAAGGTACATGGGGTATAGGTGAATATCGTTGGCACTTGTCACATTTTTTAGAAAATTCAATTGCATCTGCTTTCATAGTGGGCCAATAATATCCTTGCCGCATCGCCTTATATGCTAGGGATCGCCCCCTGGGGTGATTACCACATGCCCCCTGGTGTACTTCGTCTAGAACATGAAGTGCTTCTTCTGGATGAAGACACCTTAAATAAGGCAAGGAGAAACTTTTTCGCAACAATATTCCGTCTTGCAAGGTGTACCTGGAAGCTCGAAGCCGAATTTGTCTTGCAGCTTTCTTGTCGTCTGGTAGATATTCGTCTCTGAGATAAAGGATGATGGGATCCATCCAGCACTGAGACGATTGTACCGATATTACTTGCTCAAGAGCTGATTGGTCGATACTTAGGTTCTGACGATGCTCGATGGGGATCGAGTGTGCTATCTCAGATTCTAGTGCAGAAGCGAGCTTAGCCAATGAGTCGGCAAGTTGGTTCTGCTCGTGAGGAATATGAATTATTTCATAGGTCTTCAGTTTTGCGAGCAGGATGAGTACACGAGACTTGTATAAGGCCATCCTTTCTTCTTTGGCTTCAAATTCACCAAGAACTTGGTTGACAATGAGCTGGGAGTCGCTATGAATCAACAGATTTTGAATTGCAAGGACAATGGCTAGTTCGAGGCCGACGATCAGGGCCTCATATTCTGCTTCATTATTTGAGATGTGAGAATCGAAACGTAGAGCATATTGGAAATGTGATCCGTCGGGAGCCACTAAAATCAGGCCCGCTCCACTGCCAGTGGCCCGGGACGACCCGTCCACGAAGAGTGACCAAGGAGGCTGGTCGCTGGTCGTGGTATTAATATCAGAAGAGTATGTAAATTCGGCGATAAAGTCAGCCACAGCCTGGCCTTTGATGGCGGTCCTAGGACAGAATGAGATGTCGTGTTCGCTGATCTCGACCACCCATTTAGTTAACCGTCCGGATGCCTCGGGTTTTTGAAGGACTTGTCGTAGTGGATGATTTGTCGGTACTAAAATAGCGTGGGCTTGAAAGTATGGTCGCAGTTTTCGAGCTGTCGTGACTAAGGCTAGGGCCAGTTTCTCCATATCAGAATACCTAGTTTCTGCATCAACCATTGCTCGACTGATATAATAAACGGGCCTCTGCACCTCGGAATCTTCTCTTATTAAAGCGGCGCTAACGGCCGTAGTGGACACCGAGAGATAAAGAATGAGTTGCTCGTGTGCCATAGGTTTAGATAAAATGGGGGGTGTGCTCATATATAGCTTCAATTGTTGAAAAGCCTCTTCACACTGTGGTGTCCATTTCCAATCAGATTTGGCCGTTGTACGAAGGAGTTTGAAGAATGGTAAGCACTTGTCAGATGCTCGTGAGATGAACCTGTTCAATGATGCAATGCGACCAGCCAGACGCTGGACGTCCTTCAGAGTGGTGGGGGATTTCATCTCTATCAATGCTTTTATCTTTTCAAGATTCGCCTCGATTCCGCGCTGGCCGACCATGAACCCAAGAAACTTTCCTGCAGACACTCCAAACGCACACTTTTCTGGGTTCAATTTCATTTGATACTTCCTCATTAGGTCGAAGGCTTCTCGAAGATCAGAAATATGATCATCTTCTACGGTGCTTTTCACGAGCATATCATCAACATAAACTTCCATATTCCTACCGATTTGAGTAGTGAATATTTTGTTGACGAGACGTTAATAAGTGGCCCCTGCATTTTTAAGACCGAATGGCATTACCTGGTAGCAATATAATCCTCGGTTTGTGATGAAGGCGGTATGCTGGCTATCAGGTGGGTGCATCGTGATCTGGTTGTAACCAGAATAAGCATCCATAAAGCTAAGTAGAGCGTGTCCAGCTGTTGAATCGACCAACTGGTCGATCCGCGGTGTCGGGAAGCTATCTTTGGGACATGCTTTATTCAAGTCTGAATAGTCGACACACATTCTCCATTTGCCATTAGCTTTCCGGACGAGAACCACGTTCGCCACCCACTCTGGGTAGTCAACTTCTTTTATGAAATTGACCGTGAGTAGCTTTTCAACTTCAGCTTTGATCGCCATTTGCCTTTCTGCAGTGAAGGCTCGTCGATGCTGGTTTACGGGTTTATGCTTTGGATCGATATTGAGACGATGCACGATGACGTTGGGGTCGATGCCTGGCATATCTTTATGAGACCAAGCAAACACGTCCTGGTATTCAGTGAGGAAACGGATCAAATCTTCGCGGTGGACACTGGTTAAAGAGGATCCAATGTACACGATCTTAGACGGGTCGTCTTCGGTCAGGTGAATCGCCACTGTTTCCTCCCCAGGAGTTCCTGACTTAAGAGCGTTTTCTCTCGGATCCAACGAGGTGCTGGAGGGAAAGTTGGGTGAACCTTGTGCTATCTCTATAACGGGTGTCGCTTGAGCCTTCTTTCGATCTTGGAGGGCTATCTGGTAACAAGACCGTGCCTCCTGTTGACTTCCTTGCACGACTCCGATACCATTTGGGGTAGGAAATTTAACACACAAATATGAAGGGTGCAAGGTCGCTCCAACCTTAGTAAGAGATGGCCGCCCCAAAATGGCGTTATACGCTGATTTTCGATCCACGACAAGGAAGTTTATGAAGACGGTGGTCTTCGCTGGACTTTCTCCAAAAGTTACTGGGAGATCGATACTTCCTTCAGGTGTTACTACCTCACCTCCGAAGACGACTAGGGGGGTCGAAACTGGCTTGAGTAGGCTTCTGGCAAGTGCCATTTTATTGAAAGCCTCCAAGTATAGAATATCGGCTGAGCTACCTGTATCCACCATAATTCGATGAGTCAAATAATTCGATACCTTCAATGTGACTACGATGGAGTCTTCATGAGGGAAGTGAATTCCCTTTGCATCTTCAAGAGTGAAGGAAATTGGAGGATGGCTGGTTTTTGACGAGCTAGACGTTTGTTCCAGCCAGTAGATTTGCTGGGGTTCTCTGGATGCCTTTCGAGCGTATGCTTTTCTTGAAGCTTGAGAGTCACCCCCGCAAGCTGGTCCCCCGACGATAGTGCGAATTTCTCCCGTGGGCTCAGCGTCCTCTTGGTCGGTTTGATGATGAGACGGTGCCTTTTGGCGAGATGAGGTCTTCGCCCTTTCTGGTGATCGATTTTTACAAGCAACATAATCCTGGAGATGGCCTTTTCGAATAAGGGCTTCGATATGGTCTCGTAGAGAGATGCAGTCCTAGGTCCTATGCCCGTGATCTTTGTGGAAGTAACAAAACTTGCTCTTGTCTTTCTTCTCGGGATCGGATTTGATCTTTGCAGGCCACTTTACATATGGCTTGTGTTTAATCTCTATTAGAACCTTTTCATGAGACCGATTAAGAGGAGTGTAGTTATGATATTTACCGGAGTAAGGCTTCTTGGGAGAACGATCGCGTTGATCACGACGATATTTTTTATCTGCAGAAGAGGTTCCCTCTGGCTTGCGTTTCTTACCCTGTGCCCCATGGCGTGTCAATGCGACTTCTTCTGCATTGATGTACTTCTGAGCTTTGGCTTGGAATTCTGCCATAGTTTTCGGTGGGCTTTTATCCAAGGCAAAACTGAATTTCTCGCTCGTTATTCCTACTATGAGGGCTGCGAGCCCTTTTTCCTTAGTATAACCTTCAGTTTGAACGGCTTCAGCGGTGAATCGTACTATGAACTCTTTTATCGTTTTCCCATGCTGCTGTTTTAGATTCATTAGATGGGAAGCTAGCTTCTTGACGCGGATGGTTCCCATGAATTGAGAAAGGAATATCTCCGATAACTGAGAAAAGGAGCTGATGGAACGAGGCTTTAATCCTCGGAACCATGTACGAGCTTCCTCCTTCAATGTTAGGGAAAAAGCCCTACATATGATTTTTGAACCATGTCCCTCCAACTCCATGAGGGACCTGTATGTTTCCAGGTGTTCAAGAGGGTCGCCAATACCTGTGTACGGGGTGATAACAGGCGTTCGATACTTTCTGAATAACGGGGCTTCCATAACCTCGCTGGTGAAGGGGGATTCAGATTGATGAATCGCTGCCATGATTGTAGATGGTCGATTTGCCTGGTATCGCTGTTCCATGACATCAAAACGATCATGGATTCTTTTGAGATCTCTTTCCCATGGTAGGGTATAGCTTGATGTTTCGGCGGTGGAGCCCTGCGGTCGAGTTTGTCAAGACGAGCTAGAATATATAGAATGTGGAGACGGCACAGGGGGATGGCTGCCAAGTGGTGGGACCTGTGGTTCGTCCATAGAATATCTGGAAGCCACCGGTATGGGTTGCGGTGGTAAACCTTCGAAGGGTTGTCTCTGCGGTTCAGGGAAATGCTGATCAAGCCGATTCGACAGGGCTTGAACTCCGGCATTTAGAGTCAGAAGAGTGTTTCCGAGGAAATGCAAGACATCGTCTTGATTTCCAGAAGCCTCCAATAATGGGTTTGTTGATGGCATATTCGGGGCTCCTTGAGGAATATTCGTCGACGTGGGTGGAAGAGCAGGTACGGATTCCATCTCATCGGGCGGAGGTGGTGCCTGCCTTGAAGTCGAAGGATGAACAGCCTTTTTAGGAGGCATCGCGATTTGATCGGTAGAACGATTGATTTTGATGATCAAGTCGTTTCCCACAGACGGCGCCAAACTGTTAATGTCAGATTTCGTAACAGGATCCTCCGGACGCTCACCTTCTCTCCAACACAGATTTTCTCCGCCAAACCTGAAAGAAGACAGACAGCAACTAAGGGTGGCTGGGGTCCAGCCGTTAGCCCTCCGATGCTTAAGTCAGGCCAAAGCAAGAAGAAGAGTAACCAGGCCAAAACAGGACAGGGATTGAATATTGTGTGTACCTTTCCCATAATGGAGTCGTCCCTTTATATAGATCTGAAGCGGTTCAATCTGTTACGCAAGATATCGAGATCCCGCTGATCTCGTGTACGATACTGAGATCTTGCTGATTTCGTGGGATAAGATCCTATCTTTAGAGACGAGATCCAACCCAATGACTTATTTCAGTAATCACGTTCCTTGATGGCAATCCCTTGAGATCCGGAACCACCAGAGAAGATAAGCCCAAAAACCAACCTATACGGGCTGCCGGTAGGCGTAGTAATAGCGCTGATTGCTCATGTTGAGCTGGAAGCCGTAGTTGGAGTCATAGCTGTCGAAAAGGAAGGAGACGCCGAAAGGGCGGAGACCACCGCGCTGGATGTCACTCTGCTTGGAGCCGTCGAGGGATTTGGACAAGCTGCTCGACGGGAATCGGGTGCTGGGACTACGAAGATCGTCTAAACCAAAAACAAAGACTCATGATTGCTCTGATTCGGGAGCTGCTCGTGTCAGGACTGCTCGCATCCGGGAGACGCGACCCCTTCTGGTGAGCACGAGCCGAGCTGCTCGCATCCGGGAGATGCGACCCCTTCTGGCGAGCACGAGCCGAGATGCTCACATCCGGGAGATGCGACCCCTTCTGGCGAGCACGAGCCGAGCTGCTCGCATCCGGGAGATGCGACCCCTTACCGCGAGCACGACCTGGACTCCTTGCATTCATATTGCCGCGATCCTTCACTTCTCGCCAGACTATATTTGCCTACAACAGAAGGATACAGGGGCTGATCAACCAAGGGGTTATTCGCATGAAGGTACGTGAGACGATGAAGGAAATAGTCGGGACAATTTCGGCAGTCACAATAGGAAATGACACCAATCGACCAACTTTATTCCCTGAGCCAAAGGAACCATGGACTCTAGTCAGTAGCAAGAGAAGACTTGAGAATAGACGAAGGCTCATTAACCAAAGAAAGAACAGCGGAATGAGAGAAATGATACAGGGGCAGAGACGACCCATGATAAACACGACACATTACCAAATGGTGTCATTTGTCGAACAAGCACTATCCGAGGAAACCTCACAAGCAACTGAGGGAGAAGTTGATGCAGTCATCTTACAATCAAGAAAGCAAATGCCAGACCATACCCCTTCAAGAACAGACGACCCAATGCAAGAAGATGTTATCCCTAACAGGCCGCAAGAGAGACCCCGCATGCAGAAATTGAAAGAGAAGGTCGTCGAAGCCACAACTAGTCAGCCAAGCCTGAGACCAGGGCGTATGACGTTGTGTCACACTTGCGGAAGGTTCCCGCCCACCTAAGTATATACGATGCTTTATGCCTCTCAAAAGTGTATAGAGAAATGTTAATCAATGCCTTACTTGACAGTGAGGTCAGGGAGGTTATGATGATAGAAATAGAAGAAGAAATGAATAATACAGATAAATTTTAGGAGGGGTATATACCGATGTCACAAGTCATGCATGTTGACTATCCCTCGACAATTACTTTCTAAGAAGAAGACCACACGATTGAATTAACAGATCACAATCATCCGTTGATGGTCACGGGAACAATCAAAGGCATAGAGGTCAAAAGGTGCATGTTAGATGATGGGTCTGCCGTAATTATTATGCCATTGAAGACATTACAAAAATTGGGTTATAGGCAATCGGCGTTATGCCCGAGTCTCATGATGATTTAAGGGTTCAACCAAGACAGTCAGCGTACACTCGGATCAATCACGGTAATGTTAGAGATCAAAGAACTAATGACGAGAGTAACATGTCAGGTGATCGATGCAGTGACAACATACAACCTCCTCTTAGGGGAGGCCCTAGCTCCATCAGAATCGCATAATCCCTTCGACATGTCATCAGTGCTTCAAATATAATAGAAACGTGGTCCAATATAGGTTAGCAGCAGATCTGGAGCCATACATAATAGCCAAGTCATTTTTGGCCGACGCAAAATATTATAACCTGTCCGACAACAGTAAGACCGGTGTTGACTTCCCCAAGTGCAGGGTTACAATGTAGTAATAATCTCGATAAGACCGAAGTCGATCCATAGGGAAGGAAGTAAACAATTCCAACTATCCTAATAACTAGAATCTTAAGAGGTTTGTGAAATTGGTTTTGAACATAAAATAGAAAATCTGATAATGAAAAGATAACTAGAGCATCAAGGATCCACTTATAACTCTCCTTAGATGCATAATTCGCTATGGTTTCTCACTTTCTCAACTAGAACCGAAATTAAGTTCTATCTAGTCAGATAATAGAGCAGTTAAAACAATCAATCTGACATATGTATGATCCATATATATGATTCACTCAATGCAAGCTAGGACGAGCATACTCAATTGCATAGGTCAGTCCCAATTCCAATAGGTTAAGATCACAATCATAACCATCATTAAATCCTGTCACAAGACAAAACTAGATCAGATTTGAACTTGATCCAAATCACATACACAGTCTCACATACTTCAGAATTTTCAGAAAAGTAGACTTTTGGTATTAAGCTCCCACATGAAGATCATAGATTTAGAGCGTATTCCAATTCCTCGGATCATACAGGTCTAGACTGTCTCAAAACAGTTAAGAACACAAGCAATTCTTCTAAACATCCATGAGCCATCATAAGACTATGAAAACTACTTTGAACTTTATTTAAACTTCAAACCATTGTTCTTCAATAGAAATCCAACTTGAAACCAATAAAACGAATTAAATAATCTAAGAAAACTATAAGGTTCACCTCTTAGCTCTAGCTAAGAGATTAGCTAATGAAAAATATATTAAAAAAAACTAGAACTAGAACTAAAAGAATAAGAAAACTAGTTGTAGGAGGCTAGGAAGCCTCCTAGGTCTTGAATCCTTTGCTTCCCACGTTGCTAGATGCCCTAGGAAGAGAGTGGAGGTGGCCTTTTATAAGTTGGAGCAGAAGATTCCAGATTGCGCAAGAAATCACGCAATTGCGCAGAGAAAATCGGAGCTTCACGGACAAGCTCTGTTACATTGACGACCGGTCTAAGCTCATGAACGACCGGTCTCAAAACCTAAAAAACAGTCTAGTGAGTTTTGTGTTTCTGGACTCATCTCGACCTGTCTGGCGACCGGTCGGGCGACTAGTCTAGCTGTGTAGACCTGTCTGGCGACCGGTCTTGGGACAGGTCTTGAGACAGGTCTTGGGACAGGTCTTGGGATAGCTTTTCCATATTTTCTTCTCTTTCTTTCTTCTTCTTTCCTCCACCTTTTGTCACTTGTTATATTGATCTTCAATGCATATAAAGTGACTCTTTTAACCATGAATTGGTGAAGTCTCCTTCTCATTCTTACAATCACAAATCCATGCTTAGATTAGTCTTTAAATCATGAAAAGCATACATAATGAGTGATGAATTGGGGTTAGAATATGCACAATTAAGAGCTCAACACACCCCCCAACCAGCATTTTGCTAGTCCCGAGCAAAACATGCGTGAAACAAGTTCCATTCTCCAAAAACCAACTCTCCTTCGGAAACTATTCTTTTATACATCCCAAGACACACAAGTATAAAAGTCAGAAAAATTAGATGATAGACGTTGAAACCTTAAACTCTCAAAACATAATAAGTGTTCATATGAAATCCTCGCTGATTGATTGATAAATTGAAGAACTTGAACAAATTTAACCTAGTGTGCATAGTGAATGTTCATCTCATAATTTTTCAGGATTATCTTCTTCATAGATTAACTAAGGATGGTGTGCATAGTGAACGTCCCATTTCCGACTTTGGTTACGGGTAGACCATCCCCCGGTTGGTAATAGGTAGCCCTTTTCAAAATTTTCCACCATGTTTTCCATCATTCCCAATTTTCATCCTTCCTTTTCCTTTTTTCTTTTTCATTAGATAGGATTTTTAAAAATCCATATCTTTCGTTATTTTCTTATGGATAAGGATGGACAAAGTACCTCGACTTTGTTTCTCAACACCTTAAATCAAAGTCTAGCTAATCCACAAATCACATAATCCTTTCAACCCATGAAAATCGTGTAATGTGAACTAGGTGTAAAAGTGTTCAAATTTTCTATCACTCACATAAATAGGGGAATTCACATATAAAATCATTATATTAAGAGAAGTTCAAAGCTTGCAACATCACTCACTTCGTATCTCCTCTTCTTATACTTGTATCATCTTGAATGCATAGAAACAAAGTTTTCTAAAAGAGTTTTGAATTTTAGAAAAATAAAAAAATTTCTACATAATTGCTCGAAATGTCACAAAAGCTAGTAGATTCATTTAAGGAATCTCACCCCCCAACCAAAATCTTATATTGTCCTCAATGTAATAAGATATGCAATATGCATGACATGAGAGCAATGGCATAAAACAAAGGAGAGTGAGAACGAGAGTACTTGAGGTAGCAAGTAGATCAACTCTAGCATCTTTGATTGTCTCGATGAGACTTATTCAATCCTAAATGTAGTAAAGAAATCCTAACCTACCTACTTACCTTTGATTAGTCTGATCGACTACATGATCAAATTTGAGCAGGATCTTCATGAATTTCAATAGGTTTCTCATGAGGACCATCCAAAGTCCTGCTCGAATGTATACATGGGTGCGTTTCTTCATGAAGGTCCAATCATAGTGTGCTCCACACGCATGTAAGGAGGAGATAAGAGCAGCAAAAAGATATCTCCTCAAGTTCTGAATTGGGTTGTAATTGATTAAAAATGGGTCCTCCCAATCAGAATTTTCAATGGGTTGAAGAACCCATGATGGTGGAGAGACATTCATTAAGTATTTTTTAGTTTGGGTTGTCTCCTCCACAAATTCAGAATTGCTCGGTGTTTCCACAAATAATGATAAAGAGTGTAAATCAGTGGAATGGTGTTCTTTAGGCACCGACACTATGTCTAACAAACTATCCAACTCCTTAATCATCTCATCATCAAGATCATAGGGGTGGGTCATGCATTCCTCTAGGAAATCGAGAGAGTCGGATGAAGGGTCCTCGTTCTCCCTAAGTGATTGAGGAAATTTTGTTTCAAGGGTAAGGAATTCCTCCTCTATAGAGGGGATGTCTTCCAAAGAAAATTTTTCAGATTCAGTGGTAAGCACATCATCTAGCATTGGTTGATCTTTTGAAATTTCAGATTGTGTTACCCCGTCATCCAAAGAAACATAATTTTTAACCCAAGGGAGTTCTTCCATAATAGAATCCGGCATGTTATGTTGGTGGAAGGACTAAAAAATATCGACTTCAGCCATCTCTTTATCAAGAATATCTTCTGGCGACTCATAAACATTCGGCCCTTTATAAGAAGAAATCATGAGCTCACAATCATCCACGGAACCCTCATTGTAGGCAATCTCACTATCACTTTGAGATTTTATGGATTCCTCAGGTTCGTCAACCGTCATTGAAATCTCTTTATCATTAAAATCAGGATATTTAAAAGAGATAGTTGATTCACCATAATCGATGGTGATATGGGGGTCACCAAGATCAATATCCTCTAGAAGTTTAGTCATTAAATCGGAAAAGGGTTGGGCTTGGATAGCCTCATCCTCCTCATTGTTGGGGATTGATTCGATGTTCCCAATGTCGGGTTCCGAATTTTAAGATGGTGAGAGGTTTTGTATGCATTGCTCAGTTATTTCCATAAACTCTCACAGTGTATCCTCAAGAGTTCGTGTCAGTTGTGGCTCATGAGAAAGAAACTCTTGAGGATAATTGTTGGCATTCATGGTTGGCTTGTCTCCCAAATTGAAATTTTGATGCTCCCACCTATTAGGATTATACATGTCATATGTTGGGCTATTAGATGGTTGTTGATATGTGTAGCTAAACAAGTGATCATACATTGTCCTAACCGGTGGAACATTATTCATCTCTTTCCGATACTCTCCAATTGTCTTACCCGACAAAAAGTTATGCACATTGTTCTTATTCTGTAATCTTGCAATGTCTTACTTGGGGGAGTATTAGAAGTAGATTGAGTCTTAGGAAAATATTCATGCTTGTAATGGTTCCAATCATAATGATTTTTTATTTGGTTCAACCTCTCTTCTTCCAAAAGGTATTTAGACAATCCACCCGTCCAATCATTCATAATGAAATTATAAAAAGTTGAAACTACCCTAATCTAGGAAGAAAAATAAAAAGAAGAAAGGAGGATGTTACCCGTGAAGGTGAGAACTATGTCAAAAACTAAGCTCCTACAAAACACAAAAACAGAAGATTCTTAATAATCTAAAAAAAAAATTAGAAAACTTTCTTCTAGAAAAACTGAAAATCCTACCTAACTAAGACTACTCTATAGCTACTAGAATAATTAGGACCATTTAACCTCTTCCCCGACAACGGCGCCAAAAACTTATTCGCTTCCCCAAGTGGAGGGTTGCGATGTAGTAGTAATCTCGGTAAGACCGAGGTCGATCCACAGGGAAGGAAGTAAACAATTCCAACTATCCTAATAACTAGAATCTTAAGAGGTTTGTGAAATTAGTTTTGAACATAAAATAGAAAATCTGAAAATGAAAAGATAACTAGAGCATCAAGGATCCACTTATAGCTCTCCTTAGATGCATAATTCGCTATGGTTTCTCACTTTCTCAACTAGAATCGAAATTAAGTTCTATCTAGTCGGATAATAGAGCAGTTAAAACAATCAATCTGACATATGTATGATCCATGTATATGATTCACTCAATGCAAGCTAGGACAAGCATACTCAATTGCATAGGTCAGTCCCAATTCCAATAGGCTAAGATCACAATCATAACCATCATTAAATCCTGTCACAAGACAAAACTAGATTATGATTTGAACTTATTCAAATCACATACACAATCTCACATACTTCAGAATTTCCAGAAAAGTAGACTTTTGGTATGAAGCTCCCACATGAAGATCATAGATCTAGAGCGTATTCCAATTCCTCGGATCATACAGGTCTAGACTAGCTGAAAACAATTAAAAACTCAAGTAATTCTTCCAAACATCCATGAGTCATCATAAGATTAAGAAAAACTACTTAGTACTTGATTTAAACTTCAAACCATTGTTCTTAAACAAGAAATCCAACTTAAAACCAATAAAACGAATTAAACAATCTAAGAAAACTATAAGGTTCACCTCTTAGCTCTAGCTATGAGATTAGCTAATGAAAAGCATATTAAAAACAAAACTAAAACTAGAACTAGAAGAAGAAGAAAACTAGTTGTAGGAGGCTAGGAAGCCTCCTAGGTCTTGAATCCTTTGCTCCCCACATTGCTAGATACCCTAGGAAGAGAGTGGAGGTGGCCTTTTATAAGTTGGAGCGGAAGATTCCAGATTGCACAAGAAATCACGCAATTGCGCAGAGAAAATCGGAGCTTCACGGTCAAGCTCTATTACGCTGACGACCGGTCGCACGACCGGTCTAAGCTCATGAACGACCGGTCTCAAAACCTCAAAAACAGTCCAGTGAGTTTTGTGTTTCTGGACTCATCTCGACCTGTCTGGCGACCAGTCTAGTTGTGTAGACCTGTTTGGCGACCGGTCTTGGGACAGGTCTTGAGACAAGTCCTGGGACAGGTCTTGGGACAGCTTTTCCATATTTTCTTCTCTTTCTTTCTTCTTCTTTCCTCCACCTTTTGTCACTTGTTATATTGATCTTCAATGCATATAAAGTGACTCTTTTAACCATGAATTGGTGAAGTCTCCTTCTCATTCGTACAATCACAAATCCATGCATTAGATTAGTCTTTAAATCATGAAAAGCATGCATAATGAGTAATGAATTGGGGTTAGAATATGCACAATTAAGAGCTCAACAACCGGAAAGAAGCCCGATGTAATGAAGAAAGGGCAAGGGGCCAAACCTCAAGTTGAGAAGTTTATGCAGAAAAGCAAACCTCAGCCCATCACTCAGGGGAGATCCCAATATCATCTGAAAACCAACATCAACCTGATCATGAAGAAATTTTATGTAGTACCTTAACATTTGCGTCAACCAGGGCAGTCTGTGTTAAAACTGATCTCAGATCAACACATGAGTGTGCTCAAGTCCAGCTTCAACATACCTGGTACCCAAGATAGGAAGAGTCAAACCATTCCCGAAAGCTCCAAGCCAATTCACCGTGCCATCAAGAGATATCACCCAGAAAGATATTAAGTTTCACTCGGGGCCAAGTCAGCCAGTATCATCAGAAGAAAGAGAAGAAAGAAGAGAATCTTCCCAACCTCAACCGATAGAAGAGAAGAGATATAGTAGAGCTAGCCGAAAGATTATAAGAAATATGGGATTCTTCGGCTAAGATTCAAATACAAAGAAGAGATTGCTAGCTCCATTTGAAGAATATAAGCAAGTGTACAGAAACAGAGAAGGTCTAGGAGCCAAGGCAAGCGTGAACATGGTGACCATCGGCCCTGTAGAAGAAATTCAGTTGCAAGATCCTATCGACATTGTCCAGCTAAGTGTTGCACCCGTGCAGCTAGAAGATGGTGGACAACCAACGATTGATGAACTTGAAGAGGTGAATTTGGGCACCCTCGAAGAATCCAGGAACACATATTTGAGCAAAAACATTTCAAAAAATGAAAGAGAGAAATACATACAGCTATTGAAGGAGAATAAGGACATCTTCACCTGGACATATTCAGAAATGCCAGGGCTCAGTCCGATAATTGTTATACACAAGTTGAGCATCATGAAGGAGAAGAAGCCAGTGAAGCAACCTCAAAGATGATTTCACCCTGATATCGTACCCAAGATTGAGGAGGAAATCAAGAAACTAATTCAGGACGGGTTCGTTCGAGAGGTGAAGTACCATCGATGGATTTCAAACATCGTGCCAGTTAAGAAGAAGAGTGGACAGATTCAGGTTTGCGTTGACTTCCGAAATCTTAATGAAGCCTGCCCTAAAGATGATTTCCCTTTGCCGATTCCAGAGTTATTGATTAACAGCACAACCGGATATGCAGTGATGTCCTTCATGGACGGGTATTCGGGATACAATCAAATTCACATGGCTCCAGAAGATGAAGAAGCTACAGCCTTCTTCACAACTCTCGGCATCTACTGTTACCGCGTAATGCCTTTTAGATTGAAGAATGAAAGGGCAACGTATCAGCACGCAATACACGCTATATTCCAAGATATGATGCACAAATACGTTGAATGCTATGTAGATGATTTGGTTGTGAGGTCAGCTGATCATGAACAACATAGAGAACACTTGAGGCAAGTCTCAACGGTTACGCAAGAAGAGTCTTTGTATGAATCCGTTGAAGTGCGCGTTCAGGGTTGCGTCCAGCAAATTCTTAGGCTTTATTGTCAGGCACAGGGGCATAGAAATCGACCCCGCAAAGATTAAGGCCATCATAGAAATGCCGCCTTCAAAGAATCTGAAACAATTGAAGAGTTTTCAAGGTCACATGGCATACCTGAGAAGATTCATCTCGAACCTGGCTGGTCGTTGTCAGCCGTTTTCCCACCTCAACAAGAAAGACGTTAAATTCGAATGGGATGATGTTTGCCAAAAGGCCTTTGATTCATTGAAAGAAATGCTCGAGAATTCCCCAGTCCTCGCCGCCCTAATCAAAGGAAAGCCCCTGATTCTATACATCACAGTAGGTGATAACTCACTGGGGGCACTCTTGGCGCAGAAGAACGAAGAAGAGAAGGAGAATGCACTATATTATTTGAGCCGCACGCTGGTGGGAGCTGAATTCAACTACTCAGCAATTGAGAAGATATGTCTCGCTCTCATTTTCGTTGTGAAGAAACTTAGGCATTACTGCCTCTCGCACTAAATAACGTTGATATCCAAGGCGGACCCGATCGAATTTCTCATGAACCGGCCTATGTTGTCTGGACGCTTAGCTAAGTGGGCCCTTCTCCTCTCTAAATTCGACATCACGTATGTACCAGCTCAAGCTATTAAAGGACAAACGATCGCAGATTTTCTCGTTGCGCTTCCAGTCCCAAGCAATGAAGAAATGGAATGCAATCTCTCAGATGACCAGGTTATGATGATCGGAGAACCACAACTCTGGCAGATGTACTTTGACAGAGCCTCCAGGTCAACAGGGGCATGAGCAGGAGTTATATTTATCAGTCTGCAGGGAGATTTGCTGCCCTACTCATTTACGATCGTGCCAGCTTGCACCAATAATCAAGCAGAATATCAAGGCCTCATCATCGGACTACAGCTCGCCTTAGAGATATGAATCAAAGCAATACAAATCTATGGTGACTCTAGGCTACTCATCGGATAGTTGACGACAGAATATGAGGTCCACAAACCTGAGTTGTCGCCTTTCTGCCACCAAGCACAGTCACTGTTCGACCAGTTTTGTAACAGCAACATTTCACGTATACCGAGGCAGGAGAATGTATAGGCCGAATTGTTGGCCAGTCTGGCCGCTGCTTTGGCTAATCCCAGGGGTAGCCCACTTCAAGTAACAATTGAAGAAAGAAGAATTCTACCGACAGCTGTACTGCGTGGTGGTGAATCAAGTGTGAACCCCATCTGTTGCTTCGAAATCACATAAGAAAATGACTGGAAAAGGCCATTCGTCGACTATTTGAATTATGGATTTTTACCAGAAGATCCCAAGATGCGCACACGGGTCAAGAGATGCGCCAGTTCATTTATAATGCAGAATGACATCCTTTACAAGTGCTCGTATGAGGGAGTAATGCTACGCTGCTCAGACCAAGATGAAGCGTATGCCACATTGAAGGAAGCTCACGAAGGAGAGGGCGGTGCTCACCAAGGAGGCAAAAACTTACATCACCGTGTTCGACACATGGGATATTATTGTCCCACGATGACAAAAGATGTGATAGAATATGTCAAGAAGTGTCATCAATGCAAGATCCATGCAGATATCATACACTTGCCACCGGACGAGTTACATCAATCATTGATATCTTGGCCTTTCGCCGCCTGGGCATGGACGTGATCGGACCAATCAGCCCACCCTCATCCCAGGGGCATTAGTACATCCTGGCCGCAACGGATTACTTTTCCAAATGGGCCGAAGCAATGGCACTTAGGAATGTGAAGGCTAAACATATCAAAGGTTTCATCCGTCATACTATACTATACCGACATGGTATTCCCAAGAAGATCACCACCGACAACGGAACACCCTTCAAGAATGCCACCACCGACAAGTTGTGCATGAAATTCAAGATCAAGAACTGCTATTCGACACCTTATTATCCCCCTGTGAATGGGTTAGCTGAAGTTTTTAACAAGACTATCGTGAAAATTTTGAAGAAAAATGGTAGCGGAAAATAAGAAGGATTGGAACAAGCGTCTGCCCGAAGCATTATGGGCATATTGGACCACATATCGCACTGCCACCATAGCCACACCTTACTTCTTAGTATACGGTACAGAGGCAGTAGTCCCAATGGAGATACAGGTCGAATCGCTGCGGGTTGCACTCCGGCACTTCCTAACATCCGAGCAAAACTCCAGGACCAGAATGGCCGAACTTGATGATCTAGATGAAAAGAGGCTCACCGCTCAGCAAAGGCTCGAAATGTATCAGAAATAAATCTCAGCCTCATACAATAAACGAGTTCGCAGTAGGTCGTTCAAAAGAGGCGACTTGGTGCTAATGATGAAACGTTCGGCACTAACTCAAGGTCCCAAAAGCAAATTCGATCCGAAATAGGATCCAGTGTCTATCATTGATGAAGTTTATTTCAACGGGGCCTATCGAGTAATTGATTGCAAGGGGCAGGGCATTAGTTCGCTGGTGAATGGCCAATTTTTTAAAAGATATTATACTTGACATAAGCTATTGTTGTGATTTGTAAACACCCCATTATGGGGAAATGTAATAAACAGATACCAAAAGAAATGATACCACACAATGATTAAATCTAAATACTAATAATCCATTTTGTGCTTACACAGGTATCAGAAAGGTCGTTAAGACTCAGGACGCATCTAGTATGGCCTCCTGCCCTTTTCAAGACCATTGAGAATTGGGATAAGCCCTAAATCAAGACTTGATCGCAACCTTTTCACATGGGCGTAGGTTTGAGTCCTAATAGGGGGATGTTCCTTTCCAAATAGCTTAGTCTGTTTGCATCCAAATTCAAATAAAGAAATAACGAGTAAGCTAAAGACACAATATAGATCTAAAATTACAATAGTATACATATTGTTACAATATCCATTACAACATGTTCCAAATTACAAATGGAGACTGTTACAGTTCAACCATCTAAATTTTTCATACATTGTTTTAACATATCAATTGCAGAACTTTGGATATCCCTTTGTGCCGCCTCTACTTCAGCCAAAACTTAAGCAGAATTGGGAACATTCTGAAGAAGCCGTTGCAGTTCTGTAATCTGAGCCTCTATAGCATTACACTTTGCCTCATGTTGATCAATAGACGACTGCAAGCGAGCTTTCTGACTGCTAAACTTGGAAAAGTTGAGGTGAACAACCAAACGCTTAGCCTGTAGCCGTGCTATTTCACTA
The DNA here is from genome assembly GCA_003013855.2 of Liriodendron chinense. Classification (NCBI taxonomy): domain Eukaryota; kingdom Viridiplantae; phylum Streptophyta; class Magnoliopsida; order Magnoliales; family Magnoliaceae; genus Liriodendron; species Liriodendron chinense. The sequence continues at coordinate 813,759 of ML058372.1, read as the reverse complement.
TCAATCTCCTCTAAACGTTCTGTGGCCCCTTGACATCCAGTGCTAGCAACTTGCCAGTTTTGCCTTACCGCAACCACGTCCGCCCTATGAACTTTTAACTTCGAAAGAAGGGACTGCAAATGACCACGCTTCTCCTTAATAGAAGGATCAGGCCTGAGATGCTTCGCACCAATGACGCGAGCCATTCCTTCCTTGAACCGGACCACGTGACTGACCATCGAGGAGATGTCAATCCTAAGCCATATAGCATTATGTTCAAGTGCTTACAACCCTTCATCCAGAATACACCATTCATCTTCATTCTTCAAAGAATCGACGATATTCGTCAGAAGACTCTTCAAAAGATTCGACTTTATTTTCGATAAGCCTTGAAGGGAAGAAATGAGTGCTTCGGGCAAAACCATAGGGGTAGGAGCATGGATGGGAACTGTTGCTGACAAAACAAATGATAAACATCAGTATAGGGAAGCCACAGCCAGAAAGAAAGCAGTCAAGACAGCAAAGACAAGTAATATACTAGTGACTTCAGGAACGCCAACGACAAGAGCACTGGATGAGGCAGTGGGCATAAACGATACTGGAGCAGGTTCGGCCATTCTCTCGGTCGATGGTTAAGGTAATTCTAGAGAAGATAGCACCTCGACCTCGGGAATATTGGCATTAGATGTTGGCTCAACAATAGGAGGAACTTCAGCAACGAGCTCAGCTGATGATGGCACAACAGCAGAAGGTGCATTCATGACGGTGTCAGTCAATGATGGCTCAGTAGTGGGAGGTGCTTCTATAGCAGGTTCAGACACACTTAATTCAATATCAGGAACTGCAACCCCTTCCACCGCAGCAGTGACAATCGTTTCGGGAACAACGCTCTGATTAACTTCAGCCTCTGCCACGGGAGGATTAGGAGGAAGAACAAATTCAGCAGGTGTGTCATCATCCAGATCCATGAAGATGGCTCCCGTGTTTTCCTCAGGGACAGATCTCTCATATATTGGCTCGTCATCATTTCTCTCCCTGGTGTGACGGTCTTCGCTTAAATTGGCTTGAGAGCTTAATTCACCCTCTTCCTTGACCTCACTTGCATTGTCAGCCGGAGCTCACCGGTATCCTTGGAAAGTCATTTTCGTAAATGCTCGGCTCTATGTAATTTCCACATCTCCTTGATCTTCTTGCCCCTACAAGCTACAGGAAGACTAGGGGCAGTTTTCACTCGAGGACCAGTGCGTTCAAGCGACACCCCGTCACCACCATCGTCACCATCATCATCACCACCATCATCTCCGCCTTCATCATCACCCACACCTCTATCACCACCATCAACATCATCATTACCTCAACCATCGTCACCACCACCATCACCACCATCATCTCCGCCTTCATCATCACCCACACCTCATCACCACCATCAACATCATCATTACCTCCACCATCACCGCTATCACACAACATCATCATCATCATTATTACCACCAACATTGCCAACATCATCATTATCATCATCATTGCCCTCCTCATCATCACCTCCATCACCCCCTCTCGGAACATTACCTTCTTCGGGTAACTCATCTATGGGCCTGAGGGGTGGGAACTCCGGCTCCTCCAGTGTCGCATTTCTCTCCCCATGAGCGACCCAACCTTTTAGAGTATGTTCAGGTTTTTTGTGGTCGATCACCACATTCAAGGAGGTCTTAAGTCTCTCTGTAACCGGCACCGCAGGCTGATGAAGGTTTTCTGATACATAGCCAAGCCCGTCAGCAGGGATGGGTAATAATAGGAGGCGTGACGAAGACGGGCTCAGTAACAAGAAGTTTATTCCGAACCAACGTATATTAGTGAGTCCACCACCTCATCCATCCGAAAGAAGCCCCCAGTGCAGTACTGCATCCTCGAAATGGCAAAAGAACAACTAGTCCCAGTCAACATGAGTTGCTGCCACATCCACTTCCAATGAATGGGCCCGACACCGTACGCTCATTGCTCACGGGTCACCGGCTCCAACGTCTCGGGCACCCCTTGGTCATATCCGAATTGACGGGCAAAACGATTGGGATAATAGGGTTCCCTCCAAAATTCCAACCCTTCATGCAGTGGTAGTGACAACGGACGAATCGCTGTTAAGAACAGGCGATCGTAATAGTCAATGATATCGTCGTCCGTGCACAAAATTGATTCTCTGCTTCGCGTGCCGGAAAAATGATAAAAATATACTTCGTTGAATCACGCGATACTCTCTTCGATAGTGGTCAAATTATGACCAACCATCTTCTTCTTCTGAAAGAAATGTAATGGAAGCTTCCCCTCTCTAATATAATCTCCACACTGTACACTGTAGACCCAAGGAAAGTATACCCCGAGCGAGCCAGAGAAGAAATGCCACCCGCAGTAGGCCGAATTCATCCCATAAGCGGCACGCTCCTTATTACTGATGACGTAGCTAAAAGCCCGATAGAGAGAGCACAGAACCATTGGAGCTAATGCATACCGGTGACCATTCGCCAAAGCTCCTGCGACAGCGAAACAGGGTACTCTTATATTATCCACTTGCTTGGAGCTCAGTAGCACTACGCAGCTAAGCCAATATGCCAGGAAGCTAGTCAACTCACATGTTGGGGATAGCTTGTTGGGGCGAGGGAAGTTTTCCTTCATTCGGTTCTCTAAAAATGCCTTATCCCCACGACCTTCATCATAAGCCGCATAGTCCAAGCTGAAAGAAGGAAAACAAGATATTAATAAAAGAAAGAAAGACAGAACAAAGTGATGGTGTGCGGCTCGTCACAAAATACTTACTTCAAGCCATGGCTGAAGTAAACCAGCCAATCCTCGAACGAGAGCTTATCCTTAAAGCCATAGAACTGCGGAAGCTCCACAAACAACTCGTAACAGGCCTCGAAGAAGAAGCCTTCGTCGACGCCCTTTTTCTTCCGCGACAACTCGTCGTCGCTCGGGACCCACTCATCATAGATCCTCCCACGAATTGGGAGACCGCAATCTGGTTAATGTCCCAAAGCAAGATGCTCATCTCCCCATATGGCATATGGAAGGATTTGGTGATAGAACACCAATGATTAAGGAACCCCTTGTAAATCCATGGTTCCCGACAAAAATAACCTGATGTCGCCTCGATGGCCTTGTATAGGCTAACTGCACGTAGGGTGGCTCTATGCTGCTCCAAGATACGATTCACCCATGCTTCATAACCGGGATGGGGAATCAAATGGCCGCAAGTTCGAAATGCTCCAGTCAGCCAGACTTCAGTATCCCCTAAATGATGAAACCTCGGACGAAGGGTCTCAAAATAATGCTTGGGGAAAGGCTGATGAGGGCTATAGTTCGGTTCCAAGAAAATCATGTCCTTTGTACTAAGGACGGACTGAGACTTCCCATTCTTAGACAAAGAACAATTGAGGAACGGTGCCAGACCAGATGTCCAAGTATGCACGCTGTAGAAAGAATTGCTCCGATAGATGTCAGACGGTTCGATGCTTGGAAGGGAGTGCTGCCGTTGATAACTCTTCGAATACTGGATGTATTCTCGCGTATAAGGATTCCTTATGATGAGTGGCGAGGTGACGAGCTTGACAGTAGACCAGGCCACCTTCATCTTATCAGATTTAGACTTTGCCTGGTTCTCCAAGTACACCTATTTGGCACCCTTGCAGGCTCTCTTCGGACGACCACGCTTAGCGGTTTGTACAGGAATTGACGGGTTCACCTCACCGTCCTCAGATCCTACGGTCCCATCTGATCGAAAACCACGCAAGAGAGCGTACCAAGAGTCCCATTGTTCTTGTGTGCCCCTGTCTAGAGGAGGTGTCACAACTCTGTCGCAAAGAATCTTCCTCTGCATGTCTTTGGACAATGTCAATATGCATTCGTAGAAATTGAAGGTCTCTGGGGGTAGGAACCACTGAGAGTTCTGATCAGATGGCTGATTAACCTTCTCTAGAGGCACCCACTTGAGCTTCGATGGAGTCATTGGTGGACCTGAAGGGCCAGCTTGCGAAGGATCACTAGTCATTACGATCTGCAAAAGTACACAAGAAGTTTAGGACCAGTTCAAAAGGAATAAAAGCATGTAAAGGTATGCTTAAAACTCTAGTTAAGTTAAATCACCAAGATTTCAGCATCGGCTCAGCGCGATTTGGATTTTTGAGCGTGCAAGGCCTGACACTTCGAAATAACATATAAATACAAGATAAAAGTGTTAGACTCAACACCCTCCAAAATATAGATAGAGTAAACTTGGTTAAAACGGAAAATTTACAATCTCAAAAGCCTTGAAATTCGGGTGAATGGGGCTCCACGCACCCCAACGACGAAATTCACTAAGTCTGGAATCTGAGTGCATGGAGCACCACGCACCCTGAAATAAGTTGAATTTTCGAGTGCGTGAGGCTCCACGCACCCCTAAATGCCTGAAATTCACTGAGTTTAAATTCGGGTGCGTGAGGTCCCACACACCCCAAAATGTTCAGATTTTCCTAAGTCTAAATTCGGATGCGTGAGGCACCACGCACCCCAAAATGTCCACATTTTCACTTGGTTCAATTTCTAGGTGCGTGAAGTCCCACGCACCCATAAAATAGACTCAAAACCCATTTGTTGGGTGCGTGGGAGGCAAAACCCTCCTAAAAAGGAGACGAAGGGTCTCACGCACCCTCTTTAAAATTAAAGTTTCTCTCAAGTTACAATATCAGGGTGCGTGAGGTCCCATGCACCCCCCCTGTAAACTTCAGATTTCACCAAGTCCCGGATTTATGGGTGCGTGGGATCCCACGCACCCTTAAATACATCAAAACCCATTTGTTGGGTGCGTGGGAGGCAAAACCCTCCGGAAAATCCGATGAAGGGTCCGTGTGAACCCACGCACCCCTAAAAGTCCGAAAACTTTGAAATTTTGGATGCGTGCAGGCCCACGCACCCTTAAAAAACCCCAAAAATCCAAAGTTCCATTGTTGGGTGCATGTGAGTCCACGCACCCATAAAATTGCATTACCTCAAATATCAGGGTGCATGCGGATTAATTGGGTGCATTGGAGAGAATAATTGGGTGTGTGGGAGAATAAATGGGTACGTGGCAGGGCAGAGCAAATGTCCAAATGAGAAATAAGAAATGACGAAAAATTGCTATCTTTCGTATTTATAATAGGGACCCAAAGGTCCGATGTGTCCCACTGGACGATCATAAGTCCATTACAATGCACCGAAGGGGCATCTGTTGGGGTCCCAAAATGTAGGGGCCCTCAAGACAAATAAAATGGCCACAGACCTCCAAAATACCCTCCGAACGCACGTAATGAAGATTTACAAAAGCCCTCTTAGCCAATTTTGGCTAAAATCTCCGGCGATCCCCGCAAATCACCGTGATCGGAACCATCCAAAATCGAACCCATAATTCCATTATGATTTATGATGAATAGTGCATGTGATTTCATTATCAAATGGGCCCCACAAACCCATTGAAATTCAAAACCCGATTCGGAGTGTTCAAAAGTCCGTCAACACACCCATAAAATCGGACTCCCAGCATCTATAAATTCGGGTACCCACACACCCGAAAAATCAGTAAAAACAGAAATCGATTTAAAGGTTGCATGGAGTCCCACGCACCCCAAAAATGGGTCCACGCACCCATAAATTCAACGCATTTCAGGATTTTCATTTAAGGGTGTATTGGTGTCCCACACGCCCAGAAATGAGCCCACGCACCCGTAAATTCAACACATTTCAGGATTTTCACTTAAGGGTGCATAGAGTACCACGCACTCGAAAAATCAAAGTCCCACTTACCCAAAAAATCAGATATTTCCCGAACACATTTTTGTATGCGTTAGACCTCCGCACGTCGATTTTGGGGTGCGTTGGAGGTATTCTAGGGGTGCGTGGCATGTGACAACCCCTCATTGGTCAAATTTCGGTATTTTCGGGTATAAATACCCTGTCCGACTATTCATTTGTACGTTTTTAAGAGAGAGAGAGAGAGAGAGAGAGAGAGAGAGTTATTATCCTCTAAGTAATTGAGATTCCCGTCGGAAACCCTTACCGGAATCCCTTTCTGATCATCGAAAACCTTTCCCGGTCAATAGAATCCCTTTCCGATCACTGACGTCCCCCATTAGAATGTTACTTCGACCACCACAGGTTCGGATTATGAAAAATTCATAAGTATGGGAACGCATCCGTAAAATGATGAGTCGGACAAGTTCTTCGGGCTCCCACACACCCGAAAAATGGTCCATGGGTCCATTAATTCGATATAACTCAAACAAGTTTGTCAAATTCCCACGCACCCAAAAAATGGTCCACGCATCCATAAATTCGGGTCGCACGCGTCTATAAATTTAAGATGATTCAGACAAGTGCTTTGGTATCCCATGCACCCAAAAAATGCCCCACACATCCATAAATTCATCAAAAAAATATCGTTAATTTAATGGTGCGTTGGAGCCCACGCACCCATAAATTAGGTCCCACGAACCCAAAAAATCAGCGAATTCCAAAAGTGTTTACAAGTGCACCGGACTCAATTTTAAATGTTTTTAAGATCCGTTTAAGCCTATTTTGGGTAGTTCGAGCGTTTCGGACACAATGGAATGGTAAAATGAACAATTCTAGGATCTCTAAATGAGTTAAAATGCGTGCCTTCGAGGTTTGACCCGATTCAACACGATGAATGAAATGACTTCTCGGAAAAGAAGCCGCCTAGCATCCAGAACTATGCAAATATATCATTATTCATATGTACTGCAAGATATGACCCGATTAGGGTTGAAAGCTAAATAGACGGGATTATGGTTATTACAATAAACCATACCAAAAGAGTTTCAAGTCTCTACAAAATAATTGTTATGAACTGCCACAACACAACGGTTGATGCCCTACCCATTCAAACGGTGTCCGTCGGTTGGGATACTCAGGTACACACAGCTATAAATTGGACTTCCCAAGGTCACTTGTCCATACATGACAGGTGCGGGCCCAGAGTCGTCCTTCTCAGTCATAAACCCTAATATCTCAGTCGGATCCCTGATCAAAACATGGGACACAAACATCTAACCAATACAAAGATGGTTCAATTCATAACAAAATAAATACTGGTCTCTACAACCACAAACTCTAAGACCATAGTCCCTACTGACTAGTCATCTGCCTTTTAATCAAGGGTCATCGATCATTCGATGTAATTAAGGGCTCGTGTCAGATCACGACCTGGAATGTACAAGATCTCAGAATCTCTGGAATAAAATTCACCTTGTGATATTTCTTCTTATGTATCTTTTGTGAATGCTTGTGATTGTCTATGAATGTTTTCATTACTCAAAACCCCAGAGCAACAATACACAGAAAATGTCCTTGCAGCATTTTCAGTTCTAACAATTGCATATCTTTTACATTGAGGACAATGCAAGATTTGGTTGGGGGTGTGGGAACACTAGGATGAATCTAGTGTTTTGTAACATCTCGAGCAATATGAAGAACATTTTTCAAAAATTTTTTCTACAAATTCAAAACTCCATTGGAAAACTTTGTTTCTATGCATTCGGGACGGTGTAAGTATAAGAAAAGGATAGGCGAAGTGAGTGAAGTTGAATATCTTAAACAATCTCTAAGATACTAGTTTTCTATGCGAATTTCCCTATTTTTATGATTGATAGAAATTTTGAACACTTTTACACCTAGTTCACTTTACACGATTCTCACGTTTTGAAAGGATTATTAGATTTGTGGATTAGCTAGGTTTGGATTTGAGGTGTTCAGGAACCAAGCCGGGGTACTTTGTCTATCCTTGTCCATGTGAAAATAGCAAAAGATATGGATTTCTAAAAATCCTATCTAATTTGTGTGAAAAGGAAAGGAAGGATGAAAATATATGAATGATTGAAAATATGGTGGAAAAGTCCGAAAAGGGCTACCTATTACCAACCGAGGGATGGTCTACCCGTAACCAAAGCTGGAAATGGAAAGTAGTGTGAAAGTCGTCGGAAGGACGGTAAGGTAAATTCCTGCCATAGGCTTGTTGTTGATCTGTACACCTTAAATCCCTAATTTAGTTAATCTATGAAGAAGATAACCCCGAAAATTCATGAGATGAACATTCACTATGCACATTAGGTTAAATTTATTTGGATCCTTCTATTTTATCAATCAAGCAATGAAAATTTCATATGAACACTTGTTATGTTTTTGGAAGTTTAAGGTCTCAACTTCTATCACTCAGTTCTGTTGATTTTTGTACTTGCATGTCTTACAATGTATAGAAACATAGTTTCCGAAGGAGAGTTAAGTTTTGAAGAATGAAATTTGTTTCATGCATGTTTTGCTCAGGTCTAGCAAAACGCTAGTTCGGGGGGTGTGTTAAGCTCTTAAATGTGTATATGCTAACCCCATTTTATCACCAACTATGCATGAAATACATGATTAAAGACCCAACTAATGCATGGTTTCGTGGTTGTAGGAATGAGAGAGAGAATTCATTAATTGAAGGCTTAGAGATGCTGTTTACAAGCATTGAAGATCAAAAGACCAAGCGCCAAAAGGTGGAATAAAGAAAGCAAAGAACATAAAAAAGAGGGTAGAAAAAATGCACAGCAGACCGGTCGTCCATAGCCCAGGACCGGTCGTCCGACCGGTCTGAACACTCAACAGGAGGATCCCTGCTGCCAACATTGCTGGACCAATCACGACCTGTCGTCTGACCGGTCGTCGGACCGGTCTTCCTTGAGCTCAGACCAGTCATCTGACCGGTCGTTGAATAAAATTTTTGTTCGAATTTTCAAAAAATTCTCTAGACCGATTTTAGCCTTTTACGACCGGTCGTCCGTGAGATCAGACCAGTCGTCCGACCGGTCGTCTGCGTAACAGAGCTTCTTCTACAAGCTCTGAATTCTGCTGCGCAAAGCGCAGTTTTTGCCGGATTTCTTGAAGTTTCTTCGCACCAAGGGCTCCAAACCTATAAAAGGACTCCTCTAGCTCGTTCCTAAGACATCCTAGAAGAGAATTACCACGGTAGGAGGCGGCAGAAGTTGAATCTGGAGTTTTACAAATCCTCCTAGTTTGTTCTTCTATTATGTTTTTCTTAGTTGCTTTCATGTTTCCTTGGATCATGAACGGCTAAACCTCTTAGCTAAGGCTAAGAGGTGAAGCTTGTAGTAAATTTAAGATATTTTAATTCGTTCGTTTTGGTTTCAAGTTGGATTATTAGTGAAGAGCAATGGTTTGAAGTTTGAATAAAGTTCTAAGTAGTTTTTCTTAATCTTATGATGGCTCATGGATGTTTAGAAGAATTGCTTAAGTTCTTAATTATTTTGAATGGTTCTAGACCTGTACGCTCCGAGGAATTGGATTCAATACGCTCTAGACCTTTGATTCTCATGTGGAAACTTCATGCCAAGAGTTCTATATTTTTCTGGAATTTCTGCTTATGTGTGATTGTGTATGTGATTTGAATGAAGTTCAAATCATGATCTAGTTATGCTTTGTGACAGAGTTTAATGATGATTATGATTGTGATTATAATCTATTGGAATTAAGATTGACCTATGCAATTGAGTGTGCTCAAGTCCTAACTTGAATTGAGGGAATCATGTACTTGAATCACACATATGACAGATTGTTTGTTTTAACTGCTCTATCATTCGGCTAGATAGGATTTCATTTCGATTTTAGTTGAGTAAGTGAGAAACCACAACGAATTAAGCATCAAGGATTGCTACAAGTGAATCCTTGAACCCCTAGTGCTCTTTATTATTGATTACATTCAGTTTTAGTTCAAAATACCTATCTATATTTAATTTCAAAATCTTGTTTAGTTAGTTCTCAATTAGAAACCATTGGAAGTGTTTTGTGAGTTCCTACACAAGTCCCTGTGGATTGACCTCGGTCTTATCGAGATTATTACTACATCGCAACCCTACACTTGGGGAAGCGAATAGAGATATGTATTGAAAGTTGATGTGATTTGAATCAAGTTCAAATTATGATATTAGTTAAGCCTAGTGACAGGGTTTGATGTTTATCATAGTTGTGATCTTAATCTATTGGAACTAGGATTGACCTATGCAATTGAGTGTGCTCAAGTCCTAACTTGAATTGAGGGAATCATGTTGATGAACAATACATGTGTTGGATTGCTTCAATAATGTAATCACTCTATAATCCGGCTAGATATGATTTGATTTCGATTATAGTTGAGTAATTGAGAAACCTATATGAATTATACATCAAGGAGAGCTATAAGTAGATCCTTGATGCTCTAGTTATTCCTTATTATCAGATTTTTTCTGTTTCATGTTTAAAACCGATTTCATAAACCCCTCTTAAGATTCTAGTTATTAGGATACTTCGAATTGTTTACCTCCTTCCCTGTGGATCGACCTCTGTCTTACCGAGATTATTACTACATCGCAACCCTACATTTGGGGAAGCGAACGTATCTCTTGGTGCACTCGAGGCAAAAGGGTGCAGGTTAATCAGTTGTGATCGGTATTGTAAAGTGGTGAAAGGAACAGTCATGATGATAAAGGCACAGAGGTGCGATAATCTTTACAAGGTGATAGGGAGCACAATTCATACTGGAGCTGCGGGATCGGCAGTGGGATCCATGGTTGCTCGTATTTGGTAAGAGAAAAAGGGCCACATGAGAAGAGCAACAAGGCGTGTGAAGATGCAAGGATAAAGTCGATAGGGCACGAGAAGCGACGGGACTATGATGATGACGACGAAGTAGAGGTGGAGGTTATACGTGGCAAGGTGGTGAATGAAGATTGGAGTCGTGGTAGAGTTTGTTGAAAACAGATGCCTCAAATCTCATTGCACAGAGGCCACCAACCGATCGGCAGTTTCCTTGTGGTTATAGGTTTCTTGCGCGGTTTTGCGCAAAGAGTTTCTAAACTCGGTTTTCTCCTATTTAAGGAGTGTATTACAGGATTAGATGTATCCTAGATTGGAAAGGGTATTGAGAGAGGTTCTAGGTGAGAGAAAGAGCTTGAGAAGAAGGTTTTCTTCTTGGGAAAGCTTGGGATTTCTCTTGTAGGCTTGTGATCTTGGGTTTTGGGTTCCATCTCTTATAACTTTTAATATTATAGTCGATTGGTGTCGCTTTATGCCGTGGTTTTTTACCCGTGAGGGGTTTCTACACGTTAAATTTAGATTGTCTATGTGTGGTTGGTTGCATGTATTATGATTATATTGTGTTGCTTGTTTGATTCAATTTGCTGCTGTGTATTCGGCTTTGCTTCCGGTGCTGGCCTCCTATCCCAATAGTAAAAGAATAGAATTTTTTTTAGCGAATGTCCATAAATTAGTGTTGATTAGGGAAGAGGGAATTTCGGCCATGGTGTACACAATAGAGATATATTTTGTGGGTGCAAGAAACCTATCTCCACGTTCCAGAGATGGGCGTAGAAACAGTATTTCCACCTTACAGCACGTTCGACCTTCTGTTGTGCTGACTAACCCACCTTCATAAGATTCCGATTCCAGCACTCAGCACCCACACATCAAGTTCCAAAGGTGTCATTCCACAAAGAGGCTTTCAGAAAAAAAAAATTGTAACCGAGTATATCCATAAGAACTCTACAAGCAACCTACATCTCCACTATACAAGATTAGATACAATGCTGTTAAAAGGGAAATACATCTGATAGCAAAGAAAAAAAAGGAGCATACTCTAGCATCGCTAACTACTTCACTTTAACAAATCTTAAAAAAAAATGAGCAAACACCTATGAGCTTCCATACGAAACCTAGTAAAGTGCGTGTGTGCATGCACAATGCATATGACAGATATATCACAACAATATCCATATCAATATCAGAGTAAACAGCAAAGATGAAGGGCCAATTATGCCAATGTCCATGCATGAAACTAGCCATACCAAGGCTATGCATATATGTAATGTGAAGGCCAATCGGGTTGAATGTTATATGCAGATATGCAATGCAAACATGTCAATCCTGATGTATAATCCACATCTCGGTGCGGTTATTATTTAGAATCACAGGGTCTAGTGCTAACAAGGCTTATACTTTGAGGCAATGAGGCAAAGACCTCACTACATGTCATGGCGGTGGAAGGCCCATAGCCATGTTAAATCCCATCCAGCATGCCAATAATGGACCCATTTAGCAAGTTGGCCAAACTTAACCTAATTTTCCCATACTCTCCAGGAAGGTGCGGCAAACCCCTTCTAAATGACCCCAACACAGTGGGAGACACAACCTATTGGTGTGCAGGACTCAGGCGCTCATGTTATCCACTCGGTCTAGACATTGGAGCATCTTGCAGCGCACATGATTTATGGACTTTCACCCATGTTCGCCTTTAGACGTCCTATAACATAACCAAATTTTCAGGGTCCTCAACCATATTCACCAGCCGCTATGATCATGTGGTGGCTACAACGTTGATGTTGCTAGGGTGTCCATGCAAATGCATGAATGCATGAGTCCATCATTCGATTCATGCAACCATATCATGGAAATCGTGCATACATGCAGGGCAGCCCCATCTCATGTGGGTCCCTTAAAATGCCCTAAATCGTAGAGTCAACAAGGCAACCTTTCTACACATAGGCAAACAAAAACCATGTCATGTGTACCAACCGCGGTCTACAACCGGGTGTACCCAGCCATGAACAAGTTATCATCTAAGTCATGCACACATGATGCGGATGAAGTATGAATGATAAGTGACGTATAATTAACTATGCATGTGGTGTGCATGTAATGTTGCATCGATAATAAGAGCAATGCTATATCAACATAAAAGCAATGCTATATCAAATGAAAGAGCAATGCTACAATAAACACAAGAGTAATGTTATATCAAGCATAAAGAAAATGCCACATTAAATATAAGAGAAGTGTCCCATTAAACATAAAGGATGTGTCACATCAACACAAGCATAATCACACCATCATAATCATAATGCCACATTAAGCATAAGGTAGCTGCACCATAACCACATAAGTGTAATGCTACATTAAGCATAAATGTACGCCACATTAAGCTAAGGATAATTTTACATCAACATAACAAAGAACTACAGCATTCAATCAAGAGGTGAGGCCCACTTGGAATCCAAGTCTAATGGGCCCCCACAAGACTCTACTTGAGTGAGCTTTCAAGCCAACAGGCCCACTTAACAAGCGAACATACAAACGGGACTATTCGCACTAATATGGAAACTAAACAGAGCAACAATCGCAAGGTCCACAAGTGATCACGATAGGCCCAAGACGGACATCAAAGTGAGTCCTATAAGTGTCCCAAAGCAAAGGCCCAATAGGGTAGCCCATAATCCATAAGAACTGGCTTGGATGAGCTCAACTCATACATAGTGTGGGACTCGAACGATGAGCCCTCCCACACATGACTACGAGGGTGGGTCCCATAGTGGGATGATGCGGCTACAACACATACATCAAAGTGGGCCAATGGTAGGGTGGCATTAGCCTAAAATTTAAGTATGAGAGGCCCATAATTTATGTGAGCTAAGGGCTAAGTGGGGCCACCGATCGGACCGAGATTGCGGCATATGCGTACACCTTAAACCATGTATGATGTGATGTATGTGTGGCTACCGAACCATATGATTAGTGATGGAAACGTGTTCGCCAGCCCCAAGTGTAAGGCTGCGATGTAGTAATAAATCGATCATGAGACCGGATCGTCCTCAAGCATTATGTAACTAAACCTATTCTAATTATCCTAACAACTTAAAGCAAAAAGTTCATATATTTAGAAACTAGCATAAACATAATATAAAATTAAGAAAAATTTAAGAATTTAACACAACTAGAGTGCTAAGGATCCACTTGTAGTAGATTAATGTCAATTCATTCATTAAGCATAAACGTACAATTGGAATCGAAGTCCTATCTTTATCCAATCAGAAGATATTGCATTTAGAAACATAACAGTCCAAACTCAATTCAGGAGTCCAATTCTAGGTCTAATGAAGCACTGAGAAGATGAACTTGTAGCAGTTCGAAGCATCAGTCATACCATAAGATAATGGCTAATCTAGGGTTACTACATTTCAAATCTCATAAGAGCATAATGATAATTCTCAGAAACTTATAAGCAACTCATGCACTTGGCACACAAGCTCTCAAAATTTATCTAAAATATCAACTTTTATTCAAACTAGAACTTGAAAATCCAAAACAAAAGTTTAAAATACTTGCATCAATGAATTAAAAATTAAATCTAACTACAAGATTCACCTCTTAGCCCTAGCTAAGAGGTCTAACCAACCATAAACATGATTAAACTAGAAAGAAAAAAAACTAAGTAAAAACATGTAAAACTAGAAGCAAACTTGATGGACGGAGTTGTAGATGCTCCACTTCGATCCTCTCCACCTCCAGCACGTCTAGGACTCTTCTAGGAAAATTTTAGATGAGTGTCGAGGTGTCCTTTTATAGAAAAAAAAAACCACGCATCACCTTGAAATCTTTGAGAACTGTGTAACTATTTATGTAGTACAAGTCGGTTCCGATGAATCCTCCGATTGATTAGAACTAGTCCGATGGATTCTTCGATTGATCGGAATCTGCTCCAATGTATCAAAATTATGTCCAGAGAGTTGCAAGTTTTTTCAATCCTGATTTTTTATTTTTTGACTGATCGGACGATATTCCCGATGTATCAAGATTCAAATCTCGATTGATCGAAATCATCTCGATATATTGAGAATCGGTCCAGAGAGTTCAGACATTCAGCCCCTGATTTGTAAATTTTTGATTGATCGGACTGTAGTTTCGATATATCAGAATGTAATTTTCGATGCATTGGAGACCTATCGGACACCTATCAAAAAAATTTGTTCTTACATTCTTTTGATTTCTGAACTCTGGACTTCTTCCACTCGAAATCTTCATTTCTTTCTTCCTTCAATTAATCTTCAAAGTTCTCTCAGTAGTCCTTTAAAGCAAAATTTATGAGGTCGCTCTCTCTTTCTTACAAACACAAATACTTACATACGATGGGTCTTTTAATAATTTAATCAAAGTAAATGTGTGATGAATTGGGGTATAGATATGCACAATTCAGAGCTCAATACACACCCTAACCAGCATTTTGCTAGTCCCGAGTAAAACATGTGTGAAATGAAACCAACTTCCTAACTCAAACCTTCTTTCAAAAACTACACTTTTATGAAACCTAAGACATATGAATGCAAAATTCATAAATAAGTACTGATGGATATTGAAACCTTAATCTTCCTAAAGCATAGTGAGTGTTTCAAATAGAGTCCTCGCTGATTAAGTAATGTTCACTTCCCCAAGTGTAGGGTTGCGATGTAGTAATAATCTCGGTAAGACTGAGGTCGATCCACAGGGACTTATGTAGGAATTCACAAAACACTTCCAGTAGTTCTACTGAAGAGATAACTAATAGATTTGTAGAAGATTGATGTAGATAGTAACTTTGAATTAAACTGAAGGTAAACAATTAATAAAAGGCACTAAGGGTTCAAGGGTCCACTTGAAACAATCCTTGATGCTCAATTCGCTGTGGATTTCTCACTTTCTCAACTAGAATCGAAATTAAGTTCTATCTAGTCGGATCATAGAGCAGTTAAAACAATCAATCTGTAATATACATGACTCATGTACATGATTCTCTCAATTCAAGCTAGGACTTGAGCACACTCAATTGCATAGGTCAGTCTCGATTCTAATAGGTTAAGATCACAAGCATAACCATCATTAAATCCTGTCACAAGATAAAACTAGATCATGATTTGAACTTGATCTAAATCACATTCACAATCTTACACACTTCAGAAATTCCAGAAAATAGACCTTTGATAAGAAGCTCCCACATGAAGATCATAGATCTAGAGCGTATTGAA
Source organism: Liriodendron chinense (assembly GCA_003013855.2). Classification (NCBI taxonomy): domain Eukaryota; kingdom Viridiplantae; phylum Streptophyta; class Magnoliopsida; order Magnoliales; family Magnoliaceae; genus Liriodendron; species Liriodendron chinense. The sequence continues at coordinate 797,896 of ML058372.1, read as the reverse complement.
TCCAATTCCTCGGATCATATAGGTCTAGACTATCTCAAAACAGTTAAGAACTCAAGCAATTCTTCTAAACATCCATGAGCCATCATAAGATTAAGAAAAACTACTTAGAACTTTATTTAAACTTCAAACCATTGTTCTTCACTAATAATTCAACTTGAAACCAAATCAACGAATTGAAACATCTTAGATTCACTACAAGCTTCACCTCATAGCCCTAGCTAAGAGGTTTAGCCGTTCATGATCTAAGGAAACATGAAACAAACTAAACAAAACATAAAACTAGAAAAACCAACTAGGAGGAGTTGTAGAACTCCAAATCCGACTTCCGCCATCTCCCACCGTGCTCAATCTCTTCTAGGATGCCTTAGGAAGAAGCCCTAGGTCCCCTTTTATAGCATAGTGCGGAAGGTTCCAGATTGCGCAAGAAATCCCGGACTTGCGCAAAGAAAATCGAAGCTTGTAGAACATTCTCTGTTATGCAGACGACCGGTCTCAAAAGTGCAAAAACCGTCTAGAGAGTTTTCATAATTTCAGACCCAAGAAATTTAATTTAAGGACCGGTCGCATGACCTGGTCTGAGCAGTGGACGACCGGTCTCACTGACTGGTCGTAGATAGTCTAGCAAGCTTTGCAAAGGAACCCCCTTCTGTTGAGTGTTCAGGACCGGTCGGACGATCGGTCTTGGGCTATGGACGATCGGTCGGACGACCGGTCTTCAGTGTATTCTTCTGCTTTCTTTCTTCCATCCTTTGACTCTTGGTCTTGTGATCTTCAATGCTTGTAAATAGCGCCTTTAAGCCTTCAATTGGTGAGTCCTCTCTCTCATTCCTATATCCACAAAACCATGCATTAGTTGGAGTCTTTAATCATGTATTTCAAGCATAGTTAGTGATAAAATGAGGTTAAACTATGCACATTTAAGAGCTCAACACACACCCCAACAACATTTTGTTAGTCCCGAGCAAAACATGCGTGAAATAAATTTCGTTCTTCAAAACCCAACTCTCCTTCAGAAACCATGTTTCTATATACTTAATGATATGTGAGTGCAAGAATCAGGAAAACTTAGTGATAGAAGTTGAGACCTTAACCTTCTCATAACATAACAAGTATTTATATGAAATTCCCGCTAATTGATTGATAAATAGATGAATCCAAACAATTTATCCAGGTGTGCTCAGTGAATCTCATCTCACGGATTTCCAGGGTTACCTTCCTTGTGAATTGATTAAGGTATGGATTCAACGGTGTATAGATCAACAACAAGCCTAGACAGGAATTTGCCTTACCGTCCTTCCGACAGCATTCACACTATGTCCCATTTCTGGCTTTGGTTATGGGTAGACCATCCCTCGGTTGGTAATAGGTAGCCCTTTTCGAAATTTTCTACCATGTTTTCCATCATTCCCCATTTTCATCCTTCCTTTCTGTTTTCTTTTTCATTAGATAGGATTTTTAGAAATCCATATCTTTCGTTATTTTCCCATAAACAAGGATGGACAAAGTACCCCGGCTTGGTTTCTCAACACCCCAGATCCAAACTTAATCAACCCACAATTCTACATAATCCTTTCAAAGCGTGAGAATTGTGTAATGTGAACTAGGTGTAAAAGTGTTTAGAAATTCTATCAATCATAAAAATAGGGGAATTCTCATATAAGACTAGTATCTTAGAGATTGCTCAAGATATTTAACTTCGCTCACTTTACTTTTCCTTTTTCTTATACTCACACCATCCCGAATGCATATTGAACAAGTTCCTAGATAATTGCTCGACATGTTACAAAACACTGGATTCATCCTAGTGATCCTACACCCCCAACCAAATCTTGCATTGTCCGCAATGTAAAAGATATACAATGAGCAAAACATGAGAGAAATTTGAAAATAAAGGGGAGTGAGCAATGAAAGTACCTAAGAGGATGAAAAGCGGAATTCTACCTCCTTCTATCAAACCTATGAACAAGTAAACAAAAGCAATAAAATCCTATTCCTAACTACTCTATACCTCCATCAGACTAGGAGATCAACCATCCTGATACACAGGATCAGTCAGAGGTATGGACATACCTTCTGAAGGAAATTTTTCAAAGAACGGCTTTAACCGCTGACCATTCGCCTTAAAGATGTTGTCGTTCCTTGGATTCAACAACCCGATGGTCCCATATGGGTAGACAGTTTGGACAATGTAGGGACCGGTCCATCGAGATCTCAATTTCTCCGGAAATAAGTGTAAATGAGAATTATACATAAGGACTTTTTGATTAATCGTGAAAGTCTTATGAAGAATGTTCTTATCATGGAATACCTCCATCTTGTCCTTGTAAATTCTCGCATTCTCATATGCTTCGTTCCGGAGTTCCGCAAGTTCATTCAATTGAAGTTTATGCAAGAGCTTGCCTTGTCAGAATCAAAATCCATCTTCTTTATTGCCCAATAAGCCCTATGTTCCAACTCCACGGGCAAGTGAGAAGCCTTCCCATAGACAAGTCTATAGGGAGACATTCCAATATGGGTCTTAAAAGCGGTACGGTAAGCCTAGAGTGCATCGGTAAGTCAAAGCGACCAATCCTTGCGATCGGGGTTCACCGTTTTCTCCAAAATATGTTTAATCTTCCTATTAGATATCTCAGCTTGTCCACTTGTTTGTGGGGGATAGGGAGTGCTCACTTTGTGATTAACGCCATATTTCTTCATTAAGGCTTCAAATGGGCGATTACAAAAGTGAGACCCTCCATCACTTATGATGACTCGAGCTGTTCCAAACTGGGAAAGAATATTCTCTTTTAAGAAATGAATGACTATTTTATGATCATTATTCCGGCATGGAATTGCCTCGACCCATTTGGACACATAGTCGACGGCAAGCAAGATATATAAGTTTCCAAAAAAAGATGGGAATGGACCCATGAAATCGATGCCCCAAAAATAAAAAATTTTGATTGGTAAGATGGAATTGAGTGGCATCATATTTCTATGGGAGATTCCTCCCAATTCCTGACAAGGCTCACATGTTTTACAAAACTCATGGGTGTCCTTGAACATGGTGGGCCAATAAAACCCACATTGTAGAATTTTGGCTGTGGTCTTCTTAGCCGAAAAGTGGCCACCACACGCCTGAGAATGACAAAAGGAGATGATACTGTGTTGCACATCATCCGGCACACATCTCCTTATAATCTGATCTGGATAATACTTGAATAAGTAAGGATCGTCACATAGGAATTTCCTCACCTCGTTGAAGAACTTATCTCTATCTTGCTTTTTCCAATGTGTTGGAGTTGTACCTGTAGCAAGATAGTTAGCAATGTCCGCATACCATGGCAATTGGGAGATGTTCACTCTTCCACCCTTTCATGCTTAGTCTTGTGATCTTCAATGTATATAGAATGCTCCTATTTAGCCTTGAATTAGTGAAATCTCCGTCTTGTTCCTACAATCACAAATCATGCATTACATTAGTCCTTTAAACATGTAAACCGTGCATAATAAGTGATGAATTGGGGTTCGAATATGCATAATTAAGAGCTCAACACACCCCCCAACCAGCATTTTGCTAGTCTCGAGCAAAACATGCGTGAAACAAGTTTCATTCTCCAAAATCCAACTCTCCTCTAGAAACTATTCTTCTATACATTCCAAGACACACAAGCATAAAAAATCAGAGAAATTAGGTGATAGAGGTAGAAACCTTAAACTCTCAGAACATAATAAGTGTTTATATGAAATTCTCGCTGATTGATTTATAAATAGAAGAACTTGAACAAATTCAGCCTAGTGTGCATAGTGAAAGTTCATCTCATGAGTTTTCGGGATTATCTTCTTCATAGATCAACTAAACTATAGATCTCAAGGTGTATAGAGCAACAACAAGCCTATGACAGGAATTTGTCTTACCGTCCTTCCGATGGCTTTCACACTACGTCCCATTTCTGGCTTTGGTTACGGGTAGACCATCCCCCGGTTGGTAGTAGGTAGCCCTAATCAGAATTTTCCACCATTTTCCATCATTCCCAATTTCATCCTTCCTTTTCCTTTTTCTTTTACATTAGATAGGATTTTTAGAAATCCATATCTTTCATTATTTTCCCATGGACAAGGATGGACAAAGTACCCCGGCTTGGTTTCTCAACATCTCAAATCAAAGTCTAGCTAATCCACAAATCACATAATCCTTTCAAATCATGAAAATCGTGTAATGTGAACTAGGTGTAAAAGTGTTCAAATTTTCTATCACTCACATAGGGGAATTCACATATAAAACCATTATATTAAGAGAAGTTCAAAGCTTGCAACATCACTCACTTCGTATCTCCTCTTCTTATGCTCGTATCATCTTGAATGCATAGAAACAACGTTTTTCAGAGTTTTGAATTTTAGAAAAATTAAAAAATTTCTACATCATTGCTCGAAATGTCACAAAAGCTAGCAGATTTATCTAAGGAATCTCTCTCACCCCCCAACCAAAACTTTACATTGTCTTCAATGTAAGAATGTATACAATGAATGTAACACATGAGAGCAATGCCAAAACAAAAAGAGAGTGAGAAAGAGAGATATCACCTGAAGCATATATTTCATGGCAAGATTAGCTTTTGGAGATGGATTACTTCACAAATAAATCAACTGATCAAAGCAAATCCTAATGGGAAAGCATTCTAGAAAATCATCCTCCATCAGACTAGGAGGTTAATCACAACAACTCATCCAAAAGCATAAAGTCAAGCAGAATCATTAGATGGATCAAAAGGTTTCGCAGTAAGGTCATCCAATATCCTGCTTTACAATGTACATGTGTGTGAGTGATCGAGATAAGCCACTCAAAATCCCGAAAAGGAATTTCAGCAGGTTCCTTAATGTTTTCACCACATGTATAAGAGGAGACATCATCATATTTATCAGAAAAAATATGTCTCCGTTCAGATTTTCCTGGGCATTGATATTGCAAGTAAGGATCATCCCAGGGTTGGTGGAGTTCAGTGTGCATGATCCACAAAGGTGTGGAAATATGAATTGATTTCTCAGTACAACAAGGTATTGTTTCCACATCCTTCTCTCGGCTAACGTCATATGCCGATACCGACTCTAAAAGTGTGACCATATCCCTTATCATATCATCGTTTTTATCAAGTGAGTAAGTCACATCTTCGTCTAAGTGACCGGAGTAAAAAGGTGAGAGGGATTCATCTTCCACAATAGAATTGATCATGTTTATTTCATAGACCTCCTCATCTTCATCCTCTTGTTGGTTGTCAATATTGAAAGCATTCAACTCAATCATCATATTGCCAAAAGACATTTGTATGACCCCACTCCTATAATTGACGATAGCGTTTGATGTAGCTAGGAATGGACGGCCAAGTATAACAGGAATTTGAGGGCCAATATTAACCATGGGTTGTGTGTCCAAGACAATAAAGTCCACCGGGTAGTAAACCTTGTCAACTTGGACAAGGACATCCTCAATTACCCCTTTCGGAATACGAATCGATCGGTCAGCAAGTTGTAATGTGGTTTTGGTGGGTTTTAATTCACCTAAACCCAATTGTTCATAGACCGAAAAGGGGATTAAGTTCACACTTGCCCCTAGATCGAGTAAAGCATGTTTCACCCGGTAATCTCCAATTACGCATGATACTGTCGGACAACCAGGATCTTTGTATTTCTTGGGCATCCCGTGGTTGATGATGGCACTTACATTCTCTGTAAAAAATGCCTTCTTTTGCACATGTATTTTTCTTTTAACCGTGCAAAGGTCTTTTAAAAATTTAGCATATGACAGTATTTGTTTAATGGCTTCCAACAATGGGATGTTGATTTTGACTTGCTTGAAAACTTCCAAAAATTCTTGATATTTATCTTGAGGTTTGGCTGAAATCAAGCGTTGGGGGAATGAAGCAACGGGCCTATATTCTTTCAATGACTCTTTTTCATTCATGGCGGTGCTAGGTCCATCATCCTCTTTGGAAGATACCGGATCATTAGGCTTTGAGGCCTTCACCGGGTCAGATTTTTCAATAATTTACCACTTCTAACAGTGGTGATGGCCTTAGCATGTTCCATGTGTTGGTTAGAGGAATTAGGCACGCTTATTTCGCATTGTGATTTTGGATTTGGTATGGGTTGGGCTGGAAGAATCCCTTCCCTTGCGTTTAAGCGAGCCTTGATTTCCTCCACCGAATTTTTAAGCTCAAGCATTATCGTATGGTTGGATTGATTTATTCGAGCTTGACCTTCCATGAATGCTTTCAATGTATCCTCTATAGGCATTTGAGGTGGGGCCATAGGAAATTGCATTGGGGGCCCCTTTTGAGGATTACGTTGGCTACCCGTATTTCCATTCGCCCAATTGAAGTTAGGGTTGTTTCTCCAACTAGAATTGTTCGTGTTTGAATTTGGAGTACTAAAAGGTCGTTGATAACTATTCAAAGCATTCGATTGTTCATATAAAAGTTCTCAAAACGCATAAATTGTTGGACAATCCGGCGTTTGATGCACATTAGAAGCACAAATATCACAAATAGTTTCAACAATCCCCCTTTGTTGGGTTGTGTCCACTTTCCTTAATTCCATCTCTTCGACCTTTCGTGTGAGATTAGCCACTCTAGAACCTAGATCATCATTCTCATTTAAAACATAAATTTCTCCCTTTTCCTTGGCTTGGGGTTGTTTTGAACTTGTTGGCTTAGATGTATCCCATGCTTATGTGTTTTCAGCCAACCTGTCAAAATAATCCCAAGCTTCCTCCGTTTCCTTGTTCATGAACTCCCCATTGCACATCATCTCCACAAATTGGAGCATGGTTGAGTTTAATCCATCATAGAAGAAACTAATCAACCTCCACCGTTCATAGCCATGATGTGGGCATGCGTTTAATAGCTCATTATACCCTTCCCAACATTGGAAAAAAAGCTTCTTCTTCTTTTTGGACGAAGTTCATTATGGCCCTTCTTAGTGCAGTGTTTCGATGAGTAGGGAAGAATTTTTTAACAAATTCCCTAGTCATCTCAGCCCATGTCCCAATAGACCTTGGCCTTAAGGAATGTAGCCATGATTTGGCCTTCTCTTTCAAGGAAAAAGGGAATAATTTGAGTTTTATAGTATCCCTAGTTACATTGTCATAGTTTATTGTGGCAATAACCTCTTCAAATTCCTTAATATGTAAATAAGCGCTTTCAGAGTCGAGTCCATGGAATCTAGGAAGAAGTTGGATCAACCCCGGTTTAAAATCAATGTTTCCCACATTATGAGGGAAAATTATGCAATGGGGAGTACTCGTCCTAGCTAGTTGTAAATAGTCACGTAAAGTTCTAGGTTGAGGTACATCCCCCACTTCATTCTCATCCAATTCAGTAAAGTTTTGGGCTTGATTTTGATGTTGATTAGCCCTTTGATTTGGTTGATTTTCAGCCATCTCTCTAGTAATTTCAGGAAGATTTTGACGTTTCCTAGCACGAGGCTCTCTATCAATCCTTTCAACAATTACTCCGTCACTAACAAGTCGGTTATTAGAATTCTGAGCCCAATATGGCATGCAAATCCAAAAAGAATGAAACAAAAAGGAATTCTTCCTTCCTTCCTTTACTTCTCTCTAAGACCGAAGCACAAGGTGTCTTGCAATGGCTGAGCCAGAAGCAAGGATAGAGATCGATTTCTCCTAGTCAATAGGGGTTCAGAGAACTCCCCACCCACTCTTTGAGTCTTTTGAGAAAAGTGCAGAAAAAGAAGAAAGAGGAATAAGATTGAGAAGAGAAATCTCTAAGCACAAGGTGATCCAAGACGGCAGAGCCGACCAATAGGAATCCAGGCGGCACAAGGCCAACCTATCAGAGATCCAAAAGGAGTCTCCACCCACTCTACAAGAGATGAATATGGTAGGAATGAGTAGGAGAAGAAGAAGAGTAAGGTTAGAATGATAAAACCTGATTTGTGACTTAAGATGCCTACTTCTTCTTCAACTTCCTAAAAATCCCTGAATTAGACCTATGTTAGAATCTTGCAAAAATAAAAAAAAGTAAGTTAGTATTTAGAAGAAAACCTACCTTAGAAAGAAAAAAAAAATCCTAAACCTATCTTAACACAATCTCAACTAAAAGTTATTTTAGGAAATTCTAAAAATACCGCATAGAAATCCCCGACAACGGCGCCAAAAACTTGTTCACTCCCCAAGTGTAGGGTTGCGAAGTAGTAATAATTTGGAAAGACCGTGTATCGTTCCCACAGAGATTTATGAATGGGTATTCTCAGATTTTGTCTAAAACAACTAGTAATTAAGATCCTATTAAGAACTAAAGCTAGAAAATAGTGATTTGGGTTTAAACAGTGAATGTGTAAGGTAATATCAATCTAAAAAGGCACTAGAGCGCCAAGGATCCACTTTTGATAAGTTTCAATGCATCAACACAAGATCTCACATAACTCAATCGGAATCGAATTCATATCTCTATCCGATCGGAATATAGAGCGGTTCAATCAACAATTATCTAAAACAGTTGCTCATTCATTGATTCGATTCCCACAACGATGCTCAGGCCTTGGGCACACTCAATTGTGTAGGCCAAGCCTCTTTCCAATCTAGTTGAGATTCACAACCATAGCTTTCATCAAATCCTGTCACTAGACTTTATTACAACTAATGATTAGAACTCTAATTAAATTAAAATCAATCAACAAACAGCTATTCCAGATTATAACAAAAGACAAGAACTTTAGTTGAATGAGTTCCCACATGAAGATCGGGCCATTGTACACAAGGCAATCAAAGGATCTACCATGCTCGGAGTCGATGATAGATCAATGAACTACACAAGAATAAACAATGCTCAGAATAAGCTACCAAGCTTAGAATCACTAAGAATCACATGAGCCCGGAGTCATCAAGAGATCAAAGTAAAACCAAACTAGTACTTGATTCAAACTCATATTGAACTAAAATTCTTCAATTAAAACATAAAAGGAAACCTAGGTTGCATCAATCCATCAAAAATAAATCAAAAGCTTCACCTCTTAGCCCTAGCTAAGAGGTTTTAGTTCATCTCTAACATCCTTGAACTAGAAGCCTCAAAAACATAAAAGCTACTAAAACAGGAAGAAAACTAAGAAAGTTTGAAGTAAAATCCGTCTCCCAAGCAATCCCCATGTCCTAGCATCCTTGGTATGAAGAGGAGAAGTCCCTTTTATAGATTAGCGCGGAAGATTCCGGATTTAATAAGGAATTACGCAATGGCGCAGAGAAAATCGGAGCTTCACGCACACGCTGTTGCACTGACGACCGGTCGCACGACCGGTCAGACTGGCCTGGCCGACCGGTCACGACAGGTTGGACTGCATATGTAAACTGTCAAGCGAGTTTTGTATAAATTCCATCTTGCAATTTTTATTCAAGGACCGGTCGCAAGACCGGTCTGAGGTGTGGACGACCGGTTGAACGACCGATCGCAGATGGTCTAGAAACTTTCGCAGCATGAGTTCTTCTTTTGAGTGGTCGGACCGGTCGGAAGACCGGTCCTGGCTGTAGACGACCGGTCGGATGACCGGTCGTGGGTGTCTTTTTCTGTGTTCTTTCCTTCTCTCTTGTGCTTCCTTCTTCCACCCTTTCATGCTTAGTCTTATGATCTTCAATGTATATAGAGTGCTCCTATTTAGCCTTGAATTAGTGAAATCTCCATCTTGTTCCTACAATCATAAATCATGCATTACATTAGTCCTTTAAACATGTAAACCGTGCATAATGAGTGATGAATTGGGGTTAGAATATGCACAATTAAGAGCTCAACAGGAGACTTTAAAAGTTGTTCATCAGGGAACATGTCATTGACCACGGTCGTCTCAGGGGAATCGGTGAGAACAAGTCGAGAGAGATGGTCAACCGCAACGTTTTCTACTCCTTTCTTATCACGTATTTCTATGTCAAATTCTTGGAGTAGGAGGATCCATCTTAACAAACGTGGCTTAGCATCCTTCTTAGAGAGAAGGTACTTAAGCGCGTCATGGTCGGTGAATATGATGATCTTGGATCCAATTAAGTAGGACCTAAACTTATCCAAGGCAAAAACTACGACTAAAAGTTCTTTTTCTGTAGTGGTGTAGTTTGCTTGGGTTGAGTTTAAGGTTCTACTTTCATAGTAGATAACACATGGCTTCTTTTCTTTTCTTTAGCCTAACACAGTCCCAATAGCGTAGTCGCTCGCATTGTACATAATTTCAAAAGGAAGGCTCCAATCAGGTGGTTGCATTATGGGAGCACATGTCAACATACCTTTAAGTTTAGTAAAGGCATTTTGACAATCTTCATTCCACTCGAATGAGTTCTCCTTTTGAAGTAGGTTACATAAAGGGCGAGAGAGTGAACTAAAGTACTTTATGAACCCTCTATAAAATCCGGCGTGTCCCAAAAAGGACCGCATATCTCGTACCTCTTGGGTGGTGGAAGGTTAGAGATAAGATCAATTTTTGCTTTGCCCACCTCGATTCCGTTTTGTGAGATGATGTGACCAAGTACAATCCCCTTTTGAACCATGAAGTGACATTTCTCCCAATTCAACACAAGGTTCTTCTCTTCACATCTTTTCAACACAGATTTCAAGTGCATAAGGCACTCGTCAAAGCTACAACCAAATACTGAGAAATCATCCATGAAGACTTCGAGAATTGTCCCCACCATGTCAGAAAAAATGCTCAACATACAACGCTGAAAAGTTGCAGGGGCATTACATAATCCAAATGGCATCCTTCAATAGGCAAAAGTGCCAAATTGGCATGTGAATGTTGTCTTCTCTTGGTCCTCTAGTGCGATCTCTATTTGGTTATACCCTGAATAGCCATCAAGGAAGAAAAAATAGGAATGACCCACCAACCTTTCTAAAATTTGATAAAAAAATGGTAGGGGGAAGTGGTCTTTCCTCGTGACTGTGTTTAGGTTCCTGTAGTCAATGCACATTCTCCAACCGGTAATCACTCTGGTTGGTACGAGTTCATTATTGGCATTGGCTACGATGGTTATTCCGGATTTCTTAGGCACCACTTGAGTTGGGCTCACCCATTGACTATCGGATATTGGGTAAATAATACCCACATCCAATAGTTTCACCACTTCGGCCTTAACCACCTCCTTCATGTTTGGATTGAGTTGTCTTTATGGTTGCCTAGATGTCCTTGCATTCTCCTCAAGGTGTATGTGATGATTACAAATCAGTGGGTCTATGCCTTTGAGATCCGCAGTCAACCATCCAATGGCACTCTTATGCTCTATTAGAGTGGTTATTAGCCTACTCTCTTGTTCCTCATCCAAGTGGGAAGAAATCACCACCGGATAGGTCTCATTTCGACCTAAATATACATATTTTAACTCACTTGGTAATGGTTTTAGGTCGAGTGTTGGTGCCTTGATATTGGATGGGAGGGGCTTGTTCTCGTTTAAGGGTAATGGTTCAAATAGTGCCCTCCATCTTTTGTTATCAAGTACCGGCATCACATCTAAAATGGCATCCATCTCTCGTATTGTGTCGTCATTTATCTCATAAGAGTGGGTAACACATGCCTCCAAAGGGTCGGAATATAATGTCAAGGGGAATGTATCCTCCACGAATGATTCAATCACATTTATCTCGTGGATCTCATCATCAACTTCTCGTGGTTATTTGCATAAGTCAAATATATTCAGCTCGAGAGTCATATTTCCAAAGGACATTTGTACAAGCCCGTTTCTAGAATTGATAATCACATTGGAAGTAGCTAGAAAAGGGCAGTCAAGTATGACGGGAATTTGAGCACCGGTACCTATCACGGGATGTGTATCCAAGACAATAAAGTCTACTGGGTAGTTGAATTTATCAGCTTGGACTAAGACATCCTCAATCACTCCTCTCGGTATACGAATAGATCTATCAGCAAGTTGGAGTGTGGTTTTGGTGGGTTTCAATTCACCTAACCCAAGTTCTTCATAAACCGAGTACGGAATGAGGTTAACACTTGCCCCTAAATCGGGTAAGGCTTGTTTAATCCGGTAATCTCCTATGATGTATGAGATAGTTGGACTACCTGGATCCTTGTATTTTTGGGGCATCTCTTGTTTGATAATAGCACTCAAATTATCAGTCAAAAGTACTTTGTTGTGAACATTATGTTTCCTTTTGAATGTACACAATTCCTTTAGAAATTTGGCATAGGATGGTATTTGCTTTATGGCATCCAACAACGGAATGTTGATCTTCACTTGCTTAAAAAACTCTAAAATTTTCAGGTTTTTGTCTAAAGCTTTGGGTGAAATCAACCTTTGGGGAAACGGGGCAACCGGCTTGTATTGCCTTTCCGGTTCTTTCTCTTATGGAGTGTTGTTCGGGCTATCATCCTCTTTGGAATTTTTCGGATCATTAGGCAATGGGGCCTTTACCTGATTAGATTTATCGATTATTTTCCCACTTCTCAAAGTGGTGATAGCTTGAACATGCTCCATATGTTGGGATGATGAGCTTGCGTCTTGTATCTCAAATTGGGTCCTTAGGTTAGGAAGAGGTTGGGCAGGAAATGTGCCTTTCTCCCTAACACTGAGGTGGGATTCAACTCTAGCCATTGAGGTTTTCAAGTCACTTATGGCTTGAGTTGAATTTTGATTAAATTTTAATTGCTCTTGCATGAACCCATCTATTTTCAGAGAATTAGTCTTATTATATTCAGCTTGAACCGATACAAATGCACCCAACATTTCCTCTAGCGTAGCTTTTGGAGTAATGACTAGGGATGGACCTAGTAAAGGTTGAACTTGAGGAGCATTGTTTGCATTTGCAGTGGGTCCATTCCTCCAACTGAAGTTGGGATGGTTCTTCCAACTAGAATTATACATGTTTGAGTTTGGAGCACTAAATTGCCATTGATAACTGTTTATGGCATTTGATTGTTCTTGTAAGATGTCTTGGAATGCTGAAATTGTGGGACAATCTTGTGTTGCATGTTGATTTCGGACACAAATTCCACAAACAGTTTCAACGTCTTTTAGGTTAATCGTTTCTCCTTTCTTAAGTTTCATGGCCTCATATTTCTTGTGAGGCTAGCCACACGTGCACTTATATTATCCTCTTCCGAGAGGACATAAATTCTCTTTTTTTCCTTTTGTTGGCTAGTCTTGGAATTTGTTGGTCTAGATGTATCCCAAAACTGTGCATTCTCAGCCAATTCCTCCAAATAGTCCCATGCTTCCTCGGCTTCCTTATTCATGAACTCCCCATTACAAATCATCTCTACGAATTGGCGCATGGGTGAAGTCAGTCCTTCATAGAAAAAGCTTATAACTCGCCAAATTTCGTAGCCATGATGTGGGCATACATTTAACAAGTCCTTAAACCTCTCCCAACATTGGAAGAAGGTCTCATCCTCCTTTTGGGCAAAATTCATGATAAGGCGCCTCAACATGTTCATTTTGTGAGTAGGGAAGAACTTTTTAATGAACTCCCTAGACATCTCAGTCCATTTGCCAATTGATCTTGGCCTTAATGCATGAATCCAACCTTTAGCTTTATCTTTAAGGGTAAAAGGAAATAATTTAAGTCTCACCACATCATCGGTTACGTTTGTAAAGTGCATGGTGGCTATCACCTCATCAAATTCCTTAAGGTGTTGATAGGCACTTTCACTGTCTAATCCATGGAATCTTGGGAGGAGTTGGATTACTCCCTGTTTCAAATCTATGTTCCCTGCATTTTGTGGAAAAACTATGCATGAGGGAGCGCTCGCTCTTGCTGGTTGCAAGTAATCACGTAATGTTCTGGGTCGGGGAACATTCTCAACCACATTCTCTCCCGTTTCGGTTTGGTTTTGGCCCAGATTTTGATTGGCCATAGGATTAGGTTAATTTACAGCCATGCTTTCAGACAAAATTGAAGAATTTAGATGTCTCCTAGCACATGGTTCTCTGTCAATTCCTTCTACTATTCCCCCTTCACTAATGAGTCGATTATTAAAATCCCGAGCCCAATGTGGCATGCAAATCCTAAAAGAATGAAACAAAAAAGAATTCTTTCTTCCTTCCTTTACTTCTCTCTAAAACCGAAACACAAGGTGTCTTGCAATGGCTGAGCCAGAAGCAAGGATAGAGACCGATTTCTCCTGGTCAATAGGGGTTCAGAGAACTCCCCACCCACTCTTTGCATCTTTTGAGAAAAGTGCAGAAAAAGATGAAAGAGGAATAGAGTTGAGAAGAGAAATCTCTGAGTACAAGGTGATCCAAGACGACAATGCCGACCAATAGGAATCAAGGCGGCACAAGGCCAACCTATCAGAGATCCAAAAAGGAGTCTCCACCCACTCTACAAGAGATGAATATGATCGGAATGAATAGGGGAAGAAGAAGAGCAAGGTTAGAAAGATATAACCTGATTTGAGAACTTAAGATCCTTAACTTCTTCTTCAACTTCCTAAAATCCCTGCAAAAGAAAAAAGATCAAAATAAAACAAACTAAGTTAGTACTATTCCTAAAAATTTCAATAAAACTATCTTCAGAAATTCTATAAAGACCGTCAAGGTCCTCGGCAACGGTGCCAAAAACTTGTTCGCTTCCCCAAGTGTAGGGTTGCAATGTAGTAATAATCGTGTCGGTTGAGCCTAATGAAGATGAAGACCGAAGACTCAAGTGGCCCTGCTGCATCAAGGAAGGAAATTCAGGTAAAAGTGATGCCTTGATGTGCCTTAACCTTGACCAAAACCCAACCATTTAACCTCTTTGATGACCTTGACCATATTAGGAATCATTTAGTCATCATAGATTGGCCCTAGGTGTCCCAAAAGATCACCCAAATCTAGGCCATTGTGAATGGGTTGGAGAATGGATGGGTCAGTAATCAAACATGCCGAACCCAGGCCTGTCCAACCGGTCACGACCGGTCGGCAGGACTAGACCGACCGGTCAAGACCGGTCGGATGTGTGTCCAGTTTATACAACAAGCATGCTGTCTTGAGCAGGCTTAGGACCAACCGGTCGTGACCGGTCGGCTGAGCTGGTCCGACCGGTCTTGACCGGTCGGGCAGACCCTTCCCCATACACAGCAGCCCCTATCCATCTGTTTTGCTGTGGCCGACCGGTCCAAACCGATCGTGGACCCCTGGCCGACCAGTCACGACCGGTCAGCACTAGCCGTTTTATGCCCATTTTAGATCCTTTGCACATTTTTCTATAAAAGGGCTTGGCTCATTTTAAGGGGACGAAAGAGGGATTTCGAGAGGAGTGAAGCCACCATTGTTAGAGACCATTTGAGGCTCATTCCCAACCTATGCAAGGCATCTTCCTTGTGCATTAACACAAGATTGGAGCATTCCAAGCTCATAAAGAAGATGACCTTCATCCCCTCTTGATCTCTAGAGTTCGGAACCTTCTTGATTGGCATATCCTTATCCAAAACTCCAGGATGAGATCGTTGTAGGAGAGAACCTCTAGGCAACCCATTCTCATTAGTTGTAGAGTTCTCAAACCTACCCTCCTATCACCTTGGGCATTTCAAAGGCATCACATGCAAGGTGTTTGATCAAGTTTGGCTGAGGCATTGGCGACGCGATGGCAACACGATCGTGGGAGCAAGGGAAGTTGATTGAAGCACGGGAGAGCGGAGATCAAGCAACCCAAATAGGCGTTGAACAAGGGGCTCATCCGATAAGTAAGGTTATTGTTGAACCTCCAATTTATACATTGCATTGCCCATTACACTACATAATTTGCATGATTTTCATGGTTTAAAGGCCCACCTAACATGTGTTTTGTGATTGTAGAGATAAGAGTGGATTTCATCAAATTGGAGCCAAAAGATTATATTTGAAGACATTGGATGAAGTCCTAAGATGGACCAAGGAAAGAAGAAGAAAGAGAGAGAAAAGAGAATGAAAAAAAGAAGAAAAAGATGAAGAAATACAGGGCTGACCGGTCGTCCGACCGGTCAGCCACATCAAAGGAATCAAGTAGAAGAGAGGCCGACCGGTCATGACCGGTCGGCCATGCACACTGGATCAAGGCAATAGATCAGCCCGACCGGTCATGACCGGTCGGGCATGCACGCTGGATGAAGGGAGGTCAGTCCGACCGGTCTTGACCGGTCGGCTGCACCCACTGGATGTTTTAAAAAAAGCTGGTCCGACCGGTCACGACCGGTCGGCTCTGCGTAATAGGAAAGTCCTTTCTAATTCGGGACTCCGAAAATTGCTGCGCAATGCGTAGGATTTCGCAGAATTCGACGCAAGGGAGGATTGTTGCTATAAAAGGCCACCTAGGGGCTCTCCCTAAGGTATCAGAGAAGAGAAGGAACATGAGTTTGGAGGTTGAAGGCGACTGTGGAGCGTCTGCAACATCTATCTTCGGGTTTTTCTAGTTTTATGCTTTATTTTTGAGTTTTTAGTTGTAGCATGACTATGCTCGGCTAAAACCTCTCAGCTAAGGCTGAGAGGTGAAGCTTGTAGCCAGTTCTATGTTAATTTCAGTTTGATTTAAGTATTTTTCAATTCAAAGTTGATTTTTCTTATGTTTCAGTCCAATAGGTGGTAGTTTGAGATGTCTTATCTGAGTTTATGTGCTCCGGACATGAATTCCTTTTAATTCTCTGAGATTACCACAGGTTGCTTGTTTAGATTCGAATTATAGTAATCCTTGAGCAGGCCATAGTCCATAGGCATGGCTGTTACTCCGCAGGCTATGAATTTGAATTCTACATTGATTGAATGGACTTGAACTTGGAAGTTCAACTTGAATTGGATGAATGTGTGTGAATGCTTTATTTTCCAACTAGATGAGAGATAGGACTTCAAATCTAGTTGTGTTCTCTATTTGGATTGACTGAATTGACATAGGATTGCTACAAGTGGATCCTTGAAAGCCTTAGTACATTATATCTCTGATTTTTCATTAAGTTATTGTTTTAATTAAACATCCCATTGAATTTGAAATTTACTCTATTAAACTGAGTTGCTGGAGTAATTAGGAAGCTGTTACTCTTTCCCTGTGGATCGACCTCGGTCTTACCGAGATTTATTACTACATCGCAGCCTTACACTTGAGGCGAGCGAACAAGTTTTTGGCGCCGCTGCCGGGGAAATTAGATAATAGTTTTCAAATAGTTTCAGTGGCTGTAGAAGTAGAAGTAGATAGGTTTTTCTGATTTTTCTTAGAACTAACATAGTTTTCTGTTTTGTAGGAATTCTTCTTTCAGTTCAAGCGCATCAGGTGATACCTTTCTAACTTAGCTTTTTCAGAATTTTTAGTTCAAATTTTAGTTTTCTAGAATAGGATTAGTTTCAGTTTCTGGTTGAGTGGTTTATGTCCTGTTGGGAACGTAATCATTCAAATCGTCTTCAATCTGAAGGTGGTTTAGTTGGACCACTGTCAGTCCATAGACAAGCCCGGAATTATCAAGAGCATCGTGAAAGTTTGGGGAGTATGGATCAAACACCCTTAAGGAATCCTCCCCCCCTACTCCAACCACAAACGCAAATCAGGAAGGAGTAGGAGAGAATGAGGTACATAATGTTCCTCCAATGAGATCACTACGGGATTACCTACAACCTGCTCGTACAATTACACCTTCTTGCATAGTTCTACCAGCTAACGGTGGGACTCTTGACATAAAACCGGGAGTAATCCAACTTTTACCTAAATTCCATGGGTTAGACTCTGACCGCCCATACTTACACTTGCAAGAATTCGAAGAAGTGTTGGCCACCTTGCATTATCCCAATGTTTCTGGGGATACAATCAGACTTAAACTTTTTCCCTTCACCTTGAAAGAAAGAGCCAAAGATTGGCTTCACTCTCTTAGACCATATTCGATTGGGTCATGGGTTGAGATGAACCGGGAATTCTTGAAAAAGTTCTTCCCAGCTCATAAAACAAACACTCTTCGAAGGGCCATCATGAATTTCTCAGCTAAAGAGGGTGAATCATTCTTTCAATGTTGGGAAAGATTTAAGGAACTCCTGCTTGCTTGCCCACATCATGGCTATGAGAGTTGGCGAATTATAAATTTTTTCAATGATGGATTAAGTTCTAATATGCGCCAATTTGTGGAAATGATGTGCAATGGCGAGTTTATGAGTAAAAATCCAGATGATGCTTGGAGTTACTTGGACATGTTGGCTGAAAACGCCCAATCTTGGGACACCTCGGATAAACCCAAGAACCCCAAGCCTACTCAAGAGAAAGGAGGGATATATGTCCTTAAAGAGGAAGACGACGTAAATGCAAGGATAGCCAACCTCACAAGGAAGGTTGAGGCCATGGAACTTAGCAAAAATGGAGTTTTCAAGTCCAAGGAAGCTGTTGAAACCACATGTGGGATTTGTCTCACCGACTTACACGCTACGCAAGATTGTCCCACAATTCCTGCATTTAAGGAAGTGCTGCAAGAGACAGCCAATGCCACATATGGTTATCAACGGCCCTTCAATGGACCGGTAGGTAATACGTACAATGAGAGTTGGAAGAACCACCCGAATTTCAGTTGGAAGAATGCCCCAACGGGCAATCCTACCAACTCCCAAAGAGGGCCACCCATGCAAAATATGGCCCCACCTCAATTCTCATTGGATGATACCTTGAGAGCATTTATGCAAGGGCAAGCGCAAATAAATGAATCAAATCAACAAATGTTCCAAGAGCTGAAAGTCTCGGTTGATGAGATTAAGGGACGCTTGAATGCTAGGGAAGGGACCTTTCCGGCCCAACCTCAGCCCAATCCAAAGCAAGTACATGAAGTGAGCATCCCTAATCCTTCCAACCAAAACATGGAGCAAGCTAAATCCATTACCACCCTTAGAAGTGGTAAACAAATTGACAAAACTATTCCGGTGAAGGCTGATGAGCCTAATGATCCGGTAAATTCTGAGGATGAAAATGGATCTAACTTAGCCCCACAACAACCGGAACGCATTTACAAGCCCATAGCACCATTCCCTTCAAGATTAGTTGCCCCAAAATCTCTCTCAAATTCTCAAGATATTCTAGAGATTTTCAGACAAGTCAAGATCAACATCCCTTTGCTTGATGCCATCAAACAAATTCCCTCTTATGCCAAGTTTCTAAAAGATCTATGCACGACAAAACGCAAATATAATGTGCAGCAAAAGGCCTTCTTAACTGAGCAAGTTAGTGCCATCCTCACTCAAAAGACCCCCCCAAAATTCAAAGATCCCGGTAGTCCCACCGTCTCATGTATCATTGGAGACTACCGGATTAAACGTGCCTTGTTAGACTTGGGGGCGAGTGTGAACTTGATCCCATACTCGGTATATGAGCAATTGGGTCTTGGTGAATTAAAACCCACCAAAACCACGTTGCAACTCGCTGATAGATCTATCCGTGTACCGAGGGGGATAGTTGAGGATGTTCTAGTCCAAGTTGACAAATTCTACTATCCAGTAGATTTTATCGTCTTGGACACACAACCGGTTTTGGATGCTAGCACCCAAATACCGGTAATACTAGGCCGCCCATTCCTTGCCACATCAAACGCAATCATCAATTGCCGGAATGGGGTGATGCAATTATCTTTTGGAAACATGACACTAGAAGTGAATGTATTTCACTTGGGCAAAAGACATAGGGATGTCAATGACGATGAGTTCTTCGATGTAAACATGCTTGAAACCTTTGAAGAAGAAGAACTCCTCCAACTTGAACCACTAGAAAGCTTGGAGACATGCTTAGCACACTTCATGGATTCTAAAGACCCCATCATCAGTGAGATTGTGCATGCATTAAATATAGAAAGACCGGTAGTTGATACTAGCCGGTGGAGGCCCCATTTTGAAAAATTGCCACCAACCACATCAAGGCGTCTACCGTCTAGCATCAAACCACCGAAGCTTGACCTCAAACCATTGCCATCCGAGCTTAAATATGTATATTTGGGTCAAGAGGAAACTTTCCCAGTTGTCATTGCCGCCCACCTAGAAAAAGACCAAGAGCTCAAGTTGATTGAGTTACTCAAAAAACACCGGGAAGCCATAGGTTGGACAATAGCGGATCTCAAAGGGATAGATCCTTCGGTTTGCACTCACCGTATACACCTTGAAGAAAATGCAAAAACGACTAGACAACCTCAAAGACGGTTAAATCCAAACATGATGGAGGTTGTCAAAGCCGAGGTGTTAAAGCTATTGGATGTGGGTATCATCTACCCCATCTCAGATAGCCAATGGGTGAGTCCTACCCAAGTTGTCCCCAAGAAATCCGGTATTACCATCATTGAAAACGCCAACAGCGAGCTTATACCGACTAGGGTGACCACCGGTTGGCGTATGTGCATTGATTATAGGAAGCTCAATACGGTCACTAGGAAAGACCACTTCCCTCTCCCATTTATGGACCAAATTTTGGAGAGGTTGGCAGGCCATCCCTACTATTGCTTCCTAGACGGCTATTCCGGATACAACCAAATTGAGATAGCTCCGGAAGACCAAGAGAAAACCACATTTACATGCCCGTTTGGTACCTTCGCCTACCGAAGGATGCCATTCGGGTTATGCAATGCACCCGCCACATTTCAACGATGCATGTTGAGTATTTTCTCGGACATGGTGGGTGAGTTTCTTGAGGTGTTCATGGATGACTTCTCTGTTTTTGGTTGTACATTTGATGAGTGCCTCAAGCACTTGAAGTTGGTCTTGATGAGGTGTGAGGAAAAGCAACTTGTATTAAACTGGGAAAAGTGTCATTTCATGGTACAAAGAGGAATAGTCCTTGGACACATCATCTCGTCCAATGGAATAGAGGTAGACCGGGCGAAAATTGACATAATTTCCAATCTACCACCACCCAAAAGCATACGCGATGTGCGGTCCTTCCTTGGACACGCCGGTTTCTATCGAAGGTTTATAAAGGACTTTAGTCACATCTCAAGGCCTTTATGCAACCTTCTACGAAAGGAGAACCAATTTGAGTGGAGTGCCGAATGTCAATTAGCTTTTTCAAAGCTAAAAGACATGTTGACAACCGCTCCTATCATGCAACCACCAGATTGGTCCATGCCCTTTGAGTTGATGTGCGATGCGAGCGATTTTGCTATTGGGGCAGTGTTAGGCCAAAAGAAAGATAAAAAGCCCCATGCCATCTACTACGCGAGTAGGACCTTGAATCCTGCCCAAGTTAATTACTCAACTACGGAGAAAGAGCTCCTAGCTGTCATCTTTGCCTTGGACAAATTCAGGCCATACTTAATAGGATCCAAAGTTATTGTTTATACGGATCATGCGGCGCTGAAATACCTTCTTTCTAAGAAGGATGCTAAGTCCCGTTTGCTAAGATGGATCCTACTCCTTCAAGAATTCGATTTGGAGATCAAAGATAAGAAGGGGGTAGAAAATGTGGTGGCAGATCATCTATCCCGCCTAGTCCTACCAAATTCCATTGACGAGTCACCTATTGAGGACTCATTCCCTGATGAGCAACTCTTTGTTGCTATGCATCCACCATGGTACGCTGATATAGCCAATTATCTTTCCACAGGTGCGATGCCGACTCATTGGACTGCGCAAGACAAACGTAAATTTCTAAGGGAAGTGCGCATATTTTTCTGGGATGAACCTCTATTGTTTAAATATTGCCCAGACCAAATTATAAGGAGATGCGTCCCCGATGATGAACACAATTCAGTCATCTCCTTTTGTCATAATCAAGCATGTGGGGGTCATTTTTCAGCCAAGAAAACAACTGCAAAAATTCTGCAGTGTGGTTTTTATTGGCCCACGCTATTTAAGGACACCCACGAGTTTTGCAAAGCGTGCGAGCGCTGCCAGAAGTTAGGAGGATTATCCCGTCGAAATATGATGCCTCTCACACCAATTCAACATCTTGAAGTCTTTGACTGTTGGGGCATCGATTTCATGGGACCATTCCCCTCATCTTTTGGACATGTCTATATTCTGTTGGCCGTAGACTATGTGTCTAAATGGATAGAGGCTATCCCATGTAGAACCAATGATCATCGTACAGTTCTCAAGTTTCTCAAAGAAAACATACTTTCTAGATTTGGGACGCCTCGAGCCATTATTAGTGATGGTGGTGCTCACTTTTGCAATAGACCTTTTGAAACTTTGATGAAGAAATATGGTATTAGGCACAAAGTGAGTACCCCATACCACCCACAAACAAGTGGGCAAGCTGAAATCTCCAATAGGGAAATCAAACAGATTTTAGAAAAGACGGTGAGACCGGATCTCAAGGATTAGTCCCTACGATTAGATGATGCACTTTGGGCTCACCGTACTGCCTACAAGACACCCATTGGAATGTCCCCTTATAGACTTGTCTATGGGAAAGCTTGCCACTTGCCTGTGGAGATAGAACACAAAGCCTATTAGGCAATTCGGGCCCTAAATTCTGACATAGACAAGGCTAGCTCGCTTCGCAAACTTCAATTAAATGAGCTTGATGAGATTCGGAACGATGCGTATGAGAATTCGAGGATTTACAAGAGCAAGATGAAGGCCTTTCATGACAAGCACATCTTAAGGAAATCCTTCCATCAAGGACAGAAAGTGCTCTTGTATAATGCCCGACTTCATCTTTTTCCGGGAAAATTACGATCTCGATGGACCGGCCCATATATTGTTAAAGAAGTTTTTCCCCATGAGGCTGTTGAGATTGAGAATGCAGCGAATGGTGACTGTTTCAAAGTTAATGGACAACGCCTTAAACCATTTGTTGAGAAATTTGATTCAGAGGGCATGTCCATCTCCCTGAATGATCCTGTCTATCAAGATGATTGATCTCCTAGTCTGATGGAGGTATAGCATAGGTAGGTTTAGTTTTGTTTTACTGTTTTAGTAGGATTTAGTTGTTGGAATTGCAGACCTCCATGATCGCTCTCTCAGGTACTATTGATTCTCACTCTCTCATATTTTACCATTGTTCTCATGTTCATGCTAACTAACTATCTTTTTACATTGAGGACAATGCAAGATTTGGTTGGGGGGTGAGATGAGATCCCTCATCTAGCATATTGCAACATTTCGAGCTTCATATGCACAAAATTTTTTCGAATTTTCTAACATCTCAAAACTCTTTTAGAAAATTTTGTTTCTATACATTTGAGAGGCTATGAGTAGAAGAGGAGGAGAAACGAAGTGTGTGATGTTGTAGTCTTGAATTTCTTCCAACATAATGGCTTTATATGTTAATTCCCCTATTGTTGTGATTGATAGAAAATTTGAACACCTTTACACCAAGTTCACATTACACGATTTTCATGAGTGACAGGTTTATGTGATTTGTGGATTAGCTAGACTTTGGTTTAGAGGTGTTGAGCAGCCAAGCCGGGGTATTTTGTCCATCCTTGTCCATGGAAAAATAATGAAAGATATGGATTTCTAAAAATCCTATCTAAGTTAAAAGAAAAAGGAAAGAAAGGATGAAATCGGGAAGGAAAGAAAAATGGTGGAAAATTCCGAAAAGGGCTACCTATTACCAACCGGGGGATGGTCGAACCGTAACCAAAGCCGGAAATGGGACGTAGTGTGAAAGCCGTCGGAAGGACGGTAAGGCAAATTCCTGTCATAGGCTTGCTGTTGCTCTGTGCACCTTGGAATCCCTGGTCTACTTAATCTATGAAGAAGATGGTTCCAGGAACTCATGAGATGAACTTTCACTATGCACACTAGGTTGAATTTGTTCGAATTCTTCTATTTATCAATCAGTCAGCGGAGATTTCATGTAAACACTTCTTATGTTTTGAGAGTCCAAGGTTCAGCTTCTAACACCTAATCTTTCCAAATTTTACATTTATACATCTTGGAATGGATAGAAACATGGTTTCTGGAAGAGGGTTGGATTTGGAGGTTTGAAACTGTTTCACGCATGTTTTGCTCGAGACTAGCAAAAAGCTGGTTGGGGTGTGTGTTGAACCTCCAATTTATACATTGCATTGCCCATTACACTACATAATTTGCATGATTTTCATGGTTTAAAGGCCCACCTAACATGTGTTTTGTGATTGTAGAGATAAGAGTGGATTTCATCAAATTGGAGCCAAAAGATTATATTTGAAGACATTGGATGAAGTCCTAAGATGGACCAAGGAAAGAAGAAGAAAGAGAGAGAAAAGAGAATGAAAAAAAGAAGAAAAAGATGAAGAAATACAGGGCTGACCGGTCGTCCGACCGGTCAGCCACATCAAAGGAATCAAGTAGAAGAGAGGCCGACCGGTCATGACCGGTCGGCCATGCACACTGGATCAAGGCAATAGATCAGCCCGACCGGTCATGACCGGTCGGGCATGCACGCTGGATGAAGGGAGGTCAGTCCGACCGGTCTTGACCGGTCGGCTGCACCCACTGGATGTTTTAAAAAAAGCTGGTCCGACCGGTCACGACCGGTCGGCTCTGCGTAATAGGAAAGTCCTTTCTAATTCGGGACTCCGAAAATTGCTGCGCAATGCGTAGGATTTCGCAGAATTCGACGCAAGGGAGGATTGTTGCTATAAAAGGCCACCTAGGGGCTCTCCCTAAGGTATCAGAGAAGAGAAGGAACATGAGTTTGGAGGTTGAAGGCGACTGTGGAGCGTCTGCAACATCTATCTTCGGGTTTTTCTAGTTTTATGCTTTATTTTTGAGTTTTTAGTTGTAGCATGACTATGCTCGGCTAAAACCTCTCAGCTAAGGCTGAGAGGTGAAGCTTGTAGCCAGTTCTATGTTAATTTCAGTTTGGTTTAAGTATTTTTCAATTCAAAGTTGATTTTTCTTATGTTTCAGTCCAATAGGTGGTAGTTTGAGATGTCTTATCTGAGTTTATGTGCTCCGGACATGAATTCCTTTTAATTCTCTGAGATTACCACAGGTTGCTTGTTTAGATTCGAATTATAGTAATCCTTGAGCAGGCCATAGTCCATAGGCATGGCTGTTACTCCGCAGGCTATGAATTTGAATTCTACATTGATTGAATGGACTTGAACTTGGAAGTTCAACTTGAATTGGATGAATGTGTGTGAATGCTTTATTTTCCAACTAGATGAGAGATAGGACTTCAAATCTAGTTGTGTTCTCTATTTGGATTGACTGAATTGACATAGGATTGCTACAAGTGGATCCTTGAAAGCCTTAGTACATTATATCTCTGATTTTTCATTAAGTTATTGTTTTAATTAAACATCCCATTGAATTTGAAATTTACTCTATTAAACTGAGTTGCTGGAGTAATTAGGAAGCTGTTACTCTTTCCCTGTGGATCGACCTCGGTCTTACCGAGATTTATTACTACATCGCAGCCTTACACTTGAGGCGAGCGAACAGTTATCTTTATTGAGAGTCCATTTAGAGTTTGTTTGTCAAACTCGATCTAGGGACGTTAGTCGTTCCTTGGCCCGTTAGCAGAACCTAAACTAAGTCTCCAAGGGGGAGCCTCCAACACGGGAGTAAACGTGCGTAGGGTGAGAGTTAGGCTATGTCTAAAACTCCGTTCGGGTTAAGAGTTAGCCCTTTGTCCAAAACTCCAGTTATGGTTGAGTGGTGAACCGATAAAACCTCTGTGTAAAGGTTAAGAGGTGAACCTCATTTAAAACCTCTGATAGTGAATGCTGGTGTGCTCAAAGGAGTTGAGTACTTGAACCGGGAGTAAAGTAGACCCAAAATCGAACCACTATACGTGCTTGTGTTTGTGATTGTATTGAGCACATTGATATCTTAGCATTAAATGTTTAATTGTTTAATTATGAAGCTTGATAGGAATGTATGCTAGGCTCTAAATTGGCACATCCTCACACAAGATGTACTTTCACTAGGTGTGTAGACTTGAGACTCATTGATCCATTCTCATAAGTCTACATAGATTGCATAGGTTAGGATCTTGATTAGTTAAATCATTTATTTACCTATGCATGCTTAGACTAGGATTTTTTATTGCTTAACCATATGCTAGTCTTGTGATTGGACCCACTAGGGCTTGGAAGCCGAAGTATTCTTGCTTACTTAGTTTAATTTGTTGAATTGTGTAAGTAGGCGAAAAGAATTTCAAAAAGGTCCTAATCACCTCCCTCCTATAGGTTTAACCATAATTCTAGTTGCTCTTTAAGCTTCCGCACATACGTAGGTGTCGTGTTAGACTACCGACATACTTTCAATTAGTATCAAAGCGGGTTGCTCTTTAAGGATGTAACTGTCTAAAGGAAGATCCGGTACCGGAGCACTAGCATAATGTCTAACCGAGATGGGAGTACCACCAACCGTCCACCATTCTTTAACGGGTCCAACTATGCCTATTGGAAGGCTAGAATGAGAATTTTTCTCCAATCGATGGACCGTCCGATGTGGCTAAGCACATAAAATGGATACACCTTGCCCACCAAGCAAGTGGAGGTTGATGGGAAATACATTGTCATTCCCAAAGATTATTCCAAATGGGATAACAGAGAGAGAGAGAGCTCGATACATGGCAAATGCCAAAGCTCTCAATGTGATTTTTTGTGCTGTTTTCCCAGATGAATTTCAGCACATTCTCACATGCGCAACTGCAAAAGTAACTTGGGATATACTTGAGGTTACCCACGAGGGGACTAGCATAGTAAGACGCTCGAAGCTTCAGTTCTTAACCACCAAATTTGAAAACATTAAGATGGAAGAGACTGAAACTTTCATGGAGTTTTATACTAAATTGTCAGATATTTACAACTCCATGTTTGTCTTGGATGATCGGGTTCCGGATGGTAGGATTTGTAGAAAAATTCTTAGGTCCCTCCCGGATAGATTTGACTTCATGATAGTTGCCTTAGAGGAGTATAGAGACATAAATAACATGAAAGTAGAAAAACTCATAGGTTCCCTATAAACTCATGAACTACACTTTAAGGCCCCCTTTAGAAAGAAAAGCATCGCTCTCAAGTCCTCTCTCAAACATAAGAAAATTAAGAGTGAGTCGAAGGAAGATAGTGATGATGAGGATGATGAGGAAGAGAAATTGAACAAAAAATTCAAGAGATTCCTCAAATTTGATAGAGGGAGTAGCCGTGACAAAAAGGACAAGAAGGGTGATAAACATAAAGGAAAATCATCCATGCCTTTATCCATCCATTGTTACGGTTGCGGTTGTCGTGGCCATATTGCCCCGGAATGTCCGGATGGGCCTAAACCAAAAGTTAAAAAGGCAATGGCTGCTACTTGGGATGATATGGAGGAGTCCGAATCTGGAGACTCCACTGGTGATGAGAGCCAACATAAAGATCTAGCTTTCACAGCTTCCACCATAACCCCTCTTCCTGCGTATCTAAGAGGGGATCCCAACCACTATCCCTTCTAGGAGAAGAAGGTATTCCCAACCCCTCACCTCATGCTACATCTTATGGGGGTGTTGTGGAATCTAGTTACCCTTAGGCTTTTCAAACTAAACATAGTTCGTGAGGGTAGTTAGAAATATTTTAATAGGAAAATCTGAGGATTTCAGCCTCAAATTCTGTGTGTATGGGCAAATCAAAGGATTCAAGCCTCATGAGCCCAAATCTGGTAGTTTAGCCTTACTTTGCATATATATATTTGCTTGCTATTCTATCACCATGCTTAGATTAGCTAATCTTGCTGAATTATATGCTTCATTGTATGCTAATCTTTGCTTAGTATTGGTCTTGATATACCATTAGGGGAGGTTGGTTGATTAGGCTATAGGCCCTTTGTGCTTGTATTGGAAATGTATATCCTTGACCAATGTTGCATGATTAACTATGCTTAAATAGTTACATAATCTGTTAATCATGTTTTCCTAGCATGCTCCATGTTTTTATGAGTCATGCACCATATACTCTCCTTGTAAGCATGTGCTTATAGTTATAACTGCGACATACTATCTACTCTTACCTTAACCTTATTGATATATCATTAAGGGGGAGAGAATAGTTTGTCAATTGCTAACAAAAAGAGGGAGAAAGCTCAAATCCCACCAAAACTAGTTTGCTATGTTTTGTGATGCAGGGATTGATAAGTTATGGGGGAGCAAAATGAAGAGGAGCAGCTTAGATTAGGCATGTTAAGAGTCCTGTATTTAATGCTTTATCAATGTAATATCTTGAACATGTATTCTATTTTGGTAGGTTAGGTTTTTGTAAGTAATTGACAAAGGGGGAGATTGTTAGTGCACTTTTCTGTGGCATACTAGTGCACTTTGTTTGTCAATCACTTACGTCGGTGAGTCTAGTGTCGGTCGAGCCTAATGAAGACGAAGACCGAAGACTCAAGTGGCCCTGCTACATCAAGGAAGGAAATTCAGGTAAAAGTGATGCCTTGATGTGCCTTAACCTTGACCAAAACCCAACCATTTAACCTCTTTGATGACCTTAACCATATTAGGAATCCTTTAGTCATCATAGATTGGCCCTAGGTGTCCCAAAAGATCACCCAAATCTAGGCCATTGTGAATGCGTTGGAGAATGGATGGGTCAACAATCAAACATGCCGAACCTAGGCCTGTCCGACCAATCACGACCGGTCGGCAGGACTGGACCGACCGGTCAAGACCGATCGGACGTGTGTCCAGTTTATACAGCAAGCATGTTGTCCTGAGCAGGCTTAGGACTGACCGGTCGTGACCAGTCGGCTGGGCTAGTCCGACCAGTCTTGACCGGTCGGGCAGACCCTTCCCCACACGCAGCAGCCCCTGTCCATCTGTTTTGCTGTGGCCGACCGGTTCAAACCGATCGTGGACCCCTGGCCGACCAGTCACGACCGGTCGGCACTAGCTGTTTTATGCCCGTTTTAGATCCGTTACACATTTTTCTATAAAAGGGCTTGGCTCATTTTGAGGGGACGGAAGAGGGATTTCGAGAGGAGTGAAGCCACCAATGTTGCAGACCATTTGAGGCTCATTCCCAACCTATGCAAGGCATCTTCCTTGCGCTTTAACACAAGATTGGAGCATTCCAAGCTCATGAAGAAGATGACCTTCATCCCCTCTTGATCTCTAAAGTTCGGAACCTTCTTGATTGGCATATCCTTGTCCAAAACTCCAAGATGAGATCGTTGTAGGAGAGAACCTCTAGGCAACCCATTCTCATTAGTTGTAGAGTTCTCAAACCTACCCTCCTATCACCTTGGGCATTTCAAAGGCATCACATGCAAGGTGTTTGATTAAGTGTGACTGAGACATTGGCGACGCAACGGCAACACGATCGTGGGAG
The DNA here is from genome assembly GCA_003013855.2 of Liriodendron chinense. Taxonomy (NCBI): domain Eukaryota; kingdom Viridiplantae; phylum Streptophyta; class Magnoliopsida; order Magnoliales; family Magnoliaceae; genus Liriodendron; species Liriodendron chinense. The sequence goes on along the minus strand of ML058372.1, from coordinate 768,778 downwards.
CAAGGGAAGCTGATTGAAGCACGAGAGAGCAGAGATCAAGCAACCCAAACCGGCGCTGAACAAGGGGCTCATCCGACAAGTAAGGTTGTCTTTATTAAGAGTCCATTTAGAGTTTGTTTGTCAAACTCGATTTAGGGACGTTAGTCGTTCCTTGGCCTGGTAGCCGGGCCTAAACTAAGTCTCCAAGGGGGAGCCTCCAACACGGGAGGAAACGTGCTTAGGGTTGAGAGTTAGCCTATGTCCAAAACTCCGTTCAGGTTGAGAGTTAGCCCTGTGTCCAAAACTCCGGTTATGGTTGAGAGGTGAACCGGTAAAACCTCCATGTAAAGGTTGAGAGGTGAACCTCATTTAAAACCTCCGATAGTGAATGCCGGTGTGCTCAAAGGAGTTGAGTACTTGAACCGGGAGTAAAGTAGACCCAAAATTGAACCACTATACGTGCTTGTGTTTGTGATAGTATTGAGCACATTGATATCTTAACATTGAATGTTTAATTGTTTAATTATGAAGCTTGATAGGAATGTATGCTAGGCTCTAGATTGGCACATCCTCACACAAGATGTACTTTCACTAGGTGTGTAGACTTGAGACTCATTGATCCATTCTCATAAGTCTACATAGGTTGCATAGGTTAGGATCTTGATTAGTTAAATCATTTATTTACCTATGCATGCTTAGACTAGGATTGTTTATTGCTTAACCATATGCTAGTCTTGTGATTGGACCCACTATGGCTTGGAAGCCGAAGTGTTCTTGCTTAGTTTAATTTGTTGAATTGTGTAAGTAGGTGAAACGAATTTCAAAAAGGTCCTAATCACCCCCCTCCTATAGGTTTAGCCATAATTCTAGTTGCTTTTTAAGCTTCCGCACATACGTAGGTGTCGTATTAGACTACCGACATACTTTCAATAGTAACTTTGAATTAACTGGAGGTAAACAATTAATAAAAGGCACTAGGGGTTCAATGGTCCACTTGTAGCAATCCTTGATGCTCAATTCGCTGTGGTTTCTAACTTTCTCAACTAGAATCGAAATTAAGTTCTATCTAGTCGGATGATAGAGCAGTTAAAACAACCAATCTGTCATATGCATGACTCATGTACATGATTCTCTCAATTCAAGCTAGGACTTGAGCACACTCAATTACATAGGTCAGTCCCGATTCTAATAGGTTAAGATCACAAGCATAACCATCATTAAATCCTGTCACAAGATAAAACTAGATCATGATTTGAACTTGATCCAAATCACATTCACAATCTTACACACTTCAGAAATTCCAGAAAATAAACCTTTGATAAGAAGCTCCCACATGAAGATCATAAATCTAGAGCGTATTGAATCCAATTCCTCGAATCATACAGGTCTAGACTATCTCAAAACAGTTAAGAACTCAAGCAATTCTTCTAAACATCCATGAGCCATCATATGATTAAGAAAAACTACTTAGAACTTTATTTAAACTTCAAACCATTGTTCTTCACTAATAATTCAACTTGAAACCAAATCAATGAATTGAAACATCTTAGATTCACTACAAGTTTCATCTCTTAGCCCTAGCTAAGAGGTTTAGCCATTCATGATCCAAGGAAACATGAAATAAACTAAACAAAACATAAAACTAGAAAAACTAACTAGGAGGAGTTGTAGAACTCTAAATCCGACTTCCGCCATCTCCCACCGTGCTCAATCTCTTCTAGGATGCCTTAGGAAGAAGCCCTAGGTCCCCTTTTATAGCATAGTGCGGAAGGTTCCAGATTACGCAAGAAATCTCGGACTGCGCAGAGAAAATCGGAGCTTGTAGAACATGCTCTGTTATGCAGACGACCGGTCGCATGACCGGTCTCAAAAGTGCAAAAACCGTCCAGAGAGTTTTCATAATTTCAGACCAAAGAAATTTAATTCAAGGACCGGTCGCACGACCGGTCTGAGCAATGGATGACCGATTGCAAGACCGGTCTTAGATAGTCCAACAAGCTTTGCAAAGGAACCCCCTTCTGTTGAGTGTTCGGACCGGTCGGACTACCGATCTTGGGCTATGGACGATCGGTCGGACGACTGGTCTTCAGTGTATTCTTCTGCTTTCTTTCTTCCATCGTTTGACGCTTGGTTTTGTGATCTTCAATGCTTGTAAATAGAGCCTTTAAGCCTTCAATTGGTGAGTCCTCTCTCTCATTCCTATATCCATAAAACCATGTATTAGTTGGGTCTTTAATCATGTATTTCAAGCATAGTTAGTGATAAAATGGGGTTAGACTATGCACATTTAAGAGCTCAACAAGTAACAAATAAAATAATTTAATTAATTATAATCTAGTGTGCTTAGTGAATGCTCAACTCATCAAGTTTCAGGATTACCCTTCTTTTCATGGATCGATTATATTACAAATCTAAAAGTATATAGATCAACTGCAAGCCTATGATAGGATTTTGCCTTACCGTTCTATCGATAGCTTTCATACTACTTCCCACTGCCAGCTTGGGTGATAAACCCTCCCCTAGTTGGCGATAGGTAGCCCTTTTCAATATTATTTTTCAACAGATTTTCAACTCTATTTTTTTCTTCTCTTTTATATCAAAATAGCATAAGATAGAATTTTTTAAAATCCTTATCTTAAATTTCTTTTCACTCTTATTTCCTTAACGTGATGGACAAAGATCCCTGGCTTGGTTCCTCAACACTTTAGATCATAGTCTAACCAATGTAAATATCATTTCTAATCCTTTCAACCATAAGAATCATGTAATGTGAACTAGATATCCAAAGTGTTCAAAATTTCTATCAATCATATAAAGAGGAGAACTCATATAGGAAACTAATATATCAAAGTAGTTCTAAGGGTTTTCAAAATCAAAGCACTTCACATCCCTTCCTCTCATATTCACATGCACTCAAGTTCATGGAAATAATACTTTCCAAAAGAGTTTTAAAATTGAAAAAATTTCACACAAATTACTCGAAATGTCACAAATACTAGTAGATTCATCTGGGAATCTCACCCCCAACCTAAAGTTTACATTGTCTTCAATGTAAAAATATATACAATATACAATGATATGAGAGCAATGACAAAAATAAAGGAGAGTGAGTACGAGAGTACCTGAGAGATTCGAAATGTTCATCTACCTCCAACAACTAATCCTAATGAAAGTAATAAAACAAAACAGAAAACAACTTAATCTTAAACTACTCTATACCTCCGTCAGATTAGGAGATCAAGCATCCTGATAGAAAGGATCATCCAGAAGGATGAACATGTCCTCCGAATCAAACTTCTCAATGAACAATTTAAATCTATGGCCATTCACTTTGAAATAGTTACCATTCACTGAATTTTCTATCTCAACAGCCCCATGAGGAAACACTTCTTTTATAATGTATGGGCTAGTTCATCGAGATCGCAATTTTTCTGAAAAAAGATGAAGACGCGGATTATACAAGAGTACTTTTTGGTCGGGCTCAAAAGATTTTATGAAAATATTTTTATCATGAAAGGCCTTTATCCTACTCTTGTTATCTATGAACTCTCATATGCATCGTTTCAGATTTCATCAAACTCGTTCAATTGGAGTTTGCGAAGCGAACTAGCTTTGTCAACATTGAATTTTAATACCCGTACTCAACTAATCTCAGCGATCAATCTTTGCAATCAGATTTTACCGTTTTCTCAAGAATAGGTTTGATTTTTCGGTTGGAAATTTTAACTTGCCCACTTGTCTGTAGGTGGTATGGGGTGCTCACTTTATGTGATATGTCATATTTCTTCATTAAGCTCTCAAAAGGTCTATTAAAAAAGTGAGATCCACCATCACTTATAATGGCTCTAGGAGTTCAAAATCTAGATAATATGTTTTTTTTAAGAAACCATAGAACCGTACGATAATCGTTGGTTCTCCAAGGAATCGCCTCTACCCATTTTAACACATATATAGTCTACTGCTAGCAATATGTAGACATCTAAAAGATAAGGGGAATGGTCCCATGAAATCGATGCCCCAACAATCAAATACTTCTATGTTGAATTGGGTTGAAAGACATCATATTCCTACAGGATAATCCTCCTAGTTTTTTACAACGCTCACATGCTTTACAAAATTCGTGGGTGTCTCAAAACATAGTGGGCCAATAAAAACCACATTGCAGAATTTTTATCATGGTTTTCTTAGTGAAAAAGTGACCACCACACATCTCCTTATTATTTAGTCTGGGTAATATTTAAACAATAAAGGTTCATCCTAGAAAAATCTGCGCACTTCCCTTAAGAATTTTCGTTTGTGTTGTGCAGTCCAATGTAACGGCATCGCACCTGTTGAAAGATAATTCGCTATATTAGTGTATCATGGTGGATGCGACACAATAAAGAGTTGCTCATCAGAGACTAGGTCTTCTATAGGTGTTTCATCTATGGAATTAGGAAAAACAAGGCGGGATAGGTGATCCACCACCACGTTCTATAGTCCATTCTTATCTTTAATTTTCAAATCGAACCCTTGAAGGAGTAGGATCCATCTAAGTAAACGAGGCTTGCCATCCTTCTTAAAAAGAAGGTACTTAAGCGCCGCATGATCCGTGTAGATGATAACCTTGGATCTTATCAAGTATGGCTTGAATTTGTCCAAGGCAAAAACTACGGCTATGAGCTCTTTGTCCATAATCGAGTAATTGACTTGGGCCATATTCAAGGTTCTACTTATGTAGTAGATTACGTGGGGCTTCTTATCCTTTCTTTGTCCTAACATCGCTCCAATAGTATAATCTCTTGTGTCGCACATCAACTCAAAAGGAAATGACCAATCCGGTGGTTGCATGATGGGTACGGTTGTCAACATGTCCTTGAACTTTGAAAAAGCTTCTTGACATTCGGCACTCCGCTCAAATTGGTTGTCCTTTTGGAGGAGATTGCATAAAGGCCTAGAGATTTGGCTGAAATCCCTTATGAATCTCCTATAAAATTTGACATGTCCTAGAAAGGACCACACATCACGTATGCTTTCGGGTGGTGGTAGATTGGCAATGATATCAATGTTGTCCCTATCTACCTCAATTCCATTGGACGAGATGATATTTCTAAGGACTATTCCCTTTTGTACCATAAAATGGCACTTCTCCCAGTTTTACACAAGATTATTCTCCTCACATTGGGTCAAAACCAATCTCAAGCGGTTAAGACACTCATTAAACGTACTACCAAAAAATGAGAAATCATCCATGAAGAATTTAAGAAATTGGCCCACCATGTCCGAGAATATACTCAACATGTATCATCGGAATGTGGTGGGTTCATTACATTAACCGAATGGCATCCTTCAATAAGCAAAGGTGCCAAATGGGTATGAAAACGTTGTTTTCTCTTGGTCTTCTGGAGCAATCTCAATTTTGTTGTAGCCAGAGTATCCATTGAGGAAGCAATAGTAGGAGTGGCCTGCTAACCTTTCTAAATTTTGGTCCATAAAAGGGAGAGGAAAGTGGTCTTTCCTAGTGACGGTATTGAGCTTCTTATAATCAATGCACACGCGCCAACCGATTATGACTCTAGTCGGTATAAGCTCATTGTTGGCATTTTCGACGATGGTAATACTGGACTTCTTGTTGACAACTTAGGTAGGACTCACCCATTGGCTATCCAAGATGGGGTAGATGATACCCACATCTAGTAACTTAAGCACCTCGGCTTTAATAACCTCCATTATGTTGGGATTTAAATGTCTTTGAGGTTGTCTAGTAGTTTTGGCATTTTCTTCGAGGTGGATGTGTTAAGCTCTTAAATTTGTATATTCTAACCCCATTTTATCACTAACTATGCTTGAAATACATGATTAAAGACCCAACTAATGCATGGCTTTGTGGTTATAGGAATGAGAGAGAAGATTCATTAATTGAAGGCTTAAACAAGCATTGAAGATTAAAAGACCAAGCGTCAAAGGGTGGAAGAAAGAAGCAAAGGAGTGAAGAAAGAAGGAAGAAGAATACACTAAAGACCGGTCGTCCGACCGGTCCAGACACTCAACAGAAAGGCCCCTATTACAAATCTTGCTAGACCATCCACGACCGGTCGTCGACTGCTCAGACCGATCGTCGGACCAGTCCTTGAATTAAAATTCTTGGTTCGAATTTATGAAAAATCACTGGACTGTTTTTGTACTTGAGACCAGTCGTGCGACCGGTCATCCATAGGCTCAGACCGGTTGTCTGACCGATCGGCTACGTAACAGAGCTTCTTGTACAAGCTCCGAGTTTTACTGCGCAAAGCGCTATTTCTGCGGGATTTCTCGAAGTTTCTTCGCACCTAAGGCTCCTAACCTATAAAAGGACTCCTCTAGCTCATTCCTAGGGGATCCTAGAAGAGAATTATCATGGTGGGAGGTGGCGGAAGTCGGATTCGGAGTTCTACATCTCCTTCTAGTTTGTTTTTCTAGTTTTTATGTTTTCTTAGTAGCTTTCATGTTTCCTTAGATCATGAACGGCTAAACCTCTTAGGTAGGGCTAAGAGGTGAAGCTTGTAGTGAATCTAAGATGTTTCAATTCGTTTGATTTGGTTTCAAGTTAGATTATTAGTGAAGAACAATGGTTTGAAGTTTAAAAAATGTTCTAATTAGTTTTTCTTAATCTTATGATGGCTCATGGATGTTTAGAAGAATTCGTTGAGTTCTTAATTTTTTTGAGTTATTCTAGACCTGTATGCTCCGAGGAATTGGATTCAATACACTCTAGACCTATGATCCTCATGTGGGAACTTCATACCAAAAGTTTTATTTTTCTGAAAATTCTGGATTATGTGAGATTGTGTATGTGATTTGAATCAAGTTCAAATCATGATCTAGTTATACCTTGTGACAGGATTTAATTATGATTATAATTGTGATCTTAACCTATTGGAATTAGGATTGACCTATGCAATTGAGTGTGCTCAAGTCCTAGCTTGAATTGAGAGAATCATGTACATGAATCACACATATGCCAGATTGTTTGTTTTAACTGCTCCATCATCCGGCTAGATAGGATTTAATTTTGATTCTAGTTGAGAAAGTGAGAAACCACAGCGAATTAAGCATCAAGGATTGCTACAAGTGGATCCTTGAAACCCTAGTGCTTTTTATTATTGATTACATTCAATATTAATTCAAAATATCTATCTACCCAATTTCTTAAAATCCTGTTTAGTTAACTCTTAAGTAGAAACAATTAGAAGTGTTTTGTGAATTCCTACACAAGTCCCTTTGGATCGGCAACCCTACACTTGGGGAAGCGAACAGGATGCGATAAGTACAAACCGTAGGGTTGATCCCTTTAAGGTCCGCTATGGTCTATCCTATGGCTCCCCTATGCTCTTTGAGCATCTCAAACAACTTGAGCTCTTGGTCTTTTCCTAAGTGGGAAGCTATGACGACTAGGAGGCTATGATGATTGGGTATGTCTCATCTTGATCTAAATAGACATTTTAACTCAGATGGTAATGGTTTTAGGTCAAGCTTTGGTGATTTAATATTAGACGGTAGAGGCTTTAATGTAGTTGGTGGCAATTTTTCAAATCGAGGCCTCCACCGGCTAGTATTAACTATCGGCTTCTCACTACTCAACGTTGCACAATATCGCATATAAGGGGGTCATTAGAATCCTTGAAATGTGTCAAGCATGTCTCCAAAGTCTCGGGTGGTTCAAGTTGAAGGAGATCATCTATTTCAAAAGAGTCAATCATGTTTATCTCATGGAGCTCATCATCCTTCTTATCCCTTTACCTCTTGCACATGTGGAACACATTCACCTTTAGTGTCATGTCCCCAAAAGATAATTGTATTACTCCATCCCGACAATTGATAATTGCGTTTGATTTAGGCAAGAATGGGTGGCCCAAAATCACTAGTGTTTGAGTGCTCATATCCATAACCGACTGTATGTCCAAAATGATAAAGTCTATCAGATAGTAGAATTTATCGACTTGGACTAAGACATTCTCAACCATCCCTCTCAGTACACGAATGGATCTATCAGCAAGTTACAATGTGGTTTTAATGGGTTTTAATTCACCAAGACCCAATTGCTCATATACCAAATATGGGATCAAATTTACGTTTACCCCTAAGTCTAGCAAGGCCCTCTCAATCTGGTAGTCACCAATAATGTAGGAAATTGTGGGACTACCGGGGTCTTTATATTTTGGGGGGTCTTTTGTGTGAGGATGCACTCACTTGCTCCTTGAGGAAGGTGTTTTGTTGTACATTGTATTTTTGTTTGGTTGTGCATAAGTCTTTTAGAAACTTAGAATAAGAGGGAATTTGTTTAATGGCATCAAGCAATGGGATGTTTATTTTGACTTGTTTGAAAACCTCTAAAATATCATGAGAGTTGGAAAGAGGTTTAGGAGCTACCAACCTTGATGGGAATGGTGCAATGGGCTTATATTCTTGTTCCTCTTCTTGTAGGGCTAAGCTAGATCCATTCTCATTCTCAGATTTTACGGGATCATTAAGCTTATCAGCCTTCACCGGCATAGATTTGTCAATTTTTTACCACTTCTAAGAGTGGTAATGGATTTTGCTTACTCCACATGTTGGTTGGAGAGATTAGGGGCACTTACTTCATATGTTTGTTCGGGGTTTAGCTGAGGTTGAGCCAGAAAGGTCCCTTCCCTGGTATTCAAGTGTCCCTTAATTTCTTCAACCGAAACCTTTAGCACTTGGAACATTTTCTTATTTTTTTGGTTGATTTACATTTGCCCTTGCATAAACGCCTTCAAGGTATCCTCCATAATAATTTGAGGAGGGATCATGTTTGGTATAACATTTTGTATAGGTAACCCTCTTTAAAAGTTGGTGGGATTGGCCGTAGGACCATTCCTCCAACTAAAATTTGGATGATTCCTCCAACTAGAATTGTACAGGTTACCCATCGGTCCATTGAAAGGTCATTGATAAGCATTTGTGGCATTTGCTTGCTCGTGTAACACCTCTTGAAATGCATGAATTGTAGGACAATCCTAAGCAGAGTGTACATTAGCGGCACAAATACCGCACGCATTTTCAATAGCTTCGCTGGATTTTGAGGACTTGTTGAACCTCCAATTTATACACTGCATTGCCCATTTCATGACATGGTTTGCATGATTCTCATGATTTAAAGGCCCATCTAACACATGTTTTGTGATTATAGGGGATGAGAGCGGACTTCATTCAATTAGGGATTAAAAGAAAGCTTTTGGAACCATTGGATGAAGGATGAAAGAGGACCGAAGAAAGAAGAAAGCAAGGAGAAGAGAAAGAAGGAAAAAAGAGGAGAAAAGAAAGAAAGAAAGAAGAACAAAGTGAAGAGGGTCCGACCGGTCTTGACCGGTCGGCCACGTTTGCTGATCAAAGTGAAGAGCAGACCGACCGGTCTTGATCGGTCGGCCATGTACAATGGAGGTTAGAATGAAGTCCGACCGGTCTTGACCGGTTGGCTATGCATGCTGGATGCTCCCAAAACAAAGCCCGACCGGTCTTGACCGGTCGGCCACTCTCCCTGGACTGTTTAAAAGACCAGTCCGACCGGTCTAGACCGGTCGGCCCTGTGTAAGTAGAGTTCTTTTTAAATCAGGACTCCGAAAACTGCTGCGCACTGCGTAACCTTTCGCAGATTCTGGATGTTTCCGACGCAAGGGAGCTTTCTTACTATAAAAGGACACCTAGGGGCTTTTCCTAGGGCATCAGAGAAGCTAAGGAACGTGGTTCTAAGGAGAGGAAGTTGTCGTGGAGCGTCTGCAACTCTCCTATTTTCGGTTTTTCTAGTTTTATGCTTTCATTAAGAGTTTTTAGTTGTAGCATGAATATGCTCGGCTAGAACCTCTCAGCTAAGGCTGAGAGGTGAAGCTTGTAGCCAATTCCATGTTGGATTCAATTTAATTCAAGTAATTTCAATTCAAGTTTGGATTTTTCTCATGTTCTAGTTTCTTAAAAGTGGTAGTTTGAGATGTTTTATGAGAGTTCATGTGCTCCGGACATGAGTTCCTTGCAATTCTCTGAGATTATCATATAATGCTTGTTTAGATTCGAATTATAGTAACCCTTGAGCAGGCCATAGTCCATAGGCATGGCTGTTACTCCGCAGGCTATGATTTTGAATTCTATATTGATTGTATGGGACTTGAACTTGGAAGTTCAACTTGATTTGGATTGAATGTGTGTGAATGCTTTATTTTCCAACTAGATGAGAGATAGGACTTCAAATCTAGTTGTGTTCTCTACTTGGATTGATTGAATTGACATGGGATTGCTACAAGTGGATCCTTGAATGCCTTAGTACTTTGAATTATTGATTTTCTATTAAAGTTACTGGTTTAGTTAATTACCCAATTAATCTGATGTTCTTCCAAAAACTGAGTTGCTGGAGTAGTTTGGAGATTGTTTCTATTTCCCTGTGGATCGACCTCGGTCTTACCGAGTTTTATTACTACATCACAGCCTTACACTTGAGGCGAGCGAACAAGTTTTTGGTGCCGCTGCCGGGGAAATAGATAACGGTTTTCAAATAGTTCAGTGGCTGTAGAAGTAGAAGTAGATAGGTTTTTCTGATTTTCTTAGAACTAACAAATTTTTCTGTTTTGTAGGAATTCTTCTCTACTTCAAGCGCATCAGGTGATACCTTTCTAACTTAGTTTTTCTTTCAGATTTCAGTTTTCTAGGATTTAGGATTAGTTTTAGTTTTTGGTTGAGTGGTTTATGTCCCGTTGGGAACGTAACCATTCAAATCGTCTCCAATCCAAAAGTGGTTTAGTTGGACCATTGTCAGTCCATAGACGAGTCCGAAATTACCAAGAGCATTGTGAAAGTTTGGAGAGTATGGAACAAACACCTTTAAGGAATCCTCCCCCCCTACTCCAACTACAAACGCAAATCAGGAAGGAGTAGGAGAGAATGAGGTACATAATGTTCCTCCAATGAGATCACTATGGGACTACCTACAACCTGCCCGAACAATTGCACCCTCTTGCGTGGTTCTACCAGCAAACGGTGGAAACTTTGACATAAAACCGGGTGTAATTCAACTCTTACCAAAGTTCCATGGGCTAGATTCTGACCGCCCATACTTACACTTGAAAGAATTTGAAGAAGTGTCGGCCACCTTGCATTACACCAATGTTTCCGAGGATACTATCAGACTTAAACTTTTTCCTTTCACTTTGAAAGAAAGAGCCAAAGATTGGCTTCACTCTCTCAGACCACATTCGATTAGGTCATGGGTTGAAATGAACCGGGAATTCTTGAAAAAGTTCTTCCCGGCTCATAAAACGAACACCCTTCGAAGGGCCATAATGAATTTCTCGGCCAAAGAAGGTGAATCTTTCTTTCAATGTTGGGAAAGATTTAAAGATCTCCTGCTTGCTTAACCACATCATGGCTATGAGAGTTGGCGAATTATAAATTTTTTCAATGATAGATTAAGTTCCAATATGCGCCAATTTGTGGAGATGATGTGCAATGGCAAGTTTATGAGTAAAAATCCAGATAAGGCTTGGAGTTACTTGGACATGTTGGCTGAAAATGCCCAATCTTGGGATACATCGGATAAACCTAATAACTCCAAACCCACTCAAGAGAAAGGAGGGATCTATGTCCTTAAGGAGGAAGACGATGTGAATGCAAGGATAGCCAACCTCACAAGGAAGGTTGAAGCCATGGAACTTAGTAAAAGTGGAGTTCCCAAGTCCAATGAAGCTGTTGAAACCATATGTGGGATTTGCCTCACCGATTTACACGCTACGCAAGATTGTCCCACAATTCCTGCATTTCAAGAGGTACTACATGAACACGCCAATGCCACATATGGTTATCAACGGCCTTTCAATGGACCGGTAGGTAATACGTACAATGAGAGTTGGAAGAACCACCCAAATTTTAGTTGGAAGAATGCTCCTACGGGCAATCCTACCAACTCTCAAAGAGGGCCACCCATGCAAAATATGGCCCCACCTCAATTCTCAATGGAGGATACCTTGAAGGTGTTTATACAAGGGCAAACATAAATCAATCAATCGAATCAGCAAATGTTCCAAGAGCTTAAAGTCTCGGTTGATGAGATTAAGGGATGCTTGAATGCTAGGGAAGGGACCTTAGCTGCCCAACCTCAGCCCAATCCAAAGCAAGTACATGAAGTTAGCATCCCTAATCCTTCCAACCAAAACATGGAGCAAACCAAATCCATCACCACCCTTAGAAGTGGTAAACAAATTGACAAAACTATTCCGGTGAAGGCCGATGAGCCTAATGATCCGATAAATTCTGAGGATGAAGATGGATCTAACTTAGCCCCACAACAAACGGAACGCATTTACAAGCCCGTGGCACCATTCCCTTCAAGATTGGTTGCTCCAAAATCTCTCCCAAATTCTCATGATATTCTAGAGATTTTCAGACAAGTCAAGATTAATATCCCTTTGCTTGATGCCATCAAACAAATTCCCTCTTATGCCAAGTTTCTAAAAGACCTATGCACAACAAAACACAAATATAATGTGCAGCAAAAGGCCTTCTTAACTGAGCAAGTGAGTGCCATCCTCACTCAAAAGACCCCCCCAAAATTCAAAGATCCCGGTAGTCCCACCGTCTCATGTATCATTGGAGACTACCGGATTGAGTGTGCCTTGTTAGATTTGGGGGCGAGTGTGAACTTGATCCCATACTCGGTATATGAGCAATTGGGTCTTGGTGAATTAAAACCCACCAAAACCACGTTACAACTCGCTGATAGATCTATCCGTGTACCGAGGGGGATAGTTGAGGATGTTCTAGTCCAAGTTGACAAATTCTACTACCCGGTAGATTTTATCGTCTTGGACACACAACCGGTTTTGGATGCTAGCACCCAAATACCGGTAATATTAGGCCGACCATTCCTTGCCACATCAAACGTAATCATCAATTGCCGGAATGGGGTGATGCAACTATCCTTTGGAAACATGACATTAGAGGTGAATGTGTTTCACTTGGGCAAGAGGCATAGGGATGATGATGATGTCCACGAGGTTGATATGATTGATTCAATCGTGGAAGAGGAGTTCGCTTTAAGGCAGAATTTTGATCCTCTAGATGTTGTTAGCTTTGATCCCTTTGAGGATTGGGACGACAATGATGGTCCCCATGAGGTAAACATGATAAAATCCATGGATGATGGGGGGGTTTTCCAACATGATCTACCTGAAAGTTTGGGGACATGTTTGACACATTCTAAGGATGAATCTAAATTTCATTTTATTAAGACCTTGGAAGTGTTAAATTCTGAAAATTCATTCGACAAGTCACCAATTTCTGATTTACACAAATTTGTTGTGCAGGATTTGGAAGAATTGGTGCTTGACTTGCCTACAGAGAGGCCAATTTCTGAAAGTGTAGAGGTTAAGGACCCACTCCAACCTACACAAAATTCTGTGAAGGAGGAAAACATAAAGGGTCCAAATCTAAAAACTTCCTCCGATGAAGTCTCCTACACTCTAGAGGAGTGTTTAGCGTATTTTGAAGATTGGGATGATCCCATGATTCAGGATATCGTGCATGCTTTGAAGGAGACCCCTCCGGTGCCCAAAAAGCTTCCTTCCACAAAGTGCCAAACTGAAAAATCAATTGTGGTAGCACCGGTGAAATCTGATTTTGTGGAGATCATATCGACTTGTGAAAAAGAAATGCAAGTCTTCACATCTCTTTGGTTTGTTCAAACCGAAGAAAACTTCTGGGATGATCCATACTTGAATAATTTTCACCCAGACAAGAAGGAAAGGAGATCCATATTCAATGATTTCCAACCAATGCAATTCTCCTTTCCTAGTACATGTGACAATTCTGAACCCGCTGAAATTTTTCAGCTGGATTTTCAATGGGGTAGAATGATCAATGTCACCAATGTACTTTCCAAAGCAGGATGGTGGTTAGTTCTATTGAAAAATTTGTTACACCACTTGATGATCCTGCTCAACTTTGTGCTTTTGGATGATATAATGATAATCGATCTCCTAGTCTGATGGAGATCCTCTTTTTACAAGGACAGGTTAGTTATCTTTACTGCTTTCCGCAGATTAGGTTTAGTTTATCTAGTTTTACTGTTTTAGTAAGATTTAGTTATTGGAGTTGCAGACTTCCATGATCGCTCTCTCAGGTACTATTGTTCTCACTCTCCTATTTTACCATTGCTCTCATGTTCATGCTAATTGCATATCTTTTACCTTGCGAACAATGCAAGATTTGGTTGGGGGGTGAGATGAGATTCCTCATCTAGCGTATTGCAACATTCCGAGCTTCATATGCACAAATTTTTTTTAAATTTTCTAAACATCTCAAAACTCTTTTAGAAAATCTTGTTTCTATACATTTGAGATGCTATGAGTATAAGAAGAGGAGATACGAAGTGTGTGAGTTGTAGGTCTTGAATTTCTCCCAACATAATGGTTTTATATGTTAGTTCCCCTATTGTTGTGATTGATAGAAAATTTGAACACCTTTACACCAAGTTCACATTACACGATTTTCATGAGTTGACAGGTTTATGTGATTTGTGGATTAGCTAGACTTTGATTTAAAGGTGTTGAGTAGCCAAGCCGGGGTATTTTGTCCATCCTTGTCCATGGAAAAATAATGACAGATATGGATTTTTAAAAATCCTATCTAATTTAAAAGAAAAAGGAAAGAAAGGATGAAATCGGGAAGGAAAGAAAAAATGGTGGAAAATTCCGAAACGAGCTACCTATTACCAACCGGGGGATGGTCGAACCGTAACCAAAGCCGGAAATGGGACGTAGTGTGAAAGCTGTCGGAAGGACGGTAAGGCAAATTCCTGTCATAGGCTTGTTGTTGCTCTGTGACCTTAAAATCCTTGGTTTACTTAATCTATGAAGAAGATGATTCCAGGAACTCATGAGATGAACTTTCACTATGCACACTAGGTTGAATTTGTTCGAGTTCTTCTTTTTATCATTCAATCAGCGGGAATTTCATGTAGACACTTCTTATGTTTTGAGAGTCCAAGGTTTCAGCTTCTATCGCGTAATTTTTCCAAATTTTACACTTATACAGCTTGGAATGGATAGAATCATGGGTTCTGAAGGAGAGTTGGGTTTGGAGGTTTGAAATTATTTCACGCATGTTTTGCTCGGGACTAGCAAAAAGCTGGTTGGGGGGTGTGTTGAACCTCCAATTTATACACTGCATTGCCCATTTCATGACATGGTTTGCATGATTCTCATGATTTAAAGGCCCATCTAACACATGTTTTGTGATTATAGGGGATGAGAGCGGACTTCATTCAATTAGGGATTAAAAGAAAGCTTTTGGAACCATTGGATGAAGGATGAAAGAGGACCGAAGAAAGAAGAAAGCAAGGAGAAGAGAAAAAAAGAGGAGAAAAGAAAGAAAGAAGAACAAAGTGAAGAGGGTCCGACCGGTCTTGACCGGTCGGCCACGTTTGCTGATCAAAGTGAAGAGCAGACCGACCGGTCTTGACCGGTCGGCCATGTACAATGGAGGTTAGAATGAAGTCCGACCGGTCTTGACCGGTCGGCTATGCACGCTGGATGCTCCCAAAACAAAGCCCGACCGGTCTTGACCGGTCGGCCACTCTCCCTGGACTGTTTAAAAGACCAGTCCGACCGGTCTAGACCGGTCGGCCCTGCGTAAGTAGAGTTCTTTCTAAATCAGGACTCCGAAAACTGCTGCGCACTGCGTAACCTTTCGCAGATTCTGGATGTTTCCGACGCAAGGGAGCTTTCTTACTATAAAAGGACACCTAAGGGCTCTTCCTAGGGCATCAGAGAAGCTAAGGAACGTGGTTCTAAGGAGAGGAAGCTGTCGTGGAGCGTCTGCAACTCTCCTATTTTCGATTTTTCTAGTTTTATGCTTTCATTAAGAGTTTTTAGTTATAGCATGAATATGCTCGGCTAGAACCTCTCAGCTAAGGCTGAGAGGTGAAGCTTGTAGCCAATTCCATGTTGGATTCAGTTTAATTCAAGTAATTTCAATTCAAGTTTGGATTTTTCTCATGTTCTAGTTTCTTAAAAGTGGTAGTTTGAGATGTTTTATGAGAGTTCATGTGCTCCGGACATGAGTGCCTTGCAATTCTCTGAGATTATCATATAATGCTTGTTTAGATTCGAATTATAGTAACCCTTGAGCAGGCCATAGTCCATAGGCATGGCTGTTACTCCGCAGGCTATGATTTTGAATTCTATATTGATTGTATGGGACTTGAACTTGGAAGTTCAACTTGATTTGGATTGAATGTGTGTGAATGCTTTATTTTCCAACTAGATGAGAGATAGGACTTCAAATCTAGTTGTGTTCTCTACTTGGATTGATTGAATTGACATGGGATTGCTACAAGTGGATCCTTGAATGCCTTAGTACTTTGAATTACTGATTTTCTATTAAAGTTAATGTTTTAGTTAATTAACCAATTAATATGATTTTCTTCCAAAAACTGAGTTGCTGGAGTAGTTTGGAGATTGTTTCTATTTCCCTGTGGATCGACCTTGGTCTTACCAAGTTTTATTACTACATCGCAACCTTACACTTGAGGCGAGCGAACAGGACTCACCCTTCCAAAGTTCCATATCCTCGACTTTCCTCATGAGGCTTGCTATCGTAGCGTTTACACCTTTCTCTTCTCTGAGAATGTGCATTCCTCCTTTTTCTCTTGACTTGCCCGATGTATCCTAAGATTGGGCGTTCTCGGCCAACATATCAAAGTAAGCCCATGTTTCCTCTGAGTCTTTGCTTATGAACTCACCATTGCACATAATCTCTATGAATTGGCGCATGTTGGAACTCAATCCACCGTAGAAAAAGTTTATACTTCACCAAATCTCGTAGACATGGTGTGGGCAAGTGAGTAAGAGGTCCTTAAATCTTTTCCAACTCTGAAAGAATGTTTCACCTTCTTTAATTGAAATTCATTATCGCTCTTCGAAGGATATTTGTTTTATGAGCTGGAAAAACTTTTTTAAGAACTCCCGAGTCATCTCATTTCATGTCCCTATCGATCGTGGTCTTAAAGAGTAAAGCCAAGCCTTAGCTTTTTCATTCAAAGAGAATGGAAATAATTTAAGTTTGATGACATCTTCCGTTATATTAGCATATTGTAGAGTACTCACAACCTCATCGAATTCTTTTAAGTGTGGATATGGGCTCTCGGAATCTAGCCCATGGAACTTTGGTGAGAGTTGGGTCACACCTGGCTTAATATCAATGTTCCCCGCGTTAGTTGGGAAAACCATGCATGAGGGTATGGTTGCCCTAACCGGTTAGGTAGTCACGTAGAGTTCTTATTAAAGGACCATTATGCACCTCAATCCCTCCTACTTCCTCTTGTGTTCGATTTGTGGTTGGAGTAGGAGGGGGAGGATTCCTCATGGGTGTTTGTTGATTATCAGTCATGCCTCCTGAACTTTCACAAATTTCTATATATTTTCGCATACGTTTTGTCACGCCCCAAATTCGGTTCTCGACGTCCATTCGCTGTAACCCGAATTCAGAGGTGGCAGCCTCCGTAGTACCCCGATCTCGGATCCTAACCCACACTCCAGGTTCCGATCCTGGGATACCATAAGGAGGATTTTAGGGTCTGAAATTTTTTTTTTTTAAACATGAGCATCACCATATGAGTACCATCAAAGACAAACACAATATTCCCACTAAATCATATCGTTTATATACAGTACTGAAAAGTAAATACACAATGCGTAATTATAAAAACTGTGCACAATCCGGCACCTCCTGCTACTGCACTCCCAACTCCAACTCAACGTTGCTAATACACTCTGGTATAACCTGCAGCGTAACAAACGCGCATAAGCTTCGAACAAAGCTTTGTGAGTGCGTGTGTGCGTGCGCAATGCGTATGACAACATGATAAATATCAGAGTAAGCAGTAAAGCATGATGAGAAATCTAAACCAAAACTTAGCCTAATTAGGCTACACGATCATATGATATGAATAACCAGTCTACCATGGCTATGCAAGCATGCAATACATATAACTAGCCTACCATGGCTATGCAAGCGTGCAATACAGGTAACCAGCCTACCAAGGCTATATACTCATACTATGCAATGGCCTACAGGGCCTAATGTCACATACAATGATCCAATGCATGTATGCAAATCACCACCTCTCAGTACAGTGGTCCAGATATGAACAGTCATAACGTAATCACATAAGCAATGTAGGACTCGGAACTGGTAGCTCGCCCAGTGTGGTAGCTCGCCCAGGCTTACAGCCCCGCCCACATCACACCCGCCCACGTCAGGACCGTCCAACACGATACAGTGATACCAATACCATCTCTGAAGCGGAACATCACCGGGGTCTCACAGACCTCACTACTCACCAGTAGAATGCCAAAGCCTATCTGGTGCAATAGCGGACCTACTCACAGCTGGTCAAACTCAACCCACTTTGCCAACACTCTTCCGGCAGGTTAGGTCAGACCTCCTTCCAAACTGACCACGTGCAGTGGAAAACACCGCCGTTTGGTATTCGGCATACTGGTGTATGATTAAACCACCCGGTCCTTGAATGGAGCACCCACCTTGGTACCAACGGGTTCAGGGACTTTCACCCAGGGACATCTATGGCATCCTGTTTAAAGATCACATATTTTCTGTGTTCCTGCAAACCACGATGGAGCTGTGGTTGCAACGTAGTAACCATGCTATATGCGGCACAAGCAGACGGTGCGAAATGCAACCATGCATACAAACGTGGGACGACATGCCCGTGCAAGTCTCCAAAGAGCACCATAAAACTATAAGGTCTCAAACACAATGTCACCGTCAGCTGGTAATGAACTGCACGACAATCACGACCGATATGGCCGGTTGATACAAGACAATCAGATGAGCCAAGCATTCATGATGCATGAGTCAAGTATACAGTATGAGTGCCAACACGTAGCCCATCTACCACGATGGCAATAAATCAATCTAGTCCAACCTATTTAAGATATGATTAAGATGAGGGGACACATATGAATGATCGAGTCATAGTGCGAGATGTCGCTAGCCAGGGAATCTCGCACCAAGGGCTACAAGGTATGCTAAGCTATTCCTGCCATACAGTGTAAGTCAGGATGATAGATTCCTGTCCTCGAATAGTCCCATACCTATTGGAGAGGTTTGCGATAGAGAGCACGTGAATTACATTTGCGCGACTACATCTCAAATGCTTTATGAATGCGTTTATGCCCTAGTGGTCCCTGTTCGCTTCCCCAAGTGTAGGGTTGCGATGTAGTAATAAACTCGGTAAGACCGAGGTCGATCCACAGGGAAGGAAGTAAACAATTCCAATTATCCTAATAACTAGAATCAAAGAGGTTTGTGAAATTGATTTTTAACATAAAATAGAAAATCTAATAATGAAAAGATAACTAGAGCATCAAGGATCCACTTATAGCTCTTCTTAGATGCATAATTCGCTATGGTTTCTTACTTTCTCAACTAGAATCGACATTCCTGTCTATCTAGTCGGATGATAGAGCTGTTAAACCAAACAGTCTGTCATATGTAAGTTCTATGCATAGGATTCACTGAATGAAGGCTGAGCTGAGCATGCTCAATTGCATAGGTCATTCCCCTTTCCTATAAGTCCAGTTCTCAATCATAACCATCCTCAAGTCCTCTCACAAGACAAGGCTAGATCAGGATTTGAACTGGATTCAAATCACATGCACAGTCATTACATATTCCAGAAAATCAACAAAAATAGAACTTTGGTAGGAAGTCCCTTCATGAAGAGCTTAGTACTAGAGCGCACTCCGATTCCTCGGATCATACAGGTCTAGACCGTTGCAAACGAATTAAGAAGATAAGTAATTCATCCAAACATCCATGAGTCATCACAAGACTAAGAAAAATTACTTAAAAACTTGTATAAACTTCAAACTTTAGTTCATAATCATGAATTCCAAACTAAAAACCAATAAAACGAATTAAACAATCTAAGAAAACTATAAGGTTCACCTCTTAGCTCTAGCTAAGAGATTAGCTAATAAAAAGCATATTAAAAACTAGAACTAGAACTAAGAAAAGGAAAAAAAACTAGCTGGAGGAGGCTAGGAAGCCTCCTATGACTTGAACTCCTTGCTCCCCACGTCCTTGGTTGCCCTGCAATAGAAGAGAGCACCTCCTTTTATAGTGCAGCAATAGTACAGCAACATAGCAGAATTTGTTTCGCTTGGTACGACTTAACCAATGGTCGGATTGCCTTCAAATTTGATTTGTAGCTTCCTTGTAATGTGATCTTCCTCATAGATGATTTAGATTTCCAAGATTGTCCTCTGAATGAGCCCACCAATCACATCACCGACCGCCTCTCAAAATCGCGCACTTCGGGTACCTTCAGAACCAGTCATCTTGCTTTCAACGCTCCGGAGTGTACAGAGGTCGGATTGATCTCAAATTTTGAACATGAGTATAAAACTTCCTCCTCTACATGATAGATGGATTATATTGTCCAAAACAATCTCAGAATGTGGTCCGAAAATTAGAACAATTAGGGCTTTTATAAACTCTGCGCAGTTGGAGCTTTCTGGATGGTCCATCTTTTTTCAACCGGTACGATCAAACCACACACCCTTTTGATCTGAAACTTTTGTGGTTATTCATATATGGATGTGGTCTAAAAGATGGTCAAAGTAGATTTTTTATATCCTCAATGATGGGCCACCTGGACCGGCCCAGAGTGGAACAGCGAAATCTGGAACTTTCTGGACAGTTCGTATTGTTTTGGTCACCACGATCAATCCGTAACTCCGATCGACACGAAACCACTTGGGTTAGTTCGGCGTCGAGTTCCTCTTCAACATGGATGTGTTGGATTTCTAAATATCATCAAGATCGGCTCAGAAAACTGGTCCGAAAAACCAGGTGCGGGAATACATTGCTGTTTTAGAATCTGGAATCTGAAACTTGCATGGCCGACTGGTCACGACCGGTCGGACAGGGCTGGCCGACCGGTCACGACCGGTCAGGCCCTCTTTGGCATTACTCCAGCAAGCATGGCCGACCGGTCAAGACCGGTCGGGCTTCCTTGGCCGACCGGTCAAGACCGGTCGGTCTCTTTTTCTTCTTGTTTTCTTCCTTTCTTTCTTCTATTTTCTTCTTTCTTTGCTTCTTTCTTTGCTTCCTTCTTCCTTCAGCCCTCCTTGGGTCTTCATCCAAGGTTCTAAATCAGCTCTTTTGGTCATCAATTGGGCAAAGTAACTCTCATTCCTACAACCACAAAACATGTATTTGATTAGTCTTTAAATTATGAAAACCATGCATAATGAGTGATGAATTGGGGTTAAAATATGCACAATTAAGAGCTCAACAGTCCCCAACTAACAATGGTGATTCGGGATGCATACTCATTACACATGCGTAGTGGTCGTCAAAGCATATACTATATAGATCGCATAAGAGTATTCCAAATAACACTACGTGTGGCAACAGACATACTAAAAATAGCATAAAAAGATAATTCACTTATAAACATAAAGAGATAAGACTCTAAATGGATGGTATACAACAACACAGATGGTCTAACAACTGAACGGTGTGGATTAACCTTCAACATTCAGATAACCCAAATGGAAAGGAAATGATTGAACACACTACCGACACATCAAAGGTAGAACCTACTTGAGCGGCAAGAGTAGAATACTCAAAATCATGCCGAGACCCATAATCCTGTAGTACAGTGGAGATGAACACAATAATGGTCCGTAAAAGGAATGTCATAGAAGGGGGTTGCAAGATAGACATGTCATGACAGAGGATTATAAATATTAGGGTAATCTACGATAGATGGTCAATACAATGAGGTCCAAAAAGGGACAACAGGTCTAACCTCATATTACAAGATAGGCTCCATATAATGGATGGCCTAGATGACATACGAACGTCGAGGATGAGCCCCATACTCGTCCTATAGGTAAATGGATGGTGTGGATGAGATATACACAATATGGTAGTCTTTAATAGTTGGGTACAAGGGTAGGAGGGGTGAGTCATATGAGTATACACAAGCTGAGTTACCAGGGTCAATCAACATGGTGAGTCAACAAGGTGAGTCAATAAGGCAGGTTGACAAGACGGGTCAACATGGTGAGTTAATAAGGTGAATTAACAAGACGGTTCAACAGGGTGAGTTTAAGAAAGTAGCCCTGTGACTTGGATCGAGCGAACATTTAGGTATGACCTTTCAATAAGGGTTTACACAACTAATCATCAAGGTGGATCCACGGGATCGACAACGCGGTCATTCGAACGCGCACACTAAGGTGGTCCTAAGGCCATCCTGTACATAACATGCTAGGGTCCATTCATTTGGATGGTTTGGATTAAGCACAAAATTAAGGCGGTCCTAATCGATGGGCAACATACATATCGCACCATAGTGGCCAATGGCTGACGTGGATAGAACACATGCATAACAAGGTGGACCCGTGGTTGGGTATAACAGTACAAAGGAATGGGGGAGCCACATACATCAATGGGCCCCAACAGTTTGGGATCAACCCGATATTTGTGCTTTACCACTAATCAAGTGAGATGGCAACCAAACACCATGATGGGGCCCGCACACCACACGTGTGGAACCCTACCCATGGTTGAGTGACTTATGAACAGGAAGAAGGGCAAATAAGCATAATAGATGGGTCCTGTAAAGTTTCCAATGGTAGGCATTCAATCACCCTTATTTTCTACGTGTGGCCCACCCAAAACTGGGCCCACACCCCTGCCAAGAAGAATGACAAGGTATACCCAACATTCATCAAGGTGGGACCCAAAGTTGGGCCCCATCACCTTTGGTTAGATGGAGAAATAAACATAACAATAGCCTCAAGGAAGGTTTCAAAGGTGGGCATCAATGACCACTGTTTCCTTCGGTGTGGTCCACTTGAGGTTTGTATTTACCTCATTATGAGGGCCCACGGCCCTAAAATAATATAGAGAAATAGTGGTCGGCATAGATGAAACAAATGCATCGTGGTGGGACCCACAAGGTGGGCCACCTGCACGCTGCTTGGAGTGTGGCACCCAAATGGCCCCCAGAGTTTCGAATCAAACTAATATTTTTGTTTTCCCATTAATCCATGTACATGTGATCTTATGGACAGGTTGAATGACAAATAAACATCACTGTAGAGCCTGGGAAGGTTTTCAACGTTGGAATTCATTATTCCCACTGTTCCCATGGCATGGTTCGCTTGACATTTGGATATGCTTCAATTTTGGCACAGCCACTAAAATGAGCTGGAAAAACATATTGACGGAATAGATAGAGCGCATACATTCTAGGTGGGTCTCATGAGTGGGCCACCGGCTGGGCAGCCCAGCCAGCCCACGGCCACCGCCCTCTTCTTCTTCATGTTGTTTTCTAAAGTTTTTGTCTTTCCTTTGAAATATTGTTCTTCCAGTCAGGGATTGAAACCTTGCTTTCAATTTCCAGAAAATAATGTATCTTCTTCATAAAGTAAAAACTTCTGCCATTTGCTAGAACAAGACTTCTTGAAAACATTTTGAAATTCAATGAGTTAGATTACCCGTCCTTAAAAGGGATGTAACAAAAGGGATGTCCTGAAAGTTAGCTGTATCAAGATTTTAGGTGGGTCATTGGAAGGTTTCAACGTAGGGTCACTGTCCCTACAGTTTTCTGTGGTGGGGCCCCCTTGAGACTTGGATCTGACCCATTCTTGGGATCATGCCCTAAAATGATCTCCCCAAATGGATGGACGGTGTGGATACAGCACATGCATCATGGTGGGACCCACGAGTGGGCCTCAGCTGGCACGAGCCAGCGTCCTGGACGCTGGTACTACCAGCGTCAGCGACGCTGCCTCTTCTCCTTTTCTTTCTTTCTTTTTTTTTCTTTTTGCACTCATACCATGTGGGGCCCACATGGGACTGATCCACTCCGTTCATCAGGTTCTCCGACTCAAGGGGAACCCATAGAGCCCAATATTGGGTATGTTACAGGGTCTACAAACATCAGTGTGGGCCGAGGCAGTTTCGACAGTGGACATCATTCACCCCACTGTTTCATGTGGTGCGGCCCACTTAAGAATTGAATATGCTTCATATTTGGGCCTTAGCCCTAAAATGAAATGGGAAAACAGATAGACGGTGTGGATGGAACACAAACATCAAGGTGGGTCCCACGAGTGGGGACCCCACTAACCCCTCCAGCATACGCTGGACGTTTCCAGCGTCTCTGACGCTGGGACGTCCAGTGTCCATGTTTTTTTTTCTTTTTCTTTTCTCTAGTTTATTTCAGGTGGGGCCCACTTAGGAAAGATCCACTCCATCTATCAGGTTCCCCATCTCATGGGGGACCCAATGAACCCAATATTGGGTATCTTACAAAGCCTAGAAACATCAAGGTGGCCCAAAAAAAGTTTTAAACAATAAAATGGGCTGCATGAGATCTATGGTGTTTTCTATGGTGTGGTCCACCTGAGATCTGGATTTACTTCATTTTTGGCGTCCAACCCTAAAATGGGCTGGAGAAACAGATGGACGGCGTGGATCACATACATGCATCAAGGTGGGTCCCATGAGTGGGGACCCTGCTCATCGCCCAAAAGGGCTAGGCGCTGCTGGGCAGCAGCGTCCTCTGGACGCTGACTGTCCAGCGGCCAAATGCTTTTCTTTTTTTTTTTTAATAATATCAAGTGGGGCCCACATGTGTAAGATCCACTCCATCTATCAGCTGGGCCATCACATGGTGGGCCCACATGGTGGACAACATCGATGAACTACATACATCATGGTGGCTGTTGGCCACACTAATTTTGCCACAAATGGGTCCCCAAGTGGGAGATCCACACCATCAAAAGGTGGGACCCATTCATGGACGATCCAGCCCATCCATCTCATTGACCATCACAAGGTGGGCCCAAGGAAAGAAAACGAAAAGTAAACGAGAAAAAGGGGGAAAGGGGTGCACTCACAATGATGGTTGGACGGTTGGATTGCCGATCGGACGGTCCGGATGATGATCGGGGTCCTCGAAGCTTGATCTTCACCTTCAATCTCTCTAACTCTCTCTTGATTTCCCTCTAAATCTCTCTCTAAACTCACTCAATCTCTCAAATCTCTTTCTTCTCTCTCTCTCTCTCAAATCTCTCTCTCTCTCCTTCTCTTGCTCTCTCTCTCTCTCTCTCTCTCTCTCTCTCTCTCAAATCTTAGAATATGAGAAGGCCACCCCCCCTACGTATGGCTCTTGTATGGGAAGAGGGGGGTGAATGATGTAATGATGATGATGATGATGATGGGAGAGAGCATGAGAGGTATGGGTTGTGGTTGACTTTTGGAGGTGAGAGAGTGATGGGGTGGGTATGGTAATGATGGCTAGATAATGATAGGGGTATGGGTGAGGGTGATGGTGATTGATTTGACATGTTGTTGGGATTTGTGCAAGTGGGGCCCACGCCACACGCACGTTGCGCGGCCCACCTCGGATTGCTCAAAAGTACGCATCTCACACACCGGGTATCGCAATGGGGCGTGCCGCGCGGCGTTGGAATCGTGGTGTCCGCGCGGTCGCAAGGGTACAAGTTTTAGGTCGTTGCGGTACTAAATCAGGGTAGCGATCAAGGCTCACTAATCTGGTCCGTCCAGGACGTACCGGTACCGGAAACTAAACGTACGGAGGGCAATTCAGGGTAGGGGTCTTACACGTTTTTACACCAAGAGTGGTTCAACTAAACCCCCTTCGGTTTAGAGATGATTTGTGTGGTCACGTTCCCAACGGGACATAAACCACACAAATCTCAATCTAAATCTAAAGCCTGAAGCCTAAAAATAAAAATCTAAAAAATCTAAAAATCTAAAAAAATGAACAAGGAAGAGTCTAAGTTAGAAAGATGTTACTAAACCGTTGAACTAGGTTAATGGAGTTCCTACAAAAAAAAAAAAAAGAACCAATGTTAGTTTTATAAAAATTCAGAAAACCTAACTCTAGAAATCTGAAAATCATACTTAACTATGTTAGAAACTACTCTATAGCTATTAAAACCTTTAGAACCATTTAACCTACAAAATCCCCCACGACGGCGGAAAAAACTTGTTCGTCAGCCCTAAGTGTAAGGCTGCGATGTAGTAATAATTCGATCATGAGACCGGATCATCCTCAGGGATTATGTAACTAAACCTATTCTAATTATTTTAACAACTTAAAGCAAAAAGTTCAGAGATTTAGAAACTAGCGTAAACAGAATTTAAGATTAAGAAAAAATTAGGAATTTAACACAACTAGATCGTCAATGATCCACTTGTAGTAGATTAATGTCAATTCATTCATCAAGCACAAACACACAATTGAAATCGAAGTCCTATCTCTATCCAATTGGAAGATATTGCATTCAAACACATAAACAGTCCAAACTCAATTCAGGAGTCAAATTATAGTTCTAATGAAGTATGAAGAAGATGAACTTGAGCACTTCGCAGCATCAGCCATACCATGAGATAATGGTTGATCTAAGGTTTTTAAAATTCAAATCTCATAAGAGCAAAATGATAATTCCCAGAAACTTATAAGCAACTCATGTATTGTTCGCTCGCCTCAAGTGCAAGGCTACGATGTAGTAATAATTCTCAGTAAGACCGAGGTCAATCCTCAGGGATTGTCGTGACAATTCTAAACTATGTAATTAGGATGAACTAAATTTGGATTTATATCGAATGATAAAATTTAATAACATAAAACTATCTACTTTAGACTTAAATCAGGGAAATAAACAAGAGCGCCAAGGATCCACTAATAATCATTCACAATGCCAATTCAAACCATTCAAGCCAATAACTCAATTGGAATCGGAGTTCTATCCCTATCCAATCAAAATATAGAGCAATCAAATCATCATAATGCATCTAACATAGATGAATCATCCACTGATATGGTTCTCTTATAACCAACTAAGGCATTAGGTGTATTCAATCACACAACCCTATCATTCACAAAACAAGAAAAATCACATTCATGATTCTTCCTCAAGCCTTCTCACTAAACTTGATTTAGAAGTATGAATTGAATTTTTATTAAACCAAAATCAATACATAAACAACTATCTCAGGTCCAATCAAAAGATAAGACCCCCTTCTAGTTTAGTTCTAGATAAGCTCTTAGGAAATTTATTTTGTAAGATCCCCTAGCATCCAACATATCATGATGAATCTAGGATCTCTACAACCCAAAATCCTATCAATCAACACCCCATTAAGCAATCTCAGTAATCAAAACATCTCATGTAAGAGAAATCACAAGAGATAGAAGATTAACTAAAAATACTAACTTTATTTAAAACTAGAACTAGAAGTGTTCTTCATAAAACCAAAGAATACTTGAACTAATTTGAAATGAACATTGTAAATAACTAAAAGCTTCATCTCCTAGCCCTAATTAAGAGGTTTAGCCAACCATTGATAGGTTAAAATAAAACTCAAAAGAAAACTAAAGAAAAACATAGAAAAAATGAGTTTGGAGGATTTGCAAACGCTCCACAGCGATCTCCTTCACCTCCCACGAAGTCCCAAGCCTTCTATGATGTCATTAGATCTACCCCTATGTGTCCTTTTATAGCTTTGGAGCTCCAACGCATGAGAAAATCGCGAAACCGGTGTCCTAGTCGCACTAGGAAACGCAAAAAACTCGCATGCAGAAAATCTACACTTGCTATAGTGCATGGCCGACCGGTCAGACTGGGTTGGCTGATCGGTCTTGACCGATCGGACTGACCTGGGCCTTGGTCCAGCAAGCATGTAAAGGGGGCTGCCTTGTGGCCGACCTGTCATGGCCGATTTAGCCTCTCTTCCCTTTGATTTTCTCTCTTTCTTCCTCTCCACTCCTTGCTCTTATTCCTTCTTTAGCCCACCTTCAACCATCATCAGAGAGCTTTTAAATAGGCCTTTTAACCTTCAAATAGGTGAAGTCTCTCTCATACCTACAATCACAAACCATGCAATAGATTAGTCTTTTAAATGTGCAAACCATGCATAATGAGTGATGAAATGGGGTTAGAATATGCACAATTCAGAGCTCAACACACCCCCCAACCAGCATTTTGCTAGTCCCGAGCAAAACAAGCATGAAACAAATCACTTCTCTGAAAACTCAACTCTCCCTTGGAAACTATATTCCTATAGACTCAAAGACATACAAGTAAGAAAATCAAAGAAACTTAATGATATGAAACTGAAATCATGAACTCCTTAAACATAATAAGTATCTCACATAGAATTCCCACCAATTGATTGACAAATAGAGGAATCCGAACAAGTGCGGTCTAGTGTGCATCATGAATGTTCATCTCATGAATTTTTCGGATTATCTTCTTCATAAATTAACGAAACTGAAGGTCTAAAAGTGTACAGATCAAGCCAATGCCTATGACAAGAATTTGCCTTACCATTCCTTCAACAGCTTTCACACTACTTCCCATTTTCAACTTTGGTTACAGGTAGACCATCCCCTGGTTGGTAATAGGTAGCCCTTTTCAAAAAATTTCAACATATATTCAATGATAACCATTTTTTTTCATATACATTAGATAGAATTTTTAGAAATCCATATCTTTCATTCTTTTCTCTTTACTTCACATGAACAAGGATGGACAAAGTTCCCCGGCTAAGTTCCTTAACACCTTAGATCTCAATCTAGCCAATTTACAAGTCTACATAATCCTTTCAAACCATGAGAATCGTGTAATGTGAGCTAGACTCAAAGGTGTTCAAACATTCTATCGATCATATAAATAGAAGAATTCATATAGAAAACTATTATATTACAGGCTTTAAAGAGCTTTAAAATCAATCACTTCATCTCTCTTCTTTTCATACTCGTAACATCCCAAGTGCACAGAAACAAAGTTTTCCGAAAGAGTTTTGAATTTTCAAAAAAATTAAATTTTTTCTACATAATTGCTCGAAATGTAACAAATTGCTTAGATTCATCAAGGAATCTCAACCCCCAACCAAATCTTGCATCGTCCTTAATGTAAAAAGATATACAATAATCAATGAAATGAGAGCAATGATATAACTAAGGTAGAGTGAGAACGAGAGTACCTGAGAGAGGCGATCATGAAAGTTTGCAACTCCAAACAACCAAACAATTAAAATAAATAAAACTACTCCATACCTCCGTCAAACGACGAGGTTAATCATTGATACACAAGATCATCCAAAAGAATGAAATCTAGTAAGATTATGAGATGGAGTAAAATATTTTTCAATAATACCATCCATTATCCTGCTTTATAATGCACATGGGTGATGTTTGTGTTCGCTTACCCAAGTGTAGGGTTGCGATGTAGTAATAATCTCGATAAGACCGAGGTCGATCCACAGGGACTTGTGTAGGAAATCACAAAATACTGTTAATGGTTTCTACTGAAGAGCTAACTATCATAATTTTAGTAATTTGATAAAGATAACACTTTTGAACTAAACTGAAGGTAATCAATTAATAAAAAGGCACTAGGGATTCAAGGATCCACTTGTAGCAATCCTTGATGCTCAATTCACTGAGGTTTCTCACTTTCTCAACTAGAATCGAAATTAAGTTCTATCTAGTCAGATTATAGAGCAGTTAAAACAATCAATCTGTCATATGCATGATTTATGTACATGATTCTCTCAATTTAAGCTAGGACTTGAGCACACTCAATTGCATAGGTCAGTCCCAATTCCTAATAGGTTAAGATCACAATCATAACCATCATTAAATCCTGTCACAAGATAAAACTAAATCATGATTTGAACTTGATCCAAAGCACATACACAATCTTACATACTTCAGAAATTCCAGAAAAATAGACCTTTGGCATGAAGTTCCCACATGAGGATCATAGATCTAGAGCGTATTGAATCCAATTCCTCTTATCATACAAGTCTAGACTAGCTCAAAACAGTTAAGAACTCAAGCAATTCTTCTAAACATCCATGAGCCATCATAAGATTAAGAAAAACTACTTAGAACTTTATTTAAACTTCAAACCATTGTTCTTCACTAATAATCCAACTTGAAACCAAATCAAACGAATTAAAACATCTTAGATTCACTACAAGCTTCACCTCTTAGCCCTAGCTAAGAGGTTTAGCCGTTCATGATCCAAGGAAACATGAAAACAACTAAACAAAGCATAAAACTAGAAAAACAAACTAGGAGGAGTTGTAGAACTTCGAATCCGACTTCCGACGTCTCCCACCATGCTCAATCACTTCTAGGATGCCCTAGGAACAATCCCTAGGTCCCCTTTTATAGTGGAGAAGCTCTGCTGCATCGGAATCATCTAGAAATTGTGTAAGGTTACGCAGTGCGCAGAGAATTTTGGAGCAGAATTGGAAACTTTCTGTTTAAACGCATGGCCGACCGGTCAAGACCGGTCGGAACTGGGCTGGCCGACCGGTCACGACCGGTCGGACCTGTCTTGTGAACAGTCCAGTGAGCTTCTGGAGATGGGCAGGCTTTGGCCAACCGGTCAAGACCGATCGGCCCTATTGTATCATCAGTCCAGAGGAGAAACAGGGGGTGGCCGACTGGTCTAGACCGATCGTGGCCCTCTTGGCCGGCCGGTCACGACCGGTCTGGGCCCTTTTCTTCTTTATTTTCTTCTTTCTTTCTTCTCTCTCTGCTTTCTTCTTTCTTTGGCCCACCTTGGGTCTTCATCCAAGGCTCTTAAAGAGATCTTTTTAGTCATCAATTGGGCGGAGTTCCTCTCATTCCTACAATCACAAAACATGCATTAGATGGGCCTTTTAAACATGAAAACCATGCATATAATGTGATGTAATGGGCTATACAATGTATGAATTGGAGGTTCAACACACCCCCCAACCAGCTTTTTGCTAGTCCCGCGCAAAACATGTGTGAAACAAGTTCAAACCTCCAAAACCCTAGTCTCCTTCAGAAACTATGTTTCTATCCATTCCAAGACATGCAAGTATAAAATTTGAAAAATTTTGGTGATAGAAGTTGTAACCCTCAAATTCTCAGAACATGATAAGCTTCCATATGAAATTCCCGCTGATTGATTGAAAAATAGAAGAACTCGAATAAATTCAACCTAGTGAGCATAGTGAAAGTTCATCTCATGAGTTTTGGTATTATCTTCTCCATGGATCAACTAGACTATGAATCTCAAGGTGTACAGAGCAACAACAAGCCAATGACAGGAATTTGCCTTACCGTCCTTTCGACGGCTTTCACTCTACGTCCCATTTCCGGCTTTGGTTACGGGTAGACCATCCCCCGGTTGGTAACAGGTAGCCCTTTTTGGAATTTTCCACCATTTTTTCATCATTCCCAATTTCATCCTTCCTTTTCCTTTTTCTTTTAAATTAGATAGGATTTTTTAAAAATCCATATC
The DNA here is from genome assembly GCA_003013855.2 of Liriodendron chinense. Lineage (NCBI taxonomy): Eukaryota > Viridiplantae > Streptophyta > Magnoliopsida > Magnoliales > Magnoliaceae > Liriodendron > Liriodendron chinense. The sequence continues at coordinate 737,411 of ML058372.1, read as the reverse complement.
TTTCGTTATTTTCCCCATGGACAAGGATGAATAAAGTACCCCGGCTTGGTTTCTCAACACCTTAAATCAAAGTCTAGCTAATCCACAAATCACATAATCCTTTCAAGGGTACTTTTAGCACATTACACTTGATCCACATTCTCACAAGTTTAAAAGATAGTTAGTGTATTTATCCCCTTAAGTGTATATTTTGGTAATACACTTCTTTTCAAGTTCTGAACGTTGTAGTGTGTGAAGCATAGAGGAGGAGAATACGAGCATAGTAGAGCTTACGTATCTTTATTCCAAAAGATTTTCTCAAAACTTTAAAATCTTTTAAACTTTTTTAGGCGTGTATACTATGAGCTTTACAACGTTGTACGATCTACTCCTTAGAGTAGAGTGGGGGGTTGGTTTAGAATGTAACAGGAGTTACATTTTTTTTACGTTACTCGTTTTGTAATCTCGTTACTATCATGGACTCTCTTACTTTTCACCTTAAGATGGAGGAAGATTGTTTGGATACTTTTTCCTTTGTTTGCGCTATTTTAGGATTAGGATTGATGAGATATGTAGGTAGTTTGATCCTCTAGTTTGTAGGACTATGTGTCCTAGTCAGTCTCCATAGGATATACCTTCTAAAGGAAACTTCTCAAAGAACGGCTTTAATCGCTGACCATTCGCCTTAAAGATGTTGTTGTTCCTTGGATTCAACAACTCGACGGTCCCATATGGGTAGACAGTTTGTACAATGTAGGGACTGGTCCATTGAGATCTCAATTTCCCCATAAATAAGTGTAGGCGAGAATTATACATAACAACTTTTTGATTAATCGTGAATGCCTTACAAAGAATGTTCTTATCATGGAACACCTTCATCTTGTCCTTGTAAATTCTCACATTTTCATATGCTTCGTTCTGGAGTTCTGCAAGTTCATTTAATTGAAGTTTGTGTAACGAGCTTACCTTGTCAGAATCAAAATTCATCTTCTTTATTGCCCAATATACCCTATGTTCCAACTCCACAAGCAAGTGACAAGCCTTCTCATAGACAAGTCTATAGGGAGACATTCCAATAGGGGTCTTAAAAGTGGTACGGTAAGATGGGATTGGACCTAAGAAATTGATGCCCCAACAATAAAAAATTTCGATTGGTAAGATGGGATTGAGTGGCATCATATTTCTACGGGAGATTCCTCCCAATTTCTGACAAGGCTCACATGTTTTACAAAACTCATGGGTGTCCTTGAACATGGTGGGCCAATAAAACCCACATTGCAAAATTTTGGTTGTAGGTCTTCTTAGCCGAGAAGTGGCCACCACACGCCTGAGAATGACAAAAGGAGATGATACTAGGTTGCTCATCATCCAGCACACATCTCCTTATAATTTGATCGGGACAATACTTGAATAAGTAAGGATCGTCCCATAGGAATTTCCTCACCTCGTTGAAGAACTTATCTTTATCTTGCTTTTTCCAATGTGTTGGAGTTGTACCTGTAGCAAGATAGTTAGCAATGTCCGCATACCAAGGCAATTGGGAGACTTTAAAAAGTTGTTCATCAGGGAACATGTCATTGATCACGGTCCTCTCAAGGGGAATCAGTAAGAACAAGTCGAGAGAGATGGTCAGCCACTACGTTTTCTACTCCATTCTTATCACGTATTTCTATGTCAAATTCTTAGAGTAGGAGGATCCATCTTAACAAACGTGGCTTAGCATCCTTCTTGGAGAGAAGGTACTTAAGCACAGCATGGTCGGTGAATATGATGATTTTGGATCCAATCAAGTAGGACCTAAACTTGTCCAAGGCAAAAACTACGGCTAAAAGTTCTTTTTCTGTAGTAGTGTTGTTTTCTTAGGCTGAGTTTAAGGTTCTACTTACGTAGTAGATAACACATGGCTTCTTCTCTTTTCTTTGGCCTAGCACAGCCCCAATAGCATAGTCGCTTGCATTGCACATAATTTCAAAAGGAAGGCTCCAATCAGGTGGTTGCATTATGGGAGCACATGTCAACATACCTTTAAGTTTGGTAAAAGCATTTTGACAATCTTCATTCCACTCGAATGAGTTCTCCTTTTGAAGTAGGTTACATAAAGGATGAGAGAGTGAACTGAAGTCCTTTATGAACCGTCTATAAAATCCGGCCCGTTCCAAAAAGGACCACACATCTCGTATGCTCTTGGGTGGTGAAAGGTTAGAGATAAGATCGATTTTCACTTTGTCCACCTCGATTCCGTTTTGTGAGATGATGTGACCAAGTATAATTCCCTTTTGAACCATGAAGTGACATTTCTCCCAATTCAACACAAGGTTCTTCTCTTCACATCTTTTCAACACCGATTTCAAGTGCATAAGGCACTCATCAAAGCTACAACCAAATATAGAGAAATCATCCATGAAGACTTCAAGAATTGTCCCCACCATATCAAAAAAAATACTCAGCATACAATGCTGAAAAGTGGCAGGGGCATTACATAGTCCAAATGGCATCCTTCGATAGGCGAAAGTGTTAAATGGACATGTGAATGTTTTCTTCTCTTGGTCCTCTGGGCGATCTCTATTTGGTTGTACCCTGAATAACCATTAAGGAAGCAAAAATGGGAATGACCCGCCAACCTTTCTAAAATTTGATCAACAAATGGTAGGGGGAAGTGGTCTTTTCTCGTAACTGTGTTTAGCTTCCTATAGTCAATGCACATTCTCCAAGCGGTAGTGACTCTGGTTGGCACGAGTTCATTATTGGCATTGGCTACGATGGTTATTCCGGATTTCTTAGGCACCACTTGAGTCGGACTCACCCATTGACTATCAGGATATTGGATAAATGATACCCACATCCAATAGTTTCAACACCTCAGCCTTAACCACCTCCTTCATATTTGGATTGAGGCGTCTTTGTGGTTGCCTAGATGTCTTTGCATTCTCCTCAAGGTGTATGCGATGAGTACAAGTCAGTGGGTCTATGCCTTTGAGATTCGCAATCGACCATCCATTGGCACTCTTATGTTCTATTGGAGTGGCTATTAGCCTACTCTCTTGTTCCTCATCCAAGTGGGAAGAAATCACCGCCGGATATGTCTCATCTCGACCTAAATATACATATTTCAACTTACTTGGTAATGGTTTTAGGTTGAGTGTTGGTGCCTTAATATTGGATGGGAGGGGCTTGTTCTCGTTTAAGGGTAATGGTTCAAATAGTGCCCTCCATCTTTTGTTATCAAGTACCGGCATCACATCTAAAATGGCATCCATCTCTCGTATTGTGTCATCATTTATCTCATGAGAGTGGGCCACACATGCCTCCAAAGGGTCGAACATAATGTCAGGGGGAATGTATCCTCCACGAATGATTCAATCAAATTTATCTCGTGGATCTCATCATCAGCTTCCCGTGGTTGTTTGCATACATCAAATATATTCAGCTCAAGTGTCATATTTCTAAAGGACATTTGTACAAGCCCATTTCTACAATTGATAATCGCATTTGAAGTAGCTAGAAAAGGGCGGCCAAGTATGACGGGAATTTGAGCACCGGTACCTATCACGGGATGTATATCCAAGACAATAAAGTCTACTGGGTAGTAGAATTTATCAACTTGGACTAAGACATCCTCAATCACTCCTCTCGGTATACGAATAGATATATCAGCAAGTTGGAGTGTGGTCTTGGTAGGTTTCAATTCACCTAACCCAAGTTGTTCATAAACCGAGTATGGAATGAGGTTAACACTTGCCCCTAAATCAAGTAAGGCTTGTTTAATCCGATAGTCTACTATGATGCATGCGATGGTTGGACTACTCGGATCCTTGTATTTTTTAGGCACCTCTTGTTTGATAATAGCACTCAAATTCTCAGTCAAAAGTACTTTGTTGTGAACATTGTGTTTCCTTTTGACTGTACACAATTCCTTTAGAAATTTGGCATAGGATGGTATTTGCTTTATGGCATCCAACAACGAGATGTTGATCTTCACTTACTTAAAAACCTCTAAAATTTCAGGTCTTTGTCTAAAGGTTTGGGTGAAATCAACCTTTGGGGAAACGGGGCAACCGACTTGTATTGCCTTTCTAGTTCTTTCTCTTGTGGAGTGTTGTTCGGGCTATCATCATCTTTGGAATTTTCGGATCATTAGGCTTTGAGGCCTTTACCGAATTATATTTATCGATTATTTTCCCACTTCTCAAAGTGGTGATAGCTTGAACATGCTCTATATGTTAGGGAGGATGAGCTGGCGTCTTATATCTCAAATTGAGTCCTTGGGTTAGGATTGGGCAGGAAGTGTGCCCTTCTCCCTAACACTGAGGTGAGATTCAACCCTAGCCATTGAGTTTTTCAAGTCATTGATGGCTTGAGATGAATTCTGATTAAATTTCAATTGCTCTTGCATGAACCCATCTATTTTCAGAGAATTAGTCTTGTTATACTCAGCTTGAACCGATACAAATGCACCCAACATCTCCTCTAGCGTAGCTTTCGATGTAATGACTAGGGATGGCCCTAGTAAAGGTTAAACTTGAGGATCAATGTTTGCATTCGCAGTGGGTCCATTCCTCCAATAGAAGTTGGGATGGTTCTTCCAACTAGAATTATACGTGTTTGAGTTCGAAGCACTAAATGACCGTTGATAACTGTTTATGGCATTTGATTGTTCTTATAAGATGTCTTGGAATGCTGAAATTGTGGGACAATCTTGTGTTGCAGTGTTGATTTTCGGCACAAATTCCACAAACAATTTCAACGTCTTTTGAGTTGATCGTCTCTCCTTTCTTCAATTCTATGGCCTCAACTTTTCTTATGAGGCTAGCCACACGTGCACTTATATTATCCTCTTCTGAGAGGACATAAATTCCTCCTTTTTCCTTTTGTTGGCTAGTCTTGGAATTTGTTGGTCTAGATGTATCCTAAGACTGTGCGTTCTCGGCCAGTTCATCTAAATAATCCCATGCTTCCTCGGCTTCCTTATTCATGAACTCCCCATTACACATCATCTTTACGAATTGGCGCATGGGTGAAGTCAGTCCTTCATAGAAAAAGCTTATAACCCGCCAAATTTCATAGCCATGATGTGGGCATGCATTTAACATATCCTTAAACCTCTCCCTAACATTGGAAGAAGGTCTCATCCTCCTTTTGGGAAAACTTCATGATAAGGCGCCTCAACATGTTCGTTTTGTGAGTAGGGAAGAACTTTTTAATGAACTCCCTAGACATCTCAGTCCATGTGTCAATTGATCTTGGCCTTAATGCATGAAGCCAACCTTTAGCTTTCTCTTTAAGGGTAAAAGGAAATAATTTAAGTCTCACCACATCATCGGTTACATTCGCAAAGTGCATTGTGGCTATCACCTCATCAAACTCCTTAAGGTGTTGGTAGGAACTTTCACTGTCTAGTCCATGGAATCTGGGGAGGAGTTGGATTACTCCCAGTTTCAAATCTATGTTCCCTGCATTTTGTGGAAAAAACTATGCATGAGGGAGTGCTCGCTCTTGCTGGTTACAACTAATCACGTAATGTTCTAGGTCGGGGAACATTCTTAACCACATTCTCTCCCATTTCGGTTTGGTTTTAGGCCCAGATTTTGATTGGCGATAGGGTTGGGTTGATTTGCAACCATACTTTCAGACAAAATTGGAGAATTTAAATGTCTCTTAACACGTGGTTCTCTGTCAATTCCTTCTACTATTCCCCCTTCACTAATGAGTCGGTTATTAGAATCCCGAGCCCAATGTGGCATGCAAATCCTAAAAGAATTAAACAGAAAAGAATTTTTTCTTCCTTCCTTTACTTCTCTCTAAGACCGAAGCACAAGGTGTCTTGCAATGGCTGAGCCAGAAGCAAGGATAGAGACCGATTTCTCCTGGTCAATAGGGGTTCAGAGAACTCCCCACCCACTCTTTGAATATTTTGAGAAAAAGTGCAGAAAAGGAAGAAAGAGGAATAGGATTGAGAAGACAAATCTCTAAGCACAAGGTGATCCAAGACGGCAGTACCGACCAATAGGAATCAAGGCGGCACAAGGCCAACCTATTAGAGATCCAAAAAGGAGTCTCCACCCACTCTACAAGAGATGAATATGAATAGGGGAAGAAGAAGAGAAAGGTTAGAAAGATAAAACCTGATTTAAGAACTTAAGATCCCTAACTTCTTCTTCAACTTCCTAAAATCCCTGCAAAAGAAAAAATCAAAATAAAACAAACTAAGTTAGTACTATTCCTAAAAATTTTAATAGAAACTATCTTCAAAAATTTTGTTAAAACCGTCAAAGTCCCAAGGCAACGGCACCAAAAACTTGTTCGCTTCCCCAAGTGTAGGGTTGCGATGTAGTAATAATCTCGGTAAGACTGAGGTCGATCCACAGGGACTTGTGTTGGAAATCACAAAATACTGTTAATGGTTTCTACTGAAGAGCTAACTATCAGAATTTTAGTAATTTGATGAATATAACACTTTTGAACTAAACTGAAGGTAATCAATTAATAAAAAGGCACTAGGGATTCAAGGATCCACTTGTAGCAATCCTTGATGCTCAATTCGCTGGGGTTTCTCACTTTCTCAACTAGAATCGAAATTAAGTTCTATCTAGTCAAATGATAGAGCAGTTAAAACAATCAATCTGTCATATGCATGATTTATGTACATGATTCTCGCAATTCAAGCTAGGACTTGAGCACACTCAATTGCATAGGTCAGTCCCAATTCCAGTAGGTTAAGATCACTATCATAACCATCATTAAATCATGTCACAAGATAAAACTAGATCATGATTTGAACTTGATCCAAATCACATACACAATCTTAGATACTTCAGAAATTCCAGAAAATAGACCTTGGCATGAAGTTCCCACATGAGGATCATAGATCTAGAGCGTATTGAATCCAATTCCTCTTATCATACAAGTCTAGACTAGCTCAAAACAGTTAAGAACTCAAGCAATTCTTCTAAACATCCATGAGCCATCATAAGATTAAGAAAAACTACTTAGAACTTTATTTAAACTTCAAACCATTGTTCTTCACTAATAATCCAACTTGAAACCAAATCAAACGAATTGAAACATCTTAGATTCACTACAAGCTTCACCTCTTAGCCCTAGCTAAGAGGTTAAGACGTTCATGATCCAAGGAAACATGAAAATAACTAAACAAAGCATAAAACTAGAAAAACAAACTAGGAGGAGTTGTAGAACTCCGAATCCGACTTCCGTCGTCTCCCACCGTGCTCAATCACTTCTAGGATGCCCTAGGAACAATCCCTAGGTCCCCTTTTATAGTGGAGAAGCTCTGCTGCATCGGAATCATCTAGAAATTACGTAAGGTTACGCAGTGCGCAGAGAATTTCGGAGCAGAATTGGAAACTTTCTGTTTAAACGCATGGCCGACCGGTCAAGACCGGTAGGACTGGGCTGGCCGACCGGTCACGACCGGTCGGACCTGTCTTGTGAACAGTCCAGTGAGCTTCTGGAGGTGGGCAGGCTTTGGCTGACTGGTCAAGACCGGTCGGCCCTATTCTATCATTAGTCCAGAGGAGAAACAGGGGGTGGCCGACCGGTCTAGACCGGTCTGGGCCCTTTTCTTCTTTATTTTCTTCTTTCTTTCTTCTCTCTCTGCTTTCTTCTTTCTTTGGCCCACCTTGGGTCTTCAACCAAGGCTCTTAAAGAGATCTTTTTAGTCATCAATTAGGCGAAGATCCTCTCATTCCTATAATCACAAAACATGCATTAGATGAGCCTTTTAAACATGAAAACCATGCATATAATGTGATGTAATGGGCTATATAATGTATGAATTAGAGGTTCAACAGTTTATCGTTTCAATCCATTGAAAATCCTACTGAAAAATTTCAACATGTTTCTTAAAATTATCACCCCATGTGTCAGGAAAGGAGAATTTCTTTAGTTGGAAATTATTAAACATGAATCTCCTTTCCAACTTATCTGGGAAAAAATTATTCAAGTAAGGGTCATCCCAGAGATGGTGCACTTCGGTCTGAACAAACCAAAGTGGTGTGGAGACTTAGCAATTTTTCTTCACAAGTCGGTATGGTCTCCACATTTTCAACTTTTACCAGTGCCTCCACTATTGATAAATCAGTTTTATACTTCGTTGAAGGAGTCTTTATGGGCACCGGTGAAGTTTTCCTTAAGGCATTGACAAAGTCACGGATCATAGGATCATCCCGATCCTCAAAATATGTCAAACACTCCTCTAGAGTGTAGGAAACTTCGACCTTCTCGGTCACTTGTGTAGGTTGAAATAAGTCCTCAACCACTACACATTCAGAAATAACCTCTCCATAGGCAAATCAAGCACCAACCATCAAATTCATACACAACAAAATTGTTCAAATTAGTGATTGGTGTCTTATCAATCAAGTTTTCATATTTTGGTTCTTCCAAGGTCTCATCAATATCCAAATCTATTTCTTCCTTGGAATGAGCCAAGTAAACTTCTAAGGTTTTAAAAAATTTAACTGAGGGTGGCTCATCCTCATCCACAATTGTATCTATGAAATTAATCATGTGGATCTCATCTTCATCCTCATCCTCATCCTCTTGTTGTTTGTGTAAGTGAAACACATTCAGCTTCATAGTTATATTTTTAGAGGATATTTTTATGACTTCATTCCGACAGTTGATTATAGCATTGACGGTTGTAAGGAATGGTTGGCCTAGAATGACAGGAACTTGAGTGTATACATTTGTAACTGCTTGTGTATTTAAAACGATAAAGTCTACCGGGTAGTGAAACTTGTCGATTTGGTCTAACACATTCTCAATTACTCCTTTCAGTATTCTAACAGAGCGATCCGCAAGTTGTAAAGTTATCTTGGTGGGTTTTAATTCACCAAATCTAAGTTGCTCATATACCGAGTAGGGAATCAAGTTAACACTCACCCCTAGATCAATAAGCGTTCTATTTATCCGAAAGTTACCTATCATGCAAGAGATTGTAGGGCTTCCAGGATCTTTGAATTTGGGGGGAGTGTTTTATTGTATGATAAGACTGACTTGTTCCATTAAGAATGCCCTCTTGTGCACGTTTTGCTTACGCTTTACGGCACATAAATCCTTTAAAAATTTGATGTATAAAGGAATTTGCTTAATTTCATCCAACAAGGAAATGTTGATTTTAACTTGTTGGAAGACCTCTAGGATATCCTAATTTTCACTTGGCTTTTTGGTTGAGACAAGATGCTGGGGGAATGGGGCCACAGGTTTATACACACGCTCTGGCTCTTCATCTTGTGGAACATTATTCAATTCACCTTCACTCTTAGAATCAACCAGATCATTAGGCTTTGTGGCCTTCACCGGTTCAAACTTTCAATTATTTTACCACTTCTAAGAGTGGTGATGGCTTGAACATGTTCCACTTGAATTGTTGAAGAATTAGAATTTGATTCGAGTTGCTCATTGGGGTTAGGATGAGATTGGGTCAAAACAGTTTATTTCTCCTTAACTCTTAGGTGTGTCTCAATTCTTTTAACCGAAATTTTAAGTTCATTCATGGCCTGCATGTTAGACTGATTTATCTGAGTTTGTCCAATCATGAATGCGTTCAATGTATTCTCAAGAGTGCTCTTTTGAGGAGGCCCTTGGGAAGCATTGTTTGTATTTACCATGGGTCTATTTTTCCCATTAAGATTCGATTTACACCGCTAATCAGGATTTTATAAATTAGAATTTGTTGCGCTAAAGGGGCGTTGGTAAGCGTTTATGGCGTTCGATTGAGTTTGCAAGATGTCTTGAAACGCAAGGATTGTTAGACAATCCTTTGTTAAGTGAACATCACTCTCACACAACCACATACATTCTTAATGGTCTCACCGGTAGTTATCATGTTAACACTCCTCAATTTTATGGCCTCAACCTTCTTTGTGAGGCCCACCACCTTTGTGTTTAAATCGTCCTCCCCATCTAATACATGTACACCTTTCTCCTTTAGGGCTGACTTGGGATTACTAGTCGGAGCGGAGATGTCCTAAGATTGGGCATTCTCGGCTAGCATATCAAAGTAAACCAATGCATCATCGGGTGCTTTGTTAAAAAATTCACCATTACATATCATTTGGACAAATTGGCGCATGTTTAAACTCAATTCGTCATGGAAGAAGTCAATCAAGCCCCACTTTTCATAACCATGATGTGGGCACTCCCATAAAAGATCTTTGAACCTCTCCCAACATTGAAAAAATGTTTTATCTCATTTTTGGGAGAAGTTCATAATGGTCCACCTTAGTGCATTGGTTTTATGAACCGGGAAGTACTTTTTAAGGAACTCCCGGGTCATCTCAGCCCATCTCCCGATGCTTCTAGGTTTAATTGATTGAAACCATGCTTTGGCTTTGTCCTTTTGAGAGAAGGGGAACAATTTCAGTTTAATTACATCTTGGGAGACATTATTAAATTGAAAGGTGTTGGCAATCTCCTCAAATTCACTAAGGTGCGCATATGGACTTTCAGAGTTGAGTCCATAAAATTTTGGGAGTAACTTGATAATTTTCGATTTAAGGTCCACGTTTCCTACATTAGTTGGAAAAACAATGCAGGAAGACGTGGTTGTTCTCTCCGGTTATAGATAATCTCTCAATGTTTTAACCGGAGGAACATAGTGTTCACCATTCTCATTACATTCCATCCTAATTGGTGGTGCATCATACTTAACATCTTCAAAATTATGTGCTTCATTCTCAACCATGATTTTAGATGATTCAGGATTTCCTAGAGGTTTTCTAACTCGTCTGTGATAGACTAGGCCTTCAACTAAATCTCCCTCACTTAGAAGTCGCGATGTATGATCACGCTCCCAATGAGGCATAAAACACACAAAAACTAAATGGGTACTTCCGTATTTACCCGACTTTATCCAGTCGGTGTCCCGCACTTTATCCAGTCTACGACTCTCGCTCAGATGATCTCGAGAGTCTAATGGGTACTTCCGTATTTACCCGATCTGCGACTCTCGATCAGATGATCTCGAGAGTCGAATGGGCGTCCATGTAAAATCTTAATAGCTGAGTTGATCTCCATTATTTTGCCTATAACAGATGCCCCCCAAGTCCTTGCCGCCAAGATTTTAAGGGAAGGACTTAGCTCACTACCACACGTAACCGCCCGCTGCCTTCATCGAGAACGGAACCTCACATGATGGGCTGGAATTAATGAGCGCCAGCTTTCCGCAGCCTTTCTGCAGACAGAAAATGAAGGGGCGCTTGCCACGTGTCAAGGGAGTTAATGGGCATGCCTGCTCGAGTGCTGCGCCGAAGGAGGGGCTGCCACGTACCATCAGATGCGGCGGAATGATTGCCTATAAATATACGGATTTCGTCATTTCTCTGGTTTTCTACAGAAGCTCTTCGAAAGGAAGTTTTTGCAATCTTTTTTCAGTCTCCTTCCTCCGGTGCTCCTTCTCTTCCTTTCTTTCTTTTCTGGGTATAGGCCTTGTTCTTTTCTTTTTCTTAATCTTCTTAAACCTCTTCATGGCTGGGAACTCTGACGAGACCACTGTTCCTCTAGGCGATGCCACCTCGAAATCCTCTGCTTCTAGCAGTGCGAGGGTTCCGGCAGGGAGATATACAGCAGCCGGATATCCTTCTGTTTCATCGGAGGACCGGCTGGCTGAGTTACAAGAGAGATACCTGATCCCCGACTCAGTCGTTCTCCGATTGCCCGGAGATGGAGAGACACCAGACTCCCCCCCCCCCCCCCCCCCCTAGGATGTGTAGCTTTTTATGAGTACCAGCTCATCCTGGGGGTACGCCTCCCACTCCATCCTTTCATACGCGATGTTCTCCGGTGTTACAAGATTGCCCTCGGGCAACTCATTGTGAATGGATGGAGGGTGGTTCTGGGCTCCTTTGCCCTCTGGGCTCAGGCCGGCAATGGGGAGCTTACGGCGGAGGAGTTCCTCCGTATGTTCCGTCTGAAGAAAGCACCTTCCAGCGAAGGCTGGTATTACCTGTGCTACTGGCACCGGGATAACTTCGTGTTGGGGAAACCCTCCTCGAACTATCCCGGCTGGAGAAAACGCTGGTTTTATGCATCCGGGAACTGGGAGTCTGCTTCTTCCAGGGGCCCAGGAGTAAACCGCTTTTTCTGTGAAGGTAGGCACAATCCCACATTGTGCAGTTTTCTCCAGTTTAAGTTTTTAGGGTTTTACTTCATTCTTTGACCCTTGTTTGTGCTCGCAGGTATCCCGGCCTTGAGAAAACCAAGTTTGAAGGGAGGGATCAACGAGAAGATAGTCAAGGTGTACAAGGTGCCTGTTGGTGATAGGCACATCGAGGCTTGCCTGTCTCCCTAGCGACTTGCAGCAGCGGGCCTAATATCCAAAGGAGAAGCCGAGATGACGAAGGCAGGGGAGAAGAGGGGTCTGCTGCCCCGACTGAAGGGCACGAACTCCAAAAGGAAGAAGAGAACACCTGCCGAACCATCTCAGCCACCCGTCCGTAAGGGTAGCGATCAACCTGCCCCTCTCGCGAGCACGGCGGGGGCTCCGGCAGGGCCCAATATTCCTTCACTGGTGGTCGCACCTGGACCGCCAGTGATTAACATTGCTGACAATTCCCCGGATGGGGCGGGGTCCGGCTGCCCCCAGCTGAAGAGGCTCGAGAGCAAATAGAGCCTCGAGAGCCGGCTCCTGCTCGCGAACTGATCCCTGCTGCCGAGCAGGGACCTGCTCTCGAGTCGATGCCCCCACCTCGCGAGCCGGCTGGGTTGTTCGTTGCCCAACCGTCCGGGAGTGGGACATATTCCATCCCCCGCCACCTCCATCCAATATGTAAATTCTTGTTCAAGAACGTCCCCCCCCCCCCCCCCCCCCCCCCAAACCTTCGGCTCTCTTCCCGAGCCAAGCCTTGAGAACCTTTTCCTCGAAGCGGGGGTGAGAATGGTTCAGGTAAGACCTTGCTAAGGCCCTGCTTTAATCTGTTGTTACGTTCCAGAATACTTTCTCACATTCTCCGTTACTTTTGCAGGGCTTAGATCTTATCCTGCGAATGAGGCGTGATATCGTTGCCGCCCGTCGCGTGATAGATGAAGCTGAGGGGAAGAGAACTGCGTTGGAGAAGGCAGTTCAAGGAAGGGATCAACTCCTCAAGTCCCGTGAGGCAGTGATCTCTAAGAGAGATGAGGAGATCAAGATCCTCATAGAGAAAGTCCAAGTTTTGACCGAGAGGTATCAAGCTTTGGACTCGAAGTTCGCGAAGCTCGCCGATTCGAAGGAGAAGGCAGAGAGAGAGAAGGAGATATTCCGCCAAGACAAGATCTCGTTGGAGGAGCGGCTTGCGGAGGCCAAGTCGCAGCTCAAAGAAGCCAACGATAGCTTGGAGAAGGAGCGCTCCGCTCTTGCACAGCTCAAGGACGACTCGATCCACTGGGATGAGGAGAAAGTCGCCCTTGTAAAAATGCTCTCGGAGGAAGGTCCTCGGGCAATTTTCGAGTTCCGGACTTCGCAGCTTTATGACGATGAAAGATATGAGTTATATGATGCTGGTCGCGACTTTGCGCTAAGAGTTGTGCAACGAATGAACCCATCCTTCGATATGGGGGAATTTGGGCGAGTCACGACCATCATAGCTGCAGAGGAGCAAGCTGCTGCTGAGAACGAGGTGACCGAAGCCACGCAGGCTGGAGGGGCTCCAGAAATGGGCCCTGAAGTCGAGAGCACGGCTCCTCCGAGGGATTGACTTTCCTTTCTGTTTTCTCCTCTTGTACTTCCGAGCATATATATTTGTAATCATTTGACATCAATGAAAATATATTTTTGAAAGTGTTTGTTCTTGTTTACTTTCTTTTCCTTTGTGCACTGAATGCCTTCCTGTTTCAATGAGTTATGCTCAACCCGGGGGGTCGTAGTGACCATTCCCTCGTGGAGATAGATTGATCTATCGATTGAGAAATGAATTGTGCTCAATCCGGGGGGTCGTGATGACCATACCCTCGTGGAGATAGACTGATCTATCGATTGAGAAATGAATTGTGCTCAATCCGGGGGGTCATGATGACCATACCCTCGTGGAGATAGACTGATCTATCGATTGAGACTAAGTCTACCAAGGGTAGAAGGATGGTCATCCATAAAATGGAAATGCGACCATCCTAGGTGAATTCAACCCTACCAAAGGTAGGCAATTGGCCAAGGGATTGTATGCATCCTCTTCAGGGCTATTCAGGTCCAAGTAAATGGAGTAGCGACCAAAAGATATCTTCCACTTTATTCATAAAATGTTGTTATGAACTACATCGAATCTAGGGATAGTATCGTAGCAAGTGTTCCACATGTCAAGGGCGACGTACGGGCTTTCCCTGCATGTCTTCAAGGTAGTAAGTACTGGGTCGCACAATCCTGATAACCCGATAGGGCCTTCCCAATTTGGATCCAGCGAATGAGTGGGAACTCCGAGTCGCTGCCTTAAGACCAAATCTCCAGGATGGAAGGATCTAGGTCGGATCTTAGCATTTCGATAACGAGCAATACGTTGTTGATATGCTGCCACTCGTACTTGGGAAGCATTTCTTCGTTCTTCCAAGAGATCGAGATGAAGTCGGAGGTTTTCCTGATTGCTCGCGGGGTCATACCGCTCGATCCGATATGAGGGCACTTGAATTTCCACGGGTACTACTGCATCGACACCAAATGCTAAGGAGAAAGGGGTTTCACCTGTTGATGTACAAGCCGTGGTTCTATATGCCCATAGTACTTCTGGCAGAAGTTCTGGCCACACACCTTTACATTCACCTAACTTGGTTTTTAAATGGTGCTTGATGATCTTATTCACTGCCTCGACCTGCCCATTCGCCTGAGGATGATATGGAGAAGTGCGGAGATTACGTATCTTCCATTTGTCACAAAATTCATCAAAGGCCGCGTTGTCGAACTGCGTTTCGTTGTCGGTAATTATAGTGTGAGGGAGTCCGAAACGGCATATAATATTTTTCCATATGAACTTGGTAGTTTGTTTCTCAGTAATCTTGGCTAATGGTTCTGCCTCGGCCCATTTTGTGAAGTAATCAACCGCCACAATTGCGAACTTATTTTGTCTCTTCCCCATGGGCAAGGGTCTAATGATATCGACCCCCCACTGAGCGAAAGGCCAAGGGCTATCAACTGGAGTCATCCGTTCGGATGGTACATGAGGTATAGGTGAATAACATTGGCACTTGTCACATTTTTTAAAAAGTTCAATTGCATCTACTTTCATAGTGGGCCAATAATATCCTTGCCGCATCACCTTATATGCTAGGGATCGCCCCCTGGGGTGATTACCACATGCCCCCTGGTGTACTTCGTCTAGAACACGAAGGGCTTCTTCTGGACGAAGACACCTTAAATAAGGCAAGGAAAAGCTCTTGCGCAATAATATTCCGTCTTGCAAAGTATACCTGGCAGCCCGAGGGCGAATTTGTCTTGCAGCTTTCTTATCCTCTGGTAGGTATCCGTCTCTGAGATAAAGGATGATAGGATCCATCCAGCATGGAGATGATTGTACCGAAATTACTTGCTCAAAATTCGTTTGGTCGATACTCAGGTTCTGACGATGCTCGATGGGGATCGAATGTGATAGCTCAGATTCTGGTGCAGAGGCGAGCTTTGCCAAGGAATCGGCAAGTTGGTTCTTCTCGCGAGGAATATGAATTACTTCATAAGTCTTCAGTTTTGCGAGTAGGATGAGGACACGAGACTTGTATAAGGCCATCCTTTCTTCTCTGGCCTCGAATTCACCAAGGACTTGGTTGACAATGAGCTGGGAGTCACTATGAATTAACAGATTCTGAATTACAAGGACAATGGCCAATTCGAGGCTGACGATCAGGGCTTCATATTCTGCTTCATTATTCGAGATACGAGAATCGAAACGCAGAGCATATTGGAAATGCGACCCGTCGGGAGCCACTAAAATCAGGCCCGCTCCACTGCCACTGGCCCGCGATGACCCGTCCACGAAGAGTGACCAAGGAGGCTGGTCGCTGGTCATGGTATTATCATCAGGAGAATATGTGAATTCGGCGATGAAGTCAGCCACGGCCTGGCCCTTGATTGCGGTCCTAGGGCAGAATGAGATATCGTGCTCGCTGATCTCGACTGCCCATTTAGTTAAGCGTCCGGAAGCCTCAGGTTTCTGAAGGACTTGCCGTAGTGGATGATTTGTTGGTACTAGAATAGCGTGGGCTTGAAAGTATGGTCGCAGTTTTCGAGCTGCGTGACTAAGGCGAGGGCCAGCTTCTCCATATCAGAATACCTAGTTTCTGCGTCCACCATTGCTCGACTGATATAATAAACGGGCCTTTGCACCCCAGAATCTTCTCTTATTAAAGCGGCGCTAACGGCCGTAGAGGACACAGATAAATACAGAATGAGTTGCTCATGTGCTACAGGTTTAGATAAAATGGGGGGTGTGCTCATATATAGCTTCAATTGTTGAAAGGCTTCCTCACATTGCGGCGTCCAATTCCAATCAGACTTGCCCGTTGCACGAAGGAGTTTGAAGAATGGTAAGCACTTGTCAGATGCTCGCAAGATGAATCTATTCAACGATGCGATGCGACCAGCTAGACACTAGACGTCCTTCAGAGTGGTGGGGGATTTCATCTCTATCAATGCTTTTATCTTCTCAGGATTTGCCTCAATTCCGCGCTGGCCAACCATGAAACCGAGAAATTTTCCTGCAGACACACCGAATGCACATTTTTCTGGGTTCAATTTCATTTGATACCTCCTCATTAGGTCGAAGGCTTCTCGAAGATCAGAAATATGATCATCTTCTATAGTGCTCTTCACGAGCATGTCATCAACATAAACTTCCATATTCCTACCAATTTGAGCAGCGAATATTTTGTTGATGAGACGTTGATAAGTGGCCCCTGCATTTTTAAGACCGAACGGCATTACCTGGTAGCAATATAGTCCTCGATCCGTGATGAAGGCGGTATGCTGGCTATCAGGTGGATGCATCATGAACTGGTTGTAACCAGAATAAGCATCCATAAAACTGAGCAGAGCGTGTCCAGCTGTTGAATCGACCAACTGGTCAATCAGCGGGGTAGGGAAGCTATCTTTGGGGCAAGCTTTGTTTAAATCTGAATAGTCGACGCACATTCTCCATTTGCCATTAGCTTTCTGGACGAGGACCACGTTCGCAACCCACTCTGGGTAGTCTACTTCTTTTATGAAATTGACCGTGAGTAACTTCTCGACTTCAGCTTTGATCGCCATTTGTCTTTCTGCAGTGAAGGCACGTCGACGCTGGTGTACGGGCTTATGTTTCGGGTCGATATTGAGACGATGTACAATGACATTGGGGTCGATGCCTGGCATATCTTTATGAGGCCAAGCGAACACGTCCTGGTATTCGGTGAGGAAACGGACCAGATCTTCATGATGGACACTGGTTAAAGAGGATCCAATATATACGACCCTGGACGGGTCACTTTTGGTTAAGTGAATCGCCACTGTTTCTTCCCCAGGAGTTCCTGCTTGGAGAGTATTCTCTCTCGGATCCAATGAAGTGTTGGTGGGAAAGTTGGGTGAACCCTGAGCTATCTCCATAACGGGCGTCGCTTGAGCCTTCTTTCGATCTTGTAGGGCTATCTGGTAGCAAGACCATGCCTCTTGTTGACTTCCTCTCACGACCCCGATACCACTTGGGGTAGGAAATTTGACACACAGATATGAAGGGTGCAAGGCTGCCCCAACCTTAGTAAGAGACGGCCGCCCCAGAATGGCGTTATAAGCTGATTTTCGATCCACCACGAGGAAGTTTATGAAGACGGTAGTCTTCGCTGGACTTTCTCCAAAAGTAACTGGGAGATCGATGCTTCCTTCAGGCGTTACTACCTCACCTCCGAAGACGACGAGGGGGGTCGATACTGGCTTGAGAAGGCTTCTGGCAAGTGCCATTTTGTTGAAAGCCTCCAAGTATAGAATATCGGCTGAGCTACCTGTATCCACCATAATTCGATGTGTCAGATAATTTGATACCTTCAATGTGACTACGATGGAGTCTTCGTGAGGGAAGTGAATTCCCTTTGCATCTTCGAGAGTGAAGGAAATTGGAGGATGGCTGGTTTTTGATGAGCTAGACGTCTGTTCTAGCCAGTAGATTTGCTGGGGTTCTTTGGACGCCTTTCGAGCGTATGCTTTTCTTGAAGCTTGAGAATCGCCCCCGCAAGCTGGTCCTCCGATGATGGTGCGGATTTCTCCCGTAGGCTCAGCTCCTCTTGGTCAATTTGATGATGAGGTTGTTCCTTTTGGCGAGACGAGGTGTTCGCCCTTTCTGGTGATCGATTTTTACGAGCAACATAATCCTGGAGATGGCCTTTTCGAATGAGGGCTTCGATATAGTCTCGTAGAGAGATGCATTCCTGGGTTCTATGCCCATAATCTTTGTGGAAGTAACAGAACTTGCTCTTGTCTCTCTTCTCGGGATCGGATTTGATCTTTGCAGGCCACTTCACATATGGCTTGTGTTTAATCTCCATTAGAACCTTTTCATGAGACCGATTAAGAGGAGTGTAGTTATGATATTTACCAGAATAAGGCTTCTTGGGAGAACGTTCGCGTTGATCACGACGATATTTTTTATCTGTAGAAGAGGCTCCTTCTGGCTTGCGTTTCTTACCCTGTACTCCATGGCGTGTCAATGCGACTTCTTCTGCATTGATATACTTTTGAGCTTTAGCTTGGAACTCTGCCATAGTTTTTGGAGGGCTCTTATCTAAAGCAAACCTGAATTTCTCGCTCGTTATTCCGGCTATGAGGGCTGTAAGACCTTTTTCTTCAGTATAACCCTCAGTTTGAACGACTTCAGCAGTAAACCGTACTGTGAACTCCTTTATTGTCTCCCCATGCTGTTGTTTCAGATCCATCAGATGGGAGGCTGGCTTCTTAGTGCGAATGCTTCCCATGAATTGAGAAAGGAATATTTCCGATAACTGGGAAAAGGAACTGATGGAACGAGGCTTTAATCCCTGGAACCACGTACGAGCTGCTTCCTTCAATGTTAGGGAGAAAGCCCTACACATGATTTCTGAGCCATGTCCCTCCAACTCCATGAGAGACCTGTATGTTTCTAGGAGTTCAAGAGGATCACCGGTACCCGTATACGGGGTGATAACAGGCGTTCGATACTTTTTAGGTAACGGTGCCTCCATAACCTCGCTAGTAAAGGGAGACTCGGATTGATGTATCGCCGCCATGATGGTAGATGGCCGGTTTGCCTGGTATCGCTGTTCCATGACATCAAAATGATCATGGATTCTTTTGAGATCTCCTTCCCATGGTAAGGTATAGCCTGAAGTTTCGGCGGTGGAGCCCTGAGGTTGAGGTTGTCGAGACGAACTAGAATGTATAGAATATGGAGACGGCACAGGGAGATGGCTGCCAAGTGGTGGGACCTGTGGTTCGTCCATAGAATGTCTGGATGCCACTGGTATGGGCTGTGGTGGTAACCCCTCGGAAGGTTGTCTTTGTGGTTCGGGAAAATGCTGATCAAGCCGATTCGACAGAGCCTGAACTCCGGCATTTAGAGTTAGAAGAGTATTTCCGAGGAAACGCAGGACATCATCTTGATTTTCAGAAGTTTTCAATAATGGGTTTGCTGATGGCATATTTGGGGCTCCTTGAGGGATGTTCGTCGAAGCAGGTGGAAGGGTAGGTACGGATTCCGTCTCATCGGGCGGAGGTGGTGCCTGCCTTGAAGTCGAAGGATGAACAGCCTTTTTAAGAGGCATCGCGGAAGGATTTTGATCGGTAGAATGATTGATTTTGACGATCAAGTCGTTCCCACAGACGGCGCCAAACTGTTAACGTCAGATTTTGTAACTGGATCCTCCGGACGTTCACTTTCTCTCCAACAGATACTTCCTCCGCCGGACCTGAAAGAAGACAGAAAGCAACTAAGGGTGGCTGGTGTCCAGCCGTTAGCCCTTCGATGCTTAAGTCAAGCCGAAGCAAGAAGAAGAATAACCAGGCAAAAACAGGCCAGAGATTGAATATTGTGTGTCTTTCTCTTAATGGAGTCATCCCTTTATATAGATCTGAAGTGATTCAATCTGTCACGTAAGACATCGAGATCCCGCTGATTTCGTGTACGATACAAGATCCTGCTGATTTCGTGGGATAAGATCCTTATCCTTAGAGGCGAGATCTAACCCAATTATTTATTTCGGCAATCACGTTCCTTGATAGCAATCCCTTGAGATTCGGAACCACGAGAAGATAAGCCCAAAATCAACCTATACAGGCTGCTGGTAGGCTTAGTAGTAGCGCTGATCGCTCATGTTGAGCTGGAAGCCGTAGTTGGAGTCATAGCCGGCGAAAAGGAAGGGGACGCCGACGGGACGAAAATTACCGAACCGGGTGTAGCCCTGCTTGGTGTAGCCACAGAAAAAGCTGTTCGTATGTTGAAATATGGTCGCGAGTCCTAGTGCTCGCTCATTTGGATGTAACCCTTTTCAATGACTTGTGAGAAGGTCTGCTCGCAGATCGAGAAGAGAACCTCTGCTTTGCTTTATCTGACTATCGGCTATGGGAGCTCGAGGCCTTGCGAATAGATGCTCCGTATTTGTCCATCTGCGACTCTTGATCAGCTTATCTCGAGAGTCGAATGGGCGTCCCGCACTTACCCATTCTGCGACTCTCGAGCATATGATCTCGAGAGTCGAGTGGGTGTCCCGCACTTTATCCAGTCTACGACTCTCGCTCAGATGATCTCGAGAGTCTAATGGGTACTTCGGTATTTACCCGATCTGCGACTCTCGATCAGATGATCTCAAGAGTCGAATGGGCGTCCGTGTAAAATCTTAATAGCTGAGTTGATCTCCATTATTTTGCCTATAACACCTAACATAACCTATCTAACCCAACTATACCTTAATTACAAAATTCAAAACCGTTAACCTAATCCCCGGCAATGACGCCAAAAACTTGTTCGCTCGCCTCAAGTGCAAGGCTACGATGTTGTAATAATTCTTGGTAAGACCGAGGTCGATCCTCAGGGATTGTTTTAACAATTCTAAACTACGTAATTAGGATGAACTAAATTCATATTTATATCGAATGATGAAATTTAATAACATAAAAACTATCTACTTTAGACTTAAATCAGGGAAATAAACACTAAAGTGCCAAAGATCCACTAATAATCATTCACAATGCCAATTCAAACCATTCAATCCAATAACTCAATTGAAATCGAAGTTCTATCCCTATCCAATCAGAATATAGAGCAATCAAATCATCATAATGCATCTAACATAGATGAATCATCCATTGATATGGTTCTCTCATAACCAACTAAGGCATTGGGTGTATTCAATCACACAACCCAATCATTCACAAAACAAGCAAAATCACATTCATGATTCTTCCTCAACCCTTCTCACTAGACATAATTTAGAAGCATGAATTGAACTTCTATTGAACCAAAATCAATACATAAACAACTATCTCAGATCCAATCAGAAGATAAGAACCCCTTCTAGTTTAGTTCTAGATAAGCTCTTAAGAAACTTAATTTGTAAGATCCCCTGGCATCCAACAAATCACGATGAATCTAGGATCTCTACAACCCAAAATCCTATCAATTAACACCCTATTAAGCAATCTCAGTAATCAAAATATCTCATGTAAGAGAAATCACAAGAGATAGAAGATTAACTAAAAATACTAACTTTATTTAAAACTAGAACTAGAAGTGTTCTTCATAAAACTAAAGAGTACATGAACTAATTCGAATTGAATATTGTAAACAACTAAAAGTTTCACCTCTTAGCCCTAGCTAAGAAGTTTAGCCAACCATTAATAGGTTAAACTAAAACTCCAAGGAAAACTAAATAAAAACATAGAAAAACAGAGTTTGAAGGAGTTGCGGAGCTCCACAGCGATCTCCTTCACCTCTCACGAAGTCCCAAGCCTTCTATGATGTCGTTAGATCCACCCCTAGGTGTCCTTTTATAGCTTTGGAGATCCACCATGTGAGAAAATCGTGAAACCGGTGTCCTAGTCGCACTAGGAAACATAAAAAACTCGCATGCAGAAAATCTGCACACAAGCTCTCAAAATTTGTTTAAAAATACCAAATTTTATTCAAACTAGAACTTGCAAAATCCAAAACAAAATTTAGAGTACTTGTATGAACGAATTAAACATTAATCTAACTACAAACTTCACCTCTTAGCCCTATCTAAGAGGTCTAGCCAACCATATATAGACATGATTAAACTAGAAACAAAAAGAAAAACTAAATAAAAACATGTAAAACTAAAAGCAAACTAGATGGATGGAGTTGTAGATGCTCCACTTCAATCCTCTCCACCTCCAGCACATCTAGGACTCTTTTAGGCTTATTTAAGATGAGTGTGGAGGTGTCCTTTATAACAAAAAATGTGCACCGCCTTTGAATCTTAAAGAACTACGTAGCTGTTTATGCAATAGAAGTCGGTTCCGATGGATCCTTCGATTGATCGGAACTAGTCCGATGGATGCTTTGATCGGAATGCTCTGATGTATCTGAATTATGTTTGGAGAGTTGGAAGTTTTTTCAGTCCTGATTTTTTATTTTTCGATTGATCGAACGATATTTTCAATATATCGATATTCAAATCTCGATTGATCAGAATCATCCCAATATATCGAGAATCAATCCAGAGAGTTTAGACATTCAACCCCTGATTTGTGAATTTCCGATTGATCAGACTCCAATTTCAATATATTAGAATGTAATTTCCAATGCATCAGAGACCTATCGGACACTTATCAAAAATTGTTGTTTCTACATTCTTTTTATTTCTGAACTCCGGACTTCTTCCACTCGAAATCTTCCATTCTTCATTCCTTCAATTTATCTTCAAAGTGCTCTCAGTAGTCCTTTAAGCATTAAATTCATGAGGTCTCTTTCTCTTTCCTTCAAACACAAATACTTACATGAGATGGGTCTTTTAATAGTTTAATCAAAGTAAATGTGTGATGAATTGGAGTATAAATATGCACAATTCAAAGCTCAACAAAACGCGACCCACTTAACCCTTAATCTTGTAGTTCTCATAGCCACTCGAGCTAGTGTATAGTGGCATGAGAGGTCACCTACTTATGTGTGGAGTGTATGGATATATGGTTGTTTAACCTTGTGATTGATGTGATGATGTGTGACCACTAACTTAGTGATAAATGTGCTTAAGTATGGCCACACAACCTTGTGATGAAGGGTGGCCACTCGACCATGTGTTATTGTGATGAGAAGTGGCCACCCACCTAAGTGAAAACGTGATAAAATGTGATCACTTAATTCTGAAACAATGACTATGAATCCACTAAATCCACTAAATTCGGTGAATCTAGTACGTCAAGAGGGAAAAGGTGAAAACGAAGTTAATAATGCCTCTCTGGTTAGAACGTTACGTGAATATTTACAATCGACCCGAACTATCACACTTTCCTTCATGATTTATCCACTCAATGCAAGAAATGTTGACATTAAGTCGAGAGTAATTCAACTCCTTCCAAAGTTTCATAGGTTAGACTTTGAGAGCCTATACTTACACTTAAAGGAATTTGATGAAGTTATCACAACCTTACAATACACAAATGTCACCCAAGATATTTTGACACTTAAATTGTTCTCTTTCTCTTTAAAGGAAAAGGCCAAGTCATGGCTTCATTCCTTAAGACCGAGATCCATAGGAACATGGGCTGAGATGACTCATGAGTTCCTTAAAAAGTTCTTCTTGGTTCATAAGACATACATTAATGTGTGCCATTATGATTTTTTACCAAAAAGAAGATGAAACCTTTTTTCAGTGTTTGGAGATATTCAAGGACCTTCTTCTTGCTTGCCCACATCATGATTATGAGAGGTGGCGCGCGATTAGTTTTTTTCTATAACGGATTAAACTCAACCATGCACCAATTTGTGCAAATGATGTGCAATGGTGAATTTTTTTAATAAGGATCCCAATGAGGCATGGGATTACCTCGATATGGTGACTGAAAATGTACAATCATGGGATACCACCAATAAATCGAGTAGTATCAAGCCTCAACCCAAGGAGAAAGGGGGCATGTACATTCTAAGGGAAAAGAATGATTTGAATGCAAAGGTTGTCTGCCTTATCAGAAAAGTCGAAGCCATGGAACTCAAGAAAGTTGAACAGGTTAAGGCTAGTGAATCCATGAAAAGTATTTTTGGTATTTGTCTGCTGAGCTCTAAATTGTGCATATTTGGACCCCAACTCATCACACATTATGCATAGTTTACACTATTAAAAGACCTATTTTATGCATGTATTTGTGATTGCAGGAAGAAAAGAGAGATTTCATGGATTTGATGTTAAAAGACCTACTTTAAACACCACGAAGATCAATGGAAGAAGAGCCTAGATGTGGAAGAAATTAAAGCTTAAAAAGAATTAAGAAATATCAAGTTATAATGCCTAAATTATCTAAAAAAGACAGTGTAGAGCTGTAGGGCCAGAAAAGTGAGATGAAGAAAGTTTAGGAAATAGCCCTACTATTGCGCTGATGACCGGTCGGTGGCCTCAGCCGACCGGTCGTTCTCATTTTCTGACTGGTCGATAGACAGGTCAAATTTTAACAGATTTTGTGCGAACTTGCTAGACTATTTTGGTCAAATTTTGACAGATTTTAACAGATTTTACTATAATGAAGACATACGGCATTACATATAAAGTGAGTACTCCCTATCACCCACAAACAAGTGGCCAAGCTGAGATTTCTATAGAGAAATTAAACAAATCTTAGAGAAGACGGTAAAGCCCAATCGCAAAGATTGATCTCTTCGATTGATCGATTTGTTGTGGGCCTACCGTACCGCTTACAAGACCCCTATCAAAATGTCTCCTTATAGACTTGTGTACGGGAAAGCTTGTCATTTTCTTGTGGAATTGGAACACAAGGCATATTGGGCGATATAGACGCTGAATTTTAATGTTGACAAGGCTAGCTCACTAAGAAAATTACAATTGAATGAGCTAGAAGAAATTCATAACGATTCGTATGAGAATTCTCGAAGTTACAAGGATCGAATCAAGGCTATTTATGATAAAAACATTTTCAAAAAATCATTCAAACCTCACTAAAAGATTCTCCTTTATAATTTGAGACTTCATATATTTTTTGAAAAATTACGATCTCGATGGACCGGTCCCTTCATTGTTAAAACTGGATATCCTCATGGAGCTATCGAAATAAAAAATCTTACAAATGATAATATTTTTAAAGTGAACGGTCAAAGATTAAAGCCATTTGCAGAGAATTTTGCTCCAAGTGACATGTCCATACCTCTAGAAGATCCTGTGTACCAAGATTGGTCTTCTGGTCTAATAGAGATTCTTTTTCTAGAAGTAGATTAGTTAAGTTTGTTTTTGCTTTGTTTTAGTTTTTGTTGCAATGTGGATAATTCTCCTAGTTTGATGGAGAAGTCACTCTCATTTTCATATACTCTCTTAGGTACTCTCTCACTCACTCCTCTTTATTTTTCTGTTGCTCTCATGATAAGTTGCATTGCATATCTTTTACATTGATGACAATGTAAATTTTAGGTTGAGATTCTGCGGAATTTTCAATATTTTTCTGTTTTTTAGTAAAAAAAAATTTTAAAAAAATCAAATTTTAGATTGTAAAACTCTCTTAGATGTTTAATTTTTTTCGTATCTGAAGTGTATTTGGATATGAGATGATGAGATACATAGTGATGTGATTGTTGGATACTTAGAAACTAGTTAATTAGTAGTTTTTAAATAAAGTTCCTGTCATAAATTTGTCAAGAGGAAAATTTAAATATCAATTGAGCATAAAATTAACAAATCATGTCTAACTTACATTTTCTAAAGGTAAGCTTTATACGTTGAAGTTTACGTGATGATTATTCAGAAGTGCTAAGAACCAAGCCTGGAGATCCCTACTACCTTATAAAAAAGAATTGAAAGAAAAAGTGAATAGAAAGTAAGTGAAAGAAAGAAAGAAGAAAAAGAAAAAGAAAGGATTTTTTTTATAGAAATTGTTAAAACACAGTGAGATCGAAAAGGGCTACCTATGACCACAAAAAAAGGAATGGGATTAGAGTGAAAGACGTCAATAAAAAAAATCAAAAGATGAAAAAGGAATCAGTTTCGGAATCAGTGTCTTGTGTTGATCTGACCACTTTCTGAGTAGTTATTCAAGTTAACTTTATTGTGAAAAGACTACCCTTATTGATGTTAAAGAGGAATCCACAAAGCACTCTAGGAACTTAATGTTTTAATTAATTTTATCGATTGATTGATGACTTGGAACTTGGTTTGATTACTTCCTAATTACCCTAAGATCAAAGTGGAAGAATGTCTCTTTACTTGTGTCTCTGAAGTCTTTTATTCATACACCTTGAGTTGCAAAGAATTCGTTCTTCTGAGAAAGGATGAAATTTAAGATTTGGGAATATATTTCGCATGTTTTGCTCGGAACTAGCAAAATGCTGGTTGGGGTGTGTGTTGAGTTTTGAATTGTGCATATTTATCCCCAATTACATAGCATATTTACATAGATTATGCATTAAAGTGAGCTAATTAAGTATATTTCCATGTTTGTAGGTAAATGAGAGAGAAGTAAAGGAAATCAAGTTAATTAGGGCAAATTGGGATGATTTAAAGTGATAAAGAGAACATGCCTCAAGTGAGTGAAGAAGTTGAAGAATCAAGTCACCAAAGAGTGAAAGCTAAGAATTCAAAGTGTAAAATTTTAGTGAAAATTGCCATGTCGAAAGTGATTTCGACAAGTCGATCTATGCATTTGACATGTCAACATCACAGGTCGATAGGTCAGAAATTTAAGGAATTAAGTGAAAACAGGCTGAAACTTGCGAGACACTTTTGTTCCATTTCGACCGGTTGATGACTATGGTCTACTAATCGAAACGATGCATGAAATTCAAAAATCATTTGTTGTCTGGTAATTCAAGATTTCAACTAGTCGAAGCTCATCCTCGACCAGTCGACCAGTATTGGTGGTGCGAAAATTCTTAACCAAATTTGAGGCGGTGCTCGATTTTTTCTATTTAAAGAGGTATTCTCCATACGTCCAAAGCAATCCTAGGAGCCTTGAAACATGAAGGAAGGGGAGAAGCTTGAGGTTGGTGTTCGCTCGCCTCAACTGCAAGGCTGCAATGTAGTAATAGTCTCGGTAAGACCGAGATCGATCCACAAGGACTTGTGTAGGAATTCACATAACACTTTTAATGGTTTCTACTGAAGAGCTAACTAACAGATTTTTAGGAATTGATGTAGATAGATGCTTTGAATTAAATCGAATGTAATCAATAATAAAAAGGCACTAGGGGTTCAAGGATCCACTTGTAGCAATCCTTGATGCTCAACTCGCTGTGGTTTCTCACTTTCTTAACTAGAATCGAAATTAATTTCTATCTAGACAGATGATAGAGCAGTTAAAATAAACAATCTGTCATATGTGTGATTCATGTACATGATTATCTCAATTCAAGCTAGGACTTGAGCATATTCAATTGCATAGGTCAATCCTAATTCCAATAGGTTAAGATCACAACCATAATCATCATTAAAGCCTATCACAAAGCTTAACTAGATCATGATTTGAACTTGATTCAAATCACATACACAACCTCACATAATCTAGAATTTCCAGAAAAATAGAACTTTTGGTATGAAGTTCCCACATGAGGATCATAGGTTTAGAGTGTATTGAATCCAATTTCTCGGATCATACAAGTCTAGACTAACTCAAAACAATTAAGAACTCAAGCAATTCTTCTAAACATCCATGAGCCATCATAAGATTAAGAAAAACTACTTAGAACTTTATTTAAACTTGAAACCATTGTTCTTCACTAGTAATCCAACTTAAAACCAAATCAAACGAATTGAAACATCTTAGATTCACTACAAGCTTCACCTCTTAGCCCTAGCTAAGAGGTTTAGCCGTTCATGATCCAAGGAAACATGAAAACAACTAAAAACATAAATTAAAAAACACAAACTAAAGGGAGTTGTGGAACTCCGAATCCGACTTCCGCCGCTTCCCACCTTCATAGCTCTCTTCTAGGATGCCTTAGGAAGGAGCCCTAAGTCCCCTTTTATAGAATAGTGCAGAGAGTTCCAGATTGCGCAAGAAATCCAGGACTGCGCAGAGAAAATCGGAGCTTGTAGGACACGTTCTGTTACGCAGACGACCGGTCGCACGACCGATCTGAGCTCCTGGACCGGTCTCAAAAACACAAAAATAGTCCAATGAGTTTTTCAGAAATTCAGACCCAGGATTTTAATTCAAGGACCGGTCGCACGACCCGTTTGAGCAGTGGACGACCGGTCATACGACCGGTCGTGGATGGTCTAGCAAGGTTCGCAAAAAAGGTCTCTTTTGTTGAGTGTTCGGACTGGTCCTGGGCTATGGATGATCGGTCGGACGACCTGTCTTGGGTGCATTTTGCTGCCTTCTTTTCTTCTCTCCTTTGCTTCTTTTTTCCATCCTTTCACGCTTAGTCTTGTGATCTTTAATGCTTGTAATTCGCTTCTTTAAGTCTTCAATTGATGAATGCTCTCTCTTATTCCTACAACCACAAAACCATGCACTAGTTGGGTCTTTAATCATGTATTTCAAGCATAGTTAGTGATAAAATGGGGTTAGAATATGCACATTTAAGAGCTCAACACACCCCCAACCAGCATTTTACTAGTCACGAGCAAAACATGCGTGAAACAAATTTCATTCTTCAAAACTCAACTGTCCTTCAGAAACTATGTTTCTATGTACTTAATGATATGCAAGTGCAAGAATCAGGAAAACTTAGTGATAGAAGTTGAGACCTCTAACCTGCTCATAAAATAACAAGTATTTATATGAAATTCTCGCTGATTGATTGATAAATAGAAGGATCCAAACAATTTAACCTAGTATACTCGGTGAATGTTCATCTCATGGATTTTCGGGGTTACCTTCTTTGTGAATTAATTAAGGTATGGATTCAATGGTGTATAGATCAACAACAAGCCTATGACAGGAATTTTCCTTACCGTCCTCCCGACGGCTTTCACACTACATCCCATTTATGGCTTTGTTTACGGGTAGACCATCCCCCGGTTGGTAATAGGTAGCCCTTTTCGGAATTTTCCACCATATTCTCCATCATTCCCATATTTTCATCCTTCCTTTCCGTTTTCTTTTTCCTTAGATAGGATTTTTAGAAATCTATATCTTTCGTTATTTTCCCATGGACAAGGATGGACAAAGTACCCCAGCTTGGTTTATCAACGCCTTAAATCCAAACTTTACCAATTCACAATTCTATATAATCCTTTCAAAGCGTGAGAATCGTGTAATGTGAACTAGGTATAAAAGTGTTCAGAAATTCTATCAATCATAAAAATAGGGGAATTCACATATAAAACTATTATCTTAGAGATTGCTCAAGATATTTAACTTCACTCACTTTACTTTTCCTTTTTCTTATTCTCACACCATCCCAAATGCATAGAAACAAAGTTTTCCAACGGAGTTTTGAATTTTGAAAAATTGAAAAAGTTCCTACATAATTGCTCGAGATGTTATAAAACACTAGATTCATCCTACTGATCTTACACCCCCCCAACCAAATCTTGCATTGTCCTCAATGTAAAAGATATGCAATGAGAAAAATATGAGAGCAATTCGAAAATAAAGGGGAGTGAGCAATGATAGTACCTGAGAGAATGAGAAGCGGAATTCTACCTCCTTCTAACAAACCTTTGAAAAAGTAAACAAAAGCAACAAAATCCTAATCCTAACTACTCTATACCTCCATCAGACTAGGAGATCAAACATCCTGATACACAGGATCAGTAAGAGGTATGGACATACCTTCTAAGGGAAACTTCTCAAAGAACGGCTTTAATCACTGACCATCCGCCTTAAAGATGCTACCGTTCCTTAGATTCAACAACTCGACGGTCCCATATGGGTAGACAGTTTGTACAATGTAGGGACTGGTCCATCGAGATCTCAATTTCCCCAGAAATAAGTGTAAGCGAGAATTATACATAAGGATTTTTTTATTAATCATGAATGTCTTACGAAGAATGTTCTTATCATGGAATACATTTGTCTTGTCCTTGTAAATTCTTGCATTTTCATATGCCTCGTTCCGGAGTTCCGCAAGTTTATTCAATTGAAGTTTGCGCAACGAGCTTGCTTTGTCAGAATCAAAATTCATCTTCTTTATCGCCCAATAAGCCCTATGTTCCAACTCCACGGGCAAGTGACAAGCTTTCTCATAGACAAGTCTATAGGGAGACATTCCAATGGGGGTCTTGAAAGAGGTACGGTAAGCCCAGAGTGCATCGGTAAGTCGAAGCGACCAATCCTTGCGATCGGGGTTCACCGTTTTCTCCAAAATATGTTTAATCTCCCTATTGGATATCTCAGCTTGTCCACTTGTTTGTGGGTGATAGGGAGTGCTCACTTTGTGATTTACGTCATATTTCTTCATTAAGGCTTCAAATGAGCGATTACAAAAGTGAGACCCTCCATCACTTATGATGACTCGAGGTATTCCAAACCGGGAAAGAATTTTCTCTTTTAAGAAACAAATGACTATTTTATGGTCATTATTCCGGCATGGAATCGCCTCGACCCATTTGGACACATAGTCGATGGTAAGCAAGATATATAAGTTTCCAAAAGAAGATGGGAATGGACTCATGAAATCGATGCCCCAACAATCAAAAATTTTGATTGGTAAGATGGGATTGAGTGGCATCATATTTCTACGGGAGATTCCTCTCAATTTCTGATGAGGCTCATATGTGTTAAAAAACTCATGGGTGTCCTTGAACATGGTAGGCCAATAAAACCCACATTGCAGAATTTTGGCTGTGGTCTTCTTAGCCGAGAAGTGGCCACCACACGCCTGAGAATGACAAAAGGAGATGATACTGTGTTCCTCATCATCCGGCACACATCTCCTTATAATTTGATCGGGTCAATACTTGAATAAGTAAGGATCGTCCCATAGGAATTTCCTCACCTCGTTGAAGAACTTATCTTTATCTTGCTTTTTCCAATGTGTTGGAGTTGTACCTATAGCAAGATAGTTAGCAATGTTCACATACCATGGCAATTGGGAGACTTTAAAAATTTGTTCATCAGGGAATATGTCATTAATCACGATCGTCTCAAGGGAATCGGTGAGAACAAGTCGAGAGAGATGGCCAGCCACTACAGTTTTTACTCCTTTCTTATCACGTATTTCTATGTCAAATTCTTGGAGTAGGAGGATCCATCTTAACAAACGTGGCTTAGCATCTTTCTTAGAGAGAAGGTACTTAAGCGCGGCATGGTCGGTGGATATGATGATCTTAGATCTAATCAAGTAAAACCTAAACTTGTCCAAGGTAAAAACTACGGCTAAAAGTTCTTTTCCTGTAGTAGTGTAGTTTGCTTGGGCTGAGTTTAAGGTTCTACTTGCATAGTAGATAACACATGGCTTCTTCTCTTTTCTTTGGCCTAGCGTAGCCCCAATAGCATAGTCGCTCGCATCTCACAAAATTTCAAAAGGAAGGCTCCAATCAGTGGTTGCATTAGGGGAGCACATGACAACGTACCTTTAAGTTTGGTAAAGGCATTTTGACAATATTCATTTCACTCGAATGAGTTCTCCTTTTGAAGTAGGTTACATAAAGGACGAGAGAGTGAACTGAAGTCCTTTATGAACCATCTACAAAATCCGGTGTGTGTTAGAACTACAAAATGGATTACACGGACATTTTCTGGATGTTATTCTGGGTTCTTAATAACAGAAACATTCATAGATAATTACAAGCATTAACAAAAGTACGCGAGAGATATATTACAAGGCGAATTTTATTCCAGAGATCCTGAGATCTTGTACATTCCAGGCCGTGATCTGGCAGGAGCCCTTAATTACATCGAATAATCAATGACCCTTGATTAAAAGGCAAAAGACTAGTCAGCAGGGACTATGGTCTTAGATTTTGTGGTCGTAGAGACCTGTATTCATTTTGTTATGTACTGAACCATCTTTGTATTAGCCAGATGTCTATGTCTCATGTTTTGACCGAAGATCCGAGCTCAGACTATCAGGGTTTACAACTGAGAAGGACGACTCTGGGCCCGCGCCTGTCATGTATGGACAGGTGACCTCGAGAAGTCCAACCTACAGTTGTGTGTACCTGCGTAGCCCAACCGACGGATGCCGTTTGAATGGGTAGGGCATCGACTGTTGAGTTGTGGCAGTTCATAGCAATTGCTTTATAGAGAATTGAAACTCTTTGACATGGTTTATCGTGATAACCATAGTCTCGTTTGTCTAGCTTTCGACCCAAATCGGATCATATCTTTACAGTAGATATAAATGATGACATATTTACATAGTTTTGGATGCCGGCGGCTTCCTTCCGAGAAGTCATTTCATTCAACGCGTTGAATCGAGTCAAACCTCAAAGATGCACAATTTTTCTCTTTTAGAGATCCCAGAACGTCCATTCGACCATTCCATTGCGTCCGAAACGCTCGAAATACACAAAATAGGCTCAAATGGAACTTGAAAACACTTAAAATTGAGTCCGGGGCACCCGTGAACACATTCTTTAATTGGCTGATTTTTTGGATGCGTGGGACTTAATTTATGAGTGCATGGGCTCCAATGCACCTTTAAATTAAATGCCCAATTTTTTGATGAATTTATGGATGTGTGGGCCATTTTTCGGGTGCGTGGGACCAACTATGCAAATCTGGATTACATCGAATTTATGGACGCGTGAGACCCGAATTTATGGAGGCGTGGGCCATTTTTCGGGTGCGTGGGATAACTTTTAAGTGCGTGGGACCAAATTTATGGATTCGTGCCCACACTTGTGATTTCTCAGCATTCGGACCTGCAGTAGAAGATGTCGGTGATCGGAAAGGTATTCCGGCAACCAGGAAGGGTTTTCGGGAATCGAAAAAGTATTCCAGCGGGGATCTCGAATACTCAGAGGATGGTAACTCTCTCTCCTTTCGAACATAGAAATGAACAGTTGGATGGCATATTTATACCCGAAATGTAAGACCCATACCCTGAATTGCCCTCCGTACGTTTAGTTTCCGATACCGGTACGTCCCGGACGGACCAGATTAGCGAGCCTTGATTGCGGCCCTATTTTTGTACCACATCGACCTAAGACTTGTACCCTTGCGACGCGCAGGCGCTACGATTCCAACGCCGCGCGGCACGCCCCATTGCGATACCCGGTGTGTAAGATGCATACGTTCGTGCAATTCGAGGTGGGCCACGCAACGCGCGTGTGGCGTGGGCCCCACTTGCACAATTCCCAACAACATGTCAACTCAATCACCATCACCCTCACCCATACCCCTATCATTATCTAGCCATCATCACCATACCCACCCCCATCACTCTCTCACCTCCAAAAGTCAACCACAACCCATACCTCTCATGCCCTCTCCCATCATCATCATAATCATCTCATGTACCCCCCTTCTCTCCCATACAAGAGCCATACGTGGGGGGGTGGCCTTGTCAATTCCAAGATTTGAGAGAGAAGAGAAAGATGAGAGAGAAGAGAAAGAAGAGAGAGAAGTAGAGAGAATTGAGAGATTGAGTGAGTTTAGAGAGAGAATTAGAGGGAGATCAAGAGAGAGAAAGAGAGAGTTAGAGAGATTAAAGGAGGAGATCAAGCTTGGAGGACCCCGATCATCATCCGGACCGTCCGATCGGCAATCCAACCGTCCAACCATCATTGTGAGTGCAATCTTCCCCCCTTTTTCTCGTTTATCTTTTATTTTCTTTTCTTGGGCCCACCTTGTGATGGGCAATGAGATGGATGAGTTGGATCATCCATGATTGGCCCCACTTAATTATAATAATAATAATAATAATAATAATAATAATAATAATAATAATAATAATAATAATAAAGAGAATGGAGGAGAAGGCCGCTGGACAGCCAGCGTCCAGAGGACGCTGCTGCCCAGCAGCGCTGTGGGAAGCCCCTTTTGGGCGTTGAGGGTTGCCCCCACTTGTGAGACCCACTTTGATGCATGTATGTGATCCACGCCGTCCATCTGTTTCTCCAGCCCATTTTAGGGCTAGACGCCAAAAATGAAGTAAATCCAGATCTCAGGTGGACCACACCATAGAAAACAGTGAAGGCAAGGATGCCCACTGTCGAAACTTTCGTGGCACACCGTGGTGTTTGTGGACAGAATCACCTGCCCAATATTGGGCTCATTAGGTCCCCAACGAGCTGGGAAACCTGATGGACGGATTGGATCTTCCCTAAGTGGGCCCCACCTGATATAAACCAAAAAAAAAATTTGGTTGGGACGCTGGACGTTCACAGCGTGAGAACGCTGGAACAGTCCAGCATCACCTGGACGTTTGACTGGGTCTCCACTCGTGGGACCCACCTTGATGTTTCTGCTGTATCCACACCGTCTATCTGTTTTCCCATATAATTTTAGGGCTAAGGTCGATATATGAAGCAGATTCAAATCTTAGGTGGGCCACACCACATGAAACAGTGGGATGAATGATGTCCACTGACGAAACTTCCTCGGCCCACCTCGACATTTTTAAGCCTCGTAATACACCCAATATTGGGCTCGTTGGGTACCCCATGAGCTGGGAAAGCTGATAGACGGGGTGGATCATCCTTTTGTGGGCCCCACTGGAGGAAAACCACAGAAAAACAAAAGAAAAAGAAAAAGAAAAAGATAAGAAGAAGAAGCAGTCGCTGACGCTGGGCGTACCAGCATCCACAGACGCTGGGCTCGCTGCCCAGCTGGAGGCCATCCTGTGGGTCCCACCATGGTGCATGTGCTGTATCCACACCGTCCATCCAGTTGGGGAGATCATTTTAGGGCATGACCCCAAGAATGAGTCAGATCCAAGTCTCAAGGGGGCCCCACCACAGAAAAACAGTGGGGACAGTGGCCCTACCCTTGAAACCTTCCTGCGGCCCACCATGATGATTATTTGAGATCCAACCTGTTCATGAGTTCACACATGCATGTAAGAAGGGAAAACAAAAATATCAACTTGATCGAAAGCTTGTGGGCCCCACTTGAGTAGAGGATAA
This sequence comes from Liriodendron chinense, assembly GCA_003013855.2. Lineage (NCBI taxonomy): Eukaryota > Viridiplantae > Streptophyta > Magnoliopsida > Magnoliales > Magnoliaceae > Liriodendron > Liriodendron chinense. Next base: position 702,326 of record ML058372.1, on the reverse strand, counting down.
AAAAAAAATACATGAACGCTGGCCGCTGGACAGACAGCGTCCAGGGGACGCTGCTGCCCAGCAGCGCAGCCCTCTGGCATGGCAATGGGCCCCACTCGTTGGGCCCACCTAGAATGTATTTGCTTTATCTATCCAGTCCATATGTTTTTCCAGCTCATTTTAGTGGTTGAGCCCAAAATTTAAGCATATCCAAATGTCAAGTGGACCATGCCATGGGAAACAGTGGGAATAATGATCTCCACCGTTGAAATCTTTCCAGCCCTATAGTGATGTTTATTTGTCGTTCAACCTATTCATAAGATCACATGTATATGGATGAATGGGAAAATAAAAATATTAGTTTGATTCAAAACTCTTGGGACCCATTTGGGCGCTACGCTCTGTGAGTCCCACCACGATGCATTTGTTTTATCTATGCCGACCTCTATTCCTCCATATTATTTTAGGGCCGTGGGCCCTCATAATGAGGTAAATACAGACCTCAAGTGGACCACATTGTAGGAAACCGTGGCCATTGATGCCCACCTTTGAAACCTTCCTTGGGGCCATTGTAATGTTTATTTATCCATCTAACCAAAGGTGATGGGGCCCAACTTTGGGTCCCACCTTGATGAATGTTGGGTATACTTTGTCATTCTTCTTGGCAGGGGTGTGGGCCCAGTTTTGGGTGGGCCACACGTAGAAAGTAAGGGTCATTGAATGCCTACCATTGGAAACTTTGCAGGACCCATCTGTTATGTTTATTTGCCATTCTCCTTGTTCTTAAATCACTCAACCATGGGTAGGGTTCCACACATGTGGAGTGCGGGCCCCACCATGGTGTTTGGTTGCCATCTCACTTGATTAGTGGTAAGGCACAAATATCGGGTTGATCCCAAATTGTTGTGACCCATTGATGTATGTGGCTTCCCCACTCCTTGGTACGGTTATACCCAACCACGGGTCCACCTTGTTATGCATGTGTTCTATCCACGTCAGCCATTGGCTACTATGGTGCGATATGTATGTTAGCCATCCATTAGGACCGCCTTAAATTTGCGCTTGATCCAAACCATCCAAATGAATGGACCCTAGCATGTTATGTACAGGATGGCTTTAGGACCACCTTAGTGTGTGTGTTCGAATGACCGCATTGTCCATCCCGTAGATCCACCTTGATGATTAGTTGAGTAAACCCTTATTTAAAGGTCATCCTTGGAGTTGCTTGATCCAAGTCACAGGGCTACCTTCTTAAACTCACCTTGTTGAGCCGTCTTGTCAATTCACCTTGTTAACTCACCATGTTGACCCGCCTCGTCAACCTGCCTTATTGACTCACCTTGTTGACTCACCATGTTGATTGATCTTGGTAACTCAGCTTGTATACTCATATGACTCACCCCTCCTACCCTTGTACCCAACTATTAAAGACCACCATATCATGTATATCCCATCCACACCGTCCGTTTACCTTTAGGACGAGTGTGGGGCTCATCCTCGACGTTCGTATGTCATCTAGGCCATCCATTATATGGAGCCTATCTTGTAGTATGAGGTTAGACCTGTTGTCCCTTTTTGGACCTCATTGTATTGACCACCTATCGCAGGTTACCCTACCATTTATAATCCTCTGTCATGACACGTCTATCTTGCAACCCCTTCTATGACATTCCTTTTATGGACCATTATTGTGTTCATCTCCACTGTACTACAGGATTATGGGTCTCGGCATGATTTTGGGTATTCTACTCTTGCCGCTCAAGTAGGTTCTACCTTTGATGTGTCGGTAGTGTTTTCAATCATTTTCTTTCCATTTGGGTTATCTGAATATTGAAGGTTAATCCACACTGTTTAATTGTTGGACCGTCTGTATTGTTGTATACCATCCATTTAGAGTCTTATCTCTTTATGTTTGCTTGTATTATAAGTTAATTATCTTTTTATGCTATTTTTAGTATGTCTGTTGCCACACGTAGTGTTAATTGGAATATTCTTATGCGATCTATATAGTATATGCTTTGACGACCACTATGCATGTGTAATGAGTATGCATCCCGAATCACCATTGTTAGTTGGGGACCACTAGGGCATAAACGCATTCATAAAGCATTCGAGATGTAGTCGCGCAAATGTAATTCATGTGCTCTCTATCACAAACCTCTCCAATAGGTATGGGACTATTCGAGGACAGGAATCTATCATCCTGACCTACACTGTATGGTAGGAATAGCTTAGCATACCTTGTAGCTCTTGGTGCGAGATTCCCTGGCTAGTGACATCCCGCACTATGACTCGATCATTCATATGTGTCCCCTCATCTTAATCATATCTCAAATAGGTTGGACTTGATTGATTTATTGCCATCGTGGTAGATGGACTACTTGTTGGCACTCATACTGTATACTTGACTCATGCATCATGAATGCTTGGCTCATCTGATTATCTTGTATCAACCGGCCATATCGGTCGTGATTGTCGTGCAGTTCATTACTAGTTGACGGTGACATTGTATTTGAGACCTTATAGTTTTATGGTGCTCTTTAGAGACTTGCACGGGCATGTCGTCCCACGTTTGTATGCATGGTTGCATTTTGCACCATCTGCTTGTGCCGCATATAGCATGGTTACTACGTTGCAACCACAGCTCCATCGTGGTTTGCAGGAACACCGAAAATATGTGATCTTTAAACAGGATGCCATAGATGTCCTTGGGTGAAAGTCCCTGAACCCGTTGGTACCAAGGTGGGTGCTCCATTCAAGGACCGGGTGATTTAATCATACACCAGTATGCCGAATACCAAACGGCAGTGTTCTCCACTGCACGTGGTCAGTTTGGAAGGAGGTCTGACCTAACCTGCCGGAAGAGTGTTGGCAAAGTGGGTTGAGTTTGACCAGCTGTGAGTAGGTCCGCTATTACACCAGATAGGCTTTGGCATTCTACTGGTGAGTAGTGAGGTCTGTGAGACCCCGGTGATGTTCCGTTTCAGAGATGGTATTGGTATCACTGTATGGTGTGGGACGGTCCTGATGTGGGCGGGTGTGATGTGGGCGGGGCTGTAAGCCTGGGCGAGCTACCACACTGGGCGAGCTACCAGTTTCGAGTCCTGCATTGCTTACGTGATTGCGTTATGACTGTTTGTATCTGGACCACTGTACTGAGAGGTGGTGATTTGCATACATGCATTGGATCATTGTATGTGACATTAGGCCCTATAGGCCATTGCATAGTTTGAGTATATAGCCTTGGTAGGCTGGTTACCTGTATTGCATGCTTGCATAGCCATGGCAAGCTAGTTATCTGTATTGCATGCTTGCATAGCCGTTGTAGACTGGTTATTCATATCATATGATCGTGTAGCCTAATTAGGCTAAGTTTTGGTCTAGATTTCTCATCATGCTTTACTGCGTACTCTGATATTTATCATGCTTGTCATACGCATTGTGCACTCACACACACACTCACAAAGCTTCGTTTCGAAGCTTATGCGCGTTTGTTACGCTGCAGGTTATACCAGAGTGTATCAGCAACGTTGAGTTGGAGTTGGGAGAGCAGTAGCAGGAGGTGCCAGATTGTGCACAGTTTTTATATTTACACATTGTGTATTTACCTTTCAGTACTGTATGTAAATGAAATGATTTAGTGGAAATATTGTGTTTGTCTTTGATGGTACTCATGTGGTGATGTTCATGTTTAAAAAAAAAATTCAGACCCTAAAATCCTCCTTGTGGTATCCCAGGATCGGAACCTAGCGTGTGGGGTTAGGATCCGAGATCGGGGTACTACAGAGGCTGCCACTTCTGAATTCGGGTTACAGCGAATGGACGTCGAGAACCGAATTTGGGGCGTGACACGAAAATACCGAAATTCGGCCAGTGACGGGCTGTCACGTGCCACGCACCCCTAAAATACCCCCGACGCACCTTAAAATCGACGTGCGGAGGTCCGACGCATCCAAAAATAGGTTCTGAAAATATCTGATTTTTCGGGTGCGTGGGACTGAATTTTCGGGTGCGTGGGACTCCATGCACCCTTAAATGAAAATCCTAAAATATGTTGAATTTAAGGGTGCGTGGACCCATTTTTGAGGTGTGTGGGCCACCAAAACACCTCTAAATGAAAATCCTGAAATGTGTTGAATTTAAGAGTGCGTGGACCCATTTTTGGGGTGCGTGGGACACCATGCAACCTTTAAACCAATTCTTATTTTTGTTGATTTTTTGGGTGCGTGGGTACCTGAATTTACGAATGCGTGGGAGTCCGATTTTATGGGTGCGTGGACAGACTTTTGAACGTTCAAAATTGGGTTTTGAATTCTGATGAGTTTGTGGGGCCCGTTTGATCATGCAATCACATGCACTGTTCATCATAAATCATAATGAAGTTATAGGTTTAATTCTGGGTGGTTCCGATCGCAGTGATTCGCAGGGCCCGTTGGAGTTTTTAGCCAAAATTGGCTAAGGGGATTTTTGTAAATCTCCGTTTTACGTGCAACGGGAGGCGTTTTACAAGATTCTTTCGGAGGTATATGGTCGTTTTGCTTGTTTTGAGGGCCCCAACCTTTTGGGACCCCAACAGATGCCCCTCCGATGCGTTGCGATGGATATATGACTGTTCAGTGTGACGCGTTGGACCGTTGGGACCCTGCTATAAATATAGAAGATAGCCATTTTTCATCATTTTCCATTGATTATTGGACTTTCCCAGCCCCCTTCCACGCACCCTTTTATTCCCTCACGCACCCAAAAAAGATCGCTAACACACCCTTTTAATCCACACGCACCTCCTAATCCGAGGTATAGCCATTTTCAGGGTGCGTGGGACATCCACGCACCTTAAAATTCAAAATTTTGAACTTTCAATTTTTGGGGTGTGTGGGTTGACACGCACCTGAAAATTCCAACTTGGGATTTTTTATGGTGATTTTATGGGTGCGTGCGATGGCACGCACCCTTCGTCAAATTTTGCCCTCCACGCACCCAATAATTGGGTTTTTTAACTGCTAAAAGGGGTGCGTGGGGTCACACGCACCCTATTTTTGGACTCGGTGGATTTCGGACATTTTTTAGGTGCGTGGGGTCACACGCACCCTTCGTCTAACCCTTCGGAGGGTTTTACCCCCCACGCACCCAACAATTGAGTTTTAACTTTAAAGGGGGGTGCGTGGGGTCACATGCACCCTTAAATTTGACTTGGTGGATTTTGAATGAATTTCGAGGTGCGTGGAGCCTCACGCACCCTTAATTGTGACTTAGTGAAATTCGGACATTTTTTTGGGTGCGTGGGACCTCACGTACCCTGAAATTCAACTTGTGTATTTTTTTATTTTTGGGGTGCATGGGACCTCACGCACCCAGATACCAAGGCTTGTGGATTTTAAATTTTTAGATAATCAGCTTATCCGGGCCTTTCTAAGGGTGCAAGTTCCTACACCTTCTTATATCAGCGTACCTGCGATAGCTATTTCAAAGAGTGTAGGGGCTTGCTGTAATACCCTGAAAAAAAATGGAGAATTTTTTTCTTTTCTTTTCTGACTTGTCATTTTGGATTAGTACCTACTCATCTATGACTTATAATGATTCATTCTTTTAGAAAGATAAATGATTAATCACATTATACAATTCCCTAGTTGCATGATCATTGTCTTATAACTCATCTACCATCTCGTGAATATATAAATACTTTTGTTAACTTAAAACAAAAAGGTGGAGTTGAATAAGTGGTTGGTATACTTGACTCCTACCTATAGGTTGAAGGGTCGAGTCTTCCCTAATGCACAAATGTATTCATTTTGCTATTTTTGGGTGCTATCTATGATTCTCCCCCCTAAATCTAGGATTTTTGGGTGCTATTTTTGGGTGCTATTTTTGGGTGCTATCTATGACAGATTGGTATCAGAGCACTAGGTTTCAGATAAACTTGAGGACCTAGGGTAAACCTAAACTATTAGGAGCACCTAATGTCTAAAATTTTCCCCTAGTAGTTATAGGAAATTTCTCATATACGAATTAATAAAACACCTTCATCTTCTCGTAGAATGGCTGGAAAGAGAGCAAGGAAGAATGCCGCCGGTACAACCGGAGCAAAGAATACTCGGAACACCATCGAGGAACAACCGAGGAGCACGGAGAACCCAACAGTAGGTGAAAACGGTGCACCCGAAGGCACTAATCAGACTGAAACTGTGGGTGAAAACCCGTCAATAGGAGACGTTGTACGTGCCTTAGGGATGATGACAAACTTAGTGAACCAACAATTCATGCAAATTTAGAGGGCAACTCAGCAAACCCCAAGGACACCTCAAGAACCTCAAGAAATAGCACCTGTAGAACCTGACAGGGCTGGGAGCCTCGTGAAAGAATTTAAGAGATTGTGTCCACCAATATTCAAGGGTAGATCAGACCCAGTAGAGGCAATCGAATGGAAGATGGAAATTGAGAAGATATTTGAAGTAATGGAATGCAGTGATGAGCAGAAGGTTACCTTGGCCATTTTTGTACTTCAAGGAGAAGCTTATTATTGGTGGAAGTCAGTAGCCAGGGCAGTGGCACCTGGAACGGTGTGGACATGGGATAGATTTTGTGAAGTCTTCGATGAGCAGTATTTTCCTAAAAATGTTAAGGAAGAGAAAGAACTAGAGTTCATGACGTTGACTCAAGGAGAGATGACGGTTAGTCAATACGAGTCAAAATTTATGGAGTTATCTCGTTTTGCCACATTTCTGGTGGAAGACGAGAGGCGGAAAGTAAGGAAATTTGAACGTGGGCTGAAGACTGCAATTCGAAACAAGATTGTGGGAATGAGGTTGGAATCTTATGCTGAAATCGTGCAAAGAGCTCAGATCATCGAAAGGGATAACCAGGAAGTTTGGAAGAGCAAAGACCCTAGGGTAGACCAGAAAGGTAAAGGGCGGTTTCCATATACCGCAGCGCCAGCCCAAGCCAATTTTCAGAGGGGTCAATCGTCAGTCAAACCCGAAGCTCAGGGGCAGATGTCACGACCATTTCAAGGTCGATGTTTCAATTATAATAGGGAAGGTCATATCATGTTAAACTGTCGTGCACCGATACAGCCACACCTTCAGCAACAACCACAAAACCTACGACCCCAACAGCAGTCACGGCCTAGTGGTTTTCAGCACCAGCCAAGGCCGACAAATTTTCAACAAAGGAGTGGAGATAATCAGCAAAAGCAAGGAAACTTCCAGCAGAGGCCAGGAAATTATCAGCCACGGTTCAGGAACTTTCAGAGACCAGGAGGTCAGCATCAACAACGACCTGGTGGGTATCAAAATCAAAATCGTCCAGGAGGACAACAGCAACAGCAGCCTCAGCAGGATAGGCCAGCATCTCAGAATCAACATGCCAGGAATGGGGGACCAGCACCACAACAGCAGACCACTCAGGGCCGTGTCTTCGCCATAGCTCCAAGTACAGAGAATACGCCGAATGAAGTCGTGGAAGGTACCATTATCATTTACGCATCTCCTGTTAGAGTACTTTTTGATACGGGGGCTTCGCATTCTTTTATATCAAGAAGTTGTGTTCGCATGTTAGGATTAACTCCCGTGAACTTAGAAGATGAAATTATCGTAGCTACACCATTAGGGAAATCTTCCGCTTTAACACTAGTGTGCAAGGATTGCCCTATTAGGATTGAGGAAGTAGAACTCCCAGAGATCTGATTATTATGGACATGAAGGATTTTGAAATCATCTTAGGAATGTATTGGCTAGCAACTTACCGTGCGAAGGTCGATTGTTACAAAAAGATGGTGATATTTCATATGCCAGGGCAACCTCATTTGAAATTCAAGGGTTTGAGAAGGAATGGACCTTTGGAAGATATGTTGGCATCGGTGATAGAGGATCGGTCTTCATTGGACGTTGAGCAAATTCATGTGGTGTGTGAATTCCAGGATGTTTTCCAGGAGATACCGGGACTACCACCTAAACGTATGGTAGATTTCGGGATCGACTTGATACCTGGGACGACGCCCGTATCGATGGCTCCGTATCGGATGGCACCTGTAGAATTGAAAGATCAAATTGAGCAATTACTAAATCAAGGCTTTATCAGGCCAAGCACATCGCCGTGGGGAGCCCCAGTATTATTCGTAAAGAAGAAAGACGGATCGATGAGGTTGTGTATTGATTATCGACAATTGAACAAAGTAACAATTAAGAACAAATACCCATTGCCCAGAATTGATGATTTATTCGATCAATTGAAAGAAGCCAAGCATTTCTCTAAGATAGACCTGAGGTCAGGTTATCACCAATTGCGAATTAAAGATGAAGACATTCCTAAGACTGCTTTTCGTACCAGATATGGCCATTATGAATTTCTGGTGATGCCTTTCGGTCTAACTAATGCACCTGCAGTATTTATGGACCTAATGAACCGTGTGTTCAAAACATTTTTAGACCAGTTTGTGGTTGTATTTATCGATGATATTCTCATTTATTCCAAAACGGAGGAAGAACAGGAGCAACATCTCCGCACTATCTTGCAGACATTAAGAGAACACAAATTGTATGCAAAGGCATCGAAATGCGAATTCTGGCAAAAGGAAGTGAAGTTTCTAGGGCATGTTATATCAAGAAAGGGTGTTGCAGTAGATCCATCTAAAGTTGAAGCAATATGGAATTGGAAGAGGCCGTCTAGTGTATCTGAAATCCGTAGTTTCTTGGGGCTTGCTGGATATTATAGGAGGTTTATAGAAAATTTCTCTTGTATTGCTGCTTCATTGACAAATCTTACCAGGAAGGATGTGAAATTCAATTGGAATGAGAAGTGTGAAGAAGCTTTAAAAATATTAAAGGAGAAATTGACGACAGCACCCGTTTTGGCCATACCATCGGGAAATGAAGGTTTTGTGATTTACAGTGATGCGTCTCATCGAGGGTTAGGCTGTGTGCTTATGCAACAGGGGAAGGTCATAGCTTATGCATCCAGGCAATTAAAGGTGCATGAGAAAAACTACCCTACTCATGATCTCGAACTCGCAGCCATTGTTTTTGCATTAAAAATCTGGAGGCATTATTTGTATGGGGAGAGATTTGAGCTTTTTTCTGATCATAAGAGCTTAAAATATCTCTTTTCCCAGAAGGAATTGAATATGAGACAAAGGAGATGGATGGAGTTTTTAAAGGACTACGATTTCGAATTGCAATACCATCCAGGGAAAGCAAATGTGGTAGCAGATGCCCTAAGCAGAATGCCGCAAGGAGTTGCAGCACAAATGAGGACACAATTTTGGAAAATGTTGAATACACTGAAAGACTTTAATATTCGAGAGAAATCGCAGAAAAGGCAAGGATGCTTAGCAAGCATAGTAGTACAGCCGACGTTGGTAAGTAGGGTGATAGAAGCACAGAAGAAGGATCATTGGATCCAAGAGTTAGTAGAGAAAGCCCTGAAGGAAGAAGTAGTCGAATGGAAGATAGGTTCAGGTGAAGAATTAAGATTCCAGGGGCGACTCTGTGTCCCGAATAATATGGATTTGAAAAATGAGATCATGGACGAAGCTCATCGTACCAAATATACAGTACATCCTGGAGGAAACAAAATGTATCAAGATATGCGAAGACAGTATTGGTGGCCGAACATGAAGAAAGAGATTGCAGAATATGTGTCGCGATGTCTCACGTGCCAGCAGGTTAAGGCAGAACATCAAAGACCGGCAGGGAAATTACAGTCGCTAGAGATTCCGAAGTGGAAATGGGAATACATTACGACGGATTTTATCATGGGTTTACCTCGGACCATTAAGGGTCATGATGCGATTTGGGTAATTGTGGACCGATTAACTAAATCCGCACATTTCTATGCTATTCGAGCCACGACTTCATTGGATGATTTGGCTAGATTGTTTGTCGATGAAGTAGTAAGGTTACATGGAGTGCCTGTATCCATAGTATCAGATCGAGATTCGAGATTTACTTCACAGTTTTGGCGGAGTTTCCAGAAGGCTATGGGAGTTGTTTTGGATTATAGCACCGTGTTTCATCCTCAGACAGATGGGCAGACAGAGAGAGTGAATCAGATCCTAGAAGACATGCTTCGTGCTTGCATTATGGATTTTAAAGGAAGTTGGGATCGATATTTATCACTTATCGAATTCGCCTATAATAATAGCTATCAAGAGAGTATTGGAATGCCTCCTTACGAAGCACTTTATGGGAGGCCGTGTAGATCGCCAAGTTGCTGGACAGAGGTAGGAGAAGGAACCCTTTTGGGACCTGATCTAGTTCGTATCACATCAGAGAAAGTAGCCATCATTAGAGAACGATTACGTACAGCTCAAAGTAGACAGAAGAGCTATGCCGATAACCGCAGAAGGGAGCTAGAATTCAAGGAAGGCGATCATGTATTTCTGAAAGTTTCACCAATGAAAGGAGTAATGAGATTTGGAAAAAGAGGCAAATTAGCACCACGATTCATTGGGCCTTTTGAAGTCTTGGAAAGAATAGGACCTGTTGCATACAAATTGGCCTTGCCGCTTCAATTAACATCCGTGCATGGTGTGTTTCATGTGTCCATGCTGAGAATGTACAAACGGGACGAGTCACATGTGATCGACTGGCAAGGAGTGGAATTACGAGAAGATGCCTCATAGATCGAGAAACCTATATGTATTTTGGACAAGAAAGAGCAGATCCTCAGAACCAAAATCATACCGCTAGTAAAAGTTCAATGGGGACATCATGGAGAGGAAGAAGCATCATGGGAACGCGAGGACGAGATAAGAGAAAAGTATCCACATCTGTTCGACAAATAGGTAAGTGAAATTTCGAGGACGAAATTTTTCTAAGGAGGGTAGAATGTAATACCCTGAAAAAGAAAATGGAGAATATTTTTCTTTTCTTTTCTGACTTGTCATTTTGGATTAGTACCTACTCATCTATGACTTATAATGATTCATTCTTTTAGAAAGATAAATGATTAATCACATTATACAATTCCCTAGTTGCATGATCATTGTCTTATAACTCATCTACCATCTCGTAAATATATAAATACTTTTGTTAACTTAAAACAAAAAGGTGGAGTTGAATAAGTGGTTGGTATACTTGACTCCTACCTATAGGTTGAAGGGTCGAGTCTTCCCTAATGCACAAATGTATTCTTTTTGCCCAAATCATTCAAATACTTACCATAAAAGACAAAATCCTAGATTTAGGGGGGAGAATCATAGATAGCACCCAAAAATAGCAAAATGAAGACATTTCTCGTGTTAGAATGGAAAAAAGGAGAAAATCTCTCCTAAATCAACTAGGACGGACGTGTGTATAAAGGGGTGGCCTAAGGAGACGTCTAGGGAGAAAAGAGAAAGAGAAAGAGAAAGAAAAAGAGAAAGAGAAGGAGAGAGAGAGAGAGAGAGAGAGAGAGAGACCCGTTCAAGTAAGCTATTCTTTTCCTTTTCTTTCTTTTCGTCTTCATTATCATTATTTTAAATCCCTTACTGTCATGAACGTCCAGTGGGATGAATCCACTTTAAATAGTTGTGATCTAATCCAAATTCAAGCTTGTTGGATGCCCAACCTTTGGGTCAAGATCTAACCGTTCCTAGACCCTTTGAAAATGTTGTTTGCTGACCTGTTTCGAATGCCCTTCACTGATGGTTACAAACCACAAGTCCTTGGAATGAATCTGGATCATGATGATAAAAATTAGATGTGCAGAAGGGATCATTGAACAGCCAGATTGTGCTGTCCAAATGACCCAGCGAAGGACTGATTTTGGTCTCTAGAAAGTGACATTTTGGGGACTAAAAGTGGTCTGAAAATGACCCAAGAATGGGCCGTTGTTGCTGTCCAAAACCGTGTATTGAAAAATATTTTATGCCACTTAAGATATGCTAGTATATGTGTGCTATATCATGTGAGCGTCATAGCCATCAAAGACATTACAAAGTCATGATCAATCTGACTTCAGAATCTGATCATCCAGGGAACTGTTTTGTTGAAGAATAATATGTCCTTAGGAAAAATTATAAAATCTCAAATTGATTAGACCATGGACGGTGTCTAACAAGTGTCCATTAAATGACCAGTGTTAGGCGTCCAAACCGATCCAATTGGATGCTCAGATCTGGACCATTAAAATAATCCAGATTTTTAAAAAAAAAGAGACCGTTGGATGGCCAGATTTGGACCGTTCAAACGGGCCTCAAAAGATGGCAAATCTGAACCGTTGATGATAGTTTTTCTTTTGATGGATGGTGAGCTAGGTTGGATCAGGGTCAGACCTCTAAGAACTTCCATTAAAACATCTGTTATGAACTTCTAGCAAATCTCTACAATCTGCTTCACCATGAAACTCATTGAACGTGTAAACTTTCCAAACTACTGGACTTGCTATGTTGATCAGATCTGCCACTCAATCTGACCATTAGAAGGACTTCATTAGACCTTAATCAAATGCTTTGAAACCCTTAAAAAAAAGATCCATCTCTGGACCTTAGATCGGCCACAAATCAAAAGGATCAATGGACGGCCGAAATCACGTGCCATTTAGTGTTGCAATGGCCATGAGTTGGGCCAGATCTGACCACCTAAGCAGCCACGTTATGACTTATTTTTCAGATTTAAAAAGGTCCTTTTTAAACCTGGTTATAGAGTAAAGTTTTGATTAAACTCAAATCTGGACCATTGGATGATCTAGATGTAGTTTCATGTACATATGACTTGAGGTAGTACAGTTTTTTTTTTCCAACTTTATAGATGTGTTGAGAAAACTGATGGGTTACACATGCTATAACCACTGTAATAAATGAAAATTAAGTTCGGGTCAAGTAGAGTTCACACACGTTACCATAATCTAGTTGACGTGTGGAGTCATCTATTGATCGGGCCGTACAAAGCTATTGTGGGCTGTTTTCTTTATATAAAAAGGCCTATTGAGCCCTCTTGGATAAGAGTGGGCCTTATGTGTGGCCCACTAGTACCTCAACCTATCCATTTTAAAAAAAATGATAATCACGGATTTGATCTTTTGAGAAAACTAGTTTATAATATGCTTGACTTAGGAGTCCATGGAACATAAAGCCGTTGGAAACCTAACTTGTTAACCTAGGACTTGAGGACATGAGTCACGAAATCCCTTTATATTGAGTAGACCATTTCTTGCTATATAGACTCGTACAAAACTTAATCTAGGTGGACCTAAGGCATGGACGGCTCATACAAAAATGTGAGGTATAATTACAATGAAGTACCTATAGAATCACACTCATGGACCATCAATGTATTAGGACCCGACCTAGGTTAAGTTATAATGTAGGAACCTAAGTAATGATTTATATATATATATATATATATATATATATATATATATATATATATATATATATATATATATATATATATATATAAGTTAATTATGAAAATTTTGGGGTTTAGAATGAAAGGAAAAGAGAAGGTAGTGAAGAAAAAGAAGATAGCAACTACTAAGAGAAGGTCAGGAAGTTCTTGTTATACATTTTACAAATTGGACGATAATGGACGCCCTCTCTATTCTTGTGGAAACATTCTGGTAAGTGGTTCTACACCCAAGATGTTTGATTTTGTTATAATGGTTATATGATTTGCTAAACAATTTTTATAAATTTTGAAAAGTGAACTTCTGTAAGAATTATTGGAAAATGAGTAATATATCACTGAATGAGTGGTGAGGAACTATTTTACTGAGTAAATGGTGAGGAAGAATTTTACCAAGTGTTGGGTGAGGTACAAGAGTTGATGAGTGAGGTGAGATATTTTTTGAGTGCAAGTATTGAGAAATTTATTGCTTATGTTTGAGCATTGATGAGCGAAATTCTGTTTCTATACTTGAGAATGGTTAATATGAGTGTACACTTAAGCCAGATGAAGGCTTGTGGAGTGGATGAGCATTGAGAGGAAATATAATACAAGTTACATAAATGATTTTAACCAATGTTTTATGCATTAACTTCGAATTTTACTTATCTTGCAAATATTTTTAACATGCTTTATTTATATCATTAGACTGGTATGTAAATTCTTGTGTATAGAACCATTTACACAAGCCTTGTGCTTATGGACTCTATTGATGAAAAAAAACTGCAGACTGAAGAACAGGTAAAGATTTTACGAGCTTGGCCCGAGGAGGAAGACGAAGTGAATGCTATGCCAATAGAAAATTAATTGAGAATAAAGCCCTATCGATGGCTTCTTTTATTTTATTTTATTTTATTTTGTTATGTTGGATTGAATGACATTTGATATTATGAATAAATTGGCACAGTTATGAATTATCTTAAATAAATTTTGTTGGCGATGGTTATATGGATGTGTAGTGTTATTGTGTATTCCTTTAGTAGATTAATTCGAGTTACGATTCAAAGTTCGGACTATGGTTAGTATTAACCCTAGTTACGAATTTAGGGTCGTGACACTTGCACACTTAGGGGGTTTTCAGATCGTGCTAAGCCGAAGATGCGATCTTGATGACTCACTTTGTGAGGTTTTAGGCATACCTTCATGTGGATTTCTTCTTTTTGAGCTGGATCTTATCTTTCTGTGTGCTTCCGCAGATCATAATGGCTAGTGACCCATCGCAAGCTGGCCCTTCAGGCCCGCCACTAACTCCGTCAAAGCGCAAGCGCGTGACCTCAAAGAAGGCTACTAGGTCGTCCGACCAAAATCCGTAGTGGTGCCTTCCTCTGGAAACATTTAACTTCTACGAGCGTATCTTAACGCTGTCCAAGGATATGCAACGGAGGATCCTCTGTGACCAAGTTGTGCCACCTCCTCCAGACAGGGGCACACAAGAACAATGGGATGCTTGGTACGCTCCCTTGTGTGGCTTTCGGTCAGATGGGACTGGGATCTGAAGACGGTGAAGTGAACCCGTCAGTTCCTGTGCAGACCGTGTTAGTGCACTTTTCTGTGGCATACTAGTGCACCTTGTTTGTCAATCACTTACGTCAGTTAGTCTAGTGTCGGTTTAGCTTAATGAAGACGAAGACCGAAGACTCAAGTGGCCCCGCTGCATCAAGGAAGAAGATATAGGTAGAAGTGATGCCTTGATGTGCCTTAACCTCGACCAAAACCCAACCCCTTATCCTCTTTGATGACCTTGACCATATTAGGAAACCATTAGTCATCATAGATTGGCCCTAAGTGTCCCAAAACATCACCCAAATCATGGCCATAGTGAGTGGGTTGGAGTATAAGTGGGTCAGCTAGCAAACAGGCTGAACCCAGGCCTGTCCGACCGGTCACGACAGGTCGTGGACCCCTGGCCGACCGGTCAAGACCGGTCAGACAGATAGTCCAATTTGGACAGAAGGCTGCTGGAGTGGATGGCCATTAGTCCGACCGGTCACGATCGGTCGGGCAGACTCCCCGCTGAGACAGTGTACTCCCTGTCTTGTGTTTTCCTATGGCTGACCGATCTAGACCGATCGTGGACCCCTGGCCGACCGGTCGCGACCGGTCGGCACTAGCCATTATTTGCCCGTTTTGTATCCGTTACTCATTCTTTTATAAAGGGGCTTGGCTCGTTTTGAGGGGCAAGGAGAGGGATTTCGAGAGGAGTGAAGCCACCATTGTTGGAGACCATTTGAGGCTCGTTCCCAACCTATGCAAGGCATCTTCCTTGTGCTTTAACATAAGATTGGAGCATTCCAAGCTCATGAAGAAGATGACCTTCATCCCCTCTTGATCTCTAGAGTTTAGAACCTTCTTTATTGGCAAATCCTTGTCCAAAACTCTAAGATGAGATCGTTGTCGGAGAGAACCTCTAGGCAACCCATTCCCATTAGTTGTAGAGTTCTCAAACCTACCCTCCTATCACCTTGGGCATCTCAAAGGCATCACATGCAAGGTGTTTGATCAAGTGTAGCTGAGGCATTGGCGACGCAACGGCAACATGATCGTAGGAGTAAGGGAAGCTGATTGAAGCACATGAGAGCGGAGATCAAGCAACCCAAACCGGCGCTAAACAAGGGGCTCATCCGACAAGTAAGGTTGTCCTTTTTGAGAATCCATTTAGAGTTTGTTTGTCAAACTTGATCTAGGGATGTTAGCCGTTCCTTGGCCCGTTTGCCGGGCCTAAACTAAGTCTCCAAGGGGGAGCCTCCGACACAGCAGAGAACGTGCGTCGAGTTGAGAGTTAGCCTATGTTCAAAACTCCATTTGGGTTGAGAGTTAGCCCTTGGTCCAAAACTCAAATTATGGTTGAGAAGTGAACCGGTAAAACCTCCGTGTAAAGGTTGAGAGGTGAACCTCATTTAAAACCTCCGATAGTGAATGCCGGTGTGCTCAAAGGAGTTGAGTACTTGAACCGAGAGTGAAGTAGACCCAAAGTCGAACCACTATACATGCTTGTGTTTGTGATTGTATTGAGCACATTAATATCTTAGCATTGGTTGTTTAATTGTTTGATTATGAATGCTTGATAGGAATGTATGCTAGGCACTAATTAGGCACATCCACACACAAGATGTACTTTCACTAGTTGTGTAGACTTGAGCTCATTGATCCATTCTCATAAGTCTACATAGGTTGCATAGGTTAGGAGCTTGATTAGTTAAATCATTTGATTACCTATGCATGCTTTAGACTAGGATGTTTATTGCTTAAACCATTTGTTAGTCATGTGATTGGACCCACTTAGGCTTGGAAGCCGAAGTGTTCTTGCTTATTTAGTTTGATTTGTTGAATTGTGTAAGTAGGCGAAAAGAATTTCAAAAAGGTCCTAATCACCCCCTCCTATAGGTTTAGCCATAATTCTAGTTGCTCTTTAAGCTTCCGCACATACGTAGGTGTCATGTTTAACTACCGACGTACTTTCAAACCGCTAGGCGCGGTCATCCGAAGAGGACCGGCAAGGGTGCCAAACAGGTGCACTTAGACAACCAGGCTAAGTCCAAGTCCAACAAGATGAAGGTGGCCTAGTCTACTGTCAAGCTCGTCACCTCGCCTCTCATTATAAGGAACCCTTACACACGAGAATACATCCGGTATTCGAAGAGTTATCAACGGCAACGCTCCCTTCCAAGCATCGAACCATCTGACATCTGCCGGAGTAATTCCTTCTACAGCGTTGATACTTGGACATCCGGCCCGGTGCCATTTCTCAGCTGTTCTCTGTCCAAGAATGGAAAGTGTCAGTCCGTCCTTGGTACGAAGGATATGATTTTCTTGGAGCCGAACTACAGCCCTCATCAGCCTTTCCCCAAGCATTATTTCGAGACCCTTCGCCAGCGGTTTCATCATTTAAGGGATACCGAAGTTTAGCTGACCGGAGCGTTCCGAACTCGCGGCCATCTGATTCCCCACCCTGGTTATGAAGCATGGGCGAATCGTATCTTAGAACAGCATAGGGCCACTCTACGAGCAGTTGGCTTATATAAGGCCATTAAGGCGACATCAGGCTACTTCCATCGGGAACCCTGGGTCTACAAGGGCTTCCTCAATCATTGGTGTTCTATCACCAACTCTTTTCATATGCCATACGGGGAGATGAACATCTCACTCTGGGACCTTAACCGAATTGCAGGTCTCCCCATCTGTGGGAGGATCTACGACGAGTGGGTCTCGAGCAACAATGAGTTGTCGCGGAAGAAGAAGGGCATCAACGAAGGCTTCTTCTCTGAGGCCTGTTATGAGTTATTTGCAGAGCTTCCCCAGTTCTGGGGCTTCAAGGACAAGCTTCCGTTCGAGGATTGGCTGGTTTACTTCAGCCATGATTTGAAGTAAGTGTTTCGTCATGAGCTGTACACCATTACTTCGTTACACCTTTCCTTCTTTTGTTAATATCTTGTTTCTTTTCTTTCAGCTTGAACTATGCAGCTCATGATGAAGGCCGTGGGGACAAGGCATTCTTGGAGAACTAAATGAAAGAGAACTTCCCTCACCCCAATAAGCTCTCCCCCACCTGCGAGCTGGCTGGCTTCCTAGCATACTGGCTCAGCTATGTAGTGCTGCCGAGCTCCAAGCAAGCGGATAATATAAGAGTGTCATGTTTTTCCGTCGTAGGAGCTCTAACGAACGGTCATCGGTATGCGCTAGCTCCAGTGGTCCTGTGCTCTATCTATCGGGCATTCGGCTACATCATCAGTAATAAGGAGCGTGCTGCTTACGAGATGAATTCGACCTATTGTGGGTGGCACTCCTTCTCCGACTGGCTCGGGGTATACTTCCCCTGGGTCTACGGTGCACGGCGTGGAGATTACATTAAAGAGGGGAAGCTTTCGTTGCATTTCTTCCAGAAGAAGAAGATGATTGGTCATAATTTGACCACTATTGAAGAGAGTATAGCGCAGTTCGATGATGTATATTTCTACCATTTTTTCCGGCACTCGAAGCAGAGAATCGATCCTGTGCACGGACGATGATAGCATCGACTATTATGAGCGCTCCTTCTTGACAGCGATTCACCCGTCGTGGTTGCCGCTTCGCGAAGGGTTGGAATTCTGGAGGGAACCATACTATCCCAATCGTTTCGCCCGTCAGTTCGGGTATGACCAAGGGGTACCCAAGACATTGGAGCCGGTGACACGTGAGCAACAAGCGTACGGTGTCGGGCCCATTCATTGGAAGTGGATGTGGCGACAACTTATGTTGACGGGGACTGATTGTTCTTTTGCCATTCTGGGGACACAGTGTTGCGCTGGGGCTTCTTTTGGATGGATGAGGTGGTGGGCTCACCAGTATGCATTGGTTCGAAATAGACTACTTGTTACTGAGCCCGTCTTCGTCACGCCTCCTATTGTTACTCCCACTCCTACTGACGGGCTTAGCTACGTATCGAAAAATCTTCATCAACCTGCTGTGCCGGGTACGGAGAGACTCAAGACCTCCCTAAATGTGGTAATCGATCATGAAAAACGAGAACATACTCTGGAAGGTTGGGTCGCTCATGGGGAGAGAAATGTAACACTGGAGGAGCCGGAATTCCCACCCCTTGGGCCCATAGATGAATTGCCCGAAGAAGGTGATGCTCTTAGAGGGGGAAACAAAGGTGATGGTGATGAAGAGGGCGATGATGATGACAATAACGATATGGGCGATGATGGTGGCAATGATGATGATGATGACGCTGTTGATGGCGATGGTGGTATGGGTGGAGATAACGAGGATATTGATGGTGGTGATAGAGGTGGTGATGACACTATGGGCGGCGCTAGTGGTGGTAATGATGGTATGGGTGACAATGAAGGCGAGGATGATGATGGTAATGATGATGGTGAAGGGGTACCGACCGAATGCACTGGCCATCAGGTGAAAACCGCCCCTAGTCTTCCTGTCACTTGTGGGGGCAAGAAGATAAAGGAGATGCGAAAATTACACAAAGCTGAACGTTCATGGAAACGACTCTCCAAAGACATCGATGACGCTCCAACTAACAGTGCGGGAGAGGCCAGGGAAGAGGGTGAATTAACCTCTCAAGCCAATTTAAGTGAAGACCGCCACACCGGGGAGAGCAATGAGAACGAGCCAATGTATGAGAGATCTGTCCCTGAGGAGGACACTGGAGCCGTCTTTATGGACCTGGATGATGATGCACCAGCTGAATCCGTCCTTCCTCCTAATCCTCATGTTGATTTAAGCGCGTCTGAGCCTGTTATGGGGGCATGAATGCACCTTCTGCCATTGTACCATCATCAGCTGATCCTGTTGTGAATGCCCCTTCTATTGTTGTATCATCATCAGCTGATCCTGTCGTGAATGCTCCTTCTATTGTTGTACCATCATCAGCCGAGCTTGCTGTTAAAGTTCCCCCAGCTACTGGGCCAACCTCTGATGCCAATATTCTCGAGGTCGTGGTGCTATCTTCCCCAGAATTACCTGAGCCATTGACTAAGAGAATGACCGAACCTGCCCCGGTATCGTCTGTGCCTACTGCCTCATCCAGTGCTCTTGCCGTTGGCGTTCCTGAAATTGCTGGTATACTACTTGCCTTTGCTGTCTCGACTGCTTTCTTTCTGATGGTGATTTCCCTGTACTGACGTTTATCATTTATTTTGTCAGCAGCAGTTCCGATCCATGCCCCTGCCCCTGTGCTTTTGCCTGAAGCACTCATTTCTTCTATTCGAGGTTTATTGAAAATAAAGGTGAATCTTCTGAAGAGTCTTCTGACGACCATAGCTGATTCTATGAAGAACGAAGATGAATGGTGTATCCTGGATGAAGGACTGCAAGCATTTGCATATAATTCTACATGGCTCGGGATTGACGTCTCCTCGATGGTCAGTCACGTGGTCCGGTTCAAGGAAGGGATGGCTCGTGTCATTGGTGCAAAGCATCTCAAGCCTGATCCTTCTATTGAGGAGAAGCGTGGCCAGTTGCAGTCCCTTCTTCCGAAGTTAGAACTTCACAGGGCAGACGTAGCCGCGGTGAGGCAAAACTGGCAGATTGCCAGCACTGGGTGTCAAGGGGCCACAGAACGTCTGGAGGAGATTGATAGTGAAATAGCATGGCTACAGGCTGAGCATCTGGTTATTCACCTTAATTTTTCCAAGTTTACCAATCAGAAAGCTCGCTTGCAGTCGTCTATTGATCAACATGAGGTGAAGTGTAACGATATAGAGGCCCAGGTTATAAAACTGCAGCAATTTCTTCAGAACGTTCCGGACCCTGCACAAGTTTTGGCCGAAACAGAGGCAGCACAAAGGGGTATCCAAAGCTCTGCGATCGATATGCTAGAACAATGTATGAAGAACTTCGATGGATGAACTGTAATAGTCTCCGTTTGTAACTTAAAATATGTTGTAACGGATATTGTAATGATATATATACTATTGTAATTCTGGATTTATATTGTGTTTCTAGCCTGTTCGTCATTTTATTTGAGTTTGGATGGAAACTGATTGAGCTATTTGGGAGAGAACGTCCCCCTGTTAGGACTCAAACCTATGCCCCTATGAAAAGGATGTGATCGAGTTCTGATTTAGGGCTTGTCCTAATTCTTGACGATCTTGAAAAGGGGCAGGGCGCCATTCCTGACGTGTCCTCAGTCTTAATGACTTTTCTGATACCTGTGCGAGCACAAAATGGATGATCAGTATTTTGATTTAACCATTGTGTGGTATCATTTCTTTTGGTATTTGCTTCGTTACACTTTCCCTCTAATGGGATGTTTACAAATTACAATGATAAGCTTGTGTCAAGTATAATATCTTTTCAAAAATCGATCGTTCACCAGTGAACTGATGCCATGTCCTTTGCAATCTATTACTCGATAGGCTCCATCGGAATATACTTCATCGACGATACACACTGGATCCCATTTCGGGTCAAATTTACTTTTGGGACCTTGAGCTAGTGCCGGACATTTCATCGTTAGAACCAGGTCACCCCTTTTGAAGGACCTACCGCGGACTCGTTTATCATATGAGGCTGAGATTTGTTTCTGATACATTTCAAGCATTTGCTGAGCAACGAGTCTCTTTTTGTCCAAATCATCGAGTTCAGCCATTCTAATCTTGGCATTATGCTCGGTTTTCAGGGAGTGTCGAAGCGCGACCCGTAGTGACTCAACCTGTATCTCCATCAGGATCACAGCTTCCATACCGTACACCAACGAGTAGGGTGTAGCTCGAGTGGCTGTGCGGTGTGTGGTCCTGTATGCCCATAATGCTTCGGGTAATCATTTGTCCCAGTCTTTCTTATTCTCTGCTACTGTCTTTTTTAGAATTTTCACGATAGTCTTATTGAATGCCTCGGCCAGTCCATTCGCAGGAGGATAATAAGGCGATGAATAGCAATGCTTGATCTTGAACTTTGCGCACAGCTTATCGATAGTGGCATTCTTGAAGGGTGTTCCATTGTCGGTAGTGATTCTTTTAGGAACACCATGTCGATATAATATGGCGTGACGAATGAAACTTTCGACATGTCTAGCTTTCACATTGCTCAGGGCAATTGCTTCAACCCATTTGGAGAAATAATCAGTTGCGGCAAGAATGTACTGGTGCCCTTGGCGGACTAATCGGTCCGATCACGTCCATGCCCCAGGCGGCGAAAGACCAAAATATCACTGATTGATGTAACTCTTCTGGTGGCGAGTGTATTATATCTGCATGGATCTGGCATTGATGGCACTTCTTAACATATTCTATCACATCTTTTGTCATCGTGGGCCAATAATATCCCATGTGTCAGACACGGTGATGTAAATTCTTACCTCCTTGGTGAGCACCGCACTCTCCTCCGTGAGCTTCCTTCAATGTGGCATATGCTTCATTTTGGTCCAAGCAGAATAACAACACTCCCTCATACGAGTGCTTGTAAAGGACGTCATTCTGTATTATGAATGAACCAAAGCATCTCCTGACTTGCGTGCACATCTTGGGCTCTTCTGGTAAAAATCCATACTTCAAGTAGTCGATGAATGGCCTTTTCCAGTCATTTTCTTCTGTGATTTCGAAGCAACAGATGGGGTTCGCGCCTGATTCACCACCATGCAGTACAGCTATCGGTATGATCCTTCTTTCTTCAATTGTTACTTGAAGTGGGCTGCCTCCGGGATTAGCCAGAGCTGCGGCTAGGCTGGCCAAAGCATCGGCCTGTACATTCTCCTGCCTCAGTATATGTGAAATGTTACTATTATAAAACTGGTCGAACAATGATTGCGCCTGGTGGCAGAAAGGTGACAACTCAGGTTTGCGGACCTCATATTCTGTCGTTAGCTATCCGATGACTAGCTTGGCGTCACCATAGATCTGTATTGCTTTGATACGCATCTCTAAGGCGAGTTGTAGTCCGATGATGAGGCTTGATATTCTGCTTTCTTGTTGGTGCAAGATGGCACAATCGTAAATGAGTAGGGCAGCAAATCTCCCTACAGGCTGATAAATATAACTCCTGCTCCTGCCCCTGGTGACCTAGAGGCTCCGTCAAAGTACATCTGCCAGAGTCATGGTTCATCGATCATCATAACCTGGTCATCTGGGAGGTCACATTCCATTTCTTCGTTGCTCGAGACTGGATGAGCAGCGAGAAAATCTGCTATCGCCTGTCCTTTAATAGCTCTGGCTGGGACGTACGTGATGTCGAATTCAGAGAGGAGAAGGGCCCACTTAGCTAAGCGCCCAGACAACATAGGCCGATTCATAAGGAACTTGATCGGGTCCGCCTTGGATATCAACGTTATTTGGTGCGAGAGGCAGTAATGCTTAAGTTTCTTCATAGTGAAAACGAGAGCGAGACATATCTTCTCAATTGCTGAGTAGTTGAATTCGGCCCCCACCAATGTGCGGCTCAAATAATATAGCGCGTTCTCCTTTCCTTCCTCGTTCTTCTGTGCCAGGAGTGCCCCTAGTGAGTTATCACCTATTGCGATGTATAGAATCAGCGACTTTCCCTTGATCGAGGCGGCGAGGACTGGAGAATTCCCGAGCATTTCTTTTAGTGAATCGAAAGCTTTCTAGGCAAGCGTCGTCCCATTCAAACTTAACGTCTTTCTTGTTGAGGCAAGAGAATGGCTGACAACGACCAACCAAATTTGAAATGAATCTTCTCAGATATGCCACGTGGCCTTAAAAACTCTTCAACTGTTTTAAATTTTTCGGTGGTGGCATTTCTCTGATGGCCTTAATCTTGGTGGGGTCGATTTCTATGCCACTGTGTCTGACAACAAAGCCCAAGAATTTTCCGAACGCGAACCCAAATGCGCACTTTAGCGGATTCATACGGAGACTCTTCTTGCGCAATCGCTGGAATACTTGTCTCAAATGTTCCCTATGTTGTTCATGATCAGCTGACCTCACAACCAAATCATCTACATAGCATTCCACGTGTTTGTGCATCATATCTTGAAATATAACGTGCATTGCACGCTGATACGTTGCCCCTGCATTCTTTAACCCGAAGGGCATCACGCGGTAACAGTAAATGTCGAGAGTTGTGCGGAAGGCCGTAACTTCTTCATCTTCCGGGGCCATGCGAATTTGATTGTATCCCGAATACCCATCCATGAAGGACATTACTGCATATCCCGTTGTGCTGTCAATCAATAATTTCGGAATCGGCAAAGGAAAATCGTCTTTAGGGCAGGCTTCGTTAAGATTTCGGAAGTCAACGCAAACTCGGATCTGTCCACTCTTCTTCTTGACTGGCACGATGTTTGAAATCCATCGAGGGTACGTCACCTCTCGAATGAACCCGGCCTGAATCAGTTTCTTGATTTCTTCTTCAATCTTGGGTACAATATCAGAATAAAATCATTACTAAGGTTGCTCCACTGGCTTCTTTTCCTTCATGATACTCAATTTGTGCATGGCGATCGTCGGACTGAGCCCCGGCATTTCTGAATATGTCCAGGCGAAGATGTCCTTATTTTCCTTCAGCAACTGTATGTATTTCTCTTCTTCATTTTTCAGGACGTTTCTGCTCAAATATGTGTTCCTGGGGTCTTCGAGGGTGCCCAAATTCACCTCTTCAAGTTCATCAATCGTCAGTTGTCCACCATCTTTTAGTTGCACGAGTGCGACACTTGGTTGGATAATGTCGATAGGATCTTGCAACTGAATTTCCCCTACCGAGCCAATGGTCACCATGTTCACTGCTTGCCTTAGGCTCCTAGACCTTCTCCATTTCTGTATACTTGCTTATATTCTTCAAATGGAGCTAGTAATCTCTTCTTTGTGTCTGAACCTTGACCGAAGAATCCCATATTCCTCATAATCTTCCGGCTGGCTCTGCTATATCTCTTCTCTTCTATCGGTCGGGGTTGGGCAGATCCTCTTCCCTCTTCTCTCTCTTCTGATGGTACTGGTTGACTTGGCCCTGAGTGAAACTTGATATCTTTCTGAGTGATATCTCTTGACGACACGATGAATTGGCTTGGAGCTTTTGTGAATGGCTTGGTCCTTCCTATTGTTGAACCTCCAATTTATACATTACATTGCCCATTACATCGCATTATATGCATAGTTTGCATGCTTAAAAGGCCCATCTAATGCATGTTTTGTGATTTTAGGAATGAGAGTAGAATTCACCCAATTGGAGACTAAAAAGAGCCATTTGAAGCCATTGGATGAAGGTTGAAGAAGGATCAAAGAAAGAAGAAAGCAAGTGGAAGAGAAAGAAGAAGAAAGCAGAAAAAGGCAGCCAAGACCGGTCGTCCGACCGGTCCGAACACTCAACAGAGAAGAGGCCCACACAACAAATCTTGCTAGACTATACACGACCGGTCATACGACCGGTCGTCAACTGCTCAGACCGGTCTTGCGACCGGTCCTTGGATTAAAAATCTGGTTCCAAAATTTTAAAAACTCTTTGGACTGTTTTAGTACTTTTGCGACCGGTCGTTCATAGGCTCAGACCGGTGGTGCAACCGGTCGTCTGCATAACAGAGCTTGTCCATGAAGCTCCGATTTTCTCTACGCAGTCCAGGATTTCTTGTGCAATCCGGAACCTTCCGCACTATACTATAAAAGGACACCTAGGGCTTCTTCCTAAGGCATCATAGAAGCCAAGGGATGTCGTGGGGGAGGAAGGAAGCCGTCGTGGAGCGTCTGCAACCCTCCAAACTCCGGTTTTTCTATGTTTTCTAGCTTTTTCATGAGTTTTAGTTGTAGTATGACAATGCTTAGCTAGAATCTCTCAGCTAAGGCTGAGAGGTGAAGCTTGTAGCCAATTTCATGTTTGATTCAGTTTAATTCAAGTAATTCTACTTCAAGTTTGGATTTTTACTTAATCTAGTTCTTAAAAGTTGATAGTTTGAGATGTTTTATGAGAGTTCATGTACTTCGAACATGGATTCCTTGCAATTCTCTGAGATTATCATATTGTGCTTGTTTAGATTCGAATTATAGTAATCCTTAAGCAGGCCATAGTTCATAGGCATGGTGGCTGTTACTCCGAAGGCTATGATTTCGAATTCTACATGGTTGAATGGGACTAGAACTTGGAAGTTCAACTTGAGTGGGATTGAATGTGTTTAATGCTTTATTTTCCAACTAGATGAGAGATTGGACTTCAAATCTAGTTGTGTATTTTGCTTGGATTGATTGGATTGACATGGGATTGCTACAAGTGGACCCTTGAATGCCTTAGTGCCTTTAAACTACTGTTTTCATTAAAGTTATTGTTTTAGTATAATTGCTTCGATTGAATCTCTTATTTATTGCAAAATTGAGTTGCTGGAATAGTTTGGAACCTATTTTTTAATTCCCTATGGATCGACCTCGGTCTTATCGAGATTTATTACTACATCGCAGCCTTACACTTGAGGCGAGCGAACACCTATCTTGGGTACCAGCATATTGAAGCTGGACTTGAGCACACTCATGTGTTGATCTGAGATCAGTTTTAATACAGACTGCCCTGGCTGACGCAGATGTTACGATACCATATAGAACTTCTTCGTGATCTACTGAGGTTGATTTTCAAACTGATGTCGGGGTCTTCCCTGAGTGATGGGCTGAGGTTTACTTTTCTGCACAAACTTCTCAATTCGAGGTTTTGCCCCTTGCCCTTTCTTCATCACGTCAAATTTTTTATTAGTTTTACCACTATCGGAGAGGTTGTAATATTTTGCATCGGTAAAAAATGACTCAGCTATTGTGTATGGCTTCGAATCTGCCACTACCCTGAATTGGACCCGTCTCTACTGTATTTGAAGCACTGATGATACATCGAAGGGATTACGGTTGTTATGGAGCCAAGGCCTTCCCAAGAGGAGATTGTATGTTGTCACTGCATCGATCACCTGACATGTTACTTTCGTTGTCAGTTCTTCAATCTCCAACATCACCATGATTGATCCGAGTGTACACTGACTGTCTTGATTAAAACCTTGAATCATCATGAGACTTGGGCGTAGTGCCGATTGTCTGTAACCCAGCTTCTGCAGTGTCTTTAATGGCATTATATTTACAGCAGACCCATCGTCCAACATGCACCTCTTGACCTCGGTATCCCTGATTGTTCCTGTGACCATCAACGGATGATTGTGATCTACTAATTCAATCGTGCGGTCTGCTTCTGAGAAAGTGATTGTTGAAGGATGGTTGACATGCATGACTTGTGACACCGATATACACCCCTCTCAAAATTTGTCTATATTATTCATTTCTTCTTCTATCTCTATCATCATGACCTCCCTGACTTCACTGTCAAGTAAAGCATTGATTAACATTTCTCTGTACACTTTTGAGAGACATAAAGCATCGTATATACTTAGGCGGGCGGGAACCTTCTGTAAGTATGACACAACGTCATACGCCACTGGTCTTGGGCTTGGCTAACTGGTCATGGCTTCAACGACCTTCTCTTTCGATTTCTGCATGCGGGGTCTCTCTTGTGGTCTGTCAAGGGTACCGTCTTCTTGCATCGAGTCGTCTGGTCTTAAAGGGGTATGGTCAGGCATTTATTTTCCTGATCGTAAGATGACCACGTCAACCTCTCCCTCAGCTTCTTGTGGGGTCTCTTCGGACGGTGCTTGTTTGACGAACGACACCATTCCGCAATGTGCCATGTTCGTTGCGGGTCGTATCTACCCTGTAATGTTTCTTTCTTTCCTCTTCCTCTGTTCTTTCCTCGGTTAACGAGTCTCCGTCTGTTCTCGAGTCTTTTCTTGCTACTGACTAGAGTCCATGGTTCCTTCGGCTCAGGGAACGGGGTCAATCATTGGTGTCATCTTCCATTGGGATTGCTAAAATCGTCCCGGCAGTCTCCTTTGTTGTCTCAGGTACCTTCATGCTGATGACCCCTTGATTGATCAACCCTTGTATCCTTCCTTTCAGGGAGAAGCAATCTTCTGTCTGGTGGCTGACACATCGATGATATTTGCAGTATTTGGGATCACTTATTCGTCCGACTTCATGGGGACGGACAGGTTCTGGTAGACGTATTAAGCCTTTCTTCAATCAATTGTTCCATAATCGGAACTAGATCGGCCATATCGAATGTGTATAGGTCGTTCGCCCTTTCTCTCTCAGCTATTGATACGCGTTTAGGTACATAAGGCCTTTTACCCTTGTCTTGTATGACTGCTATCTTCATCTCCGGCCTATGATCGGCAGCGGGACATTTTCGGTCTTTCTGGTCCCTGCTCTTGTCGACCTGGTGGGTCTCTACCACTCTTCCCATCTCTCTCTTCTGTCTCTCGGGTCTGAAGATTACCTGGGATGCTTCTTCCTCCACCAGATATGCTTTCGTTGCTAGCTCGCGAAAGGAATTGAAGGTATTGCCTGAAAATCCGTATGAGATCATCAGGTCTAGAGCCCTTAGACACATCTTCATATGTTTGCCTTTGCTGGATAAATCGCGACATTGAGCCGCTGTGGTTCCCCATCGGTCGATGAACTTCTCGACTGGTTCACCATTTCTCTGTCTGACCAATGCTAGGTCTGTTAATGAGATCTCCCTCTCTGTCGTCAAGAATTTCGAGATGAAGGTGTCTTGCATTTGCTCCCATGTTCTCATAGAGCCGGCTGGTAACGACATGTACCATTGAAAGGCTTTCCCTGTCAAGGTAGATCCGAATAGCCGCATGCAATACTGTGGGACTGCAGACCAATTCCCCAACGTAGTTAAGAAGTCGGTGATGTGCTCTTCTGGCGATCCTCTGCCATCAAAGTTTTCAAAGTCGGGAACGGTACCTCTTTTACTTCTGGTGGGTATGGGACCCGATATTTATAGCTGTCTCTCCTCTCTTTCTCTTTTTCTTGCCGCATTATGTGGGCTATCGTCTGGGATAACTCTTCTCGTGATACGTGAGATGCGGAAAGCAGTGCACATTCCGCTGGTGCGGCCCTGAGTTGGACGGGCGGTTCAAGCTTAGCCAGACCTTCTGCTGCCCCTTGGGATTCTTCGGTCGACTGATGGGTGGGCGGCGCGATACTTCTGGTGGCATTCTGCGCTATCAGAGTGGTCAAGGCTTCTTGAATAGCCCTCCTTCGATCGTTTGTCTCGCGATTAGCCTCGACCAATCTGTCGATCTGATCTTGGAATGGAGGTAATTCTTCTAATTCATATGGTCCTTCTTCTTCTTCGGCTACTTGGACCATCACCACTTGTGCCAATGGGATTTCCTGAGCCGGCCTCTGTTTTGGTTCGAGGGTTGTCATGGACTTGGATTTTACATGCGCGGGCCTGGTAAGTTTCTGTGAGGTGCGAGCGGTCTTGGGCAGTGGAGGGAACCGCTCGGCCGCCATTGCAGGCACTGCGAGCTTGGCTAATATAACCTGGCTGTTGATAGGGATCTTCTGCCCCTGCTTCGGCTGCCACTGTCTCCTGATTACGGGGCAAGGTTTTACAACGTTCGCCTTCCTATATGCTGTTATGATGGTCACTTTCTTCTGTTCTTTCTTCTGCCTTTTGGTTCTTAACCAACTGTCATTCTGAGCTTGGGCTGGCTGTTGCAATTGCGGTGAAGCGAGGGAAGCTAAAGCCTCCGGTTGCAAGGAAGATGCACGAACTCGTCATTGAGCATGCCATTTCTTCTGTCTGCTTTAGTATCTTGCTAATTATGCGGTGTCAGGAAATTATTAGAACAGTTCATAAATGCGGCCAGGAGCGTGAACCCATCGATCGTGGTACATAAACTAACAGGAATGAGCAAGAAGAAGACAAATACATGTAATTGTGGAAGTTCATGGGTTTGAAAACCTTTAATTTATCGTCTATTGCCTTAAAGATGAAGGGAAGAACGTTCCCATTAAGAGTCGCCAGTTTGACACCCGAGGGCGCCGAAACATTATGCCTCGCGATAAATATCTTACATACACGTTCGTATCTGTGAATGATTGATTTTAGAGCGTTTTCTATACTCAGAGCTAACCAGAGATTCTGGGTTCTGTCCCCAACAGAGTAGCCAGTTTGTTAGAACTAGAAAATGGATTACAAGGACATTTTTTGGATGTTGTTCTGGGGTTCTGAATAATAGAAACATTCATAGATAATCACAAGCATTCACAAAAGTACGCGAGAGAGATATTGCAAGGCAAATTTTATTCCAGAGATCCTGAGATCTTGTACATTCCAGGCCGTGATCTGGCACAAGCCCTTAATTACATCGAATAATCGATGACCCTTGATTAAAAGGCAAGAGACTAGTCAACAGAGACTATGGTCTTAGAGTTTGTGGTCGTAGAGACCTGTATTCGTTTTGTTATGTACTGAAGCATCTTTGTATTAGCCAGATGTCTATGTCCCATGTTTTAACCGGAGATCCGGGCTGAGAGTATCAGGGTTTATGACTAAGAAATACGGCTCTGGGCCCGCGCCTGTCATGTATGGACAGGTGACCTCGAGAAGTCTAATCTACAGTTGTGTGTACCTGCGTAGCCCAACCAACGGATGCCGTTTGAATGGGTTGGGCATCGATTGTTGTGTTGTGGCAGTTCATAGCAATTGCTTTATAGAGAATTGAAACTCTTTGACATGGTTTATCGTGATAACCATAGTCCCGTTTTTCTAGCTTTCGACCCAAATCGGATCATATCTTTACAGTAGATATAAATGATGACATATTTACATAGTTCTGGATGCTAGCGGCTTCCTTCCGAGAAGTCATTTCATTCAACGCGTTGGATCGGGTCAAACCTCGAAGATGCACAATTTTGCTCATTTAGAGATCTTGGAACGTCCATTCGACCATTCCATTGCGTCCGAAACGCTCGGAATACCTAAAATAGGCTCAAACGGAACTTGAAAACACTTAAAATTGAGTCTGATGCACCCGTGAACATGTTCTTTAATTGGCTGATTTTTTGGGTGTGTGGGACTTAATTTATGGGTGCGTGGGCTCCAACACACCTTTAAATTAAGTGCCCGATTTTTTGATGAATTTATGGATGCGTGGGCCATTTTTCGGGAACGTGGGACAATTTTTAGGTGCGTGGGACCGAATTTATGGATGCGTGCCCACACTTGTGATTTCTCAGAATTCGGACCTGCAGTAGAAGATGTCGGCGATCAGAAAGGTATTCCGACAACCAGGAGGGTTTTCGGGGATCGAAAAAGTATTCCGGCGAGGGTTTCCGGTGGGGATCTCGAATACCCAGAGGATAGTAACTCTCTCTCTTTCCGAACGTAGAAATGAACAGTTGGACGGGGTATTTATACCCGTAAATACCGAAACTCTACCAATGAGGGGCTGCCACGTGCCACGCACTCCTAAAATACCCCCGACGTACTTTAAAATCGACGTGCGGAGGTCCAACGCATCCAAAAATAGGTTCTGAAAATATCTGATTTTTTAGGTGAGTAGGACTGAATTTTCGGGTGCATGGGACTCCATGCACCCTTAAATGAAAATCTTGAAATATGTTGAATTTAAGGGTGCGTGGACCCATTTTTGGGGTGCGTGGGCCACCAAAACACCTCTAATGAAAATCCTGAAATGTGTTAAATTTAAGAGTGCGTGGACCCATTTTTGGGGTGCGTGGGACACCATGCAACCTTTAAACCAATTCTTGTTTTTCTGATTTTTCGGGTGCGTGGGTACCCAAATTTACGGATGCGTGGGAGTCCGATTTTATGGGTGCGTGGACGAACTTTTGAACGTTCCAAATTGGGTTTTGAATTCTGATGAGTTTGTGGGGCCCATTTGATCATGCAATCACATGCACTATTCATCATAAATCATAATGAAGTTATGGGTTTGATTCCGGGTGGTTCCTATCGCAGTAATTCGCAAGGCCCGCTGGAGTTTTTAGCTACAATTGGCTAAGGAGATTTTTGTAAATCTCCGTTTTGGGTGCAACAGGAGGCGTTTTACGGGATTCTTTCAGAGGTGTATGGTCGTTTTGCTTGTTTTGAGGGCCCCTACCTTTTAAGACCCCAACAGCTTGTCCCAAAAAGGACCGCACATCTCGTATTCTCTTGGGTGGTGGAAGGTTAGAGATAAGATCAATTTTAGCTTTGTCCACCTCGATTTCGTTTTGTGAGATGATGTGACCAAGTACAATTCCCTTTTGAACCATGAAGTGACATTTCTCCCAATTCAACACAAGGTTCTTCTCTTCACATCTTTTCAACACAGATTTCAAGTGCATAAGGCACTCATCAGAGCTACAACCAAATACAGAGAAATCGTCCATGAAGACTTTAAGAATTGTCCCCACCATATCAGAAAAAATACTCAGCATACAACGCTGAAAAGTGGCAGGGGCATTACATAGTCCAAATGGCATCCTTCGATAGGCGAAAGTACCGAATGGACATGTGAATGTTGTTCTTGGTCCTCTAGGGCGATCTCTATTTGGTTGTACCCTGAATAGCCATCAAGGAAGCAAAAATGGGAATGACCCGCCAACCTTTATAAATTTTAATCAACAAACTGTAGGGGGAAGTGGTCTTTCCTCGTAACTTTGTTTAGCTTCTTGTAGTCAATGCACATTCTTCAACCTGCAGTGACTCTGGTTGGTACAAGTTCATTATTGGCATTGGCTACAATGGTTATTCCGGATTTCTTAGGCACCACTTGAGTTAGGCTCACCTATTGACTATCGGATATTGGGTAAATGATACCCACATCCAATAGTTTCACCACTTCGGCCTTAACCACATCCTTCATGTTTGGATTGAGTCGTCTTTATGGTTGCCTAGATGTCTTCGCATTCTCCTCAAGGTGTATGCGATGAGTACAAGTCAGTGGGTCTATATCTATGCCTTTGAGATCCGCAATCGACCATCCAATGGCACTCTTATGCTCTATTAGAGTAGCTATTAGCCTACTCTCTTGTTCCTCATCCAAGTGGGAAGAAATCACCACCGGATATGTCTCATCTGGACCTAAATATACATATTTGAACTCACTTGGTAATGGTTTTAGGTCGAGCGTTGGTGCCTTGATATTGGATGGGAGGGGCTTGTTCTCATTTAAGGGTAACAGTTCAAATAGCGCCCTCCATCTTTTGTTATCAAGTACCGGCATCACATCTAAAATGGCATCCATCTCTCGTATTGTGTCATCATTTATCTCATGAGAGTGGGCCACACATGCCTCCAAAGGGTTGGAATATAATGTCAAGGGGAATGTATCCTCCACGAATGATTCAATCAAATTTATCTCGTGGATCTCATCATCAACTTCCCGTGGTTGTTTGCATACCGTCTTCCGCTTCCAAGGGTGACTTCAATGGTTGGGGACTTGGTCACCTGTATGATAGGGGTTTTCACTTCCAAAGGCGACCCTCTCGAGTTTCAAAATCAAATATATTCAGCTCGAGTGTCATATTTTCAAAGGACATTTGTACAAGCTCGTTTCTACAATTGATAATCGCATTGGAAGTAGCTAGAAAAGGGCGGCCAAGTATGACGGGAATTTGAGCACCAGTACCTATCACGGGTACCTATCAACTCGAGTGTCATATTTCCAAAAGAATTCTTTCTTCCTTCCTTTACTTCTCTCTAAGACCGAAGCACAAGGTGTCTTGCAATAGCTGAGCCAGAAGCAAGGATAGAGACCGATTTCTCCTGGTCAATAGGGGTTCAGAGAACTCCCCACCCACTCTTTAAATCTTTTGAGAAAAAGTGCAGAAAAAGAAGAAAGAGGAATAGAAGTGAGAAGAGAAATCTCTGAGCACAAGGTGATCCAAGACGGCAATGCCGACCCATAGGAATCAAGGTGGCACAAGGCCAACCTATCAGAGATCCAAAAAGGAGTATCCACCCACTCTACAAGAGATGAATATGATAGGAATGAATAGGGGAAGAAGAAGAGTAAGGTTAGAAAGATAAAACCTGATTTGAGAACTTAAGATCCCTAACTTCTTCTTTAACTTCCTAAAATTCCTGCAAAAGAAAAAATCAAAATAAAACAAACTAAGTCAGTACTATTCCTAAAAATTTCAATAGAAACTATCTTCAGAAATTCTGTTAAAACCGTCAAAGTCCCCGGCAACGGCGCCAAAAACTTGTTCGCTCGCCTCAAGTGCAAGGCTGCGATGTAGTAATAATCTCGGTAAGACCGAGGTCGATCCACAGGGACTTGTGTAGGAATTCATAAAACACTTCTAATGGTTTCTACTGAAGAGCTAACTAATAGATTTTTAAGAAATTGATGTAGATATATGCTTTGAATTAAATCGAATGTAATCAATAATAAAAAGGCACTAGGGGTTCAAGGATCCACTCGTAGCAATCCTTGATGCTCAACTCGCTGTGGTTTCTCACTTTCTCAAATAGAATCGAAATTAAGTTCTATCTAACCGGATAATAGAGCAGTTAAAATAAACAATCTGTCATATGTGTGATTCATGTACATGATTCTCTCAATTCAAGCTAGGACTTGAGCACACTCAATTGCATAGGTCAATCCTAATTCCAATAGGTTAAGATCACAACCAAATCATCATTAAAGCCTGTCACAAAGCTTAACTAGATCATGATTTGAACTTGATTCAAATCACATACACAACCTCACATAATCCAGAATTTCTAGAAAAATAGAACTTTTGGTATGAAGTTCCCACATGAGGATCATAGGTCTAGAGCGTATTGAATCCAATTCCACGGATCATACAGGTCTAGACTAACTTAAAACAATTAAGAACTCAAGCAATTCTTCTAAACATCCATGAGCCATAATAAGATTAAGAAAAACTACTTAGAACTTTATTTAAACTTCAAACCATTGTTCTTTACTAATAATCCAACTACAACCTTCACCTCTTAGCCCTAGCTAAGAGGTTTAGCCGTTCATGATCCAAGGAAACATGAAAACAACTAAAAACATAAATTGAAAAACACAAACTAGAGGGAGTTGTGGAACTCCGAATCCGACTTTCGCTACTTCCCACCTTCGTAGCTCTCTTCTAGGATGCCTTAGGAAGGAGTCCTGGGTCCCCTTTTATAGAATAGTGCAGAGAGTTCCAGATTGCGCAAGAAATCCCAGACTGCGCAGAGAAAATTGAAGCTTGTAGGACACGTTCTGTTATGCAGACGACCGGTTGCACGACCGGTCTCAAAAACGCAAAAATAGTCCAGTGAGTTTTTTCAGAAATTCAGACCCAGGATTTTAATTCAAGGACTGGTCGCACGACTAGTCTAAGTAGTGGACGACCGGTCGTGGATGGTCCAGCAAGGTTCATAGAAAAGGTCTCTTTTGTTGAGTGTTCGGACCGGTCGGATGACCAGTCCTGGGCTATGGATGACCGGTCGGATGACCGGTCTTGGGTGCATTTTGCTGCCTTCTTTTCTTCTCTCCTTTACTTCTTTCTTCCATCCTTTCACGCTTAGTCTTGTGATCTTCAATTCTTATAATTCACGTATTTAAGTCTTCAATTGATGAATGCTCTCTCTTATTCCTATAACCACAAAACCATGCATTAGTTGGGTCTTTAATCATGTATTTCAAGCATAGTTAGTGATAAAATGGGGTTAGAATATACACATTTAAGAGCTCAACTGTTAATGTCAGATTTTGTAACAGGATCCTCCGGACGTTCACCTTCTCTCCACCAGAGATTTCCCACGCCAAACCTGAAAGAAGACAGACAGCAACTAAGGGTGGCTGGGGTCCAGCCGTTAGCCCTCCGATGCTTAAGTCAGACCAAAGCAAGAAGAAGAGTAGCCAGGCAAAATGGGACAGAGATCGAATATTGTGTGTACCTTTCCCCTAATGGAGTCATCCCTTTATATAGATCTGAAATGGTTCAATCTGTTACGCAAGATATCGAGATCCCGCTGATCTCGTGTACGATACTGAGATCTTGCTGATTTCGTGGGATAAGATCCTCATCTTTAGAGACGAGATCCAACCCAATGACTTATTTCGGCAATCACGT
This sequence comes from Liriodendron chinense, assembly GCA_003013855.2. Classification (NCBI taxonomy): domain Eukaryota; kingdom Viridiplantae; phylum Streptophyta; class Magnoliopsida; order Magnoliales; family Magnoliaceae; genus Liriodendron; species Liriodendron chinense. The sequence goes on along the minus strand of ML058372.1, from coordinate 666,631 downwards.
TCCTTGATGGCAATCCCTTGAGATCCGGAACCACCAGAGAAGATAAGCCTAAAAACCGACCTATACGGGCTGCCGGTAGGCGTAGTAATAGCGCTGATTGCTCATGTAGAGCTGGAAACCGTAGTTGGAGTCATAGCCAGCGAAAAAGGAAGGAAACGCCGACAAGACGGAAACCACCGAACTGGGTGTAGCCCTGCCTGGCCTCGCAGAGGGATTGGCCAAGCTGCTCGATGGGAATCGGGTGCTGGTACTGAAGGATAAGAGATGTAGCCGCAGAAAAGCTGTTCGCATGTTGGAACATGGTCGCGAGTCCAAGTGCTCACTCATTTTGACGTAACACCTTTCAACGACTTGTGAGAAGGTCTGCTCGTTGTTCAAGAAGGGAACCTTTGCTTTGCTTTATCTGACCATCGGCTATGGGAGCTCGAAGCCTTGCGAATAGGTGCTCCGTATTTATCCATCCTGCGACTCTCGAGCATATGATCTCGAGAGTCGGATGAACATCCCGCGCTTACCCAATCTGCGGCTTGTGATCAGATGATCTCAAGAGTCGGATGGGCCTCCTACACTTACCCGATCTACGACTCTCAATCAGATGATCTCGAGGGTCCAATGGGTACTTCCGTACTTCCCCGATCTGCGACTCTCGCCCAGATGTTCTCGAGAGTCGAATGGGCGTCCGCGTACAATCTTAACAGCTGAGTTGATCTCCCTTATTTTGCCTATAACAGATGCCCCACAAGTCCTTGCTGCCAAGAATTTTGAAGGGAAGGACTTAGCTCATTACCACACGTAACCGCCCGCTGCCTTTATCGAGAACGGAACCTCACATGATGGGCTGGAATTAATGAGCGCCAGCTTTCCGCAGTCTTTCCGCAGACAGAAAATGAAGGGGCGCTCGCCACGTGTTTGACGAGTTAATGGGCGTGCCTGCTCGAGTGCTGCGCCGAAGGAGGGACTGCCACGTGCCATCAGATACGGCGGAATGATTGCCTATAAATATACGGAGTCCGCCATTTCTTTGATTTTCTACAGAAGCTTTTCGAAAGGAACTTGCAGTCTTCTCTTTCCATTCTTCTTCCTCCGGTGCTCCTTTTCTTTCTTTCTGTTTTTGGTATACTTCTTTTTTTCTTTTCCTTCTTTTGTTTTTATCTTCTCATGGCTGGGAACTCTGACGAGACCACCGTCCCTCTCGGTGATGCCACTCCGGAATCCTCTGCCTCCAGCAGTGCGAGGGTTCCGGCAGGGAGATACACTACAGCCGGATATCCTTCCGTTTTATCGGAGGACCAGCTGGCTGAGTTACGGGAGAGATACCTGATCCCCGACTCAGTCACTCTCCGCTTGCCCGGAGATGGAGAGACACCAGACTCCCCCCCCCCCCCAAGGATGCGTAGCTTTTTATGAGTACCAGCTTATCCTGGGGGTACGCCTCCCCCACCATCCCTTCATCCGCGATGTTCTCCGGTGTTACAAGATTGCCCCCGGGCAACTCATCGTGAACAGGTGGAGGGTAGTTCTGGGCTCCTTTGCCCTCTGGGCTCAGGCCGGCAACGGGGAACTCACGGCAGAGGAGTTCCTCCGTATGTTCTGTCTGAAGAAAGCTCCCTCCAGCGAAGGCTGGTATTATTTATGTTATTGGCAACGGGATAACTTCGTGTTGGGGAAGCCCTCCTCGAACTATCCCGGCTGGAGGAAGTGGTGGTTCTATGCTTCCGGGAACAGGGAGTCTGCCTCCTCCAGGGGTCCAGGAGTGACCCGATTTTTCTGTGAAGGTAGGCACAATCCCGCATTGTGCAGTTTCTTCAGTTAGGTTTTTAGGGTTTTTGCTTCATTTGACCCCTGTTTGTGCTCGCAGGTATCCCGGCCTTGAGAAAACCAAATTTGAAGGGAGGGATCAACGAGAAAATTGTAAAGGTGTACAAGGTGCCTGTTGGTGATAGGCATATCGAGGCTTGCCTGTCTCCCTCGTGACTTGCTGCAGCGGGCTTAATTTCCAGAAGAGAGGTTGAGATGACGAAGGCTGGAGAGAAGAGGGGTCTGTTGCCCCGACTGAAGGGCACAGGCTCCAAGAGGCAGAAGAGAACACCTGCCGAACCATCTCAATCATCCATCCGCACGGGTAGCGATCAGCCTGCCCTTCCCGCGAGCATGGCGGGGGCCCCGGCTGGGCCCACTATTCCCTCACTGGTGGTCGTACCTGGACCGCCAGTGATTAACATTGCTGACAATTCCCCGGATGGGGCGGGGTCCGGGTGCCCCCAGCTGAAGAGGCTCGAGAGTAGATGGAGCCTCAAGAGTCAGCTCCTGCTTGCGAACTGATCCCTGCTGCCGAGCAGGGACCTGCTCGCGAGTCGATGCCTCCACCTCGCGAGCCGGCCGGGTTGGTCGTTGCCCAACCGTCAGGAAGCGGGACATATTCTATTCCCCGCCACCTCCATCCAGTTTGTAAATTTTTATTCGAGAACGTCCCCCCCCAAGCCTTCGGCACTCTTCCCGAGCCCAGCCCTGAGAACCTTTTCCTCGAAGCGGGGGTGAGGATGGTTCAGGTAAGACCTAGTCAAGACCTGCTTTAATCTGTTATTATGTTCCAGAATACTTTCTCACATTTTTCATCACTTTTGCAGGGCTTAGATCTCATCCTGTGAACGAGGCGTGATATTGTTACCCCCCGTCGCGTGATAGACGAGGCTGAGGGGAAGAGGACTGCCTTGGAGAAGGCAGTTCAAGGAAGAGATCAGCTGCTCAAGGCCCGTGAGGCGGTGATCGCGAAGAGAGATGAGGAGAAGAAGATCCTCATCGAGAAAATCCAAATCCTGACCGACAGGTATCAGGCCTTGGACTCAGACTTCGTGAAGCTCACGGGTTTGAAGGAGAAGGCTGAGAGAGAGAGGGAGATCTTCCGCCAAGATAAGATCTCGTTGGAGGAGCAGTTCGCGGAGGCCAGGTCGCAGCTCAAGGAGGCCAACGACAACCTGACCAAGGAGCGCTCCGCTCTTGCACAGCTCAAGGACGACTCGATCCACTGGGACGAGGAGAAAGTCGCCCTTATTAAAATGCTCTCGGAGGAAGGTCCTCGGGCAATTTCCGAGTTCCGGACTTCGCAGCTGTATGAGGACGAAAGATACGAGTCGTATGATGCTGGTCGCGACTTTGCACTAAGAGTAGTGCAACGAATGATCCCATCCTTTGATATGGGGGAATTTGGTCGAGTCGCGACCATCATAGCTGCAGAAGAGCAAGCTGCTGCTGAGAACGAGGTGACTGAAGCCACGCAAGCTGGAGGGGCTTCAGAAATGGGCCCTGAAGTCGAGAGCACGGCTCCTCCAAGAGATTGATCTTTTTGTTTTCCTCTCTTGTACTCGCGAGCAGAAATTTTGTAAATATTTTATCATCAATGAAAAGATATTTTTTGGAAGTGTTGTTTTTGTTTACTCTTTCCCTTTCATGCAATGAATGCCTTCTCATTCTTGTTTACTTTCTTTTCATGCACTGAATGCCTTCCTGTTGCAATGAGTTATGCTCAACCCGGGGGGTCGTAGCGACCATGCCCTCGTGGAGAGACTTATCTATCGATTGAGAGAATGTGCTCAATCCAGGGGGTCGTAGCGACCAAACCCTTGTGGAGATAGACTAATCTATCGATTGAGAGAATGTGCTCAATCCGGGGGGTCGTAGCGACCAAACCCTCATGGAGATAGACTGATCTATCGATTGAGAAAATGTGCTCAATCCGGGGGGTCGTAGCGACCAAACCCTCGTGGAGATAGACTGATCTATCGATTGAGAAAATGTGCTCAATCCGGGGGTCGTAGCGACCAAATCCTTGTGGAGATAGACTGATCTATCGATTGAGACTTCAAGTTTACCTCCAAGTTTACCAAGGGTATGAAGGTCATCCATAAAATGGAAATGCGACCATCCTAGGTGGAATTTAACCTTACCAAAGGTAGGCGATTGGCCAAGGGATTGTATTAATGGAGTAGCGACCAAAAGATGTCTTTCACTTTATTCATAAAGAGTTGTCTATGAACTACATCAAATCTAGGGGTAATATCGTAGCAAATGCTCCACGTGCCAAGGGCGACGTACGGGCTTCCCTTGCATGTCTTCAAGATAATAAGTACCGGGTCGCACAATCCTAATAACCCGATATCGGCCTTCCCAATTTGGATCCAACGAACGAGCGGGAACTCCAAGTTTTTGTCTCAGGACCAAATCTCCGGGCTGGAAGGATCTAGGCCGAACCCTAGCATTTCGATAACGAGCAATACGTTGTTGATATGCTGCCACTCGTACTTGGGAAGCATTTCTTCGCTCTTCCAAGAGATCGAGATGAAGTCGGAGGTTTTCCTGATTACTCATGGGGTCATACTGCTCGATCCGATATGAGGGCACTTGAATTTCCACTGGTACCACTGCGTCGACACCAAAAGCTAAGGAGAAAGGGGTTTCTCCTGTTGATGTACAAGCCGTGGTTCTATACGCCCATAGTACTTCTGGCAGAAGTTCTGGCCACACCCCTTTACATTCCCCTAGCTTGGTCTTTAAATGGTGCTTGATGATCTTATTCACTGCCTCGACCTGCCCATTCGCCTGAGGATGATATGGAGAAGTGCGGAGATTACGTATCTTCCATTTTTCACAAAATTCATCGAAAGCTGCGTTGTCGAACTGCGTTCCGTTATCGGTAATTATAGTGTGAGGAAGTCCGAAACGGCATATAATATTTCTCCATACAAACTTAGTAGTTTGTTTCTCAGTAATCTTGGCTAATGGTTCTGCCTCGGCCCATTTGGTGAAATAATCAACTGCCACGATCGCGAACCTATTTTGTCCCTTTCCCATGGGTAAGGGCCCGATGATATCGACCCCCCACTGAGCAAAAGGCCAAGGGCTATCAACTGGGGTCATCCGCTCGGATGGTACATGAGGTATAGGTAAATATCGTTGACACTTGTCACATTTTTTAGAAAATTCAATTGCATCTGCTTTCATAGTAGGCCAATAAAATCCTTGCCTCATCGCTTTATATGCTAGGGATCGTCCCCTAGGATGGTTACCACATGCCCCCTGGTGTACTTCAACTAGAACACGAAGTGCTTCTACTGGATGAAGACACCTTAAATGAGGCAAGGAAAAGCTTTTGCGCAACAATATTCCGTCCTGTAAAGTATACCTGGCAGCCCGGAGACAAATTTGCCTTGCAGCTTTCTTGTCCTCTGGTAGGTGTCCGTCTCTGAGATAAAGGATGATAGGATTCATCCAGCATGGAGATGATTGTACCGATATTACATGCTCGAGAGTCGCTTGGTCGATACTCAGGTTCTGACGATGCTCGAGGGGGATCGAATGTGATAATTCAGATTCTGGTGCAGAAGCGAGCTTTGCCAAGGAATCAGCAAGTTGGTTCTTCTCGCGAGGAATATGAATTATTTCATAAGTCTTCAGTTTTGCGAGCAGGATGAGGATACGAGACTTGTACAAGGCCATCCTTTCTTCTTTGGCCTCGAATTCACCAAGGACTTGGTTGACAATGAGCTGGGAGTCGCCATGAACTAACAGATTCTGAACTGCAAGGACAATGGCCAGTTCAAGGCCAATGATCAGGGCCTCATATTCTGCTTCATTATTTAAGACGCGAGATTCGAAACGCAAAGCATATTGAAAATGTGACCCGTCGGGAGCCACTAAAATCAGGCCCACGACGACCCGTCCACTAAGAGTGACCAAGGAGGCTGGTCGCTGGTCATGGTATTATCTTCGGAGGAGTACGTGAATTCGGTGATGAAGTCAGCCACGGCCTGGCCCTTTACTGCGGTCCTAGGACAGAATGAGATATCATGCTCGCTGATCTCGACCGCCCATTTAGTTAACCGTCCGGAAGCCTCAGGTTTTTGAAGGACTTGTCGTAGCGGGTGATTCGTCGGTACTAAAATAGCGTGGGCTTGAAAATATGGTCGCAGTTTTCGAGCTGCCGTGACTAAGGCTAGGGCCAGTTTCTCCATATCAGAATACCTAGTTTCTGCATCAACCATTGCTCGACTGATATAATAAACGGGCCTCTGCACCCCGGAATCTTCTCTTATTAAAGCGGCGCTAACGGCCGTAGTGGACACAGAGAGATAAAGAATGAGTTGCTCATGTGCTACAGGTTTAGATAAAATGGGGGGTGTGCTCATGTATAGCTTCAATTGTTGAAAGGCTTCCTCACATTGTGGCGTCCATTTCCAATCAGACTTGGCCGTTGCACGAAGGAGTTTGAAGAATGGTAAACACTTGTCTGATGCTCGCGAGATAAACCTGTTTAACGATGCGATGCGACCAGCTAGACGCTGGACGTCCTTCAGAGTGGTGGGGGATTTCATCTCTATCAATGCTTTTATCTTCTCAGGATTTGCCTCAATTCCGCGTTGGCCAACCATGAACCCGAGAAATTTCCCTGCAGACACACCGAACGCACATTTTTCTGGGTTCAATTTCATTTGATACCTCCTCATTAAGTCGAAGGCTTCTCGAAGATCAGAAATATGATCATCTTCTATAGTGCTTTTCACGAGCATGTCATCAACATAGACTTCCATATTCCTACCAATTTGAGCAGCGAATATTTTGTTGACGAGACGTTGATAAGTGGCCCCTACATTTTTAAGACCGAATGGCATTACTTGGTAATAATATAATCCCCGGTCTGTGATGAAAGCGGTATGTTGGCTATCAGGTGGGTGCATCATGATCTGGTTGTAACCAGAATAAGCATCCATAAAACTAAGCAATGCGTGTCCAGCTGTTGAGTCGACCAACTGGTCGATCCGCGGTGTCGGGAAGCTGTCTTTGGGACATGCTTTGTTCAAGTCTGAATAGTCGACGCACATTCTCCATTTGCCATTAGCTTTCCGGACGAGAACTACGTTCGCGACCCACTCTGGGTAATCAACTTCTTTTATGAAATTGACCGTGAGTAGCTTCTCAACTTTAGCTTTGATCGCCATTTGCCTTTCTGCAGTGAAGGCTCGTCGACGCTGGTGTACGGGTTTATGCTTTGGATCGAAATTGAGACGATGTACGATGACGTTGGGGTCAATGCCTGGCATATCTTTATGAGACCAAGCAAACACGTCCTGGTATTCAGTGAGGAAACGGACCAAATCTCCACGGTGGACACTGGTTAAAGAGGATCCAATGTACACGATTTTAGACGGGTCATCTTCGATCAGATGAATCACCACTGTTTCCTCCCCAGGAGTTCCTGATTGGAGAGCATTCTCTCTCGGATCCAACGAGGTGTTGGTGGAGAAGGTGGGTGAACCTTGTATTATCTCCATAACGGGTGTTGCTTGAGCCTTCTTCCGATCCTGTAGGGTTATCTGATAGCAAGACCGTGCCTCCTGTTGACTTCCTCGCACGACCCCGATACCATTTGGGGTAGGAAATTTGACACACAGATATGAAGGGTGCAAGGCTGCCCCGACCTTAGTAAGAGACGGCCGCCCTAAAATGGCGTTATACGCCGATTTTCGGTCCACCACGAGGAAATTTACGAAGATGGTGGTCTTCGCTGGACTTTCTCCAAAAATAACTGGGAGATCGATGCTTCCTTCAGGTGTTACTCCTCACCTCCGAAGCCGACGAGGGGGGTCGAAACTGGTTTGAGCAGGCTTCTGGCAAGTGCCATTTTGTTGAAAGCCTCCAAGTATAGAATATCGACTGAGCTGCCTGTGTCCACCATAATTCGATGTGTAAGATAATTTGATACCTTTAATGTGACTACAATGGAGTCTTCGTGAGGGAAGTGAATTCCCTTTGCATCTTCGAGAGTGAAGGAAATTGGAGGATGGCTGGTCTTCGACGAGCTAGACGTCTGTTCCAGCCAGTAGATTTGCTGGGGTTCTTTGGACGCCTTTCGAGCGTATGCTTTTCTGAAAGCTTGAGAATCGCCCCCGCAAGCTGGTCCTCCGATGATGGTACGAATTTCCCCCGTAGGCTCAGCGTCCTCTTGGTCAGTTTGATGATGAGGTTGTTCCTTTTGGCGGGACGAGGTGTTCGCCCTTTCCGGTGATCGATTTTTGCGAGCAACATAATCCTGGAGATGGCCTTTTCGAATGAGAGCTTCGATATGGTCTCGTAGAGAGATGCAGTCCTAGGTTCTATGCCCATGATCTTTGTGGAAGTAACAGAACTTGCTCTTGTCTCTCTTCTCGGGATCGGATTTGATCTTTGCAGGCCACTTCACATATGGCTTGTGTTTTATCTCCATTAGAACCTTTTCATGAGACCGACTAAGAGGGGTGTAGTTATGGTATTTATCGGAATAAGGCTTCTTGGGAGAACGTTCGCGTTGATCACGACGATATTTTTTATCTGTAGAAGAGGCTCCTTCTGGCTTGCGTTTCTTACCCTGTACTCCATGGCGTGTCAATGCGACTTCTTCTGCATTGATATATTTCTGAGCTTTGGCTTGGAACTCTGCCATAGTTTTTGGAGGGCTCTTGTCTAAAGCAAACCTGAATTTCTCGCTCGTTATTCTGGCTATGAGGGCTGCGAGGCCTTTTTCTTCAGTATAACCTTCAGTTTGAACGGCTTCAGCGGTGAACCGTACTGTGAACTCCTTTATCGTTTCCCCATGCTGCTGTTTTAGATTCATTAGATGGGAGGCTGGCTTCTTGATGCGGATGCTTCCCATGAATTGAGAAAGGAATATTTCTGATAACTGAGAAAAGGAGCTGATGGAACGAGGCTTTAATCCTCGGAACTACGTACGAGCTGCCTCCTTTAATGTCAGGGAAAAAGCCCTACACATGATTTCTGAACCATGTCCCTCCAACTCCATGAGGGACCTGTATGTTTCCAGATGTTCAAGAGGGTCGCCAATACCTGTGTACGGGGTGATAACAGGCGTTCGATACTTTCTGGGTAACGGGGCTTCCATAACCTCGCTGGTGAAGGGGGACTCGGATTGATGTATCGCCGCCATGACAGCAGATGGCCGATTTGCCTGGTATCGCTGTTCCATGACATCAAAACCATCATGGATTCTTTTGAGATCTCCTTCCCATGGTAGGGTATAGCTAGATGTTTCGGCGGTGGAGCCCTGCGATTGAGGTTGTCGAGACGAACTAGAATGTATAGAATGCGGAGACGGCACAGGGAGATGGCTGCCAAGTGGTGGGACTTGTGGTTCGTCCATAGAATGTCTAGATGCCACTGGTATGGGCGGCGGTGGTAACCCTTCAGAGGCTTGTCTCTGCGGTTCAGGGAAATGCTGATCAAGCCGATTTGACAGCGCCTGAACTCCGGCGTTTAGAGTCAGGAGGTATTTCCGAGGAACCGCAAGACATCGTCTTGATTTCCAGAAGCCTCCAATAATGGATTTGTTGATGGCATATTCGGGGCTCCTTGAGGGATGTTCGTCGAGGCAGGTGGAAGGGTAGGTACGGATTCCATCTCATCGGGCGGCGGTGGTGCCTGCCTTGAAGTCGAAGGATGAACAGCCTTTTTAGGAGGCATCGCGGAAGGATTTTGATCGGTAAAACGATTGATTCCGATGATCAAGTCGTTCCCACAGACGGCACCAAACTGTTAATGTCAGATTTTGTAACAGGATCCTCCGGACGTTCACCTTCTCTCCACCAGAGATTTCCCACGCCAAACCTGAAAGAAGACAGACAGCAACTAAGGGTGGCTGGGGTCCAGCCGTTAGCCCTCCGATGCTTAAGTCAGACCAAAGCAAGAAGAAGAGTAGCCAGGCAAAATGGGACAGAGATCGAATATTGTGTGTACCTTTCCCCTAATGGAGTCATCCCTTTATATAGATCTGAAATGGTTCAATCTGTTACGCAAGATATCGAGATCCCGCTGATCTCGTGTACGATACTGAGATCTTGCTGATTTCGTGGGATAAGATCCTCATCTTTAGAGACGAGATCCAACCCAATGACTTATTTCGGCAATCACGTTCCTTGATGGCAATCCCTTGAGATCCGGAACCACCAGAGAAGATAAGCCTAAAAACCGACCTATACGGGCTGCCGGTAGGCGTAGTAATAGCGCTGATTGCTCATGTAGAGCTGGAAACCGTAGTTGGAGTCATAGCCAGCGAAAAAGGAAGGAAACGCCGACAAGACGGAAACCACCGAACTGGGTGTAGCCCTGCCTGGCCTCGCAGAGGGATTGGCCAAGCTGCTCGACGGGAATCGGGTGCTGGTACTGAAGGATAAGAGATGTAGCCGCAGAAAAGCTGTTCGCATGTTGGAACATGGTCGCGAGTCCAAGTGCTCACTCATTTTGACGTAACACCTTTCAACGACTTGTGAGAAGGTCTGCTCGCTGTTCAAGAAGGGAACCTTTGCTTTGCTTTATCTGACCATCGGCTATGGGAGCTCGAAGCCTTGCGAATAGGTGCTCCGTATTTATCCATCCTACGACTCTCGAGCATATGATCTCGAGAGTCGGATGAACATCCCGCGCTTACCCAATCTGCGGCTTGTGATCAGATGATCTCGAGAGTCGGATGGGCCTCCTACACTTACCCGATCTACGACTCTCGATCAGATGATCTCGAGGGTCCAATGGGTACTTCCGTACTTCCCCGATCTGCGACTCTCGCCCAGATGTTCTCGAGAGTCGAATGGGCGTCCGCGTACAATCTTAACAGCTGAGTTGATCTCCCTTATTTTGCCTATAACATCAACAGTTGGAGAGTTCTACATCGAGTTTTCTTTGATTTTTCATAGTTTCTTAGTTTTATTTTCTGTTTTTTGAGATATTAGTTTAATCATGTCTGTGTTTAGCTAAGAAGGGAAGCTTGTAGTTGTTTATGATGCTTAAACTCATTGATTCAAGCACTTAAGGTTTTAATGTTGAATTTTCATTAATTAGTTTGAATAAAGTCAATAGTTTTAAAGAATTCTAAAGATCTCTAATGATTAAGGTTATATGGGATGCTTGTGAGTTTTTGAGATTGATCGGCGTGGTTTCATGAAGTTTGATTGATAAAAACCCTAGATTCATTGTGATTTTCGGATATTGTGAATACTTCAAGTTCTCTATTAGTTCAAATTCTTAGATTTTTTTGAAGAAGAACTAATCTATTGAAGTTCAAAATCTTATATTGGTTTGTGAAATATGCCTTAACCTATTCTATCATCTGATTGGATAGGATGGGACTCTAATTCTAGTTGAATTATCAGCTTAAATTGATGAGTTTAGTATTATAGATAATTATAAGTGGATCCTTGGAATCCCTAATGTTTTAATTTCTGATTTTTCTTAATTTATAATTATTAGTTAATGTTTCTGAATTGCATCTCTTTAATCTAAGTCCAACTTCAATTCAAAAGTAGTTCTAGTTACTAGTGTTTAGAGTTGTTACCACAATCCCTAAAGACGATCTTGGTCTTACCAGGTTTATTAATACATATCACAACCCTACGCTTGGGGTTGTGAACAAGATTCGTTCAGGTTTACAATGCTTCTCCGAGTTGATTAAAAGCCTAATTTTAAAGCTGAAATTACACCTTTTGGAGTAAAGGCGCATGCGTGCAGAAGATTTGAGAGCAACTAGTATTATGGCTAAGTCCTATGGGGGGGATTAGGACCTTTTGAAATTATTTTCGCCTACTAAACAGTTTTAACAAATTAAACTAAGCAAGAATACTTCGGCTTCCAAGCCTAAGTGGGTCCAATCACACGACTAGCATATTGTAAGCAATAAGCAACCTAGTCTAAGCATGCATAGATACTCAAATGATTAAACAAATCAAGCCCTTAATCTATGCAACCTAAGTAGACTATAAAGGATGGATCAATTAAGCTCAAGTCTACACAACTAAGTGAAAGTACATCTTGTGTGTGGATGTGCCTATCTAGTGCCTAGCATACATTCCTATCAAGCACTCATAATTAACAATTAAACATACAATGCTAAGATAACAATGTGCTCAATACAATAACAAACACAAGTATGTATAGTGGTTCGACTGCTTGCCTACTCCACTCCCGGTTCAAGTACTCAACCCCTTTAAGCACCGGCATTCATTAGGGAGTTTAAATCTAGTTCCTCCCAACCAAGGTATTTTAAATTGGCTCCACCCAACCGAGGAGTTTACAGGTTCCTCCCAACCTATGAGACCTACTCAAGGTCACCTCAAGTCCTACTCAAAGACAACGCACGTTTACTCCCGTGTCGGAGGCTCCCCCTTGGAGACTTTGTTTAGGCTTGGCAAACGAGCCAAGGAGCGTCAAACAGCCCTTAGTCTTTAGGCCGACAAACACATCAAGGAACGACCAACGTCCCTAGAGTTTTATGCTCAACTAATAAGCCAAGGATTGGTAAACGACCCTAATTCGAGTTTGTCAAACAAACTCTACACTTAACTCCCACAAGGAATTGAGTGGAAAGACTCTCTACAAAGACAACCTTAATTGTCGGATGAGCCCCTTGTTCAGTGCCGTTCGGGTTCCTTGATCTCCGCTCTCCCATGCTTTAATCAGCTTCCCTTACTCCCCCAATCATGTTGCTACTGCGTCACCAATGCCTCAGCTACACTTGATCAACCACCTTGCAAATGATGCCTTTGAGATTTTTACAACTTATAGGAATGGGTTGCCTAGAGAGTCTCACCTACAAAGATCTCATCATAGAGTACTGGATAGGAATATGACTATCAAGATCAATCCAATCTCTAGAGATCAAAAGGGAGACAAGTACGTCTTCTTCTTGAGTTTTGAATGCTCCATACTTGTGATGAATCACAAGAAAGATCACTTGTTTGGGTTAAGAATAGAGCTCTTAATGATCTTCAACAATGGTGGCTTCTATCTCCTCAAAATCCCCTCTCTTAGCTCAAAAATGAATCCCCTCTTTAAATAGGTTTTCTTCCAATGGTAAAAAAATAGGCAGATTCGCATATCTCCGATTGATTGAAAAAATGTCTGATTGATCGGAGACCTGTCCGATTGATCGGAGACATGTCCAATTGATCGAAAATCTGTCCAAAAAATTTTCTGGAAGATATTCCGATTGATTGAAATCATGGTGTGATTGATCGTACTGACCCCTTCCGATGGATCGAAAGTCTGTCCGATTGATCAGAAACTTGTCCAGTGGATTTCAAACTTGCTGGAACAAATTCTGATTGATCGAGACTTCTATCCGATTGATCGGAGTCCAATTGGAACTCATGTCCGATTGATCAGAGTCCTATCGGAAACTGTTGTTTTAGCTGTTTTGTTTACATCAGCTTCCATCTCTTAAATTAGTCTAATTTATCATATTTTTCATAGAGTTCTAAGACTAATGATGATGACTAAGGGTATACTCAGTTGGTCCAAGTCATCTAAGAGGTTATGGTTTTTAGTAGCTTTAAGGCAAAGCACACCAAGGCATCCTTTTACCTGTTTCTTCATTCTTGATGTAGCTGGTCTGTCTTGAGTCTTTGGTCTTCGTTTTCATTAAGCTCAACTGACACTAGACTCACTAACCCAAGTGATTGACAAACAAGGTGCACTAGTATGCCATAGAAAATTGCACTAACAAAAGCTTGACTTGATTCTTGTAAAGTAGTCTCTCTCATTTTAGGTGGGGTATTTACATGGTTAACACTAATAGAATTTAATACATCATATATTAGTATTTAATATTTGTTAAAATATTATCATTTAGCTAAATTATGTAATGCCCTTAAGTAATTGGGTAACTGGACAAATATGGTAATATCCGTAATATACTTGCTTAGAAGTTAGATTATCAGATTATTAGTTTTTTTTATGTTTTTTGAATTGGGTAACACTCCCATATATATTTGTATCCAACTTTCTTGGGTTAGATATGCGAGGTAATCAAGTGAACTAATACTAATTGCCAACCCTAATAATAGATTATCTAAATCACGACACACAATAACGGGATCTCCTTAAAATTTATCATGTTCTCAACTTGTCCTTGTTTCGTCTTTTACGGGGATGAGAAAATAAAAATTAAAAAAGTTAACAAAATTTTTCTTTTTGAAATGGAAATGGAAAACCATCATAAAAATACAATATTCTCCTCACAAAATGATTTAAAATGTCAAACCATGATAGGTTATGAAATTAATAAATCACACTCTAAGACCAATGATAAAAAAATACAATAAAGATTGATTATTGTCTTCACACAATGAAAACAGAAAAGAAAAAAAAAACTTACCTTTTAGCATATGCCTTTATTTTTCTCATTTATTTATGCCTTTATTTTTCTCCAAATGGTTGAATGGAGATGGTGTAAGGGTAGGAAAGGAAAGAATGTGCAGATAGATTAGGGTTTATATACTCTTTATGACTTAAATGCGCAAAGTCATTGAAAATAATTTCAATAGATAAAGTCTCAATGATAAGGTGTTTCACATTACATATATCAGATGTATTCCAGCAAACCTCAATAAAACGATGCATTTTCCCTTTAAGGCGTGTTTAATAGGAGGAAAAGAAAGGAAAGAAAGAAAAATTAAACACTTTCCCCAGGATGAAATATTTCACATTTCACTATATTATATTTTGAGGAATGCTCACTTGTGCACAGTTTTTACAAGAACAATTAAGCATTTTTTGAGAATTCATCACACATAATGTGAGCCCAAAATCTGAGCCATCTACCTGATATAACACCTTAAAAAAATCCCAAGTCCCAACTTTTACTCTGATCCAGAACTTTGGTGGGCCATGGAAAAAGGAAACAATTTTCTCCGTTAATTTGCTCTCTCTACGCTACTGCTCAAAAAAGTTATGGATTAGGGTAAAAGTTGAGCCCTGGGGTTTTTTGGGGTGCTGCATCATGTGGACGGTTCAAATTTTAGGCTCACATCACGTGTGATGAGTTCTCAAAAAGTGCTTATGAGTTCTCATGAGAACTGGTATGCAAGTGAGCATTCTTCATTATATTTTAATGCCAGAGTTACATATAGTAATCATTACACCTTTGCATAGTCAAATTCTTTATGACAAGATTTGAGATAAATATCATCTTATAAATTTGAGATTTCCACTTAGGTGTCATTTGGTAAACTAAAAAATAAGGCTGAAAATCAAATTAAGTTCTGAAATATTGAAGTACTGAATTTTAGTAATTATAAGTACTAAAAAAAATTGTTTAGTGATTTGTCTAAAAAAAAGTCATGATATATAAAATAAACGCTTTTTTTTTTTTACAAAAACATATTTGGTAAATACAATCTACAAATGTGTGAAAATTGGCAAACTGTCTTATTTTCCCCTGTTGTCTCACTTTATATCCTTCATATATTATGATATGAAACTTGCTAGTGACATGCCACCAAATTTCTCATACCTATGCCCATTCCATTTATCATTTTATTATTTTTCCCTGGTGCATTGAAGCAAAAGAATGTCACTCAATATAGGTCCCTAAGACACAGGACTTTGAACATGTGGCCCATTCTAACCATGATCTCATAGGTGGGACCCACATTGCATGTGGGATGCTACCAATATTTCCCCAGGTTGAAGAGACTATCCAATCAAATGGTCTACATATAGTGTTTACAGAACACACTATAAGCTACAATCAACATTCAATGTTGAGTGCGGGCTAAATATTCGACTCCAACCATGCTAAAAAATTAAGGTGTCCCACCTTGATGTATTTGTGAAATCAACAGTCCTACCATTTTGCTAGCTTATTTTGGGGCATGAGCCAAAAAGAGATGTGAATCTCATTTGGACCACACCACCTTGATTATGCATGAAATCCACATCGTCCCACCATTTTGCCAATTTAGCCAGCTTATTTTAGAGCATGAGTCCAAAAATGAGGCAGATCAAAATCTCGGTGGACCACGACACAAGAAAAGAGGTAATTAAATGCCCACAATTAAAAACTTCTTAAGGGCACGAAAGTTTTGGATCAAGTTGATATTTGTCTTTTCCCTTCATCTAAGTCTACGTGCCCTTCATCCAGATCTATGTGACCTTATTGGCAGTTTGGATGGAAAATAAACATTACAATGGGCCTAGGAAGCTTTTTAATGGTGGGTGTTTATTGACCACTTTTTCCTATGATGTGGTCCACTTGAGATTTGAATCTGCTTCATTTTCTGAACCATGGCTTAAAATGAGCTTTAGAAACTAATGGACAGCGTAAATATACAGAATCAAGGTGAGCCCCACAGTCAGGGCAACCCCACTAACGTGTTATTAGATTAACACCTAATCCTAGCACCGGTTTAGGTGGACTCTTATTTCACAGTATAGAACACACACCTCCATGGGTACCGTGTTGACGTAGCAAAGTTCTGTAAGCCCCACCATGATATTGAAATTACACCTTTTGGATCAACACAGTTGTAAAGGTGCTTGCACGTGCAAAAGCTTGGAGCAATTAGAATTATAACCAAGTCCTAAGGGGGTGATTAGGACCTTTTGAAATTATTTTTACTTACTTACACAATTTAACAAATTAAACCAAGTAAGCAAGAATACTTGGCTTCCAAGCCTAAGTGGGTCCAATCACAAGACTAGCATATGATTAAAGCAATTAATAACTTAGTCTAAGCAAGCATAGATTATCAAATGATTATACTAATCAAGCTCATAATCTATGCACTTAAGTAGACTATATGAGAGTGGATCATATAAGCTCAAGTCTACTCAAGAAGTGAAAGTACATCATGTGTGTGTGGATTTGCCTATTAAGAGCCTAGCATACATTCAAATTAAGCATTCATAATTAAACAATTAAACACAATGCATAATGAGAAATGTCCTTAAATACAATCACAAACACAACGATGTATAATGGTTCGATTTTGGATCGACTCCACTCCCGGTTCAAGTACTCAAACCCTTTGAGTACACCGGCAGTCATTAGGGAGTTTAAATATGGTTCCTCTCAACCAAGGTATTTTAACTCAGATCCACCCAAGCGGGGAGTTTATAGGTTCCTCCCAACCTACACGTTTATACCTGTGTTAGTGGCTCCCCTTTAGAGACTTGTTTAGGCTTACTCAAACCAAGGCCCTGTAATTGAACATCAATTTAGACTCCACTCATGAGTCAAGGTCCTACAACCAAACCTCAATGGTTTTAAACTCTACAACCTAGCCAATGTCCTACAACTGAACTTAGCGTTCACTCCCGCCAAAGACTCTCCACTTGGAGACTCAATTGGACCCTACAAACAGGTCTAGGTTCTACAACTGAACTTATCAAGTTTGAAGACAAACTCTACATTCAATTTCCACTGGGAATAGAGTGGAACCGAACTCTTACAAATGACAACTTACTTGTCGGATTGAGCCCCTTTGTTGCGCCACTTTGGGTTGCTTATCTCCACTCTCCCGTTCTTCAATCAGCTCCCCTTGTGCTCCCCCGATCTTTGATGTCATTGCGTCATCAATGTTCCAGCTTCAAGATCAGCCACCTTACATATGATGCTCCAACGGAGATGCCCAAGGTGCTAGGAGGTAGGTTTGAGATCTCTATAACTAATAGAAATGGGTTGCCTAAAGAGTCTATGATAAGTACCTAATATTGTATAATTAACCCTGGTTGTTAAGGGCATTATCATTGTTTTTTCGGTTAATTATCTCTCATTAGGTGAATTTTCTGTCTTCAGGTGATCAGGAGAGGTTGGACAAGATCTGAGCCAATCAGGGCGATTAAAGGCCCTAAAGTGATCAAGATAAAATATGTGGTGATCATGAAGAAAATCGGGTCGTAAAGATCAAATGATGGATCATATTCTATGGTGGACCGCACCACAACCACTCATTGGAAGTCCGGGACGTGCATGTTTGATGGTAGTGATTTGGAGATCACACGAGTTTGAACGGTCAAGATTGGATGTCTATAGTTGGAACCAACCGTGCAACAAGTGGGGACATCTTCAATCCTTCATGGCAAACATATCAACTATCCATCTATGGTGGACCCCACAGCAAGCAAGATGAACTTCATCATCCACCAAGACATCCACCGCATCAATGGCCAGGATCATCACACGGTAGGCAATCTCAGCAGCCCAGGACCAACATGATTGCATCCACCATTCAAATATTCCACCTTCATCCAAACCGTCCAGTGGGCCCCACCAATGTGTTGATTCCACCGCCCATCCAGGAGGACTCCAGGCGTCCATTTCTCCATCTGATCATCATCCATCAACCGTTCATCACGTCCACCAGCTACAACAGATGGTGGACCACATCTCAGTCGTCCATCCACCTGCTGGACACCAGTCATCCATCATCATCATCATCAACCGTCCATCTGCAATGGACAGCATGTGTGCAGTGTGGAGCTACCATCAGCAATCACACGAGCAGCTGCCTTCAGCAGTCCATTCCACCTTCCAGCTACAACACGTGCAGCAGATGGCCTCCAGCAGTGCTGCAATCTCCACCGTCCAAGCAAAAAAGGACCCCACCTGTCGCACGTGCAGACCAGCTCCAACGTCCCTGATGCAGCATCATCTCCAGCCGTCCATCTTCATCAAAAGGTGGACCCATCAGCGTCCAACTGACTCTGATCGTCCGGCAAGGATGGACAGCACATCAACCAACCGTCCAGCATATGGTGGACGATTCATCACCAACGAACTGCTGCATCCAGGCCATCCAATCAATGGCTAGCACACCAATCATCAGCCTCCATCAACACTTGCAACCTACAAGAAGAAAAAGATGATCAGCCATCCATCCATCATACCACCCACCTACAAGCTCCATCATCTGTCAGCAAGTGGACCCACCTTGCACGTGTAGTCAACTCCACGTCCAACAAGGGTTGTGCATCCATCAGCCATCCATCACAAGAAAAATGAGCCCCATTTCAACGTTCAGCATCTGGACCGTCCACTCCCTGCAACATCATCCATCCTCTTCACTACTTCCAGCCCACACTTGCATCCAGCAGAGGCAGCGTCTGTCCATCAGGTGGACCACCTTCAGTAGCACGTGCCAGCAGCACGTCAGTCCATCATAATCATCCAACAAGGTGGACTGTCCACCAGATTTTGCATGTGGAGCAACCATCTCAACCGTCCAAGGACCCCACCTGTTAGAAGTACAACAACGTCAAGCTGATGGAGATTTCATCTCCACCGTCTACACAAGCAAGGCTGTGCTTCAGGTGACCATCAGAAGCAAACCATCCAACAGGCAGGGGCATCTTCACTGTTCATCAGCACAGCCGTCCATCCATCAAACGTGCTGATGGATCAGCATGTAATCTACCGTCCAGCAGAGAAGTCCCCACCTTCACAAGTACAGCAAACAACATCCAGATCATCCAACAGCGTCCATCATCCAGTGGACCCCACAGTTCACACGTGCAGCAGATCCACCACCGTCCAAACCATCATCCATCCAGCAAGGTGGGCTGCACCATCAATGCCAGCAACTGGAGAAGCTCCATCACATGAAGCAAGAGAGAATCTCTCTCTCTCTCTCTCTCTCTCTCTCTCTCTCTCTCTCTCTCTCTCTCTCTCTTCTTTCCCAACACTTGTGTAAGGCTATCATGCCACCTCATCATCCAAGCCTCACTCCATTCCCAAACCTCCAAAAAAATCTGCTTTGGGTTTGGAGTGCCACCTAGGCTTGGAGTACTTTTCTTGCCACATGTCCATCCAAGCCTAACTCCAAGCCCGAACCTAAAAGAAAAGCTTACTTTGGGCACTCCAAGCCTAACTCCAAGCCCGAACCTAAATAAAAATCTGCTTTGGGTTTGGAGTGCCACCTAGGATTGGGAGGAGGCTTGGGAGCCTCTCAAAAGTCTATAAAAGGAGGCCTCCCATCTCATCTCATCTCATCCCATTCTCTACAACTCCTCTCTTCTCTTCTTTAGTTTTCTTCCTTTCTTTTGTAGTATAGAGTAGTGTAGAATTTTCTCTTTTGTAGAGAGATTTAGTCTTCCATTGTAGCATGGTTGGCTAAACCTCTAGCTAAGGCTAAGGGTGAAGCCTTTGAAGAAATTTGTAAGCTTTGGTTCTTTTGGTTCAACATTGTGTGGTGTAAATGTTGGAGTTCTCTTTGGTTGATTGATTCGGTTATCCACCTCGGCAGACGCTATTGTTGTGCAAGCCCCTTGATCCATCGTCGACTCCGGGCACGTTGGATGCTTGGGATCCCTTGCACACCAATTAGCTAGTTCATGATCGATAAAGTCCCTTGATCCATTGTCGACTCCGGGCACGTTGGATGCTTTGGATTCCCTATGGTCATCGAGCTAGTGCCGGTAAAGTCATCGATCTATAAAATCCCTTGATCCATTGTAGACTCCGGGCACATTGGATGCTTTGGATTCCCTGCGATCGATAGACGAGATCTTAACGGTTGGATCGGTCAATCAAAGCCTCCTGTCTTGTAAGTATGCATTTGATCGTATGAATTGTGATCTTATCGGTTGACTTGTTGGCAAAGTTGTTGATCTGTACAATTCCTTGATCCATTGTCGACTCCGGGCACAGTGGATGCTTGGAATTCCCTGCGATCAACTAACGAGTGCTTCATGGTTAAATCAATCGGTTCAGATCACCATCTTTTATGAAATATGCAAATGGTTTAACTGTTTCATCTTCCGATTGGAATGAATCTTTATTCAATTCCAGTTGAGTTATAGTTGGACCAATGAATCAAATCTTGTGAATGAATCAAAGGTGGATCCCTGATGCCTTAGCCCCTTTTCTATTTTTGTCTTTCACCACACACAACTTGCTCCACTCTCGTGGATAAACCAGATTTCATCTCACTCACCTAAACTAATTCATCTAAGTGTTCTTAACCCCAATCCCTGTGGATCGACCTCGGTCTTACCGAGTATTTTACTACTTCGCTACCTGCACTTGGGTGTGCAATCTTCGGATTGTAGAAATCTAACCGACAAAGATCTCATCATAGAGTTTTGGATAGAAATATCACTATCAAGATCAATCCAAACTCTAGAGATTAAAAGAGGGACAAGTGTATCTTCTCATGAGCTTGGAATCCTCTATTCTTGTGATGAATTATAAGGAAGATGACTTGCTAGGGTTAGGAATAAAGCTCTTAATGATCTTTAACAATGATGACTTCTATCTCCTCAAAATCCCTCTCTTAAGCCCAAAAACGAATCCCCCTCCTTTTATAGATTTTCTTCCAACAGTAAAAAAATGGGCAAATTTACGTATCTCCGATTAATCGCAAAAAGGACCGATTGATCGGAGGTCACTTCCGATTGATCAGAGTCCTGTCCGATTGATCAGAAATCTGTCCAGAGAATTCTCTGGAATAAATTTTGATTGATCAGAACATGGTCCGATTGATCAGAAGGACCACATCCGATTGATTGGCAGCACTGTCCGATTGATCGAAAATCTATCCAATGAATTTTTCAAATCCTCTGGAACAAATTCTGATTGATCGGAACAACTATCTGATTGATCGAAGTCCTATTAGAACCTATGTCCGATTGATCGAAGATCAATCGAAAACTATTGTTTGGGCAGATTTGTTTACAGTAGCTTCCACCTCTTTAATTAGCCTAACTTATCATGTTTTTCTATGTTATCTAAGGCTGATAAAAATGACTAAGGGTATTCCTAATTGGTCCAAGTCATCTAAGAGGTTTTGGGTATTTTGGTCCAAAGGGTTAAAGTCACCAAGACATCTCATTTACCTGTTATTCTCCTTTGATGCTTCTTGTCCACTTGAATTTTCGGTCTTCAGCTTGCCAGGCTCAACCGACATTACAACACATGGACTCACGTGATTGACAAATAAGGTGCACTAGTATGCCACAGAAAAGTGCACTAACAACTCTCCCTTTATCAATTGTGTGACAAAAACCTAACTTAAGACCGTGTCATGGTCCATACCAATGACACAACCAAAACACAAATAAATTACATGTCAAAAGAAAATAAACATTACAACTCGAAATACACTAAGACATGTAACAAGCTATGCTCCTCTTGATTACTCCCCTATAACCTGTCAATCCTGCAACTCAAAATAGAAAAATTATTTTGGTGGGACTTTATCTTTTTCCCCCTTTTTGTCAGCAATTGACAAACCAATCTCTCCCCCTTAATGGTACACTAATTAAGTTTAGGGTAGGAGAGGTTAGTATGTCGTAGTTATAACTATAAAAACATGTTAACTACGAGAGTATAGGGTGAAATTGCGATTTTACCGCTTGTAGAGACACTCGGAGATATGTCTAAGGACCTAGAGGGGGGGGGGGTGATTAGGACCTTTGAAATTCTTTTCGCCTACTTACACAATTCAACAAATTAAGCTATGTAAGCAAGAACACTTTGGCTTCCAAGCCTAGGTGGGTCCAATCACAAGACTAGCAAAAGATTAAGCAATAAACAATCCTAGTCTAAGCATGCATAGGTAAGTAAAGGATTCAACTAATTAAGCTTCTAACCTATGCAACTTGTGTAGACTTATGAGAGTGGATCAATGAGCTCAAGTCTACACAACTAGTGAAGGTACATCTTGTGTGAGGATGAGTCTAAAAAGTGCCTAGCATACATTCCTATCAAGCATTCATAATTAAGCAATTAAACTAACAATGCGAAGATATAAATGTGCTCAAGAACAATCACAAACACAAGGATGTATAGTGGTTCGACTACGTGTCTACTCCACTCCCGGTTCAAGTACTCAACCCCTTTGAGCACACCGACATTCACTATAGGAGGTTTTAAATGAGGTTCACCTCTTAACCTTTACACGGAGGTTTTATCGGTTCACCTCTCAACCGTACCCGGAGTTTTAGACATAGGCTAACTCTCAACCTAACGCACATTTACTCCCGTGTCGGAGGCTCCCCCTTGGAGACTTAGTTTAGGCCCGGCAGACGGGCCAAGGAACGACTAACGTCCAAGGTCGAGTTCGAAAAACAAACTCTAAAATGGACTCTCAAATAAGACAACTTACTTGTCGGATGAGCCCCTTGTTTAGCGCCGGATTGGGTAGCTTGATCTCCGCTCTCCCGTGCTTCAATCAGCTTCCCTTGCTCCCACGATCGTGTTGCTGCTGCGTCGCCAATGCCTCAGCCACATTCGATCAAACACCTTGCATGCGATGCCTTGAGATGCCCAAGGTGCTAGGAGGATGGGTTTGAGAACTCTACAACTAATGAGAAAGGGTTGCCTAGAGTCTCTTACCTACAACGATCTCATCTTAGAGTTTTGGACAAGGATTTGCCAATCAAGAAGCTTCCAAACTCTAGAGATCAAGAGGGGATGAAGGTCATCTTCTTCATGAGCTTGGAATGCTCTAATCTTGTGTTAAAGCACAAGGAAGATGCCTTGCATAGGTCAAGGAATGAGCCTCAAATGGTCTCAAACAATGGTGGCTTCACTCCTCAAAAATCCCTCTTCCAATGCCCAAAAACGGAGCTCTATATGTAAGAAAAGAAGGCTCCAACGGTCATAAAACGGCCATAAAACGGCTCTAAGCCGACCTGTCCCGACCGGTCATGACCGGTCGGATCCCTTTGCTGAAGGGTATCCACTGCATAGGCCAAAAACATGGGCCGACCGGTCATGACCGGTCGGACCCCCTTGCTGGACAGCCTAACCACACCAGGCCGATCGGTCATTACCGGTCAGACCCCCTTGCTGGATGAAAGAGAACTCCAGGCCGACCGGTCTTGACCGGTCGACAATGCTTGCTGACTTCATGGAGTTGAGAAAGGCCGACGGGTCTTAACCGGTCGGCTGCCTATTGAAAATACAGCAAAGCTGCTGGACATCTCTGGCCGACCGGTCTTGACCGGTCGGCTGCCCAGCCACAAACATCACAGCCATTTGCTGTTGCCTGGCCGACCGGTCTTGACCGGTCGGACCAGCCTGGTTCAGCTCTTCTACTTGCTGAACTCCTAAGGCTTCATCCTATCTATTTTGGCTAAGGTTAGGGTGATCAATTGGGACACCTAGGGCCAATCTATGATGCCTAAATGATTCCTAATATGGTCAAGGTCATCAAAGATACAAAGGGGTTGGGTTTTGGTCAAGGTTAAGGCACCAAGGCATTACTTTTACCTGAGTCTTCTTCCTTGATGCAGCCGGTCCGTCTAGAGTCTTCGGTCTTCGTCTTCATTGGGCTCAACCAACACTAGACTCACTGACGTAAGTGATTGACAAACAAGGTGCACTAGTATGCCACGGAAAAGTGCACTAACATAGGGTGCATAATCATTAAAACATAGAGCATGCATGAGAAGATGATTAACAAGAAAATGTACTTGTCTAAGCATGTTTAATCAATACAATTGGTCATTTTAAGATATACATTAAGCAATAAAAGCTCAAGGGCTTATAGCCCAATCAACCAACCTCCCCAACAATTATGTACATCATGACCAAAGTAAAGATTAGCATACAATTAAGCATAAAACTTAACAAGATTAACTAATCTAAGTAGGATGATAGTCTAGCAGCAAATATATCAATTAAAAGTAAGGCTAAGCTATCAAAGGTGGGCTCATGAGGCTAGAATCCTCTAATATGCCTCTAATAACAAAATGAGGCTAAAATCCTTAGATTTTTCTATAGTTCCATTTCGAGCTACCCTTACTATGTTTAGTTTGATTAGCCTAAGGGTAACTAATTTCCCAACACCCTCATAGAATGTAACATGGGGTGAGGGGTTGGGAACTCCTTCTTCACTTAGAAAAGAAAATGGTCGAGATCCTCTCATATATTAAGGGGAAGAGAGGTAGTGGTGGAAGCTATGAGAATTTTCACTGGTTTATGAATCCCATCACTATTTGAATCACTAAATTTAAATTTTTACTCCTTCGTATCATCCCATGTTGCTGTCATAACCTTTTTACATTTTCTTTTAGGCTCTTTCAGACAATCAATGGCAACATGACCATACTTATCACAGTTGTAACATTAGACTTTCTTTTTTATGGATTTTCCTTTGTATTTATCAACATTCTTGTCCTTCTTATCACAACTTTTTGCTCTTTCAAATTTGAGGAATCTCTTGAATCTTTTGTCAAGATCATCATCCTCATCATTGCAATCTTCGAAAGACTCACTCTTAATCTCATTTTTCCTATGTGAATGTCTATGTGAAGTTTTCAAGGCGACGTCCTTCTTCTTAGAGGGAGCCCTAAAGTGTAGTTCATAAGTTTGTAAGAAACATATGAGTTCTTCTACTTTCATGTTGTCTATATCTCTACACTCTTCTAAGGCCATTACCTTGGTGCTAAATCTTTCCAGGAGAGACCTAAGTATTTTTCTACAAATTCTTCCTTCTGGAACCCTATCCCCCAAGGCAAACATGGAGTTGCAAATATCGAAAAGTTTAGTATAAAACTCTATGAAAGTTTCAATCTCTTCCATCCTAATGTTTTTAAGTTTGGTAGTTAAGAGCTGAAGCTTTGAACGTCTTACTATTATAGTTCCTTCGTGGGTCACCTCAAATATTATATCCCACGCTTTGTTTGTAGTTGACATATGAGATTACGTTGAAATTCTTTCAGAAAAACCGCACAGCAAATCGCATTGAGAGCTTTAGCATTTCCAACATATTGAGCTCTCTCTTTGTCATTCCATTTCTCATCATTTTTTAGAATGACAATGATCTTACCATCAACCTCCACTTGTCCCGTGTGCATGGAATATCATTACGTGTACTTGCCCACACAAATTGGTCCATGGATTGAAGAAAAATTCTCATCCTAGCCTTCTAATAGGCGTAGTTGGACCCGTCAAAGTATGGTGGACGGTTAACAGTACTCCTATCTCGGTTATACATGATGTTAGTGCTCCAATATCGGATCTAACTCTAGATGGTTAAGTTCTTAAATAACAACCTACTCTAATACCAATTGAAATTGCGCCTTTTGGATCAACACAGTTGTAAGGTGCTTACGCGTGCGGAAGCTTGAAGCAGCTAGAACTATGGCTAAGTCCTAAGGGGTGATTAGGACCTTTTGAAATTATTTTCGCCTACTTACACAATTTAACAAATTAAACTAAGCAAGAACACTTCGGCTTCCAAGCCTAAGTGGGTCCAATCACAAGACTAGCATATGATTAAAGCAATTAATGACCTAGTCTAAGTAAGCGTAGATTATTAAATGATTATATTAATCAACTCCTAATCTATGCAACTTAAGTAGACTATATGAGAGTGGATCATATAAGCTTAAGTCTACTCAAGAAGTGAAAGTACATCATGTGTGTGTGGATGTGCCTATTAAGAGCCTAGCATACATTCTAATTAAACATTTATAATTAAACAATTAAAAACAATGCATATAAGAAATGTGCTCAAATACAATCACAAACACAACGATGTATAGTGGTTCGACTTCGGATCTACTCCACTCCCGGTTCAAGTACTCAACACCAATGAGCACACCGGTATTCACTAGGGAGTTTAAATTTGGTTCCTCCCAACCAAGGTATTTTAACTCGGGTCCACCCAACCAGTGAGTTTACAAGTTCCTCCCAACCAACACGTTCACACCCGTGTTGGTGGCTCCCGTTTTGGTGGCTCCCGTTTGGAGACTTGTTTAGGCTTACTCAAGGCAAGGTCCTACAACCGGACCTCAATTTAGACTTCACTCACGGGTCAAGAACCTACAACCAAACCTCAATAGTTTTAGGCTCTACAACTGAGTCAAGGTCCTACAACCGAACTTAGCGTTCACTCTCATAGGAGGCTCCCCACTTAGAGACTCAATTCGACCCTACAACCGGGTCTAGGTCCTACAACCAAACCTCTCGAGTTTGAAGACAAACTCTACTCTCAATTCCCACTAGGAATAGAGTGGAACCGGACTCTTACAAATGATAACTTACTTGTTGGATTGAGCCCCTTTGTTGCGCCGCTTTGGGTTGCTTGATCTCCACTCTCCCGTACTTCAATTAGCTCCCCTTGTGCTCCCATGATCTTTGATGTCGTTGCGTTGCCAATGCTCTAGCTCCAAGATCAGCCACCTTTTATATGATGATCCAACGGAGATGCCCAAGGTGCTAGGAGGTAGGTTTGAGATTTCTACAACTGATGGAAGTAGGTTGCCTAGAGAGTCTCACCTGCAAAGATCTCATCATAGAGTTTTGGATAGGAATATCACTAACAAGATCAATTCAAACTCTAGAGATCAAAAGAGGGACAAGTGCATCTTCATCATGAGCTTCGAATGTTCTATTCTTGTGATGAATCACAAAGAAGATGACTTACTAAGGTTAGGAATAGAGCTCTTAATAATCTTTAACAATGGTGACTTCTATCTCCTCAAAATCCCTCTCCTGAGTCAAAAAACGAATCCCCCTCCTTTTATAAATTTTCTTCTAACGGTAAAAAAAAGGGCAGATTCACGTATCTTCGATTGATCGAAAAAAGGTCTGATTGATCGGAGGTCACTTCTGTTAATAGAAAGATTTGTCAATTACCATGGTTAGTGTGTCGTCGAGTCTCCTTGTGGCTGAAAACAGTCTTCGTGCGGCTGAAGACAGAAGCTACTCAAAGAAGATCGCTCGTCAGTCAACTTCAAGCCTCTCCATCCAAACCTTTGATCCCAAAACCTTCTATAGATGGCCCAAGTCCTTCCTAGGTACATCCTTAGCACCATCTATAGTCCTCCTTCCATTTAGATCAGCTATGGAAGGGTTCATTTTAGCAGAAGTTGCTTAAAAGTTGAAAATCAGTATGTCTGCTCTCTCCGATAGGATCCCGATCAATCGGAGATAAGTCCGATAGGTGTCCGATCAATCGGACGATATGTCCGATCAATCGGAAAATTGTCCAGCAACATTGAAAACTTCTCTGGACACTTTTCCTATCAATCGGAGGACTGTCCGATCAATCGGATAAGGTCTTCCTATCAATCGAACGATATGTCCGATCAATCGGAGAATTGTCCAGCAAACATTAAAAATCTCTCTGGACACTTTTCCGATCACTCGGAGGTCTGTCCGATCAATCGGACAGGGTGCTCCGATCAATCGGACATACATCCGATCCATCGGAGGAAATTCCAGAAAAATTACATAAACTCTCTGGAAGGAATTCCGATCAATCGGACCATCTGTCCGATCAATCGGACAGGGTCTTCCGATCAATCGGACAGGGTCTTCCGATCAATCGGAACTAAGTCTGATCAATCGGAGAACCTGTTTTTCAGCAAAATTCAAATCTAGCTAAAACTTATGTCCGATCGATCGGATCCTATCGAGCTGACCGTTTTCTGACCGTTGAATGTCATCTCTATATATGGAACTCGGTTGGATCTTGTAAAAGACACCTTGAGCATCATTTAGGGTTTGTGTGTGCCTTCTCCTTGAGATCCTCTTCTCTCATACCCTAAGATTTGTTGAGTTCATACTTCAATCCATGTTGATCTGACCAACATTGATGAAGCATTCAAAGCTTGGATTGAATCATGAACTCAACCCCTCTTTAATGGCATCTTAACCTACCTCTCATAGATATACTCCTGTCATCAATGCCATTAATGGTGGTTTAGGTAGAAGCTTTCCTCATATAAAAGCCATATCCCCATATAGCCTCAACTTAACCCTAATCCCTCACCTTGGAATCTACAATGAGTCATCCGGAGCAAGGTTGCTGATCGAGGGAGCTGAAGAAGGTATCTTCCGTGCAAGCCGAAGCTTCTTCAACAAAGGCATCATCAAGGGACTCAATCAGCTAAGTATATTTAGTCTTTCGAGTCCAAGAAACCTCCTCAAGTTGAGATTTGGGTTTCAGAGTTTGAAGAACCAAACTCGTAAGAGTCCTTGCGTAGGACAAGTCCTTGAGTAGGACAAGCCCTTGTGTAGGACAAAGTGGTCATGGATTAGTCCTATGGAAGGATGAATCCATGTGTTGAGTCTTAAGTCCTTTTGTAGGCTGTTAAAGTTTATGGTTAACCTCATTTAAAACCATAGTGATAGTGAAATCCGGCCACTCAAGGAGTGAGTGGATCAGCCGGGAGTGGAGTAGGTACATAACCGAACCACTATAAAAATCCCTTGTTGTGTGATGAATGGATGAACTGATTTACTTCTTTCACATGTGCTTTTATTGATTTATACTCTGCATATCTTGTGTTCGAAGTAAGTTCTCTAAGAATACTTTGCATGATTACAAGTGTGTAATTGGGAAATTTAAAAAGTGTCCTATTCACCCCCCCCCCCCCCCCCCCTCTAGGACAAGGTAACTTGTTTCTTGCTTCTACAAAAGCGGTAATCAAACTTATACCGCATTTTCAACTTCCAATTCCTATCCGATTGATCGAAAATCTGTCCAGAGAATTCTCTGGAATAAATTCCGATTGATCAGAACATGGTCCGATTAATCAGAAGGACCACATCCGATTGATTGGAAGTACTGTCCGATTGGTCGAAAATCTGTCCAATGAATTTTTCAAATCCTCTGGAACAAATTCTAATTGATCGAAACAACTGTCCAATTGATTGAAGTCCTATCGAAACCTATGTGCGATTGATCAGAGATTAATCGAAAACTGCTGGTTGTGCAGATTTGTTTACAACAGCTTCCACCTCTTTAATTAGCCAAACTTATCATATTTTTCTATGTGATATAAGGCTAAAAGGATGACTGAGGGTATTCCTAATTGGTCCAAGTCATCTAAGAGGTTTTGGGTGTTTTGGTCCAAAGGGTTAGGGTCACTAAGGCATTTCATTTACTTATTCTTTTCCCTTTGATGCTTTTTGCCCACTTGAATCTTCGGTCTTCAGCTTGCCAAGGCTCAACCGACATTACAACACATGGACTCACGTGATTGACAAATAATGTGCACTAGTATGCCACAAAAAAGTGCACTAACAGATATATTTGTTACATCCACACCATTTATCTATTTTTTTCAGATCATTTTAGGCATGAGCCCCAAAAATGTGGTAGATTCAAATCTCAAGTGGACCACACCACATAGAAACAGTGGTAATGGAATGCCCACCATTAAAGGCTTCTTGGAGGCACAATAGTTTTGGATCAAGCTGATATTTGTGTTTTCCCTTCATCCAGGTCCTTGCGGCCTTATTTACTGGGTGGATGGCAACTAAGCACTACAGTGGGCCC
This sequence comes from Liriodendron chinense, assembly GCA_003013855.2. Taxonomy (NCBI): domain Eukaryota; kingdom Viridiplantae; phylum Streptophyta; class Magnoliopsida; order Magnoliales; family Magnoliaceae; genus Liriodendron; species Liriodendron chinense. The sequence goes on along the minus strand of ML058372.1, from coordinate 636,578 downwards.
TATGATGTTTTTAATGGTGGGTGTTCAATAACCACTTTTCCTATGATGTGGTCCACTTAAAATTTCGATTTGCTTCATTTATGGGACGATCGTGTAAAATGAGTTGTAAAATTGATGGACAGTGTAGATATATAGCACATACATCAAGGTGGGCCTACGGTCACCCACTCTAAAGTCTTACTAAGTAACACCCAATCCACTCCCTTTGAGCACCCATTTTTGTGGATTGGAATTGTCTGGCGTGGATCACCACACCCATGTTTGTTGGCGTCGCAATGTTGTGGCCCCATCATGATATATTTGTTATATCCACACCATTTATCCATGTTTTCATATCATTTTAGGGTATGAGCAAAAAAAATAGGCTGATTTAGGGCTCAAGTAGACCACATCATAGAAAAGAGTGTGGATTGAACACCTACCGTTGAAAACTTCTTGTGGGCCACAAAAGTTTTGGATCAAGCTCATATTTCTATTTTCTTGTCATGCATGTTTATGAGATCTTATGACCGAGTTGGATTGAAAATAAATATCATGGTGGGCCCTATGAAGGTTTTAACTGTGGGCGTTATTGTCTCCACTTCTTTCTATGGTGTGGTCCACTTGAGCTTTGGATCTACTCGTGCCCTAAATTGATCCGAAAAAAATAGACAGATGGTGTGGATATAACACATACATCATGGTGGGGCCCATAGAACTTTGTGACTTCAACCGCATAGTCATTTAAACGTGCAAACGGAGTCACTTGAAAAAGGGTAAACATGCCATTCATAAAAGATTTTATGGGAAAGCACTCACTGCATTGCATGTTAAGTATTAAGGGTGTGTTTGGGGAAAATGCCCTAAAATAATATGGAAAAATGGATAGATGGTGTGGATACATAATACACATTAAGGTGGGCCCCACGGTAACCCCACGGTAAGGGTTGCACGGTCTTGGTTGAGGCCGGGATCTCACCTAATCCACTCTCTCACAATATACACTGATTTTCTCTCCTATAGATTGCGTAATTAACAACGCAACTTTTAACATGTGCAATCTATTTGGCCCCACTATGATTTATGTGTTAGATCCATACCATCCATCCATTTTGTCGTATTATTTTAGGACATGAGCCTAAAAATGAGACAGATCCAAAGCTCAAGTGGACCACACCATGTTCGCTTCCCCAAGTGTAGGGTTGCGATGTAGTAATAAACTCGGTAAGACCGAGGTCGATCCACAGGGACTTATGTAGGATTTCACAAACACATCTAAAAGTGTCTATTAAAAGCTAATAATCAGATTTTGAATAGAATTGATGTGAATAGAAATTTTAAACTAATTTGAATGTAGACAATTATAAAAAAGCACTAGGGGTTCAAGGATCCACTTGTAGCAATCCTTGATGTTCAATCCGCTGTAGTTTCTCATTCTCTCAACTAGAATCGATATTAAGATCTATCTAGTCGGATGATAGAGCTGTTAAACCAAACAATCTGTCATATGTAAGTTCTATGCATAAGATTCACTCAATGTAGGCTGAGCTGAGCATGCTCAATTGCATAGGTCATTCCCCTTTCCAAAAGGTCCAGTTCACAATCAAAATCATCCTCAAGTCCTGTCACAAGACAAGGCTAGATCATGATTTGAACTTGATTCAAATCATATGCACAGTCCATACATATTTCAGAAAATCAGAAAAATAGAACTTTGGTAGGAAGTCCCTTCATGAAGATCATAGTACTAGAGCGCACTCCGATTCCTCGGAACATACAGGTCTAGACTGATACAAACCAATTAAGAAATTAAGTAATTCTCCCAAACATCCATGAGTCATCATAAGACTAAGAAAAACTACTTAAAAACTTGTATAAACTTCAAACCATAGTTCATAATCATGAATTCCACACTTAAAACCAACTAACTACGAATTGAAACATCTTGGATCCACTACAAGCTTCACCTCTTAGCCCTAGCTAAGAGGTTTAGCTGCTCATGATTCAAGGAAACATGAAACAACTAAAAAGTTTATAAAAACAGCAAAACAAACTAGAGGGAGTTGTGGAACTCCGAAATACACTTCCGCTGCCTCCAAGCTTGCCTCAACCCTTCTTAGATACCCTAGGAACGATCCCTAGGTGTCCTTTTATAGTAGGGAGGCTCCGCAACTTCAGAAAGATCGAGAATTTGCGTAAGAGTTACGCAGTGCGCAGAGATTTTCGGCGCCCGGAATAGAAGTTTTTGTTTATTCACATGGCCGACCGGTCTGGACCGGTCGGACTGGGCTGGCCGACCGGTCACGACCGGTCTGGCCTCTTTTGGACAAAGGTCCAGCAACCATGGCCGACTGGTCAAGACCGGTCTGACGTCTTTAGCATTGGTCCAGCAACCATGGTCGACCGGTCAAGACCGATCGGACCATCTCATGCAATGTTCTAGCGTGCATGGCTGACCGGTCGAGACCGGTCTGGCTCCCTTGGCCGACCGGTCAAGACCAGTCGGCTTCTTTTGCTTCTTCTTTTCTTCCTTTCTTTCTTTTACTCTCTGCTTTCCTTGCTTCTTTCTTTGCTTCGGCCCACCTTGGGTCTTCATCAAAGGTTCTTAGAGAGGTCCCTTTATCATCAATTAGGCTGAGCCCACTCTCAATCCTGCAATCACCAAACATGCATTAGATTAGTCTATTAACCATGCAAACCTCGCACAATGAGTGATGAATTGGGGTTAGAATATGCACAATTAAGAGCTCAACACACCACAGAAAAAGTGGAGATTGAACGTCATCATTAAAAACTTCCTAGAGCCCATAAAAGTTTTGGATTAAGTTGATATTTGTGTTTTCCCTTCACCTAGGTTTGTGTGACCTTATGAATTGGTCGGATGGCAAATAAACATCACGATGGTCCCTAAAAAGGTTCAATGATGGGTGTAATTATTAGTGCACTTTTCTATGGCATACTAGTGCACCTTGTTTGTTAATTACTTAGGTCAGTGAGTCTAGTGTTGGTTGAGCTTAATGAAGATGAAAACCGAATACTCAAGACGGACCTGCTGCATCAATGAAGAAGAAACAGGTAAAAGAGATGCCTTGGTGAAGCCTTAACCTTAAACCTATCCAAAAATATAACCTCTAGATGATCGTGACCATTAGGCATATCCTTAGACATCATACATTGGCCTTGGGTGTCTCAAAAGATCACCAAAATAATGGCCAAGAGGTTGCATGTTCTGCTGTAAAATGAAACACATAATGCAGCAGAAATACATGCTTAACGGGTCGTCCGACGGGTCGGTAGCATGGCCTGAATTGGACAACAAGCTATCATATAAATCATTTGTCTCTGGGCATAATTTGACCGGTTGTTTGACTGGTCGGTGGTTTGTCCGACTGGCTAGGATGACCGATCGACGACCGATCTTATTAAGACAACAACTTTTATCCGTCTAGGCCTCTAATACGATCGGTCGCCCAACCGGTCGAGGACCGTAGTCCGACCGGTCGGTCAATCAGTTGAACAAAGCCAGTTTTATTGCCGTTGGAGGTTTTTCTATATAAAGGCTTGGCTCGATTTGAGGAGTAAAAAAGAGGGTTTTTGAGGGGATTAAGCCACCATTATTGGAGACCATTAGAGGTTCAATTCTTAACCTTTGCAAGGCATCTTACTTGTGATTTAACACAAGAATAGAGCATTCCAAGCTCATGAAGAAGATGACCTTTGCCATATTTTGATCTTTAGAGTTTCGATCTTTCTTAATAGTCATATCATTATCCAAAGCTCTAAGATGAGATCTTTGTAGGTGAGCAACTCTAGGCAGCCCATTCCCATTAGTTGTAGAGTTCTCAAACCTACCCTCCTATCACCTTGGGCATTGCAAAGGCATCAATTGCAAGGTGATTGATCAAGTGTAGCTGAAGCATTAGCGACACAAGCGACAACACGATGGGGGGAGCAAGGGAAGCTGATTCAAGCACGGGAGAGCAGAGATCAAGCAACCCAAAGTGGCGTTGATAAGGGGCTCATCTGACAAGTAAGCTTGTCTTTGTTGAGAGTCCTTCCACTCAATTCCCTGTGGGAGTTGAGTGTAGAGTTTGTTTGTTAAACTCGATTTAGGGTCATTTGCCGATCCTTAGCACGTTTGTCGAGCCTAAACATCTAGGGACGTTTGTCGTTCCTTAGCACATTTATCAGGCCTAAAGTAGTCTCCAAGGGTGAGCCTCCACACGGGAGTGAACGTGCGTTGGGTCGAGAGTTAGCCTTGTCCAAAAACTCCGTTTATGGTTGAGAGGTGAACCGGTAAAACATCTGTGTAAAGGTTATGAGATGAACCTCATTTAAAACCTCTGATAGTGAATGCCGGTATGCTCAATGGGGTTGAGTACTTGAACCGGGAGTAAAGTAGACCCAAAGTCGAGCCACTATACATGCTTGTGTTTATGATTGATTTGAGCACATTGTTATCTTAGCATTTTATATTTAATTGTCAATTATGAATGCTTGATAGGAATGTATGCTAGACACTAGATAGGCACATCCACACACAAGCTGTACTTTCACTAGTAGTGTAAACTCAAGCTCATTAATCCATTCTCATAAGTCTACATAGGTTGCATAGATTAGGAGCTTGATTTGTATAATAATTTGATCATATATGCATACTTAGACTAGGTAGCTTATAGCTCAAACCATATGCTAGTCTTGTGATTGGACCTATTTAGGCTTGGAAGCCGAAGTGTTCTTACTTACCTAGTTGCTTTACAAGCTTCCAACGCATATGCCTATACAAGTGTGTTGATAGAAAAGGCGTAATTTTAGTCATTACCCCATTACTTTTTATGGTGTGGTCCACTTGAGCTTTGGATCTGCCTCATGTTTTGACTCATACCCTATAATGATTTGACAAAATGGATGGATGGTGTGGATATAAAGCTTATTGTTGCTCGCTATTTTTTACCACGCATGTGAGATGTGTGCGAGCGTGGTAGAATTGAATGTACGACTCGATTCAAACCGAACAATGATGACCCCAAATGCCAAAATAGGCAGATACGTCGTGATCGACCGTATATGATCGAGATATGTGAAGATCGATCGCCTAATCAACCACTTGCATAGTTGCTTAATAATAATGATCAAGCGCTACTTAGAGGGTTGGGTTTGTCCTAAAAAATGAGTTATACCTTTACCTTTTAAACGAAAGGACTTTCTAATTTGTGTGTTGTGATCAACGATAAACAATGCATAATTCATTCAATGGCCCAACTATTACATCAAAATAAAGGATAATAAAATGATAAATAGGCGACCTTTAACGAATGGTGGAGATTGCCCGGCGGAGGATGGTGATGGCCTCGGTGTAGCCGTAAACGTATATGTACTTAGCGTTGCCATAGGCAGTAACCGAAATTGATGGATGAAGATGGATGGTCGAATTAGATCATTCTTTTGAAATTACTGTCGGTAGTCTAACACGACACCTTCGTATATGTGGAAGCTTAAAGAGCAACTAGAATTATGGCTAAGTCCTAGAGGGGGGGATTATGACCTTTTGAAATTCTTTTCGCCTACTTACACAATTTAACAATTTAAACTAAGTAAGCAAGAACACTTCGGCTTCCAAGCCTAAGTGGGTCAATCTAAGGCAAGCATATAATTATCAATTAAACAACCTAACCTAAGCATGCATATATTAACAAATTATTAAACTAATCAAGCACCTAATCTATGCAACCTAAGTAGACTATATGAGAGTGGATCATATAAGCTCAAATCTACTCTACTTAGTGAAAGTACATCTTGTGTGTGAATGTACCTATATAATGCCTAACTTACATTCTAATTAAGCATTCATAATTAAGTAATTAAACACAATGCATAATAAGAAATGTGCTCAAATACAATCACAAACACAAGCATGTATAGTGATTCGACTATTTGTTTACTCTAATCCTGGTTCAAGTACTCAACCCCTTTGAGCACACTGGCATTTATTAGGGAGTTTAAATCTGGTTCCTCCTAACTAAGGTGTTTTAAATCGGATCCACCCAACCGGGGAGTTTACAGGTTCCTCTCAACCTACACGTACACACTTGTGTTGGTGGCTCCTGTTGAGACTTGTTTAGGCTTGGCGAACGAGCCAATGAGCGCCAAACAGCCCCTAGTCTTTAGGCCGACAAAAGCATCAAGGAATGGCCAACGTCCCTAGAGTTTTTAGACTTAACAAATAAGCCAAGGATCGGCAAACGACCCTAGTTCAAGTTTGACATACAAACTCTACTACTCAACTCCCACAGGGAATTTAGTGGATGGACTCTCAACAAAGACAACCTACTTGTCGGATGAGTCCCTTGTTCAGTACTGGTTCAGGTTGCTTGATCTCCACTCTCTCCGTGCTTCAACTAGCTTCCCTTGCTCCCCCAATCGTGTTGCCGCTGCGTCACCAATACCTTAGCTACACTTGATCAACCACCTTGCAAATGATGCCTTTGAGATGCCCAAGGTGATAGGAGAGTAGGTTTGAGATCTCTTCAACTTATGAGAATGGGTTGCCTAGAGAGTCTCACTTACAAAGATTTCATCATAGAGTATTGGATAAGAATATGACTATCAAGATCAATCCAATCTCTAGAGATCAAAAGAGGACAAGTCCATCTTCATCTTGAGCTTTGAATGCTCCATTCTTGTGATGAATCACAACGAAGATCACTTGTTTGGGTTAGTAATAGATCTCTTAATGATCTTCAACAATGGTGGCTTCTATCTCCTCAAAATCCCCTCTCTTAGCTTAAAAATGAATCCCCACCTTTTATAGATTTTCTTCCAACAGTAAAAAAAAATGGGCATATTCGCGTATCTCTGATTGATCGAAAAAAGGTCCGATTGATCGGAGTCCTGTTCGATTGATCGAAAATCAATCCAATAAACTCTCTGGAAGATATTCTGATTAATCGGAATCATGGTCTGATTAATCGGACGGACCCCTTCCGATGGATCGGAAGTCTGTTCGATTGATAAAAAAATTGTCCAGTGGATTTCAAACTTGCTGGAACAAATTCCGATTGATTGGGACTTCTATCCGATCTATCGAAGTCCTAATCGGAACTCCTGTCTGATTGAGATCAATCGAAAACTGCTGTTTGAGCTTAATTGTTTACCGTAGTTTCCACCTCTTTAATTAGTCTAACTTATCATGTTTTTCATAGAGTTCTAAAACTAATGTTGATGACTAAAGGTATTCCTAGTTGGTCCAAGTTATCTAGAGGTTATGGTTTTAGATAGCTTCAAGGTTAAGGAACATCAAGGCATCTCTTTTACCCGTTTCTTCTTCCTTGATGTAGTTGGTCCTGTCTTGAGTCTTCGGTCTTCGTCTTCATTAAGCTTAAGCGACACTAAACTCACTAACCTAAGTGATTGACAAACAAAGTGCGCTAGTATGCCACAGAAAAGTGCATTAACACCTTTAAATCTAGCGCTTGACATGGATAGAAGGGAATTACAACTAATGGCTATGCTAAAAATGGATAAATGTCAATGGAGGACGCTAAACTGTCATACACTAAGATAAAAAGGATTTATTGCTAAAAAGGATAAATGTCCATGGAGGATGCTCTACTACAATACACTGAAGATAGATGTCTCGGAGGACGAATAAGATAGATGTCCCGGAGGACGAATAAGATAAAAGGATTTGTTGGATTTTGTGTTGATCTGTGAGAGATATCTTTCATTGATCGATCTTCCTCCTTATATAAAATTCATGGACGGTTGCAGGAGAAAATATCTCATAATTGCTCCCATGTCCTTAACTAAGCATTAGACGATTTGTGCGCACGTCCAAGCCTTCGTAAAGGGAGGTTGCCACGTGTGTGAGTAAAATGTTTATGGAAGACTCATTGCAAGAGTGTGAGAATCGATTCCTTGCTTTTCTCCTTAAATTTCTCCACCTCCCTTCTTTTTAGTTCTCTACCATGGCTTCTTATAGCTTCTTTAGGAAAACCTTATTTTCTGCCACATGGATGTCATCTTGGCTGCAGGATCTAACCCGATCAGATTTTGACTCCAACACTTACATCATGGTGCTGGTCACAAATCTTTGCCACGCCAACATAACATCATCGCAATTAGCCCTCAAAACTTTACTGCATGCTTGCTTGATGGAAAGTCGTTTACCGCATTCTGGGCTCGCCACTTGCCACTTTCTGCACATATACCACCCCAGAATTAATTTTGTGAGAAATTTCTATTAAAGGCTTATTTTAAATGTGTTAAACAAACAAGCAAATTAGCATATTAAGTTAGCAAAATCTGATTTTCAAATTCAGGTGGCATATTAAGTAGTAAACAAACAACCCAGACATTTTTTCCCTATGAAAATTCAGATTAAGCAGAGTTTATCAAACAATCTAAATCAGGAAAAATCCCCAAAATAGCCCATTTCAACGGTAAATGCTGGAAATAGGTTCTACCAATACTATTCAAAAGTCTTAAAAATAAAATATATGGGAATTATGGATACGGATAGTGCTCATGGAATCTATAGAATCGATCATGGGATAATCCTTACTTTTTTTTTTTTTTTTATTTTTTAAATTGTGTTGCAAATGTAAATTTCAAACGATAAACTTAGATCCAGTCTTGCTGAGGTAAGTCATCGAGTCAGCGAGTTGACTCTATGAGTCTTGGCTGAGATTCGGGTCAAATCTCGTCGAGTCGAGTTGACTCGTCCAAGTTGCGATTGGATGATTCAACCGTTTGATGCGTGGATGGTCCATATGTTAGAAACAATCTCATTCGTCCGTCGTCACACAGTTCAAGAGGCTTCAGTTTCCGACATTTTGTATGGCGAGGAGAAGTGTTCAGTATAGCCCGGAGAGCATCGGTGCTTCTAGATGGACGGTCATGATCGCCACTTGGACGGGTGGGGCAGAGGCAGCGAGCTGTGGCACCACCGCAAGCACGATGCCGTCACTGTCTTCCCCAGTCTCTCCCTTTCTCTCTGAGTAAAAGATGAGAAGAAGAGGAAAGGAGGGGAGGAAGTGGGCCATCCCTTGGGATGGCATCCGCTTCTCCGCCCTTCCCTTTGCAAAGGAAGAAGAAGAAGAAGAAAAAGAACCCCAAAAGAGAAGATGCGGCTCTGTCTCCCGTCCTCATGATCCCATTTCTTCTCTTCCACCCACTAACCCTAAATCAACACCACCACCACCACCACCACCATCACTGTCAGCATCTGCTCCATCAGTCGCAGCCCTCGATCCCGATTTCTCGGCCCTCCCTTTCGACGTGCTGGCTCACATCGCCGCCTCCTTCACCGTCCCCAACCTCTGGGCCGCCAGCATGGTCTGCCGATTGTGGAGGGAGGCCCTTCGTCCGCTGAGGGAAGCTATGGTGCTTGTCCGTTGGGGTAAACGGTTCAAGCACGGCCACGGCGGCGTCCGTCCCAATCTCCAAAAGGCCCTTGATTCCTTCCTCAAGGGTGCCACCCGTGGTTCCACGCCTGCGATGGTCGATGCTGGCCTCCTCTACTGGGAGATGGGCAACAAGGAAGAGGGGATCACTTGGTATAGAAAGGCAGCTGCTCTTGGGGACCCCACTGGGCAGTGCAATCTCGGCATCTCTTACTTGCAAGGTAGCGATCATTTCAATATTTCTGGCCCAATTTGTTTGTATGGATGGTTCCATGCATTTTTCTTTGGCTGCATTTGGAAGGACTAAACTGCAACAATTGGTATGTTGTAGGGGTTATGCGCAATTTTGATGTGAAATTGCCAAATGGTTTTTAGGGGCAGGCTTTTGGACTTGCTGGTATTTTGATCACTATGACTGAGAGGCGGCTCCCCTATGTATACGGTATACCTAGAGGATCACATTCCCAGTCGGACTTTGATTGCCCCTCTTTTTTTGGTGAAAGCCATCGTTCTAGATAGGTTCCTCTTTAGACCCATAGTCTATAGAGAGGATCGAAGGAGTCAATGATGATCTGGTGTGAGAGACTCTAGGAAGTCTCAAGGAAGTTTTGAGATTTGAGATCTAGGAAGTGTCAAGGAAGTTTTGAGATTTGAGATCATCCACTGTGAGTACCTGTCGTCTGCCTCCAAATTCAATGGCTACACTCTAAAATACAAGTCCATGCTTAGGTTCATGTTTGTACAATTGCAGTAGATCTTATTTAGGTTTTACATTGCATTTTTGAAAAATTATGATTGTTTCTGCTCTGTTTTTCAAAATCATCTATCAAAGTTACTGCCTTAGGAAAGGTCCTTCAGGTTTTTAAGATGGAGAATCTCTTATCCCGTTATTTGTTGGTCACAGCTTCATTCTGCACTTGATTTTTTACTTCTAGCTAATCCCATGTTATCCCTCCACTTAACGTTACATGCCTCGACACCCAGACCTGGAATCATGTGGTTGTCCTAGACCCAGATTCACAAGGTTGTACGCATCTGGCTGGCAATGGCTTAATTCTAGACTGAAGTTCTAAGGTTCTAAACATCTAGCTGGCAATAGATGGAGACTGTATTTGTGAGAAGCACTTGATTCGACCATCCTCCACTAGTAAAAGAAAATGTCGCAATTGCATTTGTTTTTAGCCACATGTGTAACTTGATAAGCGAAAAGCTACAGATGGTTTACGGTGAGGGATTCACCATTGCCTTGTAGGTCCAAATAACATAAACAACATCCTGTGGTTGATCACATCTTATAGTTGCTTACCACAAAATGCAGCAGTACCTGAGATTCTATGACACTTGCCTATCCCTACATCCTATGCTGCATAAACTAGTGCTGGTGCTATTGTTGACTAGTAAAAACAATGAAAAATGAGAAGCGAGAAATTTAAGTACCACTTCATTAACAAGAAGAAGGATGTTAACTGAAAACATGATATCAATATGACCAACATGGCCTACAACAATGACAACAATCATCTCATCACCTTAGCCATTTTCCTAGCAATTAAGTTTTGAATGGTAGATTGACAAAAGATTGACCATCGGCTGCCCACCAAACATCACCCTTCTTTTTTTTACCTGGGCTTTTGGAATCAGCTAGGGCAGGGCTCACATAGACGAAAGTTTTGAAAAATTATGGTTGCTTCTGCTTTGTGTTTTCAAAACTGTGTCAAATTATGCCTTTTGAAAATTATGATGTAAATACTGTCTTTCTTCAGTGTTAACAAGGCAGGCACGATGCATGGGCTAAGTCTTTCACGAATAAAAACTTTAGCTAATAATCCTTCTACCAGTCAACTGAATTTAAGTGTGCTCCATTAGACTCATATGTTAAGCTAGCATATCGGGCAATGTAACCCCTGGCACCAGGTTGATCACATGCTAGATATCTTGCATGGTGGGAACTCATTTGGAACCAAATCCTAAAATTGGGACAGTAAGTCCTGAATTTCAGGGGGTGCAGCTGTAGCATCATGAGTTGTTTCGGGTTCCATTAATTCATACGTGACTTCCGGATCCTGGTTCTCAACAAATTGGGACATTCCAAGCACTATTGAAACTGTAGCTTCTCCTTGGGGCTCATCATCATTCATTGGCCTGAGAGTAATATGCTTACCTTTGTATGTGAGGGTATACATATTCTTATGACCGGAATGGTTAACTTTTTTTCCTGTCATAGAACCATGGGTGACCCAATAGTACATGTGCAACATTCATAGGGATGGTGTCACACCACACGGTCTCTTTATGCGGCCAGAGAAAGAAATTTCCCAAACATCACTTGGTCACTAGATAAAGTGTTATCAATCCAAGCAACTCTATACAGCTTAGGGTGTTTTTCTGTTTTCAGCTTCAACTTGTCGATCATGCCTTGTGAAGCTAAATTCATGCTGCTCTCACCATCTATAATAACCTTCACGACTCCTCCACACTTCACATGTGTGTTGAAATGTTGGTTCACAACCAAATTTCTTCCTCGTCTTCTTTGGGTGCTGTCAGAATGCACCTAAGTATGATATGGTCTTCTCTGGTAAACCATCAAGCTAAATTGTCATCTTTTGTACTTGGTTCTTCGCTCTTATCTACATAGTCATCATCCGGACCGTCTTCCTCATTTTATCATCCCTCATCCTATTCCTCATAGAAATTTAAGTTCCGCGTAGGACAGGCTGAGGCAAAGTATCCCTGGCCACTACACTTGAAATAATTGTTAGTGGCCCTACCTTGGTTTGGAGCAACTGCCTTGCCGTTGTTCTCAAAATTGCCACCGTTGTTTCCTGATGGAATGCCTTGCAAGTTGTTTTTGTTACAGTTGGCCAGAACTACATGGAGTCATATTTCCAGATATCGGAGCATGTGAAGAGTTACTAAATGTGTCTAGTGATTTAAATATCCGATACTATCAATATCGCATGTGGCTGATACAATATACAAGAAGAATTACTAAATTCCCCTGTTTCGCATAAAATATTGCAACGTATCGCCGATATATCACGATATATTGATATATTGCGAAATTTTGCCAAAAGCCTATAATAAAATACCCTTGTATCGTCGATACAATGATACACTGTGATATGTATTGGTGAAATATGTTCATGGACTGGAAATTCGAAGAAAAAAAATCCGCAAAAAAACCCCACAAAAATCTATTTTCTCCTAAATTTTTTGGGGAATATGTTTTTATAATTGTATTGTATGATTTATGAATTATATGATTATATGGTGGTCGCTAAATACGGAACCCAACATGGCAGTTGGTTTGTGAAGGCTTCTTCCCTTTATAGAGCGTCTTATATGTGGAAAGCTGTGGCAAGTACCGAGTACCTGGTGAGAAGGGGCATATCATTCGTTCTTGGCAATGGGCGGCGCATCCGTTTCTGGACGGATGTTTGGTGTGGTGACAGTATACTCTAGGATCTCTTCCCGCGGGTGGCTTGCCTTACCCCAGTCCGTTTAATAGCAGTGGCTGATTGCTTTGATTTAGTCAGGGATTCGGCAGTTTGGACTTCCCCAGCTCGCAGGAATATGTCCGAGGTTGAGATTGATGAGTTCGTGGAATGCTCCAAATCTTACGTAGGGCCAATTTGATGGTCCAATCTAGGGACTCGATTCTTTGGTCGCAAAGCACTTCTGGGAAGTTCTCAGTTAAGTCTCTTTATCGACTAATTTTAGACACTCCATGTCATGCTGGTCCTCCTATTCCGTTTCACCATTGGTTTTATGGTGCTTCTCCCCTAGTGACAGCCTTTGTTTGGCTTGTGGGCCGGAAGAGAGTTCTTACAATAGATAATCTCCAGGGAAGATCCTTGATCCTCCTCAGTATTTGTCTTCTCATATGTATGAGTGATGAGGAATTGATTGATCATTTATTTATTCGTTGCCCTTTTGCCTACAAGATTTGGAATCACTTCATTGGATTATTTGTTCTGGATGGGTAATGCCTAAGTCGGTAGAGGACCTTCTCAGGCCTTGGCATAGAGGGGGGAGTGGCAAAGTGGGGAAAGTTACTTGGAGGCTGACTATCATGGCTGTTTTTTGGGCCATTTGGGGAGCAAGAAATAGGCATTAATTCAGGAACGCCAACGAAAGTTTAGAGGAGACTATTAGTAGAATCACAGGGTTTGTTTCGAGTCGGGCTGCTTATGTTTACGCCTTTTGTGATGGTTTCTTTTGTTCCTTTTTGGCCTTTGGCCTGTTGTATTCTTTTCCTCTGTTTTGCAGGCTTCTAATAAAGTTATTGTTACTTCTCAAAAAAAATAAAATAAAAATGGCGGTGATCGCATCCTTCTCACACATGGCAATGATGTAGAGCTATCCAAACCATCCAAATAGTGGGTCCTAGTTTTAGAAGGAGAATGTATGTATGTATACCTGTATCTTACAAACCTAACCATCTATAAAAGGGCCTCCACATATATGGTTGAGGACTCGTGAATATTGTCAATGGTGTAATACTCGCATCTAAAAATAATGACTTAAAACTTAAGGGTTTCAAAATCCCTCTTTCAAACCCTAATACTCGACGACAAGCACCCCTCTGGCCCCAAATCCAATTTTTCAATTCTCTCGATCCATGAAGCCGTTTAAGGGGAGATTTCGGCTGATCAATCGGCTTTACAAGGTCTATTTGTTTTAATTTCAAGATATTGGAGCCCAAGTGAGGGAAGATACCAAATTTCCCCATTTTCACGTTCATGTGGTTGTGGAGCTCAAAAATTCAGTTTTTTTTTAATCGAATCTCTTCTCGAGCTTTGATAGAGGTATTTTCTTGCCCCTTAATATCTCTTACTGAGTTCTTTTTCATTTCCGATAAAGATTTATGGTTTCTTTTGGGATTAATTCCCCCCCCCCCCCCCCCCTTTAGAAGGTCGGTTCCTATGCAATGTTATAGGATAGCATCGTTCCACAACATTTTTCTATGTGGGGCCTGTTGTGGTGTGTGTGTGGCATGCATGCAACCCATCCAACTATCATGTGGGCTACCATGCTTAAGTGGAGTTGTTTGGGTGCTTGTGAATTGTTTTCTATTGCATGGCCCACATGATGGTTGGATAGGCTTGATTTTCATAGATGGCTCACAGTTGGCCATTCTTTCTATGGTGTGGGTTTCTATGGCGTGGTCCACATGATGGTTGGATAGGCTTGATTTTCATAGATGGCTCACAGTTGGCCATTCTTTCTATGGTGTGGCCCATCGCCCAATCCAGCAGGGCGGACCCTTTTTTATTATTTTATTTTTTGAGGGTCGGTATTGTGCAATATTGTGGAATAAGCTTGTTCTCCATTCATTTGTTGCATGGGGCCCACTGTGGCGTGTGTATGGAATGGAATCCAACTTGTCCAATCCGTTATGTGGGCCACCACTCTATTTATCATATTTTCTTTTCTTTTCTTTTTTAATTAAAAAATAGAAGTATCGTGTAGCTTACGCTATGCTTAAAAAAAAAAAAATAGAAGTATCGTGTAGCTTATGCTATCCTTAAAATAGAAAACAAGAAAAAAAAATCATGTAGCTTTCGCTACAAGCGGCATGGCTTATGCTACATGCTATAGAGGGCTGAACACTACGCAATATGCTATATGCTATTTAAAACACTGAATGAAATAAACTTCTACTTTACAATTTTGGTTCCAGCATTGGGGGATTCTTGGATGGGATGCCCTCATCTTGTGGTATTAGTATTACTCTACTAAATAGCCTTTATATGGTGCAATTCCATATATAGGCTATCAATTTTATTGTATCTGTTTTACTTGTGCGATTTGCTTTGAGGATTCTTGGACTTTGACGGGGTATGTACAGTTTCAGATGTGTTTTTTTGGATGTTTTTGCATCAGGAATCCTCATTATGTGTCTGGTTCATTTTGGTAGAAGATAATTTTTGATGGCTCTGACTTCAGCTCATGCTCTAAATATGCTACAATACCCTGGGTATTTGGAGTAATTGGAATCCATCTAACAAAATACTAATATTTGTTGGTGCTTTGGGAAAATTCTAGTGTCCTCTGCTTCTCCCATGAAAGAAGGGAAGGCATTGTAACATTGTGTTTTCGGATTCCATTAACCAGCATAACCTTGTTGTTCTTAATAATGGGGATTTCACAAGTTGTATCATCTCTGCCAATTGGGGTGGGGAGCATTTAGGTGTTCTAGTGCAGTTTCAACCAGTTGGATCTTGATGACAACTAGGACGAATTGTGAAGAAAAATCCACCATCTCAATCCAAAAGTAGTTTCTCCAATAAATCACAACAACATCAATAGGAATCATATGAAGAGAGTGTCAATAAACTTACCAGTTACTTCTGCTCTCCTTGCTCGCTTGGGATGGATTGGAATTTGGAACCGTCAAAGTAAATTGATGAGGTGCTATGTGCATGCTCCATCCTCATGTTCTTCTCAGGAAAGAATTTATAGGAACAAATTCCTTTGCTGGTGGTTAAAAGAGGAATCTTGGGTTTTCAGTTCTGAGAAGTGAGGCTATGGCTCAGTGATTGGGCATTGGTTTGCTGGGCCCCACCCTGGATAAACTATGCCTGAAATCTCTTTGATAGGACCATTCTAGATTCTGAATTTTGTTGGCTACAAATAGATGGTTGAAAAGAGATCAGTGGTCGATATTCAACTGAAGAAAAGCTCAATAATTTTGGCTAAAATCTACCCAATCTGGTATAGTTTTTGGACATGGTGCCGTGCATCCACATTGGGAAACACCAGACCAAGGGTCTGCTAAACTGAACCATGTCCCCAGTTGTCAGAACTGAAATCCTGAGGTATACTGTGTGAATGAAAGAAAGGAAAAAAGAAAAAGAAAAGTAGATTCCAGTCCGTTGTACTTCCTCAAATGTTACTGATAAAGATATCGAATTATTACCATCCCTATTTTGGTTCCTTAGTTTTCATGCTTTTGACTAATGAATCCCATTGGAAAGCTAGCAAGTTATTTTTTTAGCGAAATATTATACTTGCTTCTTCTTCTTCTTCTTCTTCTTCGACATTTGGTTTACATCTATAGTGTGGAATGATGGAATACTTCCTCAAATGTTACTGATAAAGATATCGAAATATTACCATCCTTATTTTGGTTCCTTAGTTTTCATGCTTTTGACTAGTGAATCCCATTGGAAAGCTAGCAAGTCATTTTTTTTAGCGAAATATATTATACTTGCTTCTTCTTCTTCTTGTTTTTTATTCAACATTTGGTTTACATTTATAGTGTGGAATGATGGAATAGTATTCATGTAGCTGACCCCAATTAGTTGGGATAAGTCTTAGACGATGATGATGGTGATTTATGGTTGCCTCAATTAGCTGGGAGAAGGCTTAGATGATGATCATGATGATGATTTCAGTTACAAACAGTTAGCTCTAGTAGACATTACTCTGTGCTTATTTTAACCTTCTTCATGTTTGAAGCTGAACCTCCAAGGCAAGAGGAGGCTGTAAAATGGTTCTACCAAGCTGCAATTGCAGGCCATGTTAGAGCTCAATATAATCTCGCACTCAGTCTGCATCAGGGACGTGGCATAGAGCGCAATCTACCAGAAGCTGTATGTAATTTGTGTCTTGAACCTTTTATTAGATTTCTAAAACCTATGAGTGGAATATACAACATCGGAATAGCATGCTTTCTTGGAAAGAATTTTCAAACATTGAGGTCTTGGGTTTGAGCCCAGCTTACATAAAAAATCATAATAATAATAAGTCTCCTCAGGGTTATGGGCCTCATACTCATGTCAACATTACCCTTAAATTGGTCATTTCATTAATGTATGGGTGAAATGGAACTTTTAAAGGAGACGTAGAGGGAGGTATAGGTTGTGCAACACTATTACCAAAGTCATACCAGTGACACTCTTTGCAAACTATTTTGGAATTTCCATTTCAGAGTTCAGGATTTGTACAATTCCATGATTCAAACTTGCTACTTGTTGAAAGTTGACACCTGCTTTCACTTATTTTCTTAACATGCTCCAGGTTTATGAAAATCCTCGTTGATAATCTATTTTTTCTTTTTTCTTTTTTAATTTTCTTTTCTGTTAGCATCCTATTCAGTCTGTAGTATCTTGGATGGGCGCATGAAAAAACCAACTGTAAGACTGCACATTCCTCTGATTAATGACACACTTCTCTCACACAATGGCATTTTAGTTAAGCTGTTAAGGATGGATTTTTAGTACTCACCTTATTTTCATTAAATCTAAATTTCCTAATTGGAATTGCATATGCACTCAATTGGTAAGATAACTTTCTTCAATGCAGTTTTCGTAAATTGCCATTTCCTACTGTTTTGATGAAAATTCTGATTGACTTCGCATGGTTTTGTTGGTCACTGAGCCTTGATTTGGTTGCACTTTATATCATCCTCATCATTATCAGAATTGATTTGTTCATAGAAAATTGAAAAATCTTATTATCCTTAAGATATTAAAAAAGTTATTATTCTGGCAAATATATGTAGGCTATTTTGACACTTAGACACAGGTAACCTGTCTACAGCCTTTGAATGGAAATTTGATCTTTCATTCCATATGGATACAATGAAGGTTTTCAGAAACACTTTTGGCCTCCTGCCTTAACTATTATTTGTTTCATAATAGGGTCAAGTGGTGCTGATGGCCTATGCAACAAGGAGTAGGGTTTGCAGTATTGATAATATTGGCCGAAACGAAACACCCCAAAGGGTATCGACGAAGATATTGCTAAATACCACATTGTATCGACAATATATTGATACAATGTGATATTTTCAAAATATCACTGTTGTAAGTTATGGTGTATTGATGATACCTTTTGAAAGTATCATCGATACTCGCAATACTGAAAGCCCTTTCCCTGTTTTCACAAAAAAATTGAAAAAAAACCTACAAGACCTCAAATTTTTTTTTTTTTTTTTTAATTTTCCACTTCTAATCCATTCTTGAGGTGAATCCATCCGACCCTCTTTGATTATTTGGAGAAAAAGAACCGGATTTTTTTTTATTTTTTTTTGTGCAGAAATCAATATCGGACAGCAGGTGGGCCTGATTGTCAAATGGTGAGTTTTTTTTTAGTTCTTTTTTGTTGTAAATCACTTGGGAGCAATATAACTAAGATGGAAATCCATTATTTTGCATGTTTTGCGTGCTCAATCATGGATTTCAACCTTCGATTTGCGAATTTGGGAAAAATGGGGGAAATTGGGGAAATGGTGGGACAAATACTGAGCACCGTCTTATCAGATTTCCATGTTTTCTCTTTGTCGTCAACTCCATAATGTGTTGTTAGCATATCTTAATTCAAATCTAGCGGCACCTTGGCTCACAAAAGATAAGAAGGAAAAATGAGGGAGTGTTGACAGAAAAGAGATCGAGGTAAATGCAAAATGGGGGATTTTTGGGAAGGGTGCTCTTGTAACTTCGGGATGGCACTGACAGGATCTGGGGAAAGAGGAGTCATCCGAGCAGTGTGCAGGTGGTGAGGAAGATGTAATCGCCGAAGAAGGGGAAATAGTGGGAAGTTGGATTTGGGCCAAAACGAGAAAATCGACAGTTCCGGCAGAAGGGGTATCCGGGAAGAAACTATTGGAGTTCCCAATATTGTATGTGGTCGACTTCCTTGATGGATGGCTTCCAATCAATTTCTCTTGCGTTTTCAGTTGGGCCGATTTCGTTATGGAGGTCAACATCTCATGAGACCAATCAGCTCCTGCCACCGTGGATTCGCCTTTGTTCGGCGAATGAGTACGGAGGAGGAATTGGAAAAGGCTGTTGACTTGCTTGACGGAGAAAGCTTCGGGGGTAAGAAGCTCTGAGTCCAAAGAGCTTGTTTCGACGTTGATGTAAAAAACAGAGGGGGGGAATGTAACACCCCAAGATTTCGGCTCCCGTGTACATCACGACGGCCGAATTCCCAAGGTTATTTGAAATGTG